>ML677332.1:31325942-31588106 GCA_007922305.1 Dermatemys mawii
TTCTGTCAGTGTCTAGTGACAGGAGCTGTATGCTCCAGGGGAAGCTTTCAGAGGGGCTCAGGGACCGTGGTACACCTACTGTTAACCTGCAAGACAAATGAAGGGCTGGTATAGCCTATGCAGATTGTTTGGATGACTAACAAAACTGGTGGTGTCAGGAAACTGACACACAGTTATACCATCAAGTCTCACTCACAAGTGGGTGTGACAAGAGACTCACAGTCATGGGCACCCTGAGGAAGTGTCCGTTACAATTGCATGTAAATGATTCAGAGGCCAGTGAGCAAGTCTTGAACTTCCCACACCTGTCAGTCTGAGGTCCTCTATAGTGAAAGTTAGAAACCATTGTGCATTGTCAGCAGTTGAAACATATGGTTATTGGGATGTCAGGAAAAAGGTACCACTTTCCAAACAGCACTATAAATCTTGGCCATCCAAGCATAAATTGGATAAATAACTTTATAAGAGAACCTGTTGACCTATCAAGTCATAGCCTGTGATCCCCCTTCCCTATCATGTTGGCTCATCGAGTTATCTGTTCATTAAATGGGAGAGGATCAACTGAGTTCCACTGGTTGGAAATAGGGTTTTATTCCCAGATGAACCAGTGATTCACTGTGTGCCTTGATTTAAAATGTAGCATGACCCCCTTTATGTCAGCCCAGCTGCTGAACTTGGGTTAAAAAAGAATCCACCTTTTCAAAGAGACTTAAAATCAAAGTCTTGCCCATTCAGGGCCCAATCCAATGTCCATCAAAGTCCATGGAAGGACTCTTTTTGACTTTAGTGAGCGTTAGATCAAGCCATCATTCATTAAAAGATCCAAGCACCTCTTGCAAGCTTAGCGATGACCAAATCCCATATCAGATCTTAATCTAGAATTTTAGAATTCTAGAATTTATTTTATTATGGTGTTATTTGCTATTTGTATCATGCTAACAATGTGATAATTATCTGAGGTACCTTATCAATTACACTCTAACTATACAAATTCACTCTGCAGTTATGACAGGATACCATTTTCTTCACTTCTTGTTTTGAGCTGCCACATAGCACCGTTGTAATGCTAAACAGCTGCAGAGTCCCATGCCACGGGTGAACAAAGAGATTCCTGAAGCTGTCGTTTGTAAATTCCTTTGCAAATCATCTGGGCTGAAAGATGCTAAATAAATGTAAGACATCATTATTTTAAAATATTCAGCAGATCCACTGAAAAAAATCAAATGCATCCTCTGAGATGGACTTCTCTGGAAAAAATATCACACACAATAAGTTACAACAAAAAATCCTAGGTTAAGGAAATCTCATTAGTGCACTACAGCACTAGTCTATATCTGCCATTCTGTCTCTTTCTGCCTCAGTGTTTTTATTCCAGACCCACACCCATCGCCATGATATCTGACCACCCCTTCTATGCTGTGCACCAGGAAAGAGAAGAAGGGAAACCATTAGCACTGTAAACAACAAAATTTCAGACTGCTTCCATGCCAAGGAAAAAATGTTGTCTGGGCTAGTTTAGTGTCATATAAATGGGTCAGTCAACTCCCAGTCATCGAGCCATAGATTTTGAAAGCTTCCACTGAGAAATGCTAAATCTTCAGGGAAAGCCTGATAGCCTTTTTCTTACTTTATTAAGAGCTGCAGTGGAGAGCTTTAACGTTATTATAAAGATGAAAGAGAAATGTGTTATGTATCCTGGACACACAGTCTCTGAGCTGATGGTTTATGTTATTGGAGCATTTTGTGCAAAAGGATAAATTTGCAGTCACTTACTAAGGAAAAAAGATTTTGTTGTGGGTACATATCCTACAAAGTGGAGTCAAATAAATGACTGCTAAGGAAATGCCTTCAAAATGAAGACAGGAAAGCCAGCAAGACAGATGAATGTGTCTGTTTCCTTCTAAACTCAATTGACATCACGTTGTTTCAGGTTTTCCCACAAACTGACTGTTTTTATTCCACAATTAAATCAGTCTCTGTCTTCTCATCTTTTTAAACTTTGAAACACTTTCCAGCCTATAAGACGAGGAAGACTTTGTAGCACCTTAGAGACTAACCAGTTTATTTCAGCATAAGCTTTCGTGGGCTATAGCCCACTTCATTGGATGCATAGAATGGAACAGAAGTAAGATGCATTTATACACACAGAAAGCAAAAAAAAAAAAAAAAAAAAAAGGTTGTAAATTAGCATACCAATTCTAAGAGGCTGTTTAATTTGGATGGGCCATTATCAGAAGGAGAAAAAAGTACCTTTTGAAATGGATATCTGTGTCTGACAGGAGAGATACCACTATTGAAGGTAAATTAACTAGGGAAATGCAATCAATTAGTGTAATGAGCAAACCATTCGCAAGTTCTATTTAGTCCTTGATTTATTGTATCCAATTTGAAAATTAATTACAGTTCCTCAGCTTCTCGTTGGAGTCTGTTTTGGAAGTTTTTCTGTTTCAGAACTGACACCATCAAGTTTTTAATGGAAAGGCCAGGAAGATTGAAGTGTTCTCCTACTGGTTTTTAAATGTTATGATTCCTAATGTCAGATTTGTGTCCATTTATTCTTTTGCATAGAGAGTGGCCGGTTTGGCCAATGTACATAGCAGAGGGGCATTGCTGGCACATGATGGCATATATCACTTTGGTCGGTGTGCAGGTGAATGAGCCTCTGATGGTGAGGCTGATGTGATTAGGTCCTATGATGGTGTCAGTTGAACAGATATGAGAACAGAGCTGGCATCGGGCTTTGTTACAAGGATAGGTACCTGGGTTAGTGTGTTTGTTGTGTGGTGTGCGGTTGCTGGTGAGTATTTGTTTCAGGTTGGGGGGCTGTCTGTAAGCGAGGACTGGTCTGTCTCCCAAGATCTGTGAGAGTGAGGGATCATTTTTCAGGATAGGTTGTAGGTCTTTGATGATGCGTTGGAGAGGCTTAAGTTGGGGGCTGAAGGTGACGGCTAATGGTGTTCTGTTTTTGTCTTTGTTGGGCCTGTCCTGTAGTAGGTGGCTTCTGGGTATTCTTCTGGCTCTGTCAATCTGTTTTATCACTTCCCCAGGTGGGTATTGTAGTTTTAAGAATGCTTGGTAGAGATCTTGTAGGTGTTTGTCTCTATCTGAGGGATTGGAGCAAATACGGTTGTATCTTAGAGCTTGGCTGTAGACAATGGATCGAGTGGTATGTCCTGGATGGAAGCTGGAGGCATGTAGGTAAGTGTAGCCATCAGCAGGTTTCCAGTATAGGGTGGTGTGTATGTGCCCATCATTTATTAGCACAGTTGTGTCTAGGAAATGGACCGCTTGTGTGGATTGGTCCAGGCTGAGGGTGATGGTGGGATGGAAATTGTTGAAATCATGGTGGAATTCCTCAAGGGCTTCTTTTCCATGGGTCCAGATGATGAAGATGTCATCAATATACCGCAAGTAGAGTAGGGTCATTAGGGAATGAGAGTTAAGGAAGCGTTGTTCTAAATCTGCCATGAAAATGTTAGCATATTGTGGGGCCATACGGGTACCCATAGCAGTTCCACTGACTTGAAGGTATATATTGTCTCCAAATGTGAAATAGTTGTGGGGGAGGACAAAGTCACAAAGTTCAACCACCAGGTTTGCCATGACAGTGTCGGGAAAACTATTCTTGATAGCTTGTAGTCCATCTTTGTGTGGAATGTTGGTGTAGAGGGCTTCTACATCCATAGTGGCCAGGATGGTGTTTTCTGGAAGATCACCGATGGATTGTAGTTTCCTCAGGAAATCAGTGGTGTCTCGAATATAGCTGGGAGTGCTGGTAGCGTAGGGCCTGAGGAGAGAGTCCACATAGCCAGATAATCCTGCTGTTAGGGTGCCAATGCATGAGACGATGGGGCATCCAGGATTTCCAGGTTTGTGAATCTTGGGTAGTAAATAGAATGTCCCTGGTCGGGGTTTTAGGCATGTGTCTGTATAGATCTGTTCCTGTGCTTTTTCAGGAAGTTTCTTGAGCAAATGGTGTAGTTTCTTTTGGTAATTCTCAGTGGGATCAGAGGATAATGGCCTGTAGAATGTGGAGTTAGAGAGCTGTCTAGCAGCCTCTTGTTCGTATTCCAACTTATTCATGATGACAACAGCACCTCCTTTGTCAGCCTTTTTGATTATGATGTCAAAAGTGTTGTTCCTGAGGCTGTGGATGGCAGTGTGTTCAGCACGGCTGAGGTTATGGGGCAAGTGATGCTGTTTTTGAACAATTTCAGTTCATGCACCGTGGCTGAAGCAATCTATATAGAAGACCAGTCTGCTGTTTCGACCTTCAGGTGGAGTTCATGCAGAATCAGTCTTTTTGTAGTGCTGGTAGGAAGGTTGCTGTGGGTTAGTATGTTGTTCAGAGGCATGCTGGAAATATTCCTTGAGTCTGTATCTTATGCAACAATGTAGTAATAATACTTTGCACTTCTACAGCATCTTTCAACCAATGATATGGAAAGCACTTTACAAATGTATTCATTTATTTAGCCTCACCACATCCATGTTAAGAAGGAACGTGTCATGCCCATTATACAGCTGGGCAAATGGAGGTACAGAGAAGTTAGGTGATTTGACCATGGCCAGATACCCTGGGCATGTTTACACTGCAATTAGACATCCACAGCTGGTCTATGCCACCTGTCTCAGGCTTGCAGGGCTTGGGCTAAGGGTACCCAGAATATTGTCCTAGGTGATTGCTGGAGCGATAGCTTCCTCATCTTATACTGAAGCTTTAGGCCTCACAAAGACCCTTAGTGCTTCCTCCCTGCACAACCGTGGGATGCTGTTGCAGCCATCAGATGAATAGCCTAAGGGAATAGGCTCCATCTTCATAGTTGTGCCATCAAATATAATTTATTCGGTTTAGATTTGATGTGAGGGAACCCCAAACATATCTCAGCTTGGCAGGGAGTTTTATTCCCTGAGGCTCCCCTTCTGCACATCTGAGAGTAAACAGAAAAGGCAAAGGGATAGACTTAGGAAATTTACTTCTCACTGGATGCCAGGGTCTCCTCACAAAAATACAGCCACAGGAGCATTTATCTAACAATAAAATATTTCCTCCTGCTGGCATGCAGGTTGGCAGTGATAACTCTGGGTAATTCAGACCTTCTGTAATTTATAAGGGACTGCAGTTAGTGTGGACATTTTAAATTATGGGGCTGTTCATCACTGTGAAGGATTTATACAGGGCCTTTCATGGTGGTAATCATTCACCACTATTGGGAACAACTCTAACTCTAAGATCAAATGAGGGGCATATTGTTTCCTCAAGGAACCAAGAATAGGAGATACAGGAGGAATAACTTTTCACCCCTTGATACCTGGGACTAAGCCTCAGTATGCTCACAAATAAGAAAGTGTTTGATGACATGAACTCAGTTTATTTCAAGGGGGGCATTTGAGTGCTTCCGCCTCACAAAACTGCCCTCCAGTTGGACATGATTCACAACAGCAGCTCAGGGTGCCAGCCGTGACTGAAGTCCACCAGCAGAGTTGTACATAGAGGCTTTCAGACTGAATGGCAGAGGATGCTGCATATCAGGGTTGAGGTGCATCGGCAGATCTGAGAATGAGGTGCAGGCAGGCCTGGAAATGCAGGCACACTGCAGGCTAGAATTGTGGTGCACTGGCAGAATGGAAAGTCCATGACTGGTATAGCAAGCAGTCCTATGAGTGAGAACTGCACTTGAGGCCTCATGACTGAAATAATCCAACCTGGATTGCTCACAAACAGCCTCCAGAATGGAAGTCATTCCCAACTATGTCTGTGCGTGTGCTGCAGCCAACCAGCCATACCTTGGCTCTTACCAGCCGTAAAGATTACCGCAAGGTGACCCCAACACACTCCCAGCCTCAGATTTCCCCATGAAATGTCTGTGCTGTACTGTCCAATCCAGCCCTTTCCTGAACAGTGCAAATATATTAATGGCAAGTCTATATTACAGTGCTACATCAGCACAGCTGCACCGATGCAGCTGCGCTGCTGCAACACATCTGGTGAAGACTCGCTGTGCCAACAGGAGTCAGCATAATTTCTCCACTTCAGCGAGAAGCAGAAGCTATGTCCTCAGGAGAGCGTCTCTTGCTGACCTAGTGCCAGTGTGGACAGCACAAAACGTGTGTCGCTCAGCGGGGAGAGAGGAGCTTTTTCTCATCCATGAGCGACGTTAAGTTAGATCTACTTAAATGGTAGTGTAGACCTGCTGTTATTCCTTTAAGGAAATAATATGTACATAACTTGTTGCCCCAAATGGAGTTACAGACATTTCAACATGAACACATTGGGTTAGATAAAATAATAAAACAAGTTTATTAACTACAGAGACACAGATTTTAAGTGAGTATATGTAATGAGGCATAAAAGTCAGAAATGATTAGAAGAAAAATGAAGATACAACACTTACTGTTGCCGAACTTAACAAACTACATTAGATTCAAAGCAAAGTTTTATCACCACATGCCTTCATCAGTCTTACTAACCAAACTCTTTAGGTCAGGACCCCTTCCCTAGAGTCCAATGGCAGCTTCCCTTGTCTCTTTCGGGGCAGTGAACGAGGAGCAAGATGGGTATCTGCCCCTAATTTTTATAGTCCTGCTGCCCCTTTGAGAAGCATTTCCAGCTGGGTGCAAAGCGACAGGCAGCCTGTGTGGAAGGAAACTGCAAGCTGTTTCCTTGCTAAGATGCAGACTTTTGAGCCTGCCCCTTTCCTGCCAAAGAATGGTCACTTTGTAAGTAATGGTCCATCAACCTTGTTTACACCTGGCTGAGGCATCAGCTTACCCTTTGTTTCTGAGGAACTGGTTTGGCCACTCCCCCTAATTTTCTGGAAAAAATACTTTTAGTCATGAGTTCAGCTTGTGTTGCTTGTAGGACTGAGGTGCATGTGTAGGGCTGGGTGTGTCATAGGGGAAGGACTGGAATAGCAGGGGAGTCTGCAGGATAAGACAGAGATACTTTGACAGAGCTGCATGAAACCTTACAAGGGCTAAAGGTAAAGACTGGGGTGCATTATTAGAGCTATGTGGGGAACAGACTATGACGGAAACTGAATAGCACTGACTGATGCAGGTTAGGATTAAGGAAGAACTTCAGGGGAGAGGGAATAGCCTGTGCTGCTGAAGGGTGGACTTAAGGTACATTGGCAGAGTTGCATGGGAACCCAGGACAGACCAGCTATGGGCTGCTGCAACATGATCATGGAAAGAGTTAATCACAGTACAATATAATGTTGGAAGTAACAACAACTAAAGACAAACTATTCACGTCCAGCAGCAGCAGCAACATCAAAGTCATAAATACGTGGGAGACAATTCTCCAAACATGACAAAAGACAGATGAGTTTTGACAGCAGTTGTTAAATATCCAATGTGGACAGTAGAAACATTAGTGTGCCTTTCATTACCTTCAATCTAAATGTGCAGTGCTTGGCGCTTTCTGGCCATAAAGTTAATTCTGTGTTTACTGAAACAGATGGATAGATAAGCCTCCAGCTGCAGAGTGCTCATCTGGGGGAAAAGATAAAAGGGATACAAATCCATATTTTGATCAAATAGGGTTAAAAAAGATTTCTAATCCTAGAATCCTTTGGGTGGGAAGATATGTCTCATGGGTTCTTTCCCCTCATCAGAGCCATTGACTTGCAGCTTTAATATAACCCTATATGTTTCTGTGGGTACTTTCCTGTGCACTCCTCATTAGGATCTTAGGAATGAAGGCTAATGTGGCCGCTGATCTTTTTCAAGAGATGCTGAATTAAAAGAAACTGAAGCAGGAACACAGATTTTGCCACATCCTAGCAGAGCACCAGTTATCAAGTCCTGCCTCAGCGGTAGCCAAAACTAGATTCTTCAGAGGAAAGTTATACCCATTCATTATTCACCTAGCTGAGCAAACTCATATGAGGGTCCCCATTTTGATTGTTGTGTTCTGCCAGCCCTGCTTTCAAGATAATGGAAGAGTCCCAGCCTTATCTGTGGGCCTCATAATGAAAAATACATGATATAAAGAAGTTACATCTGCATATCAAGATGTGTTGATTCATACATATGTTGCATTTCGGGACATAAAGATACAACATGTTTGTGTATTACTGATGATACATATGTCCAGTAGTTATGATATGATTCTCTTGTCATGCAAGGTGCATTATCTTGTCTAGTGACAATCAAGCAGGGTGATCGCCCTGGGTACCTTCTTCCAAGGGGTGCCATACCACTGCATGACTTGGCTGTTGGGGTTTGTTTGTTTGTTTGTTTTTCTTATTTGTTCAGTTGTTTGGTTTGGGGTTTTTGCTCCAGCCTGATTGGCCAGGCATTTTTGCCTCATTGATTGGCTGGCCTTTCCCAACTTCCTTCTCTTGTTTTCTTGTTTGTACTTCGTATGAGATCCATACATCCAAAGTGTCACATTTTGGTTCTGGGTTTGAAATCCAAAAACCCAAAACAGAACTCAATCAGGACCATCAACTTTTGCCTGGTTTTAAATAGTATTTCATATGATTTCCACACAAAACCATAAATTGACTCAGATTTACCAAAAAAAATTCAAATCTTGGTAAACCTGTGGCCAAACCACAGGGCTGAGCTTTAAATTTGTAACAAACAACTCCCCAAATCAGGTAAGGAGCATTATTTACAATGTGTGCGTTTATACCTATGATTTACAGGATGTTACAAAGAAGGTATGTGCTCCCTCAGTGCTTCACAGAAGGTGCTCGGGGAATCCTGGCACATGTGAACCTGATTGCCAAATATTTGAATAAATCCTCTCACACACAGAGTGGGAGGCAGAGAAAAGCGAGGTTCAGTTTTGTTGGGAAATAAATATTCACTCAATAATTTAATACTAAAAATATCATTAAATTTGTCAAATAAATTATTTGACAAATAGTATTTGACCATTTCCACATGTAACCCAAAGGATAACTCCTTCTAAACCCTATCAATTCAAAACCACTAACACACATTATACCTCTTTACTACAATGCTGAAAAACAAAAGTGGGACTTTATTGGGGCTGAATCCACCATCTAACCATTTCTGCACAGGTTACAAAACTTAGTGGAGTACAGGAATGGTTGTGGTACAGAGGCAAGAAGTACTAGCAATAAGGTTCTAAAAACATGGGTAACTATATTAAGAACATAATTAGCCTATTAAAGATTATCAAGTAACTGCATCTCTAATTTTGTTTGAATAAAATGTAAATTAATTCACTCTTCCAAGATCCCTGAAAAAAGAGAGAACCCTGAAGCTTTGGAGTAGCTGCTGGAAGAATTTTAATTGCAACTGATCATGTGGAGATATGTCTTCCTACTGAATTAAAAAAAAGAAGGGCTACAAATAATTTTCATGTTTGTTTACATGAGAGATATCAAAGCCTTCCTTGAGGAAGTCCCTGAGAGAAAGGAATTGGTGTGTGTAAACAGAGATGTATACAGATTTGTGTAAATGAGTAGGGTGTGTGGACGTAAAACCAGACTGAGCAACATCATGTGAATATGATCACTTAGTAAATGGTTTGAAGTAAAGCTCTCTATACTTCAGGCTATGGTACAGGTGTGATGAGAAGGCCTCTCTCTCTCAGTGAACTGTCAGTCTTGAACATTCAGTTCAGGATTGGCTTTTTATATCCAAAAGGTTCCTGTGTGGGTTTTTCCCTCATCAATGATAGGCTAACATGAACCAGGCATGAGTCAGCTCCATTAATCCAGGGTTGGCCCAGGTTCCA
The DNA here is from genome assembly GCA_007922305.1 of Dermatemys mawii. NCBI lineage: Eukaryota > Metazoa > Chordata > Testudines > Dermatemydidae > Dermatemys > Dermatemys mawii. The sequence continues at coordinate 31,335,664 of ML677332.1, forward strand.
AGGGAATAGAACCACAGCCACCTCCAGGATTCAAGAGTCTAGCTTTGATATTTTGGGGAGTTCTCTTTTTTATAATTCTTCTTTTTTAATAGGATCAAATACTTGAACCCTGTTGCACCAGCCAATTTTGGGTAAGCTTTGAATCAAGAAACTTGAGTTAAAAAAGTTTAAAGGGATGGATTTTCAAATTTTGTGAAAATTGTTGTTGGCTCCATTAAAATAACTTCAAATTTTAGAATGCCTGTAGAGACCTTAGTAAGCCTGTCCAAGGAATACTAAGTATTACCCAGTCTTTGGTAAGGACTTGGAAATACTGAATTATTAGAAACTGTGTAACACTATAGTCATGATGTCCATGTAGAATAATTAACTGAGTAATTCGCAATTTGCTCACGGACAGTCTAAGAGCAGAAAAAGAAGCTTTATTCACTGAGAATGACTGATCAGCTCTGCTCGTGACACAACATCTGAAACCAATCCATACAGCCAGCATTTGACTATTCATTCTTATGTAACAAGATCTACAGGACATTTGGGAGGGAAATGCTCTAATGCTGCCTTTTCACACGAGAAAACCTAAATTGCTTAAATATGTTCTTCTGCTCCCCAGCCTCAAATCATGGAGACAAGGGGTAAGAAAAGGCACCTGATATAGCTCTGAGGCCCCCCCTCCAGCCAATCTGAAAGTGGTATTGATTGATAACACTGCTCTACAGCCAAAATGTTTCTGACATGAATGTAGTCAAACTTTACTAATTCTGGGTCACTGAAAACGAAAATGATGCTTAAAATTGTTTATTGGTTCTAGTGTTCAAGATATGCTATTGGGTCAGTATATACGACCCTTGACATGGGAATGGCAGAGGATAAGTGAGTTATAAAGGGAAGGGATCTCAATTTAAACCAGAAATTACTAAAATACATCTTTGACTGGATCTATGAATAAATCTATGAATGGGTTTGGACAGTACTTGCTTTTTAGGCAAAACAATGAATGATGCAATCTGAAGCTGGTATTGCATCATACATGATATGAATTGCATCATGTTATTCCTAGAAGTCATGGATGATGCAATCATAACGAAGCTTACATCACTCTGCTAAACAAATTGCCCTATATCAGCTCTAGAAATCATACAGTGTCATGCTCTCTTATTTGTCAGTGTTTGATTTTACAAAGGGACACATTTCTGTTTAGCCAAAGTGAGCAGAGATGCCTCGTACTTGTGTGAACCGTGCAGATAACTTCTGCTATGTTTGTGGTGAAGTGACTTTCGCATCACAAAAGCGCAGTATAACCACTATGGTTAAGAAAGCCTATCACCTTTATTTTGGCTGCAAAATTGGAGATCAGGACAAGAGGTGGGCCCCACACATATGCTGCAACACTTGTGCAACAAATCTTCGCCAGTGGTTGAACAGGAAAAGGAAATCTATGCCTTTTGCAGTGCCAATGATTTGGAGAGAGCCAACAGATCATACCAGCAATTGTTACTTCTGCATGGTGCCTCCAGTTGGGAAAGGTGTGTCAAAGAAGAAAAAGTGGACTGTGCATTATCCAAACATTCCATCAGCTATACGCCCAATACCCCACGGAGAAGGACTGCCGGTTCCTGATGCACCAGAATCATTCTCACTTGAGTCAGACGAGGAAGAGGAAGAGGATGAAACTTCTGGTCCTGAACCATCAGTGTCACAGGACCCACATTTTCTCCCATCCTGCTCCTCTGAACCACACCTCATAACACAAGGTGAACTGAATGACCTTGTCAGGGATTTGGAACTACCCAAGAGTAAAGCAGAGCTGTTGGGCTCCAGACTACAGCAGTGGAATCTCCTGGCAGGTGATGTTAGGGTTTCCATGTTCCGTGAGCGTCAAAAGGATCTTGTCCCATTCTTCTTCATGGAAGGTGATCTTGTAGCCTGCAACAACATCGATGGTGTGATGGCAGCCCTCAACATCGTTCACGATCTAGATGAGTGGAAACTCTTCATTGATTCATCGAAGACGAGTCTTAAAGCTGTTTTGCTGCATAATGGCAATGTTTTGCCATCAATTCCAGTTGGTCATGCAGTCCATATGAAGGAAACCTATGACAACATGAAACAACTTTTGAGGTGCATAAACTATGACCAACATCAGTGGCAGCTTTGTGGCAATTTGAAGGTTGTTGCTCTCTTGCTTGGTCTGCAGACTGGATACACAAAGTACTGCTGTTTTCTCTGCGAATGGGATAGTCGTGCAAGAGATTCCCACTACATCAAGAAAGATTGGCCACTCCGACAGTCATTGGAGCCTGGGAGGAAAAGTGTTCAGCATCTACCACTTGTGGAATCAAGGAAGATTTTGTTACCACTCTAACACATCAAGCTGGGTCTGATGAAGAACTTTGTCAAGGCCATTGACCAAACACAAGCAGCTTTCAAGTACCTCTGTGGAAAATTTCCAAGGTTAAGTGAAGCTAAGATAAAGGAAGGTGTCTTTGTTGGTCCTCAGATTCGTGAACTTCTTCGAGATGATGCATTTGACCATGCACTGCGTGGCAAGGAAAAGACAGCATGGAAAGCCTTCCAGTCAGTGGCAATACATTTTCTTGGAAGCAACAAGGCAGACAACTACAGGTTGTTGGTGGAAAACCTCCTCAAAGTATACAAAAGCCTTGGTTGCAACATGTCACTAAAGATACATTTTTTGCACTCTCATCTAGATTTTTTTCCACCGAACTGCGGAGGAGTGAGTGACGAGCACAGTGAGCGATTTCACCAGGACATTGCAACAATGGAGAAACGCTATCAGGGCAAATGAAGCCCATCAATGCTTGAAAACTATTGCTGGACAGTGACAAGACATGCTCCATTTAATGAATACAAGAGACAAGCCAAGAAGCGCCGAGTAGACACTGAATAGGACTAAACTATGTACATAATAGTTTTTTGCCTTTTGTTTCATAATACATTTTATTTAGATAACCCTTTTGCTGATTTTTAAAGTGTTACATAAACAGGACAGGTGAAATATTATCATGTAAAGCAACCATAAACACATGAAAAGAGCTAGGTTTACAATTTATGATTAAAACTCTACTATCTACACAATATACATAGACATAAAATGTAAAAACTTAAATATCTTAGAAACAGTAGCCAGTCAGTTTTTTTAATTGTCATATTTGAATTCAGCACATCAAAATACATAATAAATATAACATTTTATCTCTGAAGCAGACAACTTCTAAAAAATTGTAGACCAGTGTAATCTCATCTCAACCAAGAGAAGGGCTCCTTACAGTGGGACACTAGGGAAGAATTGCTTGAACAAGAGTGAATGGAATTGGGATCATGAAGATGAACAAATGTAGAAGTTCTGGAAAGGAGAAATCCATTCTCATGAGATTCCCAGCCCAAATATGAGGATCCAGATTAAATCACTCAAGCTTTTGAGATTTCTGCCTTTAGGCTGATTTTAGTCACCAATAGTGTGGGATCTAGTCTAGCTGGGGAATTATCCCCAGTCCTAATGAATCATGTTAACTCCTCATGCAAACAGCTCTCTCCAGACAGTATAGGGAGGGTTGCTTCATTCCAGAGGCATGTTTGAATATGAAAGGTATGTAAGCTCAGCTAAAGCTAATTCAATTTTTCAGTCAAGCAGATATTTGCAGAAAACTTTTGAAGAATTCTCCTGGAAGCAACAGATATGTTAGGCAGTTTAAAGAAGAAAAGCTAGCCAACATGTATTTCAGCTTCCCTGGGTTCTTCTTGACTGGTGGTATTCTTCCATAGAGTTAATCTGAGTTATTCCCTGCCAGAGGACGTGAAGTTAGATACTGTAACTGATTTTTTTAAAGGGCTGGACCATTTTATTATCAGTTCTGTCATTTGTAGTTCTACGTAGTAAGTGTTATCAGATCACACGTTTCAGGGAACAGGCTAGTTGCCAAAAAAAATTCCATATTCCTGTACAACACTGTACAGTTTACTAAACTCATTGGGAAGTGGGTATTTGTATGTATGGAATTGTTTGTTTGGAGATTTTGTTTGTTTTGGTATTTGTGTGTTTCCCCTAAAATATCAAGTAATGGCCACTGCCAGAGTTAAGCTACCAAACTTGATGGACCAATGATCCATCAAGGGAACCTCTATGATTACACAGAGATAGCCTTACAGATCAACAGGTCTTTTCCAGATACTTTTAAATTAAAGAGAAAAAACACAATGACAAGAACATTCTTTCCCTTATTAAAAATGCTGAACTGGAACTTCCTATTCATTATCTGAGACAGGGGTGCAAAGATAGGGGTTCCTATTTTGTCTATTTCTGAACCAGACTGAGTAGTTTTGCAGCCACCCAGATAACAAAGAAGATGTTCAATCTGCTGATAATTTGATTCTAATTAAAACCTCAATTCACGAAGCTGGAATTGCACAAAAAATGCATAAATGAAACAGCAATTAACCTTTAGTTCTGAGCTTATTTTCTTCCCCCCAACGTGGATCAGTTACCATAGAGATTATGCCTACATGATCTGCAGATGTGACTCAAAAACGGCTGGAGCCTCATTCCCAGCATCTCAGTGTGGCAGCAGGATAATTAAAAATCTGCTAAAAGAGGTTTGAAAGTTGATCTGAAACGCGAAGAAAAAAGCCAGTTAAAAGGAAGGGGAGAGAGAAGGGACTTTGATATAGGAAAGGTTCCGTTCATCAGGACGGAATGTACTACTGGGCCAAATCCCAAGAGAGGCTGTCCTTGAAATCCATGTGCTGAGGACACACAGCAACTCCTAGGATTTAACCCATCATCCGGACATGCCTATCTCTTAAACTATTCTCCGATCAATGGCTTATTAACACCGCATCAAAACAAATCAACTGACCAGGCTCTCATGCTCTGATGAAATCCCTTCAGGGCTTTCCACCAGCCTTTAGCAATGCCTAAGAGAGGCGAAAAGCTTATGTGAGGATGATAAAGGATCCAGGATATAGGTAGGGGAACAAAGTTCAAAGCTGACCTATCTGCTTCCACATTTTGGTTACACTTGCATGAAGGCATCTGTCTACCTGAGCATTTAACTTATACTCATCACGGGTCAGTCTTGAACCTGTGCAATGTGTGCTGTAAAAAGGTTCTGCACACCATGTTGAGTGCATCTTTATTCAAGCTCTGGAACAGCTATTTCTGCAATTGATTCAAAGGGGGCTCTTGGAGCACAATGTTTACCTTTATTGTATTAATAGTTCATTGAGATAAATAATCTATGCCTTCAGCCTTAACACCTACCCAGAAAATAAAAAGTATGCGACTTCCAACAGACTGTATTATATAGCGCATGTCACATATTTTTACTGAAATCATCATCATAAACTTTAGGTAGTGACTATCATGTAAATATACCATGAAAAGCTGTACAGACTGAATAACAGTTAGAGAATGACATAAATCATGACTAATGGTAACAGCAACAAGTAAATATAGTATTTAAAATTTTTTAAAGGAATATAAATATATTTATAAATATTTTGCATGTACATGAAGCCTTTCACCTTGGGAATCTCTTCCAAGGTGTGTTTTATCGCCATTATACAGCATAGGAAACTGTGGCACAGAAAAACTACCCATTTTGTCCAAGATCACGCAGCAGGTCAGTAGCAGAGTCAGTAGCAGAACTCGTTACTTGACTCATATTTATGTGTTCTAACCAATATATAGTATAGTCTTCCAGTCAGAACAGAAAGGGTAGAAAGTAACTAAGTGTTAAAAGTTATGCAAAAAGAGTAAGATTCTCTAATAAAATTTGAAAAGAAATATTGAGTCAATTCAATTGGGAGATAACTGAGAGACAATTCAAGGTGGCAGGAGTTCAGAGGAGAAGGCTCTTGTTCTTGGCTTTCTTTTGAAAAGTCAGCAATAACAATGAATCCCAAATCAATAACGTACAGATTTTACAAAGTAACTGGAGTTTGTTAGTGAGGCTTTGAATAGCTGAGGTCAGCACCTCTGCTATTTCATGCAATACTTTGCATGGTTCCCAAGGTCCCAATGGTCCCAAGGAACAGAACCTCTGACCAGCTCTTGAGAGAGTGCTGTGGACGGGATGGAGTGCTTGGGACCTAATAGGTCTTTTCCATCTTTGACTTCTGACACCATGATGATAATGGGATCTTATGCGCTAATATTTGTACAGCAGTTGGATGACGTGAATCTGTACATATAACTCCTATGTATAGGGCCCTACCAAATTCACGACCATGAAAAACATGTCACGGACCGTGAAATCTTGTCTCCGGCCGTGAAATCTGGTCTTTTGTGTGCTTTTACCTGATACTATGCATATTTCATAGGGGAGACCAGCATTTCTCAAATTGGGGGCCCTGAACCCAAAGGAAGTTAGAGTGGGGGGGTCACAGATTATTTAGGGGGGTCATGGTATTGCCACCCTTATTTTTGTGCTGCCTTCAAAACTGGGTTCCTGGAGAGCAGTGGCTGTTTGTCAGGCGCCCAGCTCTGGAGGCAGCACCCTGCTAGCAGCAGCGCAGAAGTAAGGGTGGCAATACCATACTATGCCATCCTTTCTTCAGTACTGCTGCCTTCAGAGCTGAGTGACCGGAGAGTGGCAGCTGCTGACTGAGGACTGACTACAGGCAGCAGCTCAGAAGGAGAGCAGTACCATACTGTGCCATCCTTTCTTCTGTGCTGCTGCTGGCATTGGCTCTACCTTCAGAGCTTGGCTCCCAGCCAGCAGCCACCCCTCTCCAGCTGCCCAGCTCTGACAGCAGCGCTGCCACCAGCAGCAGCACAGAAGTAAGGATAGCAGTACTGCCACTCCCCCTACAATAACCTTTCAATCCCACCATAACTCTTCTTGGGTTGGGACCCCTACAATTACAACACTGTGAAATTTCAGATTTAAATAGCTGAAATCATGAAATGTACTATTTTTAAAATGCTATGACCATGAAATTGACCAAAATGGACAGTGAATATGGTAGGGCCCTACCTATGTATTATAAATTATTATTATTATTATCCTTCCCTATAAAACTAAACACTCTTGAGATATACAGAGAAATGTGTAGAAACTAATGACAGAAGTGTGGTAACGTTTCCGTAAGAGAACAACACAGATCTCCACCTCTTCGAACTGAGATCAGGAGCTGTTATGGCTAATCCCATATGGAACTGAAGCACATGATGTTAGAGGTTTAATATCACTCACACCATTGTGCTGGATTATATGTGCGAGTAAGACATTGAAAGCTATTGCCTCCAGTTGTGCATGAAATCCTATCCAGGATGTCTCAATGATATGGATGGGAAGGGTAAACCTGCCGCCTGAGATTGCTTAATGAACACTGTAATTACCAGCACAATTAACTAATTGTTCACCTGTTAGGAGATAATGCAGAAGCAGCCAACCAACCTTCCAGGGCTGTCCCTGATGGTGTTCTGAAGCTGGTGGCAGGAATAGCACAAGCTTTAGAACTCTTACTTGTTGTTTGAAAATAATGATATCATTGCCTCTTTACTTAGCTGAGTATGTATCTAGGTACTTGTGTGGTCCCCATCTCTATAATATCTGAGTGAGCACTGCTATATACAAATATTTTAATATCGCTATCTGACTTGGAGATTGGGAACATGGGAGGGATGAAATCCACTGTGTAAACTTGACCCCCTGTTATATTTGGAGACTCAGTCTCACAGAAAAATCCTCTCAACAATGCCAGCTGGGATTACTGGTTCCACACTGGTAATAAGGATAGATTTAACTAAAATCTTTTAAATTCCACTGTGCAAAAGAGGCCTTCGCCTTGCAGGAGTTTGGGAATGACCTGTAAGACTAGATGGAGTGGAACACTGCTGCAGAAGCCCTCTTTCTGTGTATATTGTGTATTTCTGTGTGGTGTATTTTGAGTGACATCACATCCTGGTACCACCAATGAATGGGCTTGAAAGAGTTCTGCCATTTTTCATTCCCCAGTCAAGAAGGAGCCTAGCAGAGTTCAGCAAGGCATCTGAGTGCCCACTCCTCCAAGGAGAAGCCTAGTTCAAGTAGTCCAGTGGGGCATACAAGCCTCACCATGGGGAAGCCATTCCAAAAAAGCCTAACAGAACCCTTGGGTATATTTGGACCCATTGAAGGGAAAACTGAACCAAATGAAAGTTGGTCCTGCTCTGAGCAGGGGGTTGGACTAAATGACCTCCTGAGGTCTCTTCCAACCCTAATCTTCTATGATTCTATGAAAGGTGGTGGTTTGGCCAACCAAGAAAGGGAGGGTAAGACATGTGAAAAGGGTGGGAGGGAAAACAGGCAGGAGCATGAGAGTTAACTGGGGCATTCATGATGGCATTGCTGGCAGAGCAGAGTGGACAGGAGCTTGGCAAAAAGAGATGAGATCAGAGATACAGATTAAGGCGAAGAGTGTAAAGCCCCAGGTAAAAGCAAAAGCTGTTTATGCTTGATACAGTGGGCAATAGGGAGCCAATGGAGGGATTTTAAAAGTAGGAAATGGGGAGTGGTGATATGGTCACAATTATGGGTGAGGAAACGCATTTTTCTTCCCACAATGAAAGTTTCTATAATGATCTTTGTCCATGTGCTTATACAGAGGCCATGTCATCAGCTAAACTGGCCAATTCAGCATCACGGATGAACACAGCTCAGAGCTGTTCTGATCTGGGCATTTAGTTCAGCTCATCATGCAGACAGTATCCAACCATGAAAATTCTGATCCAGATCTGGGTTTGCATTCTAATTCCTTACTGCCCAACAAAAGTTCTGAGACGTTCAGATCCAGGGTTTCAGTGACAAGGGAGTCAATCTTTAGATCAACTGAAAAAAACACAGGAAGGCTGTTCCAGCTGGAGCTGCCGAGGAAAGGGCTCACATACCAACAGTGAGATTGCATCAGAAAAGCAGAATGAAAGGCTGGATCATGCACATACAAACATGACATTGTAATCTAGTACTAATATCTATAAAAGAAAACCCTGGCTCAGAGAGCAACCAAGAGACTCAGCTGGGCTCATCTTCTCAACTCTACCAGCAGTGGGACCAATATTGAATGGTACCGAGAAATGGTAACTCCCATTCAAACCAGTGGGAGTTGCAGGTGCTCAGCTGACTACTGATCCAACTAATCATTCAGGCCCCTAGCTGAGCACCCTGGCATTTACTGTCTTTCAGAATCAGCCCCCAAATGTCATAAATGCATTTATCGACATTCATGTAACAGATGGGTTTACTCCAGCTAAGGCTAAGCATATGTAAATTTCTCAGTAATAACTCCCACGATGTCTAGTAATCTAGACCTTTGACATGCAGGAATTAAAGAGAAATGTTTTTTATGAGAAATTTGTTGGGACTTGCACTTTATATCTTTGGGAAGTCTCATAACATATATATTTCATCTATTAAAAAGAATCTGGTTAAGAGATTGTAAATGCACTGGTTGGAACTAGATATCCCTCTCAAGTTTCCGCTATTCCTAACCTTCAGTACTCCCACTGCCTCATTTTTGATTCTCCCACACAAGTCAGCCAATGCACTAAATCCTGTCCTTCCACAACCCTGTTATTTCAGTCCTAGATCACCCACACAGTTCTGATAATGTCTCTGCAGTCCTCTCTGGTATACCAGCCCAGGAACCATCACAAAACTCTCCTGATAGATCAGTTCTTAATCAATTAATTTCAGATGAAGTATTTCTTTATATTGCAGTAAAGCCTGAAGGTCCCAGTTAAGCAAGAGTCCCTTTGTGCTAGGCACTGTATATTCATGTAACAAAAAGAAAGTACTTGCCCCAAAGAGCTTATAGTCTTAGCAAGTGACAAGAACACCATCATTCAGAAATAAGGAGGAAATTTAAAATAGAGTATAGAGTACTAATTAAATTCTGCCTCTCTCTCTCTCTCTCTCCACACATTTAAAGCTTCTCTAACATACCTTCTCTATACAGTGGAATCCATTTACATTAGCATGAATACAAGGTAACGTTACTGATATGAAGTAGAATAAAAGTCCCAGACTGTTCAGTGTATTGTGAGGTGCCTAATCCAATTCTAATCACAGTGGCTCTCAGGCTGAAATCACTGTATGAAAGATGTGATTGACTGCAACAGGGTTTCACTGTACATAGAGAGGTATTTGATGCTTGTATTGAATCATAAAACAACAAACTGGCACTAATTGGTTCCCTTGCTGGGAGTCGCAGCAGAGAAGGCTAGATGTGAATGGGCCATGGAGCCTGAACTTCTTTTTTTCCCTTTCTAGAAACACCCCTTTAGAAATGGATCTTCCAGGAACATTGATGGGGTAATAGGAAGGCAGCTTGCTCTGCTGTTGCTCATGCTGTACCTGTACTGGGAATAAACAGAACACATCGATCTGCAGAGATATCAAATAGACTAGCAATCTTTCACTAGCACCAGATTTTCTTAAAGTAAAATATAGTAACAGCTTTCTACATGAGCTGCTGGTAGGATTAAGATTGTACAAGTCTTACAGAATTTAGAATTCTATTATCTGTTTGTCCACTTCTCTATCTGTCCTAGAATAGGTATATTAGGTATTCCTATAGGCTCATCACCATAGTATCTAGGTGCTAATTCTACAGTTTAAAAAAAATCCCTCAGGTAGTGAGTTAAGGGGACATCATTATTTACCTTATTTCTTTTTTTATACTGAAAAACAGACAAAGTGTATTGGTTTAAAATACTTTTTGCTGCTTTCCTAGCTCCAAATCGCTTTTGAAATAAAAACCTGGGATTACCCCCCAATCAGTAGTTCTTAGTATGTGCTGATCTCTTCTGGCAAGTTAAAACCAAGAAACAATGAGCTTTTTAAATGGAATCCTTGTCTCCATTGTCCATGCAGCCAAGTCTCTCAACAGATCTTCAGGAGGGCAGTATGGCACAAGTAACACAGATGAGCTACTCCAGCCCACATCCCGGCAAGGTGTGAGTTTCAAAAGGAAGAGAAAGTAGAAAATTATATAACAGATCAGTCCAATGGCAAATGGTTAGATAGGGAGAAGGCTTTGAGAAGGGACAGAACTGGGGGTGGATTAAGTGTTGAAGTCGAACATAGAAATGAGTTGCAACAGAGGGGTTTAATTTTCTTATCATTTGGTAACAGACATTGATATTTAATACTCACATAGCACCTTTCATTCATAGATCGCAAAATGTTTTAAAAGATGGGTCTTACTCTCTCTGTTTTATACTGGAGGCAGCTGAAGCACAAAGAGGTTAAGTGACTTGCCCAAAGTCACACAAGTAAGGCTAGAATTGAGGATAGAGCCCAGGGCAGTAAATGGCAAAACTCCCACATGGGAGGGGGTAAGCCCAGAATTCTATCCCTGCCTGGCAATGTATTATGAAACCATTCTGCCTCCTATATGTAATTCTTCATGGTTTTATTATGTTTGTTTCCAAAACCTGTTGCTGAACATTGATATTTTTGTTGATAACAGCAACAGGTGAACTTCCAGAACTTAGGCAGATTCAGTTAAGAGAAATACCCAAAATTTAAATCCTTGTCCCACTACCTGGGTCTGTAAAGCTGAGCTGGGATTCTCATGAAGATATTCAGATGTATGATGATGAGTATAGTATAAACACATTGGATACATAGGTACTAGGCTCTCTTTGTATTCACTATTTTAGCTTCTGTTATTGCCTGTGTCCTTAATGCAACAGAACATGGAAATGGAAATACTTGAACCATTTTTAACCTCCAAAAAGTTCTTGGGTTCTAGACAAACATTGAGATAAGTTTTGATTTTTCCTGAACCAGTTCTCCCCATGCCTGATTATTACTTTGTGGGTTTTAGGCACAATTTCTCACTCTAAGATAAGTTTACGAGACATCCTGGGTGAACAGCCTGTATTTCAGCTTCTACACTGAACCGTCAAGGTCAGACTATTAATCAGTTTATTTTTCTCAGATATTCACAATGGGTTGATTACCCCAAGGGCATCACTAATTAATAGTCAGGGTTGAAACAGAAGCCAGTTAAGTCTGATGCTAATTAAGGCTGGAGCTCCCCCTCCCCAGGAATCTATAATGAATGATTGGTTTTACAGTAATAGAAGCTATTTCTTCCTCCTTCCAACATTTCATAAAACTGTGCTGGAAGCAAGAAGTTTAAGCTTTGTCTCTAGAGCATGTGTTAAATGGTTTGGGACACATTTACAAAACTGAGATACTATTCTGTTAATGACCATTACGAGAACGTAGATAGACACACTGAATATGATGTTTCCTTCATGCAATGAGGATGGATGACTTGAAAAGGTCCTATGAACTCCCTGCCTCTAAAGGGGTATAATAACTACTAAGTTCCATATCTCAACCTTAATTTCTCTTCTCCTCCTAATTAACTCACCCCTTCTGAGATACCTTTGGGAGATGTAGTGTTTTTGCTGTACTTGGAAAAAGCTGTTCATAATTATCCCAGTCCATACACTAAAATGACTAAGGACTCAACTAAGGCCAACTGAAGGACTCCCACTGACTTAAATGGACTTTGGATCAGGCTGTAAAATAGAACTTTAATGTGTTCCTACTATATATTCATATTTTCAGATATCTTTGCCTTGTAGAACCCCCACCACTGCTCACTCACCCCCACAAACACAGAGTAATTGCTCTATATATACTTAGGAAACTATCAATAGCCTATTAACTTGTCATTTCCAAGTCTATACATGGACCCTGTGTCACCTTCTGTGCCATGGACATTTGAAGTTCTGCTATTTGCTTTTTTTGATGGGGTCAGGGTTTCTGAGAGACAAGGGAAAGGAATTAATGCAACGTACCCATTAAAATTAATTGCACGCAAACATTAGAAACCAGCCACCCATTTCAGTCATGAAATATGGATAAGGATTTGCTGAAAGCCATTTATATTAAATTACTTTTATGATAATATTTAACTTTTTGGCATTAAATATTTAGGACCCTTTTACTTTCCAGTTTGTGATGAACCTTCAAGTTCCCAGTTCTGTGGCAGAACTGCAGAGGGGAGCTCACCACTGACTTAGGCACTGGCTAATTAACCATAAGCTGTGGTTGCCCCTACAATCTGACCTCTACTATCGGGCAAAGACAAAGAGGTTCAGAAGTCCTCCACACCTGCCTGAACTGGCACCCAGATTTTTATTAGGCTCCAATTAATTTTGGTAATGATAATAATTTACACACACATAGAATCCTTCATCAGAAGATCTCAAGGCACATTGCAAATTTATATTAAATTAGATTCCACGCTATACCTATGGGAAAGGTAATAATCTCTATTTTACAGGTGAGTAATCTGAGGCACATAACACATCCTTGATGAAAGTCAGAAACACAGAAAGAAACATAGAAAGTCAGCAACACAGTCAGGAACAGAACCCAGAAATCTTAGCTTCTACCTGTGACCACTAGACCACATTCCCTTCCAGAGCCAGAAACAAGGTCTTTTGGCTCCTAGGACCATATCCTAACCACTAGTTCCACACTCCCATCCCTAGACCCAGGATCTTGAGTTTGAGACCTGTTCTTTAAATACTAGATCTTATTCTCTCTTGGAGCTAAAACAGAACCCAGGAGACATGACTTCTAGTCCCATGTTCTAAACCCTGACTGCCATGCCCTCCTTCAGTGAACACTCTTACTCTCCTGAACCTTGAAGAGCTTCTGGCTTCTGCAAAAATCCATCTTCCAGTGACAGCATATCTGCAAGCTCGTGGTGGCCAGGCTGCTATCTCTTGCATTTTAAAATCAAACAGCCACCAAGACGGGAAAGGAATTGTTCCAGATGATTTGGGGATGTAAGCAGGATTCAGGGAGGGAGGGTGATGTCTAGGCTGAAATCAAAGCTACAGCGTGTAATGAGGCTGAAATGAATATGCTTTAAAGACACGGGCCCTCTCTTCTGCTAGCTTAAAAGCTACCAGGCTTTTTATGATAAGAGGAGGTCCCATTTGAACCATCTTCTTGTTCACTGGGGACATCAGGAGTACATAAGGGGTAACAGAAAACCTAACATTAAATAATGATATGTTTCACATTAAGAGACTAGTCATGTATCACAAAAGTCAATGGGGAATTATGCCATTGACTTCAAGGGGTCCAGGAACAAGCCCCGATAATACCTTCCATTTGAGAATCTTAAATTGCTTTACGAACATTAATCACTTGGAGCCAAATTTACAAAGACATTGGAAGTTAATGGGATTAGGTGCCTGACACATTTAGGCATAACTATCTGGATCTTTAGGCACTTGCAGACATTTACAAATCTGTCCCTTAAACTTCACATCACTCCTGTGAGGTAAGCACTTAAACCATCAAGCTTTTTTATTAAGAACCAATGAGAGGAGCTAATTTCTGGCAGGGAAATAATGTGCATCTTGCATTTCCACTCTAGACTGGTAATCAAATACTGGACTGGATTATCAGTTTTACTGGAGTGAAGTTACAAACTCAGGTGTAAACTGATAATTCTCTACACTGGCGTCATTGTATTCCAGGGAGGACTGCAACATGGACAGAATATATTCAAAATCCGAAGGCAAAATCCCTAGATGCAATTTAAGGTTTATATTTATTTTCTGTGCACAGAAGCAGAAAAAATACTTCAATGATCTATTCAAGCATTTATGGGCAAGAAGGAGAGAGAGAAGGAAATATTGGTTTTACTTTAGAGTTCACAGATTTTCAGGTTACTTTCATCAAATCGGGATCAATGTTGGAACATGAAAAAGGGAATAAAGACAAATGAAACAGAAAAGTATTAAAATCTCTCCTACGCAGCATTATTTCTGTAAGCTGCTTCACTGACAAAAGTGTTTAAACTAGGGTTGAGCAATCCCCAAAAGATTTCCTACAGTTAAGCATCCAGACCTTCTAGTCCTGATTCCTCGCTAAACCAAATATACGGTTGATCGGTTGAGAGATCGGTCTCTCCCATAGAAAAAGAAAAATGAAGAAAATCCTATTGTTTCATAATGTATACAGTTTTGCAATTGGATTTACGTCAGCTTTATAATCTTTATCAGTTTTATAATCTTTACGTCTGGCACCTGAAGGTTGGATATGAATTTCAGGTGCTCAAAGTCAAGTCTGTGTCACAGGGTAGCTGGCCCCTTTATGGTGAGATGGGGCTTCAACCTTTCAGAGAAAAGATCATTTCATCTCCCCCAGTGGGTAATAATGAGGTCATGTGATTAGCTCAGGTTAGCTAAAGTTAGGAGATAAAGTAGGAAAGAACAGACTGCAGGGAGTGGAGGGGGAGGACAGTGTTCCTGGGAAGGGAGCTAAATGGAGCTGGTAGCACTATAGTCAGGAAGGCTATGAGGCCCAGGCAGGACAGAAGCGTGGGAAGCCATAGCTAGTTTGAGGATGCAGCTGCAGGGAGAGATACCGCCTTCTGCAGGGAGTAAAGGAACTGAAACCTGTTCTGGGAAGGAGGGCTGGGGACTCATGACTCAAGAGGAGAGAGACTGAAATGGGGTTGGGGCCTGGATGACCAGTGCATAAAGCCTAAATAAACTGCATCCCAGGAGGAGACTGTTTTAATTTCAGATGAGTTGGATGTGTTATTGAGGAGTCCTGTGACAGCGGGAAACTTAGGCAGAGTTCTGCAGAGCTGTCCCTGGCCATGAGGGGGTGCTTGGCAGATGGCTCCTCTATTACAGTCTGGAAGAGGTGGAAGTATATAAATCATGGATAGTATTTACCACTGTTCTGGAATTACAGACCTATACAGATGGATGATTATGTAGTCTGTAATGGCTGGAAGCCTACAGCGGAAATGAGCACTACTTGGGTGACCAGATGTCCCGATTTTGTAGGGACCGTCCTGATTTTTGGGTCTTTTTCTTATATAGGCTCCTATTACCCGCAACCCCCCCCCCCCTCCCAATTTTTCACATTTACTGTCTGGTCACCCTAGCACTACTATTACAGATAGAGGTTCCCCTTTAGCTCAGGTGGTGGGGACTTGTATTGTTTTAGCCTAAGGTCTTAAGGTGAATCTCCCCTTATGGTTGTGCTGTGCAAAGGATGACAATAAAGTTGATACAGCCCTGAAACTGTTACACTACAGATCAGCATCTCAGTCAGATTAACAGCCTCTTTGGCCTGCAAACCAGCATGCAAATATCCTGATACTGCTCCTCTCTCTAGACAGCAGTTTCCAGAATTTCTCTCTTTTACTTGGACTGGAAATAGCATGACAGCAGCCTTACCGCAGGGATTTTTTTCACCTGAGGGTTCAAGCTGCAGTCCCAGTCCAAGATCCATTTGGAAGTAGGAAATACAACACTGAAAAGAAACAAGTTAACAGCTTCTACAGACCTAACAATATTCATGTTTTGGGCCAAGGTACAGAATTACACACACACGCACACACACACACATTTTTGATTGTCTGACTGTGGTCCCTGCCTGATGACAGGAACTCCTTTGGGAGATGTTTCTCTTGTCCATTCACTTCCCTATTGCTGTTTCTACATGCTTTAAAATGCAGACTCTGTCCTTTGAAAATGCAGGATTCTTTATTATCTCTGTCAATATAAACATATAGCACACACCTGTAACCCAGAACAGAGACTCAGGGGTCAGTGTGAAAACAGAGCTCCAAACAAAATGTCCACCCCTATATCACAGTCCCCAGTCAGCAGGGCAGGGATTATCTACAATACACCACCACTGGGGAACACTGTGGAGGGTTGAAGGGTCCAAAAAGTTCTACCAATGTGCAATCCGTTTTGCTTATGCCTTACTTACCCCGCAGCAACATTAAATATCCTTTTCCAGCATTACAGGTAATACTTACTTGGTCATAAAACTTTGATTTGATCCCAACATGAACGAATCCATTACTACCAAAGGAACCGAGATTTCTGGTGTCAACAGTTTGACTTTTACATTATAGACTTATTGTGTAATGACTGAGATATGCCTATACTTCAAATTAACCATTTAAATATGACAGAATCTCTTAAGCAGTTAATTAGTGTATAAACTGTTGGACCTAAATTTACTGGCATTAAATATTTCAATAACTGCTACACTGCAGACACAACCTCAGAGGGACAAATCAAATTGACTGGCGGGTTCCTGTACAGGTAATATGAGGACCCAAACTGATCACACTGAATATCCTCTGCTGTTTTCTCATCCTGGTGGATTGATGTCTGTTAGTGTTTGCTCTCCCTGTGCTAGCACCAATTCCTTTGACCCATATACATCTTCTACATCGGCACTTCCATCAAAATCACCAGCAGTCTGGGAGTTCTTCGCAATAGTGGGACAATAAGAATCAGCATCCGGATTTAGTGAGCTGGCTATTATAGGTTGGCTGCCCTCCAGACGTTGTTCCCCAATGTTAACAGGCACCATCTTTTCCTGGCCTTGAGAATTACGAAACTGACCATGTGTGTCATCATCTGAACTGTTAAAGGAGTCCTGTTTCTGGATAGCTGGGGAATGTATCTCTCTTTGTGCTTTTCTTGGGTTTCTTCTTGCTGTTGGACTGTCAATAGGCAAGTAATCATAGGGCATTGAGAGACTGTGATATAATACCTTTGCTTTTCCCTCATGATCCTTGGAAACACTTTGTCCTCCAGATGATTTCCCCATCCTTTTGGTAACAATGTGGATCTGCTTTTCCCAGTAAACATTATGCAGGTCCCTCTTGCTCTGACAAACTCCTAGGGAGAGAGTGGAACTGTAAGCTCATTGTAACCCTTGTTTCTAGCACCTGGTTTTCTGGAGGTTTGGTGATTAAATCTAAAGCTTCTCTTATTTGTGCTTTCCACTTTTACACATAATAACCAGCATTCTTGACAAATGCCTGATTCATTGCTAAACCAAATATACGGTTGATTGGCAAGTGAGGGTCTCTCCCATAGAAAAGGTAAAAAGAAGAAAATCCTGTTGTTTCATAATGTATACAGTTATGCAATTGGATTTTTTATTTTCAGAAAGAAACAATAAAAAATACAAAAAAGTAAATGATATATGTTACCAAATACCATACATTTCACAGTATATCCAATAAAAGTGCGCAATTATGCAACCTTACAATTTGTCAAAACTGCAAGACCAGACAATACAAAATCAGATAATATTACACAGATGTAACGTGTTAGGACAGGGATAATAATAATAAAAACAAAAAACACTGACACATAGGGCAGGAGGAGACTCGGGAAGGGGATGGGAAGAGAGACAGGAAAAGCAGAGATGTCAGGTTGAAAGGAAGTCTGGCATTATTTGAGCTATTTCAGCATCCTTTATCCAAAATGTATCTTCAAATTCATATGATTGCTCTCTGTGTCAATAAGCTATTCCTTCTTTAGCTGCTAAATATATGAGCTTGTTTAAGAATTCTTTCCAATTAGATTTCTAGTCTTCAGGGAGAGTTCTCAACATTCCTAGTAGACATTCCTCGACATTCTATTAAATCATTCAGCTTACCCATTTCCCTGATGATGATATAGGGTTGTTCTCAACCCTGCAATATTGCAATACAGCTGCAGCCTATGGGACAGATAGTTTTCAAATTCCCCACCTTGAATTCATTTAGAGAATCCAAATTTTAAAACAACATCTTCTTTAAAAGTCAGCTGTGGTTTTCTAGGATTTTATCCTTGCAGAGTAAGACTACACAAACTTGGTAAAGGGTCCATAATGACCAGGATCCATGCAAACCCCTGCCCTGTTCCTGGTGTTTTTCTTAAGGCGAAGAAAATCAGTTCAGACTAGTTCAAATGGCTCTGTGGAAAGAATGTAACAGGGGGTTAGTATGTTGGATTGGTCTCATCTGTTTGAGTCATTGACAAATCTGGGCTACATAATGCTGAATATCAGAGGGGTAGCTGTGTTAGTCTGGATCTGCAAAAGCAACAAAGAGTCTTGTAGCACCTTATAGACTAACAGATCTTAGGGATCATGAGCTTTCATGGGCTAAGATCCACTTCATCAGATGAATGTTGTGGAAATCTCCAGAGGCAGGTATAAATATGCAGGCAAGAAAGCAAGGTAAATTCAATCAGTGGGAGTGAGGCCCACTTCCAGCAGCTGATCTGGAGGTGTGAACACCCAGAGAGGAGAAACTGCTTTTGTAATTGGCGAGCCATTCACAGTCAATATTAAGTCCAGACCTGATGGTGTCAAATTTGCAGATGAACTGGAATTTAGCAGTTTCTCTTTGAAGTCTGGTCTTGAAGTTTTTTTGCTGCAATATGGCTGTCTTTAAATCTGCTATTGTACGTCCAGGCAGGTTGAAGTGTTCATTGTGCTGAATATCCTCCTTCATATGTGACCAATAAAAATTGCCTCTCACAAGGTCAATAACTTAGTCAGTGATTATGTGTCCTACGCTTTCATGTAACTCTGCATAGACTAGTTTGCAGTACCTTTAAGGTGCTACCAACTGATCAGTTTTGTGATAAATGACATCATCCTTATCAAGATACAAGTTTGGGGTGAGGGGTTCCCCCACTCACACATGAATCAGAAAGCTGGTTTGACCTGTGGCTTTTCCTCAATGTTGGTGTGGATCCTTTGGATTTTGCTTCAGTAATTACTTTTATAATTGGGTCAGCTTGCTGTGCTTCACAGAGTTCTTTCTAAGAGATGGGCTTAGGTGTTGGAAATGCACTTGTTAGCTCATTTCCTCTCACTACAACAGCATCCATAGCAACTATCCAGGATATGAGCCCTTCCTCTTGGGTCTGTAGTGATTTTTAATAACATAAGAACATAAGAATGGCCATACTGCGTCAGACATAGGACACTGGGTAGATGGACCATACCTTCTGATCATGGCCCATGCCAGATGCTTCAAAGGGAATGAACAGAACAGAGCAATTATAAAGCAATTCATCCCCTGCCATCCAATCCCAGCTTCTGGCAGTCAGAAGTTTAGAGATACCTAAAACATGGGGCTGCATCTCTGGCCATCTTGGCGAATAGCCATTGATGGACCTATCCCCTGTGAACTTAGCACTCTGTAATTGCCCTTTTCAGTTGGACCAAGTTATATTTTTGGCCTTCACAACATCCTCTGGCAACAAGTTCCACATGATGACTGTGTGTTGTGTGAAGTACTTGCTTCTGTTTGTTTTAAACCTGCTGCCATCTAATTTCATTGGGTGACCCCCAGTTCTTGCATTAAGTAAACTGATAAATAACATTTCCCTATTCATTTTCTCCGCACCATTTTATAAACTTCTATCATATCTCCTCTTAGTCATCTATTTTCTAAGATGACAAGTCCTAGTCTTTTCTCATATGTTCCCTAATCCTATGGATTGCCCTTCTCTATACATTTTCCAGTTGTAACGTATGTTTTTCAGATGGGGCAATCAGAATTGCATGCAGTATTTAAGTTGTGGGTATTCCATGGATTTAAAAAGGAGTATTATGATATTTTCACTTTTATTATCTATCCCTTTTCTAATGGTTCCCAACATTCTGTTTGCTTTTTTCATTTTTGCTACACACTGAGCAGATGCTTTCAGAGAACTATCCATGATAATTCTAAGATCTCTTTCTTGAATAATAACAGCTAATTTAGACTCCATCATTTTGTATGTATAGTTGGGATTATGTTTTCCAATGTGCATTATTTTTCTCTTATCAACACTGAATTTCTTCCTCCATTCTGTTGCCCAGTCACCCAGTTTTGTGAGATCCTTTGTAACTCTTCACAGTCAGCATTGGACTTTTGAGTATTTACAACATCCATAGCTGTTTCTTCAGTACACCCTTCCATGAATGTACCCATATTAAGTGGTATAAGGAATAAAATATCAGCATCTAGATTAGATTTTCCAGGCCAGTAACTGATATTGAAATTAAAGTTGGCTAACTCAGCTACCCACTACTGTCCAATGGCATTCAATCTGTGTGATGTAAGTATGTATGCCAATGGTTATTATCTGTGTAAACAGTGAAAAATGACACATAATATAAAAATACTCCCAAAATCACTCTGTAATTGCCCATTTCACAGCCAGAAACTACAGTTTCCCAGATGCAAATTTAATCTCTTTTCCGCAGGAGAAAGGCTATGGCTCTAAGATCCTATCATTTGTAACTTGCCCTCCTGTCAATGATCCAGCACAGCTCCCAGTCTGTTAGAAGATGCATTTATATGTAAAGGGCAGGAGAAAATCTGGACAGGCTTTTACTAGGGATTGTACCAGGATACCAAGCAACTTTTCCTATACTGACCAGATGATTGGCTGGCTAGGAGGCGCTTGACTTGCCCCATTCTTCCTCTGCTTTCTGAAAGGCCCCTGTTTGCCCACAGATGCCTTTACTGTTGTTGTGAGGTAGAAAAGGCATAAGGTCATACATAGGCCTTCCACTTGTGAGAATCCTTAATGTACTGGCAATAATTTAACAAACCCAATAACTTCTACAACTCACCCATGCTGTAAGGCTTTTTTTTTTTCTTTCAATGCCTGTAGTGCAAGGGTGTCAGCTGAGTCCATTTTATATCCTTCAGCTATTACAATCTTACCCAGATTTCAGACCTCCCTTTTAAATAAGTCAGACTTTTCAGGCTTTAGTTTGATACCATATTTTTTGAATTGCTGGAGAACTTCCTGAACATGCTGAATATGTTCCTCAAGATTTCTATTATCTCTCAAGGCATTCTTCCATACACCTCTTGAAGTGGCAGGAACATTCATAAACCTCCAAACTGTCCCTCTTAGCTGTATGTGTAGATTTTGCAGCTTACCATCAGACATCTTTGTTTCTTGTGCTCAGTATATCTCCATAACAATTCCAACCTGCAGCTGCTAGCTATATTGCTTTCTAGATTCTGCTATCTGGAAGCATTATTTTCCAACTTAATGGACCTATGGCTCATAGCCCCTCCTGGCTGGCTTGCCAAACGTAATAGAGTCAAAATGCAGACTCTGCCCTTCAAAAACACAGGATTTTTTATTATCTCAGTTAGTATAAACATACAGCACACACCTGTAACCCAGAGCAGAGACTCAGGGGCCTGTGTGAAAACAGGGCTGCAAACAAAATGTTCATCCCCACTCCACAGCAACCTCAGCCAGCAAGAGCAGTGACTATCTAAAAAAAATTCACCTCTGGAGAAGAATGAGAGGGATTTGCCCAAAAAGTTAAACCATGGTGCACTCCCTTTTGTATGCATCTGACACACACTATGTCCAATCACCACAAGATGCTCCAACACCAACAGCTACAATGAACATGACTGTCTATCCTCTCTAGTCACTGTTCATTCCGCTTGGTATTTTTAGTTTCTCTGCAGTAACAGCATAAGACATTAAATATTATGGCTGGATTTTAAATGGATTGGATAATTTTATGACTGATTTTAAAAATATCTGTAGCTTTTCAGGCTTCAATACGGAAAATTAAATTCACAGCCTTCAAGTCATCAGCCACTCTCCACCAGGATCAGAGACAGAGTTCCCATCCAATCCCAAACACCATTGCACAGTCTTCCAGGTGTTCTGTGAGGAAATTTGCCTGTATCTGAACAAGAATCAGGTATTGGTCAGTCCTAAAAGCAGGACAACAGATTTGATGGACCAATGCCCTGATCAAGGGCCCATTGCTCTGTCATTGGCTTGAACAGAAGCTGAGTTGGGCCCCTGCTTTGGCAAACCAGTTTTCTTTTTATTTTTTCCTCTTTTCTTTCTCCTTTTACTTTGCATTCCCCAAACCAACAATAATTAAACTCATTGGGGAAACCTGATTCCTCCCTGCACTGGCATGCCCTGCTTGTAAACAACCTTCACTCTGACTCTGACCTCCTGGTTACTGAGTATGGGTGCCTTCTGTGCAACAGCTGCCTCTGCCGACATGATAAGCAAAGCACTGTAGCACAGATTACATTTCATTAACAGGGAAAAGAAAGATGGTTCAGCTGCTCATAAGCAGTTCTTACATGGCATGGGGGAGTGTGAAAAGAGATTGGTATTTATGGCGCTGAAATATTTAGTCTTCCTGCAGCCCGGAGCAGTAATACACAGGGAAAAGCACCCAGTTGCTGGTTGTGAAAAGCATCTCGAGTGAAAGACCATCCAACAAAATCCAGCTTATCATTGGCAATAGCAGCGAGTATAGCATGGAGCACTTACTGTATTACATCAAGGCTCTCAGACCTGGGGCTCCAGAGGAATTAAAACAGGAATTAGCCACAGCAGAATTAGCTGATTGTGCGGGGCCCACAGCTCTTGTCCATTGTGTGCTAAAGAAGTATATTTGACAGTGTGTCTAAAAAGCAGTTGAGAGTAATGTGTGTTAGGTATCTCAGTATCATCCATAGACTTCTACACAGCTGGTCTCATTTAATTTCACTTTAATAAGAGAGCTGCAGTCTAATATAGAAATACTAGATGACTATTAATAGATGTTTATTTAGCATTAACAACACGATTATATAAAATAGATGTCTTGTGAATATATTGTGAAGTATTTGGGAGGGGCTGGCGGTGGGATGGGAGTGGATCTGGCCAAAGTCATCCCAGGTTGGATTCCCTCAGTTTTTCCCTGTCTAAAGACCTGCTCCTGTTCCCTTTGAAGCAATGGCAAAACAACTCCAACTTCAGTGATGCAGGTCTCAAGCTCTTCTCTTTTCTTGCATACATGGAATCCTGCTCCAGTATCTGAGGTAGAGTAACAAGTCCATAGGAATCATGAGCACCATTGCAATCCTCATCATTTTCTGTTCCAAGGACAAAGCATATTACTTTGATTTTGCCTTTTCTAATACAAACCCATAGTATCATGTAGACGTTTTCAAAAAAGATCCTACCAAAACAACAACTTTCCCCCAGGGGAGAGGATGAGAGAGAGAATGAACCACACGTGATATATGCTGCGTGTCACTTAATGCAGTACTGGAAGGCACTCACTCTACAGTGCTGATGCTGTATTAGAACCTATATAGACTAGAATATATACAAAAAACTAGATTAAAAAAGTGCTAAGATTGCAAAGTCAAGCACTCAAACATTAGGAAATGCCAGAATTTCAGTGGTCTGTTCCTCTTTAATTCAGCCCCCTTCTTTATATGCATTAAGATAGAATCTTTAATTACGTGATCACATTTTATTTATTTCCACTGGACCTCTACCTCCCATAGTGCACAGGATGGACAGCGCTCACTGCATGGGAAGCTATTCAATATTCCCATGTTATCCTCATTGTTCAATGTGTGGTCTCACTCTCAGGCCTTACTGCACACTACTCAAACCCTGCTCTGGATACAGAATTAGTAATTTCTCCTGAGCTTTTCTATGGTGCTCATCATTGTGGTATCTGAGTGCCTCACAAACATTACTATCTCCTCACCATACCCCTGGTATTGTCCCCATTTTACAAATGAAGAATTGAGGCACAGAGACATTAATGTCCAAAGTGTCCATTAATGTTGAGTGCCCAATTTGAGATACCCATCGCATCAGAAAACAGCATTTGTTTATTCAGACCACAGCCCCCATTAAGTTCAGCTGAAGTTATAAGGTCTCAGTACTTCTGAAAATCCAGATGTTTCAAGTCAGGCACGCAGAAAATGAGGAACACACAATTAGAGGCAAACTGTAAACATTTTAGTTTAACTTGCCCAGCAACACCAGCCCTCTGTGGCAGAGGTAAAGATAAAATCCAAATTTCAGCATAGCATTCCATTGCCTAAATCACGAGACCATCCTTCATTTTCCTGCAGTTCCCTGCCTTATTCACTACACATCTTCCAATGTCTGCAACAAATGAGGCAGTGTCCTACAAACAGCCTCCTTCACTGACCAGCCCTGATTTGTTCCCTGATAATGGTCTGTCCTGTGCACTGAATGAAGCAGGATTCCCATGGACAAGATAGTTTGTGATCATGTAATGAAAGACTGCATCATAATATACACGAGGGGGCCAAATTAAAGCTGCACAGGTAGCCTTAAAAATTCTGGTATTTTGTAACTTTTGAGTGATGTAGTTTGCAACCTTTACCTTGTAATGCAGCTTTCCTGTTGCCTATAAAACCCAAGTCCAAGATCAGACCACTGATCCATCAAATCTGGTAAATGTGTTTTATGCGTAGAACGTCCACCTGCAACGTTCACTCTGAAGTAATCTCATGCCAATTCTCTGTTCCCTTTCAGATACCTCAGGAGTCACTTCTTTGTGATGCCTATGGTAAACAGGCAACTGACAATTGCTTGACATGTGACCTAAAGGGATTCATAAAAGTCTTGTTTATTTGCATCATTTTAAAGAAGGTAACTCAGAACTTACAACAATGCTATTTTGCATAATCCTGTGTTCCTGTTATCCTCATTGTCCATACCCCTTCCTCTCTGTTGTTTGTTATACCCACCAATGGCGTCTTATCTGAATTTGAACTGTATGCTCTTTGGAGCAAGTGCTGACTTTTAGTATGTTTGCACAGCATCCAGAACAATGGGGCCCTAATTCTGGCTGGAAATGTCTTTAATAAGAAAATATTTACACCTTCTGCACTCGTTGGAGCCACCGTGTCTGAGGGACACAGAGATGGAAGAGGCACCAATGCCTCTTTATCCTCTGCCATGGAAACAGCTTTAAAGTCCAGCCAGAGCTCTATAGGACTGTTGTCAGTTAAGGCTGCTTGGGAGAGGTGAACTGGATCAGTGCATGTCCCATGTGTCCCTCCTCCCCACCCACTGTTTGTGAGTGGCTTGCACTGCTGCATGTCCAACCCAGGTGAACTTTCTATTTGTGAAATGTACCTCCTTGTCTTTATGGACCTTCACTCAGCTCCAAACTCACAAGTGTTCTGATTAGAACTAGAGCTATTCTGCACTGCAGAATGAGCCCAGGGTTAGTAGAACTTGAGTTAGCAGACCCTGCTGGGTTTGTTAACCTAGGGCTTGAGCATCTACACTTATCTATAATTCACTTGTTAGGAATTGCTGAACCCTGGACCCCAGTCTGGGGACCCACCATCTACATTACATTATGTGGACCCAATATCCCAGACTCCCTAGAGCCCTCACAAAATGAGGCCACTCCAGCCCTTTTTTGTGGTGCTGTGTGGGAAAACTTGACTGTCCTCCAAACTTGACTGTCCAAAGGTCAAAGAGAGTCAACCCATGGGATTGTGGGATACTTTTGCCAGCCTCCCAGAGCACAAGTCTAGATACTCTGCTGTATCTACACTGCAGAGTAATAGGACTTGACCTAATAGGACTGGGTGCCAGTTTGACTCAGAGTCAGATTCTCTGTCCATAGGGACTGGGGGTCTTGGTACCCTGGGTCCACGCCCTGCATTAGCATGATTACTGTACAGAGGGAAGGGGGGGCTAGGTTTGAGCCTGAGTTTGAACTCTGGGCTTACATTGCAGTGTAGACATACTCTAGGTGTCCCGAGTCCTGACATGAATGTGCTTCCTTTTATTCATCCCTGTGACAGGATCCCCAGGGTGCTGCCTGGGATCGTGGGGCTGGTGTGCCCCTTCAACTCTCCAGCCTGCGTTGTCTCTCTCAATATTTTGCTAGCGACAAGCAGCAAACCCATCCAAGCACTGTGATCACTCATCACAACAGCATTTGGAGTCCCACACCCAGCTAGATGGCATGAATGCTCCCAGAGCAACTCATGAATCACACAGAAAAAGGCACCAGCCAAATCCCCCCAGCTCCCAACCTTGTACCTCAAGAATATACCGTCTTGCACAGCTCAAGACCCTTTTTTGAGCAATGCAAGTTTATTAATTTGTTTCCCCACTTCATCAAGGGAAAGTAGATATACACCAGCCTTTGTAAACATGAGCAGATTTACCAAGCAGTTCAGGTAAACTAACTGGTAAAGATAAAGAGTAAAACAAGTTTATTGATTACAAAAATAGATTTTAAGTGATTATAAGTCAGAGTGGTTACCAAAAGAAAAGAAAATATAAGCACATGGTCTCAACTTTCAATCCTATTAGACTGGGTAACATCTAGATTAAGTAGTTTTTCTCACCCCACTGGATACTACAGTTCATAATACACAGGCTTTACCTTGAAACCTGGGCCAGTCTTCTCTGATGGAGTCTTCAGTCTTCTGAGTGTCCTTGGTGCTTGCAACATAGGTGAGGGAAGGGGGAAAAGCCAAGCATGGGGACCTGTGTTCTGTTTTATACCCTTTGTCCCCTGTGCTTGGAGAATACAAGTCCAGACATGTCTGATGGGCATTGCTGAGTCACAGGCTGAAGCAATACTCTGGTGTGTCTCCTCTAAGTGAGTCACTGAGTTGTATCTCCTCTGGTGAACAATGGCTGGTGACCTCTGTTCAGCACCCACTGGGGTGTTACTTTCCTTTTCCCTTGTCATTGTCTTTGGAGTGCTGGTAACTAGGCACTTCCCAAACCCACAGCATATTTTAGTGAAAACCATACAACATAATTCTTATAATGTAATATGCATTGATGATACACTTATTTAGATGGAACAATGGCTTTCAGCAGATCATAACCTTTCCCATAATACCTCACATGGCGTGCTTTATATGCAATATCATAATTATATGTAAATGAGGACTATGGGGGTTAAGGGCACTCCCCCAAGGTATAGAATGTCACAATCCCCAAATAGCACCTTGTTAACTCTCTTTCTCTCTGCATTATCTTTCCCCTCAGACAACTGCAAGAGTACGTTTAATCCCTTAATTATATATTACCTAACATCCCCTATTACACTGAGAGCAAATGTGCAAGTGTATGCCTAGCAAATGCCAGAGCTCAATCTTTATTTGTAACACAGTACATAATCTTGGCTGTATCTGGCATGTCTTGGCAGAGAAAACACCAGCCATCGGCTGATGGTGACATTTTGCTTGTCACAAGGGTGCAGATGTTTACTTGTTACAAGGAGGTCTCATAGCTGGCATGTCCCAGATGCTTTGAACTCATTGATCATTTGCTTGGATTTCAGTGAAATGGTCTGAAAAGGGACACAGGCCCATGGCATGGAAGCAAAAGATTAGGAAACAGCTTCAGCGGCTGCCCAAAGCACCGAAGGTTAGAAATGACACTCCAATATTTCCCACAGTCTGCTGCTTCATGATATGACTGAGCTTCCATGCACAGGCCCATTCTGGGAGTAATACTAATAGAAATATTTAGCACTTATCCTCTGCAAGGTACTTGCATAGATGCTCACAACTCTCTGGCGAGAGAGACACAGCAAGGAAATGGGGGGGCGAGGTATGAGGGGCCAAATTTCAGTGTAAATGAACAAAATCATTTTTGTCTTAATTTTCTGTAGAAAATCAGAAGAAAATCAAAAATCAAAAAAAGGATTTTTTTCAACTGAAGATTCTGGTTTTCTTGTTGTTTTTTCAATGAAAAAAGCAGACCCTTTGTGAAAACTTCCATTTAATCAAAAAACCAAAGTTTTCATCAAAAATAATTTTGACAGAAAATGTTAACTAGCCCTAGTACAATTTCTGTTACACGGATAGGGAAAATAAGGCCAAGATGGCTTGGTGACCTGTCCCAGCAATTCAGTGGAAGATCCAAGATTAGATTTCAGTATCTAGTTCCCAGTCCCATGGTCGTCCTGCTGACAGCCTGAGATGCGGCAGAGTAGTCACTGCTTAACTGTACTTGCATTCATTTACTGTAGGACCCTTTTTTTAATTCTTGCCATAGTTAATGGTTTTATTGGAAAATTTTATAGAAAAAATATTGAGCGCATCTGCCAGGAATTAAAAGCATGAATGGCAGTTTAGAAAGCCAAAACTCTTCAACAGGTGAACAGGATCCATGTTTATGACTATAAACCCATACTGATATATAGTACAGCACCTACACCATCTCAGTGCCCTGCCCTGGAAAAAAAACACATTAAAAGCAGGAAGTGGGGAGAATGGGTCCTTCATTAGTAAAATAAAATATTGGCTTCTATACAGCCTGACAGCACTTCAGACTGTAATAGCCTATTATTATGATGATGATATTATAGACCAGACCAATATCCAGTCTTATTATTCAGATAACTATTCCTCAATAGAACCATTGTAAACTCTCTGCTGTTGCTGGCAGGACGTTCCCTGAATAGCTGACTTCCTCACTGAGCTATTCCATCTGCTGCTGTGGAGCCCACTGGCTCAATGTGGAGCCCTCTGGCTGACACCATATAGTCTATGGCTGTGGAGAGGCTGCCTCCACACAGATCCTTCTTCTGGACAAAGCTCTGTTGTTAAGTCTCAGCTGTGGAGGGAGCAGACAACTAGCACAAAGAGACTCTGGTTTGAATTAATATTTTGTTTTGCTGGGGGGCAGCAATGCCCCATTGGTAAAAATGTCTCTGGCAAAAAACCCTCTATAACACTCCCTATAGTGGTCCCTCTGGTGCTCTCCCAACACTAAGCTGCTTGCTCCACAGAACACTTAGAAAACCAAGGGAGGGCTCAGAGTTTGAGACTGATGGGACAAGCTGATTCCCGGGATCACTCTACTGATCTCAGTGAAAAGTCAGCAGGAATGCAATTGCCTGTGGTGTCTGTAGGAAGGTGAAGATTTAATTACCTATCAGAAATTCTACATTTTGACACTCCATAGGGGCAGAATATGATCCAGACCTTTTCAGAATGTGTCAAGGATTGAAGAAATTAAAGATCAGCTCCAATAGAAGGCAGGTCTGCCTCCGCCAGGCATTAATTTGCCCTTACAAGTATATCCTGGAGCAGAGATTGGTGATCTTCTTTGTTCCAGACTTGTGGCTAAGAACTCAACTTAACTGACGTGCTGGGGTACCAATAAAGTAAGGATTTGTCAAAATGAACAAAGAAGCAGCAATACTCATGGAATTAGAGGCAGGGTAGGTAACACTTTTGATGACTCCAAGTCAGAATCCAAATTTGTTTGCTGTTTGCCCTTATTCAACAAACGTTTTGTGCAGTTATATTTTAACCAGTGGATTGCTCCAAAAATATTTTCTGCAAATAGTGCTGTGGTTTTCTGCTGTTTGGTCAACTAAGTCAAAATGAATTATTTATGGCCCCCTCCAGGAAAATAATCATGTGCATAACTTTAAGCACATGAGTGGGACTATTGATATGCTCAAAGGTAGGCATGTGTTTAAGTGCTTTTCTGCACTGGGGATTAAATTTGCAGACTAAATTTATAAACGGGAGGTGGACCTGAATAACACTGGCATTTGATCTTCCCAGCTGGGGATAGGAAAAATTGCTCCCTGTCACAGAATAATAGAGACCAATAAATGCATTTACAGGTTGTTCCTGCTCCTATTCAAATCAAAAGAAAAACTCCCTGTGATGGGGTGACCTGCCCAGACCCACTCTAAAAGAGTTGAATTAGGCCAAGTGGACCCAATTGGCCAATTAAGTTGCAAACAGGAGAGATTTAGGCTGTTGGGAGGGTGCTAATTAGAAGGAAGTTCACCTATGAGGGCACACCTATGAGGTGGAGCTGGAAACAGTGGTAGGAAGGAAGCAAGCTTGTAGTCTCTCTTGCAGATATAAGGGAGAAGGAAGGAGTTACTTAGCAGGCTTAGGAGAGAGGGGTCCAACTAGGAAGGCTGATGACAAACAAGCTTGAAGAAGCATGGTAGGAAGTAGTCCGGGAAAGAGAGCATGAAGTCCAAGACCTTAATTCCTTGCTGGACTGGAACCCACATTAACGGTTGTGCCTGGGTTCCCCTACTATCTACTGCAGAGCAGTGTTGCTAGGAGCAGTGCATAGGAACACTGCCTGAGTCACTGTGGGAGTGACATAATCAGGGCAGCAGGTGTGAGGACTGCCTGATGCTCCTAGTACAGAAGGATGCTGAAAGATTCCCCCAGGAGGGGAACATCCCTGTGTGACCTAGCTGGAGGACTGAGTCACAAAGCTTCTGTTCTGGGATTCCATGAACAGGAGTAGAGCTGCAGTGGACATGAAAAGGGGATGCTGAAGTAGGCAGAACTAATCCTCCAGAAATGCCAGAAGAAGGCACCACCCAGCAGTGAGCAGTGCCGTGACACACCCATTCACTTTTATGGTGTAAGATCAAACCGTGGGGGTATTGTGGATGGGTGAGACACTATGCTTATTAACATAGTACTAGCACACCCAAACCTATCATCAGAGCCTTTGCATTACAGACATTTATCAAATTAATTGAATAAGAAGGTGAGTGTCCCCTTCACAGAGCCAACTGCTCACTTACTTACATGCATAAAACAATTGCATGTGAATTGGACAGGAGAAACTTGTGTGTGAAATCAACAAAGAGAAAAAACCTTGTGAAATAAATAGTGCTTTCCCATGCTAACTGCCCAGTCGATGTGGCACCAAGCCTATGTTCTGTCTATGAATCAAGGAAGGAAATAGAAAAGTTAAAAGATAACACCGAGAGCTCCCAGAAGTGTGACTGTTTATGTGCAACAAAAAGACTAAATAAATACAAAGAGATGGGTAGAAAAAAGTTCCACCAGCAATTTTTATCTATATGTTTTTTTATACAAATAATCTCTCATGGAGCTTTAGCTCCACTTACTGGTTGTAAATTAAAATTCTGCAGGCACGCAAAAGGCAGTTCTCGGGTACTTTTAACAGCCGGTTAACTGGCTTGATTCTGATCCCACAGTCCATTGGAGATACTCTGATCTACACCAGTTAGGCGAGATCAGAGGGCCATATTCAGCAGTAAGCATATATCACCATGCCCAGTTACTGAGCACAGTGAGGAGCAGGCACGCAACTGTAGGCTGGATGATGTTCTGCACCCGCCTAAGTACCACTGCAGAGCAAATCCACATGCTATACATGGTACCACAGAAGGCAAATGAGTGTGTCTGGGGATATGACATGGGTATGGCAAGGCAGGGTGTGTGTAGCAGTGATTACGGAGGCAGGGCAAGCATGCATAAGGACTCTGAAAGTGGAAATGTCTTATTCCTGATCGATCCAGATACGGATACTCAGCACAGATACTTAGGAAAACTGGAGACCCCAATCAGAAAATGAAATAGTACCTGTCAGGTTAGGCAAGTGCTGCCTACCCAGAATTAACCCATATACCATCGCTGACTGAGGGCCCACTGTGGTAATAAGTGATGCTGGTCTGCCAGACAAACTCAGACCAGGTAGCCTGGACTTGTACCATGCATTGGCCATATCCCAGCATGATAGAGAACATAGGAAATGTGGGCACACAGCGGAATTGTGTGGCCTAAGTGGATAGAGCCTAAGTGGCTTGAGAGAAGCTTACCCACAGGGATAAAACAAGTCCACAGAGAGAAGTAAGGAGGGCAAGAATACACTAACATGAAGGGTTTCCCAGTGCTACATGCTACCAATACTGCTCTGTCCCAATTAATGGCTCTGTACACTGATGCACAGAAACACAAAAATTCCCCACCGCAGCCAGAAGGCAAAACATGGTGAGCTTACCATCCCACACAGGACAAAGGCGTGCAGTAGCAAACAGATCCCCATGTCTCTCATGATGCTGGACCATCCTTGAGGATCCTGATCAATGGAAACAGAGTGCTCAACTAACTATGGGGTGCGTTTGCTGGACATGTGCATTACCCTGTAGCAACCCACTTGCATGGGCTCTCACTCCTTGTGCCCACCAATGGCATGCAAGAGGTCATGAGGGTATTTGTGGATGCCCACGTGTAGGGAGGAACTGTCTGATCTCACCAGCCTTTCTCCTGCATGTCTAAAATAAGATCTCACTATAACCAGTTGTAGCAGACCAGCAAGTGCTGCAGCAGCAGCACACACCTGCATCCTTCCCAGGAGTGCTGGAACAATTTGTACAGCGGGGGCCCTGAGAGCCATTGAACCAAACTGTAAACCCCGTGTAGAATGGAACCACTGTAAGCCAGGGGGTGTGGCAGCACACCTAGTTCCAGCACCTATGATCCTTCCCATTAAACTGGCCATCCTGCTGTGACACTCTGTGGTGGTGTGCGCAGAGAGCATATGGCCTGATGGGTACGGCATGCACATATGCTGTAACACACTTGCACACATGTGGATGCTTTCTGCTTCGGGGGGGAGACGGAAGGGTACACTTAACCTGCTACTTCGAAGGAATAGGCAATATAGTGCATCCACACTAGCAAAACAGGCACAATTAGGTCTCAGTCAGCTAGAGGGCCGGTGCAAGGATATTTTGCGCCCTAGGCGAAACTTCCACCTTGAGCCCCCCTTTCTCCTTGCACATGGTTTCGTCGAGGGGCAAATCCCAACAAGCCTTTATAGACCCCAGGAGCCAGCCATGCCCAG
Source organism: Dermatemys mawii (assembly GCA_007922305.1). Lineage (NCBI taxonomy): Eukaryota > Metazoa > Chordata > Testudines > Dermatemydidae > Dermatemys > Dermatemys mawii. The sequence continues at coordinate 31,368,923 of ML677332.1, forward strand.
GGGCTGCTCCCCAAACCAAGTTCCCCCCTTCCCGCCCCTTGAGCTCCCCTGAAAGGTGCACAGCCCCTCCGTGAACCCTCCCCAACTCACCCCACACCAGCGGCCCCCAACCCCAAGCCGCAGGTCCACACACTGGCTTTGCCGGACTTGGGCTGCTGCAGCGGCTTCTGCACCATACAGACATGCTCCACCTTCACCGCCTGCATCAGCTCCTGGTCCTTGCCCATGGTGAGGCCGAGCATCCCCTGGCTGGGGCGCAGGGCCCCAAGCCTGCTCCAGGAGGTGCAGCAGCAGCCGTGGCTCACACGCCCAGGAGCCTCAGAGCCCGTGCATGGCGAGGGGGCTACTGGGGGCTTCAGGGGCCGGTGCCCACTATGCATTTGCTGCAGGAGCCCCTGAGGGGGGCGCCAGGCTGCAGCCCAGGCAGGAGAGGCGGAAGGCGCGGCTGCTCCCTGCTAGCGGCGCCGCGGCCTTTGCAGGGCTGCTGCCCCCCTGCACCGCGCTGTCTCTTCCATGGCTAGGGCTCACCACCACCACAAGCGTGACGCTCTGGCTGTCCGGTGCCTCTGGAAGGCGGCTCCTCCTTGCCGAGCCGGGCAGCCGCACCAGCTGCCTGGGAAGCCCTGATGCAGCCAGGGCCACTCAGCAGCCCGGGCAGGGAGGCAAGGACCAGCCCCCCAGGTAGGGCACCACTTTTTGGAGCCCCCATATCTTAGCACCCTAGGTGGCCACCTAGTTGGCCTAGTGGTTACGCCACCCCTGGTCAGCTAACGCACTCTGACCTAACTTGAACCCAGTTTTCTAGTGTAGAAAAGCCCAAAGGCAAAATGCATAATAATGCAATTACAGGGAATTTCCTTAGAAAGGATACTTCACAGATTAATCATAGATTTCAGTAACTGCTTAATTAACATACCATATGTATTTTCATCTCACTATTGTAGCCTCTGTATCTTTAGACATGGAACTGAAAGGCCTCACGCCAGGCATTTATTATCATCTCATAAAATTTATAAATCTTTCTTTCTTTCTTACCTGCGGGTGCTCAGGACTAGTCCCTTCTAAATGCAGGGGCATGTCTATGATTTGCTGAGGAAATGTGGCCCGCACACATTTTATGAAACTGGAGAGAGTGCACCCTTACATCTGCCCAGTCCTCAAACCTGAAAGAGGCAGTTGTGCATGTGAATTTTACTGGTTGAGTCTAAAAGCTGATTCAGTGCTGGTGAAACATGCTGGACTGTACAAAGGCAGCAGAGCCTGATGGCCTCTATCCACAGAACAAATATTACCTGGCTTAGGTGCTGGTACTGGGAGTGCTGCTGGGTTACACTGCCACACACCCTGACTTAGAGCAGTTTCTATCATATACAGGGTCTACAATTGGTTCGATGGCTCTCAGTATCCCCACTATACAAACTGTTCCAGCTCCCCTGTACATGGACAATGCCAGCGCAAGTTCCTACCCATCATGCCCTCTGTCAACATACCTCAACATTCACCTGGAAAAAGGATAAGAGAGTTGAATCTCTGATCTTTCTGTTGTGATTGTCAATAAGCCACCAAATGTGATGCTTCATAGGTTTTGAAAAATATTTCAACTAGTTGATATAACTGGCTTTCCCTTTAATTTCTAATGTTGTCTCTATGCCCTCTGTGAAGGCTTTTCACGCTTTTATTCAAGAGCACTTTCCCCAGAGTTAGTTACATGCTCAGTACAGAGTTTGTATGTCTAGTAAGTTAGTCACATTTGCAATGCTCTATGGCAATTGTTCCCAACCAGGGATCCAGGGCCCTGCCACAAGCAGGTTTCAAGGGGTCCTCCAAACATGGTTAGCATTAGACTTGCTGGGGCCCAGGGCAGAAGGCCGAAGCCCCACCGCATGGGGCTGAAGCCCAAAGCCCTGTCACCCGGGGCTGAAACCGAAGCCTGAGCAATGCAGCTTCACCAGGGCCTTGTGGCATGGGGCCCCAGGCAGTTGTCCTGCTTGCTACCGCCGAATGCTGGATCTGGGTTTTATATGAAGAAAACCAGTTATTGTGGCACAGGTGGGCCATGGAGTTTTTATAGCATTTGCGGGGGGAGGAGGATGTGGGGGAAGGCGGGTGCTCACAAAGAAAAAGGTTGAGAACCTCGGCTCTATGGCATTATCGGCTGCATTTGTAGCCTGTCCCTCCAAATGAGGCAGCCATCATTTTAAACTCGAACTCCACTAGGTCCCAAGACAGCTACTGCCCTCACTATTTATCACTGTGAATTGCTGTATCTTAAAAGTGGAGTTACAGAAAATTTGATTCAGGTTCAAAATATTAATCCTTCTGTCATTGTAAATTTCCTTTACCGTTATTTATTGTTGTGCCCGTCTTTTAGGTTCTGTCTTTCCAAAGTTGTAGGGATGCAAATTGCACATTAAAATAATGTATGCACTTAGGTCCCATCCAGCTCTGTCTTTCTAGGATTGTCAGTGACTGATCATCATTAACTAATTTGCACATGCCTTTGCTATGGTTATACTTACAAATTAGGTGTCTGGCTGGTTGTTTACAGATGCAAGTATCTGATATTCATACTCGATTGCAGTCATTGTACACAGAGGGCCCATTGCACACGCTAGTGTAAATGGGTGAAACTCCACTGGGGTAAGCATCCACTTGCACTGGCAGAGAATTTGGCCCATGATTTGCGTGACTTAATTTCTTTTTGCGTCAGAACATTTGTGTTTTGTCTATCATTTTAAAGCCTTGTGTCATGGAGGGAGAGAGAGACCGAGATCAGTATTCACAGAATTGCAGAAATTAGAATTTAAACATTATTTGTTTGTTTGTTTATGTTACTGTAACACCTGTGAACCCGGATCCCATTGTGCTAGGTGCTGTACAAACACAGAAGAAAAAGGTTTCTTAATATAATAAACAGATACTTTTGATCATCATGTCTACCCTATATACTCCAATTCCCAGGGGCCAATGGAAAACCCCACTGATCAGCATAACTGAGAAGCAAAGTCCAAAGGAGGACTAATTTGAGGGATGTAAAATTTAATACACAGTGCAGCTTGGTCACTAAGGATGAATTTCATCCCCATCTGTCCATTCTAAGGACTATGCACCACTTAAGTCCCACTAAAACTTTTTTAAAAATGTCTAATTGGAAATGATTTATGTGGTTTTGGGGACATTTTTTTTTGTTTGGGTTTTTTTTGTGTGACTCTTTTCAGGGGATACACAGCTTTACATAAAAACTTCTACAATTACAGGATGCCAATTAGAGCCAATCTAACTTAAATAACCTGTCATTCCATTAAAAATGACTAGTAGCACTTGGCCATGCTGATAAGATGGAGATTTTGCTGATCATGGGGGATCTGATTCTTTCATGGTTTCACATGTAGGGTGCAATTTGTCCCCATGCACAGAGTCAGCTTAAGGCCTACGTACTACTGAAGTCCTACTTAAATTTTCATAATGGAGCTTCAGTGATGCATAGGCTTTATGCTGACCCTTTGCACTGCGATGAATTCACCTAGAAAAACTAAACTCCATCATATGTGCATCTCCATAAGAGGCGAGGAAGGGGAATCTTTTAAAAAATGAAGAACACTTCTTGTTTGTCCAGAAACATCTAGCTATTTAATATAAACCCTCAGGAAGGAAATGCAATAATCTACAATACCGAGCTGCTGTATTACCTGAAGTATACAGTAAAAAAGTCACTTCTCCTGCCGTGAGACAAAATCATTAACTTCTGATCTTTAGAGCAGCCAAGTCTTTCAAGGGATACTTACGTGACATTCTGTGCTTTAATACTGACTTTCAGATGAAATGGCTCTGGACAGAGTGCAAAAAGAAAGCACTTCTTACTTCATTAAGCATGAAAGCTTCAGAGTGCCACACAAGTGGTTTTGGTTTTTGTTGTTGTTTGCGGGGTGGAGTGGGGAGGTTGCTTGTTTCAAACTGCATAATTAAAGATAGAGCACTGAGGCAGCAAGAAGTTACTCATCACTTTCAGTGGGACTTACCTTCAAATGTTTGGAGTATGCACTGAAATTATTAATACCCATAATTTCTCATTTTCCCTTTTCCCCATCTTAACAGACTCCTCATGCCCCTAAGGAAATGTTCACTTTTGAGGATGATGTAAAATTCCACTCATGATGGGACAAATAAGTCAGAGAAACTTTAGGTTCAAGACCAATGGATTCACTGGGTCTATTGCTTTGGTGATTGCAATTATCACATCAGTATTTGCCAACAGTCCACACAGTATTCTAAGTCTAGGGAGAAACTGATGTTTCAAAATACCACTCTGTTAACGGTTGGAAATTGCTGACTATTTAATGGCCAACACTGTGCCTCCAAAGCACTGGGAATTGCCATCTTGGATGTCACTTAATAAAGAGCGACTTTTCAGGCATTAAGCAGCAATGCTGGAAATGAAGTCAAATCTCTAGAAACTAAAAACTCACTAAATACAAACAGTTAGTGGTCTGAAAAATGGGAAAAGGTAATGGTAATTATACAGCCATTGTCAACAGCCAAAAAAATCCTTTGAAATTATGTAGGTCATCTGTTCTTTCAAAGTGAGAAGCAAGAGGGTGAGATGGATTGAGAGGGACTGAATTCCAAAACCTATGGTCCAGCAAAGCCAAGGCACAATCATTCAGGATGAAATCCCATGTGCAGAGGCACAGCAAAAGTCCTATGCACTAATTAAGACTATATAATCCCTACATTGAGGACCTGAGTGTTGAACAGGTCTTGCACTGACTCTCTGCTCAGAGGGTGCATTTCCACCCATGCTGTCATAAGACATAATTGTGAGAATCTTAAATAATGGATGGTGTCTAAGCACAGATAACCCATCAGACTAAGGCTGACAGGGGAATTCTTGAATATAGCCAGGATCTGCACAGTTAAAGGTTTTTAAAATCAAGAGATCCATCCTAACATTTAGAAAGCAGCCATTTGGAGCACAATATGAAAATTTGTGGGTCACCATGGACACCAACTTAGAGGACACCAAATCAAACTTAGAAGACATCAAACCAGTCTGTGGTTCTTTTTGTTTTGCTCAGTTGTTCACAAGGCACTGAAAACACTCTCTTCCCGGGGCAATGAAACACCTAGGGCTGAGGTCCTGACTTCCTGTTTCCTTTAGCCTAGCCTTTAAACCATACTCCCCATCCTCTTCTTCAGAGCTGGGAGTAGAACCTAGGAGTCCAGACTCTCCGTCCTGTGCTCTAACCATTAGATAAAAATCCTCTCTCATATGTTATATAAATGAGGAAGAAATTGTAATAGATTTAATTTCAAAATCCTCTTAATGAGGACCACTTAAAAGCACCACAGTTTATGAAAGCAGAATGCTGCCTGGGTTATTTCCATTAATAAGGATGCCCATAAATGTCCCTTCTGCACAAGGACACTTCTCTAAACCAATATGTCTCTAGGGATTTCTGCAGACCACACACACATGAGATGGCCTCACACCAAAGAAGAGACAGTAGGGACTAATTGCAACCTTGACCACAAAGACTGAATCATTTTTTAAAATATTTCATTGTCTCCAGAAAATATCTCTCTCCAGCACCTGTTAAAAATGGAACCAACTGAACTAATGGAAATATTAGATATGCTTAGATGAGCCTGGTTCAAGCTAAAGACCCGTGTAGCTCAGCAACTGGCATCAAGGAGGGATGGACTTATCTATGTTTTTCTCCTGATAATGTCATTACACACAGTTTTAGCCTAGAGACCTGCCTCACGCTGCAGCCATACATCAGCAGCACAAGCAATTTGGGTACTGGCTGAGAATGGGGGAATCTCTTCATTAGTTCTTAACCATGGGCATTTGAGTTACTGTTGCTATTGCAGGCTGAAATATGGAAGCCAAAGGCAGACTTGTTTGAATTCACTCCAGAAAGGCTACACACGACCTAGGCACCAATTAAGTCTCAGGCTGTCCACACCAGCGCTTTTGCCAGTGAAACTTATGTCAGTCAGGGGTGTGACCGACAAAAGGTTTGCCAACAGAAGTGCTAGTAGACAAACCCTTACTATTCCCTACTGTTTCCTCTCATCCTTTTGAACTGTTCGGTGTCATAAACAATTGACAGTTTATTCAATTGGAAATAATTTTATATATATAATTGTAGTTTTAGGCTATGTTTGGATATTTCCATTTTTAGCCTTTTAACTGAGAAGATGTGTTCATTACTCAGTCCTTTTCCTAGTTATACCTTGATATTTCAGCTGGATGATATAATAGTGTCAATGATGCGCACACACAAACACATATGTCTCATATTTCAGCACCATTAACAGGTCTAGGACAACTTCTGCTGTTTGTATAATCTATCTGGTAGCAATAGTAGGAGATCGGGAATCAGGACTTGTAGGTTCTATTCCCAGTTCTGCCTCTGGCTCACTGCGTGATCTTGGGCAAATCACGGGCAAGTTCAAAGCATGGGGGTTACCTGCAAACTAGCTGCTACCTTTCATTTCCATGTGGGTAGATCCTCATTGGAAACCTCACAGCCAGCCCTCATTGCCTGTCTTAAAGCCCAGTTTGATCTTGTTGGTAAAAGGCATGCTACATGCAACTTCCAAATGAGACAACCTCAGTACAGCTCCTACTGACTGAAGGGAAAGACTTCATTTTGGTTCACATGACATAATTTCTGTCTAAGGGTGAAAGGGTCCCAAGTTTCAACTGTGGTAATATGCAAGGAGCCCACAGGTTATGGCAATGTCGCAGATTGGTTGACAGATATAGCTGACAGAAATAGAGGTGCATTGTGCTGCCATGCAAGAGACTCTGGTTTAGTAATGGAAAATAGAGCCTCCTGGTTGCTCACTCATCTAATCGGTGGACTATCGTCCAGGGTTCAAGGGTTGCCGAATGTAGCAGGAAAAGCATTCTTATTTCTCAAACTCATGCTCAGTTTATTCGACAGGCTGAGGAAATTATTGAAGTTAGTAATAACAAATGTGCACATATTGCATAGTGCAATTCACAGCCTTTTCCTCTACTGCCTTTGTCTAGCGCAGGAGGTCTGAAAGAATTCATTTCCCTTAAAGACAATGAAGTAACAAAAAGTATTTGTAGATTTTCTTTGAAGGTGAAATTGAAAACTACGTGGATTTGGCTCCCATGTGAAGCAAAGTTCATCAGGAGGAAAGAAAATGTCTAGTCCACTAAATGTCATGGTATTCCGGCCTGTGGAGGAAATAACTTACTGGCTTCCAAGATCATGAAAAAACAGAGGGAAAGAAAGGGACAGAGAGTGAAGAAAGAGCAAAAGAGATTAAATAGAACAAGAAAGTGAAATTCATGAGCCTTCTCAGCAGACTGTCACATCACATCTCATTACTGAAATGGATCAGTTGACGTAATGCTGTAACATTAATGACTGGAGAAGAGAAGCACAGAAGCTATTTCACTATCTGTGACTATTGAAGTAAATCAAATCTTTATGCTGTGCCATTTGTCAGTCTTTCTTTTTCAGACTGACACAAAGCAGAGTCAGGATGTTTCTGAAGAACCAGTATGAGGCAAGCAAGCTACTGGGGACAGACCTATTCTTTGCTGGTCCAACTATACAATTCATAGTATAATTTTCCTTAGGATTTTACCTCGTGCTGTTTAATGTGCTGGTGGCAATGGTAGGGGGAGTGGGATATTATAATTTTTTAAATATTATCATTATTACTTATATTAATGCATCAGGTTTGCCATAATAAAATGGTGAAGCAACACTAAAAGAATCACACAGAGTACACATTTCATGTGTCCTACACTTGTGGGCCAGAGTGACTGCCCATCTTCTACCAGCGCAATCCAGCCTTCAGCTGTCCAGAAGCAGAAAGACTGAGGCTTCTTCCTTTAGCCAAACTCCTTGGGCACAGGATTATGCAAATATAGTCATGCCATTCTGCTAATATTGTATATCCTTGTGCTCCTTCTGCAATAGTTAGCCTATAACTGCTGTTTCCAGGACTCTGTGCATCTCTGATGACACTAACGAGGTACTAAACAGTGACTAAACCAAGTGGAACTACCTTGGCTTCTGATGCATTAGAAACAGGGTGCAGTCTGATCATCTGATTTCACACCTTTTCCACAGTGCTCTATCTCACCTGGCTTGAATGAAGATGTTCCTTGTTTACACTGGCCAAAGTGAAAGGAGAATCAAGCCGGGCTATCTGTCGGTGTGTTGGAGAGAATACCAGAGGGTTTGCCAAATGGAGATGCATAAAACTGCAGCAAAGTAATGTCTGATGTTTGTTTATATATATATATACATGCAAACATCACAAAAAGGGCTGGGGAAACAGCCTTTGGCAGGACATTTCTTTCACCAAATTTAAAAATGGTGCAAGGTGCATTAACCATTTCATTGATGATTATTACACTAGGTACACAACAGCAAAAGCGCCAGTACTGGTGCCCCATGTTCTTGCTGTTTCCCCTTTGAAGCACCTAGAGGAATGTTGATACGTCGAAGAATGCCAAAGCCCTGCCAGCAATTAAAGGGTTAATGCATCAGCTCAGTACAGCTTGTCTTCAGGCAAAAAAAACAACCCTCAATTGAAGCCTACAGATTCTGTATTTCCTAATCACTTTGGCTAAGCTCCCCTGAGCTCTATTTCAATTCTGCTGACTCTTTATATCACATTCCAGTTTACCTATACAAATGCAAAGGGGACCCATGTGTTCTACCATCATGGGGGTTTTGCAGTTCCATAAGCATATTAGAGATGGCTCGGCTTTCCATGCTAGGCTTGTTCAAATACTTTGTCCATTTTGTAATTGACTGTCAGCTTGATTTACAATGGCAGCTATGATGGGTTTGGCAATTTCAATCCAAAAGACTCTTTGAAATAAGCAAGGAAAAGTCAATCCAGTGAGGCAACTCAGTTTATTAATATTATCAAAGAACAGGGAAGGGCTTAAGAGGGACATAAAATGGGCTCAGGACAGAAGTAGCCCAGAAGGAGGTAGTTTATAAAACAAACCACGACAGCAACAGGAATTATGGAAGAAGAAGGAGGGAAAAAAAGACAGGAGTCTGTTCAGGAAGTGGATAGAGCAGTTTAAGAAACAAACTAATGTACCTAATGTACTAAGGGCCTGATCCAAAAATCACTGGGAGTCTTTCATTTTGCAGTGAATGAATTTGGATCAGGCCCTAAACGCAGTGCTCTATATTTTATTTTTAAACTCCCAAAGTCATGGATAAACAGTTAAAATTCATGAGGAGGAGAGAAGAGAGAAAGGAAAGAAGATGCTGAGGGAAGACCTGCTACATGCTCCTTATTTCACCACATTCTGTTGTAACCATGGATTTGAAATAATATAGCCAATTGTCTTTACTGGACTTAACCGAACAGCCTTTGTTTAAGCTAATACTCCAGGGGCTTCCTATGAAAAGAACCATTTCAAGTTTTCATACAAGGAAATATTTTTGGAAGCTTTGAAGGTGTTTCTCAGGTCTAAAAACTAGCAAGAAAAATGAAGCAGAGCGAGCTATGGACTCTGTCTGAGATTTTATACAAGTCCCCCACATGCAGTTATTTAGAAAGAGGTAATCAACTTCTTTGTCAATTATTGTCCCAATGACTTCAGTGGGACTCCACATGAGCCCAGGGATCTTTCCATCTGGATCTGATTCCAGGATTGGGGCCTATATCGTTATCCTTTAACCATCAGCTTCCTTATCCCTCTATACTTAGCCAATTATTACAAACATCAGCTCTGTCTATTTCTATAGACTGATGCTAAAGATCTGTGCTATGTTTGGGGATGCAAGATGGGGCAGAACTTAGATTTTCACATTTTATGCTCTATGCCATTTCTCCTTGTGGGGTAGAGTCTGGATCCTTTGGCTGATGCAGCGCAATGGCAACATCTGTTGTGTATGCAGAGTATACATGGTATTTTAAAGGCAATCTATTAATAAGATGCTTGAAATGAAGTAACTCCAGAAACAGAGTTGGGTTAACTCCAAGTACTTTGCTACAAAACCTATTAGAACTGTATAGGTCGAGCAATCAGTCACAGCAGCAACAAGCAGCTGGTTGGTGCTAATACTTTATGCTTGGCAGCCTGAGAATCTATGATGAGTCCAAGAAAGGCAAGTGATGTGGCTTGTGTTTAAGAACTGAATACAAATCCAGCCTGCAAAGCAAACAATATACAGGCAATCCAATCCAATGGCTCACCGTACACAGAACGTAACTCCCGAACGTCTGTTCCAAAAACACTGGCCTCTTCAATGTGAACTGAAGAGGATTTCTACTTTCACTAGCACTTGCAGGAGGATTGATGCTATGTTCCTGCCACTAAGGAGCAAGCACTTGAGAATTAATTTTTTCATAGAAAAGCTTTTCCAGCCAATATTTCTGAGAAATACTTTTTTCTGTTCTAATTTATGTTGAAAAATATTGTTGACCAAAAAAACCCATTGAAAATCTAACAACTAATGAATGTTTTCACAAAAAACACTAGTGTTTTTTGACCAACTCGAATCTCCCTGTTTATATCAGCTTCAAATTTACTCTTCTTTTTTTCAGGGTTCTGCACAGTTCCACCCTACCTAGATATCCATTCATTCCTCTCTTCCCATCATTTCACTCCCCATCACCCCCTTTGCTCTGAATTCCACTTTATTGTCCCTCATCTCTTTCTCTGACCCTCAACTCCATGCCTTCTGCCTTTTTTTCCCATACAATCTCCTGTTTTTGAGGCTTTGGCCCAAATTATCTCCAGACATACTGAATCCATTCCCACTCCACTGTTATTACAAGAGCAGCTCCATTAAGCAACCATTTTCTTGTCATTCCCTTGAGTGGATTCACTTAAATAATTTAATTCTGGCTTTGAATATTATCACATACCCACCAAAACCTAAAGGAACTTATTAAGATGCCTTTCTTTTGCCCTTCTTCTCAAACAAGAAGGTAGGATGACCATATTAATTACAATATAATTAGATCCCAAAGTCCCAGCAATGTTCCCCACAAGGGACTTAGGTATAAAATTCCCTCCACTTACAATCCCACCGGAGATGGGTTTATTTATTTTGTTTTCTGTGGCATGCTTGGGATTCTTAACTGAGGACTCTTAAATAGGGGGGGAAACTGTACTGCACCTGTGTAACGCTGTTCAGGTAAATCTATTAGCTGATTTCCTCTTACTCTCTTGGCAGAGCTATTTAATGGGGCAAGGAAGGCTGGAGGGATGTACTGATTAAGATTTTCAAAATAAACACAAGATGATCCTGAAAGTTCTTAAGCAGTCAATCTTGTCAGTTGTACAGTAATGATGGTCTTCAAGGCACTTTTATGGAATAGAATCATCCAATGGCAGACTCAAGAAGAGCACTCAGGATTGATGGGGGAACACAAAGGTTCAGAGGCTTATGCTGGATATAAGCACCTGACAGTAAGGTGCTGATATAATCTCCCCCAAATTAATCAATGTTCTTGCGTCTGAAAAATGGACTGGAAATCTCATGAGGAGAAGATCAAACAAAAGTGCTTGCTTAATTTCCTGCTGGGCCAGAAATCTTGAGAGAAGGGCCTCCTTCCTTGGAGAAGCTTGCCCTGCAGCCGTCTATGGTATATTGTTGCTTGAAAGAAGACTGCAAACTCCAGGGCTGCCAGACCAGCATCCTTTGCCCCACCACACTAACTGCAATTTTTTTGAAACCAAGCTTTATAAAAGCTTCATTGTGCTGCTGATGGAAGAGAGAGGGGGAGCTCTTTCTACTCAGTCCTTGCTCTTCTCACAGATTCGGAGACAATGGGCTGAGCAAGTCTCCCAGAAAGAACAGAAAATACCAGCAAATATTTCAAAGGGAAACCCAGGAAGAAAAGGCAAGAGAGGAGGAGGACAGATTTCTTTCTCACTGTTCAGGGGAAATGACGACAGTAAAGTTGATAAAAATCAAAAGGCTCCTCTGACTATTGGGAGCCTTTGAAATAACCTTTGAATTAATATTCTATTGTCCCCATTTCACCAAAGATTGTTACTTTTAGGTTAAAAGAATTTGACTGAAAGATATAAAAACCAGTGGATTTGATCAATGTGAGAAAGAGAAATAGAGAAAGAAGGCTACTGGGAGTCAGATACTGGCCTCAGTTATACCAGTATAAATCCAGAGCTCTACTGACATCAGAGTGGTTATTCCGGAAGTCTGCTGCCCTGGCTAAGGCTTGTGGCAACCTCATAGCTCATTTCAACATTTGAGCACTGAGTCCTACCCACATCTTTCAAGTTAAAGCATCATGAGGGCCCTTCCACAAATGAAAAGAGAAGACTTCTCTTGACAAGCTGCTGATACATCCATGCCTGCATATTCTCTCCCTCATCAGCAGTCCAAATGCTTTCTAGCTGAAGGCAGCAGGACACAGGCTTTCTGTTTCATTAATAATGCAGGCCACTAAACTGCTTTCCTGCCTCCTCCACACGCTTCTCTTATTCTCTCCAAGTATCTGCTTAAATTAGAACAGGAAATTAAAAGTGAAAAGATAGTATTAGGAGCTAGAGAGGCCAGGTGGGTGAAGTAATATATGTTATTGGACCAACTTCTGTTGGTGAGAGACAATCTTTCCAGCTTACACAGAGCTCTCCTTCTGGTCTGGGTAATTAACTCAGGGCTTGTCTACACTAAGCAGCTTTTAGCAACAAGGCTGTAAAAGTCACCATGTGTGAATGCTCTCTATCGGTATTTTGTCGGAAAAATACTTCCAGCCCCATGAGTGGTGTTGCATCCGATGAAGGGGGCTACAGCCCACAAAAGCTTATGCTGAAATTGGTTAGTCTCTAAGGTGCCACAAGTATTCCTCATTTTCTTTATGGATACAGACTAACACAGCTGCTAATCTTAAACTTACTTCAAATAGTTCCAACTTTGGGAGCAGGATTGCTTCACCTAAAATTGCTCTTGAGCTGTATGTCAGCAGAATAAATACATGTGAATTCATGTAATTTGCCACCATCTTCTCTTCTGAAAATGCTTTTGTAGATTTCTCAAAATGTCACCTTTTTGTGGTGTGTTCTTGAACCCTTAAATCTCTCCCTCTTTGTAGGCTGCACATAGAAATCTACAGAGTGCAGGAAGCCTCGAAACTGTAGTGGTAAACAAACACAAACTCAGGATTTGCTTAGGATCCTAATAAAGGCCTCACAGACTCAAGACACAGGTTATAGTCTCCTTTATACGGCTCCAATCAAGACAATAGCAGACTTTATCAAACCCTCTGTGGTATACCACAGCAGCAGCCCATAACTCTGCACTACTTTGGATCACTACAGTAGGGTTAATAAGGTGATCAAATGTCCCAATTTTATAGGGACAGCCCCAAGATTTGGGGCGTTGTGTTATATAGGCTTCTATTACCCCCCACCTCCTGTCCCAATTTTTTAAACTTGCTATCTCATCACCCTACAGTAAATTTCTAGAATAAAATAATAGATCCTTCCTCAGTCTGTTGTGTTCCATGCAACTTTCAGGACAAACTTTCAGGACAAACCTACCTTCTTCCTCCCTTTTTTGAGAGGACACGAGCACTTTGTTGTATCATCATCATACTTCGTTGTATGCAGAACATTAAAGGGATTATTCAAGGATAGTCTGGCATGCCCATCTGAGTCTACAAGACTCAGCTGCCTTTTCTCAGACCCAGATCAGGTAAAGGAGTAGGTGATTCTTGAGGAGTCACACTCTCGGGAATCCATGAGACCTGGCTAAAGATCTAGATCAGAATTCAGGCGAAGGTTTACAAATGTCTAAAAGTAACAGCTGACTTCTGCCAGAGGCCTGTAAAAGTCCTGTTAGCTGTTGCAAGGCTAGAGGGTGGATCCATTGCTAAAGTCAGAATGCAAGTTTATGGCCAAAGAGCATTCACTCGCGGCATCCTGAAGAGCTTGTAAACTCCCTCAGGCAGGCTCTACATGGATAACAGATGGAGACAAACAGAGCTACTGATGGCAGGAAGCATGTGTGGTATTCTCTTTCCTTTCTCTGTTGCTTAGTCAAACAAATGGCAGCCTAATCACACTCTGCAAAATTCCCCCATCGCTGCAAGTTTATGGCAATTACAAGATGTAATGTTCATAGTTTGGTGGTTTGCTCAAGGCTTGCCTGGTATTTTTCTTGTGGAATGAGGCGAGAAAATATAATTGGAAGCCTTGATGGCTACATGAGCTCTAGTTCTCATATTTCTGACTGTACTTGAGATTCAAGTGTGCTATTTTGCATTACAATTCTGGACCTGTGCTGCAATAAGAGCCCAACAAACTTAAATCCAGAGATTTTCAGACAATAGAAGATACTAAACCATCACCTATGTCTCAAGCCAGGTTCCTCACTGTGGAATTCCAGTTAGGATCACTTGCTCCTTCTTGCTTTTTCAGAAGATCTATTTTTAGTCACTGATTGGGCTGCTGTCAGTCTTTGGCCTGTTACCTATCTCTTCTAACTCCTCATTGACAAAAGCAGAATATCTACTGTAGAAGACTAGGTTGAATGGTTCTGTGTTTCCCTTCTGCTTTTCCTAGTTGTCAGATTCTTCCAAGTTCTTCCTCCACATCTATCCATCCATAATGTCGGACTATGTGATCTTTGGCATTCCATTTGGTTTCACCTGCACAAGTCCAAAATATTCATCTGTAGAAGGCAATGGTGCCTATTCACATTATACAGCATTGCTGTTAAAACAGCTGCATCCCACCCCAGTGGTGGCTGCAGTTCTGTGATCCCTATTTGCATAGCACTTTGGAATCCTTGAGGATATTATAGAAATGTATAATGAATGTTATCTCTGTGTCCATAGTGGGGTTTAGTTTTCCATGCTTCAGTAATCATCCTGCTCCTGAAAAAAGCTTATACATTCTTTATCCACCTGGGAGCTCAGACTTTGCCATTGTTTATGGCTTTTTGCTTAGCTCAGTAATGTTCCGATGTTATTGTCCAGCAGGGAGCCCCAGGTGGGATCCAGGGCTGAGACATCAGCTGCTTAAACAAGTGGAACAGCCGACATTAATCTTTGCTTGTGGTGCTCATAACAGGAAAATGGAGCAAACAGGGAATCAGCTCGCAGTAAAAGAAATGCCCTTCAGTCTTGCAGTTTCATGTCCAGCCACTAATCAATATATATCATTCCCATAGATCACTACAGCAGCAGGTGAGAAATTGCCTGGACAAGAGGCCTGGGTAGAGTAGACATTTCCCATGCACAGAATGGCCATATCAATCTCACAGACCAGGCCTCTCAGAAAGATCAAGGAAAGGCGTGAGATGATACAAGGATACTCAGGGGGACATACCTTTGAAGGTGTTGCACAAGGCAATAGAAAAGGCTGGTTCTTGTCACAAGGAGATGCTGGTGCTGGAAAAAATTATAAATATAGTTTTTAAAAAATCTCTTTCTAAAACTAATGGTAACTGAGAACAAGTTGAAAAATGTCATGTGACTGCACAGCTAAAGTTCTCATCCAGGTTCTCTGTCTCTTATCTGGATTACCAGAACCTCCCTATGACTGGCTTCCCTGACACCCATATCAGTACTCTGCATTCCATACAAAACACAACAGCAATTATCGTCTTCTTGCCGATTGTTCTGACCACATTACTCACACTCCTTTCTCATCTTTCCACTGAGTCTCCCTTTCTATCAGGGAGCAAATTGTGCAGCTGAGCATACTGAGCCAAATTGTGTTTCCTCTGGAATAGGGGAATCCCTGGCTGCTGTAAAGCTGATGTAGCCAACTTGCTGCACTCTGGCAATCTTGAACCAACAGAACAGCTTCCATGAAGCCATTACTACTGGTGCAATTTACAGCAGCCCTGAGACTGCTCTAAATTATGCTGAGGACCAAACAGTCTTCACTTGGTCCCAGGATCAAAAGAGCATAAATGTAGCCATGCACCATCTTTAGGTCCTTCACCAGGTGCAGCTCAGTTGGATCCAATGGTCTAGCCTTCAAGCTCTCAGATTGCTGGTGTTTGAATATGCAAGGCTAGGTTCACTCAAGTTATGCCACCACTCTTGGATTTGGAAACAGGCCAAGCATTTCCTTTGTGAAGATCCAGCTTCTTTGTGAGTAGGAAAGACTGTAGGAGACAATGCTCCAGGGCATCCAAAAGATGCAGAAAGCTCGGGATTGCACTATTTACCAGAGGTCTTTACAATAAAAAAATCAAACTGAATTTAGAAATAAAAAACAAATCTCAGCAACAGTTCATAGGATATGATGATCTCTCCCCACCTCCATCCCCATGATGAGGACTTCCCTCCAGGAGATTGTTCTCCTTCAATTGCCCTGGCTGGTGCACACTGTTAGGGACTTTACAACATCTCTCAGACAGAGGAGTTCGTGAGCAGCTGGGTCTGATGGCAGCCTCCTCTACTGGGGTGGGAGGAGACACATTGAAACTGAGCGTGATGGAAGCTATTAATGGCTAAGAATTTGCCTGATAGGCAGCACAGCCTCTGCTTCAGCTCAGAAGAGGTTAGAGCAACAGGCATCTGAATTCCCAGAAGGAAGAAAGCAATTCTGGTTACATTACCAAGACAAATAGTGCAGTGAAATCAGTTCTGAGAGACAAAAATTGGTCCCTAAAGGTTGGCTTAGTAAATTTTCAATACAATTTAATTCTTATGTTCCCTTCGTGCTTTCTGATTCTCCCCCCTCTAGGAATCTGATGTTAGGCAGCATACATTGTGGCAGGTTCTCTTTTTTTCTGACTGATAGTTTATCCTCTCCAATTAAGAGTGTACTTGTGGATGGACTCCTTTGAGTGCATTAAAACCTCCGTATATTGTTTTAACTCCACGGTTGTCTGACCTAGAAGCAAAACCACCCTAGCATATTGTCGCTAATTGCAATGGTGAGGTACACAGCCCCTCCCAGCTCACTGTCCAAGCCACACCAGCTGAGACACTGGGAAATCCAACATTCTCTCTATGGCTCCATTGTAATGGCCCAGTTCTAAATTACTGAAATCAATAGAAGTTTTTCCAATGACTTCAAAGGAGCAGCAGTTTAGCAAGGTGCTATTGTTCCAAATTGTCACCCTGTCATGTCATGGAACGAAGGGAGCAGTCAGAGGCTCACAAATGCCCCTTCCACATAATCTGAAAGCTTCTGCCCTCTGGGCTCTGCAGCATCTACATCTTCTTTATTATCCTTAATAATAAAAACCCAGGCAGTTATTAAAGCAAAGATCTGGCTATTCTGACAAGCTGGTGGCTGGTTAATGAAATTCATTCTGATGGCATCCAGAACCCTCTGCTTTGTTGGTCCTAATTGAGAATAGTGTAAAATCTGTGAGTTCTTTCCATTACTTCAGTTCTCTTAGCTCTCTAGACAATACTATGGCCCAGTGGAAAAGGCATTGGAGTGATATTCAGAAAATTGCGGTTCTGTTTATGCCTTGATCATCAGCTTGTTGGGTGACCTTGGAGAAGTTACTTCACCTCAGCTTCTCCATTTGTAAAATGGGGATAATGATACTTCCTTTGTAATGTGCCTTTGAGACCTATGGATGCAAAGTGCCAGATAATATTACTGTATGCAGTGTTGTTGTGGCTGTTTGAGAGGGAGGTGAAAACCCTGAAGATCTCTGCCCACTGCTTTGGGGAGAAAGTTCTGCCAGACCTGAGATTTGGCAATTGCATTAACTCTATTCAAGCAAACAAAAGTCTCCATAGTTAAGTGTCTGATTACTCATTTACATGCTGAACTGGCTTCCACCTTGACAGGCAGAGAATTCAAAACATTGTTTAACCACAGGGAATATGATTCAGTCAATAGGCTCTTGTACTCCATGAGCGAATTTATATGTGACAAGAATGATGCCTCATCCTTCTTTTTTAGTGTCTGATCCTCAGCCCACAGTGAGGCATGGCGCCAGAAAGGTAAAATAATGGTTCCCTCATGTCACTAAGGGTCTGACCTGCCTAAAAAGAGGGTTCTTTCCAGAATTGTGAATCAGGAGTTCTTTTTCCCCTGTCTCTTACAGCTAAACCCCCTGTAATAACCCCTAAGAACTTATATCATTCATTTTTCCTCCATTCTAAGTTCACTAGCCATGGTTTGTTATTGTAGGGTTGCTCCTAATGTACCAGAACTGTGCACACTCAACTGTTCTGGCAGAGTTCATTCTAACTGCTCGGAATGAAGGCACACACTAGTTTATTATTGTCGGATAACTTCTGAGCACTGAGGCTGCATGTACACATTGCTTTGTTATTATGGAGTTTCTAATAAGCACTGGGTTTGTGCTACAAACACCAGTTTGTTAGTGTAGCATTGCTAAATGCAGTGTAGTTGTAGCCACGTCAGTCCCAGGATATTAAAGAGAAAAGATGAGTGAGGTAATATCTTTAGGCAGCCTCACAACTGACATTGCTTTTCATTTGGAATAAGACCATTCAGGTATTTTTACTAAATGAAAAATGCTAATAGAGAAGATGTGGACTGAATATTCACACAGCCTGTAATTGTTAAGATAACTAGATGTGCTTGTCCTCATAGAGTAGCCTCTAACATGCCCTCAGCATGTGACTTTCATGGAATTCATTATCCACTGCTCTCTGATATTCCTTATGCCGCTGTAAGTAATGGAATGTTTGATGGATTTGTTTTGTAAACGGCCTTCTATTTTTGTGTGGAAACCAGCACCGAAACTGATGAAAGCAGGATTTTTTCTGTTTTGGGCAATTTATGTTGCCTTCTATCTAATAGGAAAATCAAACACCTGCATAGCTTTGTCACCATTAGCAATGTTCTGAGCTGGGAATTTGCTGTCAGTTATTGGCAATGGTATTGAAGCACTACTGTGAGCAGGTGAAGTTCCCACCCTGCTCTGAGCAAGGTGGGCACACACTGCACATAGTCTAATCTCACTCCTTCCTGAGACTTACAACAAACTTCAGCCTATGTTTTCTACCCAAATGTATCTGTCCTTAGGGATATTCCTACCGGACCTCCTTTATCCCAATCCTTACTGTTGTTATTTATTATTTGTATTATTGTAGGGCCTTGGAGCCCCAGTCATGGGCCAGGACCCCATTGCACTAGAAGCTGTAGAAATGCAGGAAAAAAGACAGTCCCCACCCCAAAGTGCTTACAGTCTGGGTATAAGGCAAGAGACAAGAGGTGGATACAAATAGCTAGATAGGGGAGTACAAGGAAACTGTGAGACAAAACTGGTCAGCAGGATAGCCAGTGATCTCAGCACACCAGCATTCCAACCTTACTTCACTGTGCCTCAGAGGGACCCTCCTTCTTCTCTTATAGTCTGGTTGGAATTAACAAGATTCACCAGTCTGCAAGAGTCATTGGAAATGACTCTATCTTTATGCAGGATTCCAGCACCTGAGTTTAGGGTATGTCAATAAAAGAGCTCTTCATAGCATGTCAGGTCCCTTGAGCCTTCTATCCTGTAACAGCTACCTTATTATTACTATTTATTTATATTTCAGTAGTGCCTAGAGGCCTAAACTGAGATCAGGGCTACTCTGTGCAACTACTTTACAGAAGTGTAGTAAGAGAGACAGCCCCTGCCTCAAAGAGCTTACAATGTAAATATCATGGGTTACAAATGTCACTTGAGGGTGAGCCTCCAAACAATTTTTAAAACCTGTTTGTGCTCCCATATCAATAATAAAAATGCTTCTGTAGACTCAAAAGTTACAAACATATTGTTAAACAAACTATGAAAAGCCAGATTCCCTCTACTGACTTCAGTAGAGTTGTACTCCGCTTACACCAAATCTGAATTTGGCCCTCTATGTTTGTGACTAAACAGCTATGGACTTCACAAACCTCCCTGACTGCCTTGGATGGGTCTTACGTCTTCAGATGTTGCAAGAGAAACAGATTTTCCAAATTCAAGCCTTTGCAGGTAGCACAGCAACTGCAGTTAGGGCCCAATCCTGGAAAATACTGAGGCTCTTTGCTAGAGGTGTTTAGCACTCACAACTTCCGTTAAACTCCAAAGAAGTGAACAGGCAACCTTACAGTACTAGGGCCAGAAAGATTGTTTCATATGTTGGTAAGGTTCCTGATGCAAGGCATGCACATTCTGCCCAAGCACTTTAAGAAATCATGCTCTCCAGGAAGTTAAAAATCACAAGATGTGGCACATGTGGCATATGCTGGGCTGAACCCACAAACCAGGAAACTGAAAAAGGTCCCAGTGGCAAAAGTCATCTGCAAAGAAATTGAGCTGATTCAGGCTAGCCCAGAAATGACTTCAATCTCCCTACAGTATCTTCCATGTGTCATTAGAAAGCAAGTCCACTAAGCAGGAGCAACAATCTTCGATACCTTCCTGATATTTGGGGCAGACAGGTGTTTTCCACTGACAGAGGTTATCATGGAACAAATGCCACATCATTGTACTTCTCTGCAGCAGCTCACAGCCTTTCCAAGTGATGGATGGCTTCTCAAAGTGGTTTTTCATGGTCATGGATGTGTTATGGACTGATAAGACTGGCCTTTCCCACTTTGCTGTCTGCAGTTACTTAGGTCTGCATGCACAAGCCTAACTTTGGTTTCCTGCTACAGTAGCAAAGATAAAGCTCTAGACACGCAGCACTACATTATTTTGATAGAGCCGAGATTGTTTGCCCAGACCCAGAGGATCAGTCTTGAGCGAACAAGATGGCAGCATGAGAAGCGCATTAATAAAATGGCCAGGGTTGGATTCCACAGCAGCATCTTTGAGGCTGAAAAGTAGCAGCCCAGGCAGAGGGCTGCTTTCAGGAGAGGGCGGACATCTTCTGTGTACTACTCTGTGAGATCAACCCTACAAAACGCTGAAGGTCCTCAACTCCTATAGATATCTATAGGAGTGGAGGGCATTCAGTACCTCAGCAATGGTGCTCAACATCTATTTGTCTTTGTATCTCTCTATCTTTCTAATACATTTACACAGTGCTCATTACCAGGGCATCTAGGCAATAACAATAACACTGTTTTGCACTTAGTCTGTCACTTCCTTTCATCAGATTTCAATGTTTTTAGTAATATTCATGTATTAAGCCACGCAAGAAACCTATGAAATAGGTATTATTAATATCCCTGTGTTAAGAATGAGGAACTTTTTGGGTGGGTGCAATTTTTTACCTATGGCTCAGATCATATTGTTGTCTAAATCCCTTATTACTCCTGCAAAACAGGAGTTTATCCCTAAGTGACTTAAACCACAGTCTTAAGCAATTTTCTGCAAAGATGGAGGCCAGGGTCTGAAACACTGGCCCTCAATTAGTTGTCAAAGGTCACCCAGGGACTGGAAATAGGATCAATGGAGTCCTAACTCCCTGTCCCATGCCTTGGTCACAAAACCACCCTTCCTCATTGAAATGGTTTCAGCATAAATCTAGAGAAGGTATCTCAATTCATTTAACCAGAGCTAAATCTTAAAGAAGCCTCACAACTAACAGGTGAAACAATTCTTCCATCCTCCTCCTCACTCTATGTAGTTTAATATCCACCTGCATAACCTCAGTGTTTCTTTTCCAGCAGATGGGAAGTGGCTTAGGCATTTGGATGTTTAAAGGAGCAGCCTCATTAATAGAGGAAGTGATATGACCTTCTGAACCATAGCACTGGTTAGTACAGTGACAGCATTACCTGATCACAACACTATCATAGCAAATCCAAGCAGGATATCTCAGCCAGCTTTGGCTTCTGACTATCCATTTGCAAAGCTGTGATATTTCCTCAGTACCTCAGTGATTGGTTGTTCTTTTTCCACTGTCAGGATGGATGAGGTAGGACAGGGGGTAGTACACGTATTTTCACCTGTTCATTATGTTATGTACAGTATTACTTA
Organism: Dermatemys mawii; assembly: GCA_007922305.1. Taxonomy (NCBI): domain Eukaryota; kingdom Metazoa; phylum Chordata; order Testudines; family Dermatemydidae; genus Dermatemys; species Dermatemys mawii. The sequence continues at coordinate 31,390,777 of ML677332.1, forward strand.
GCCATTAATTGTTTATTTTTAATTCAGTGCCATAGGGACTCCCAGAGCCAAGGGAATAGGAAAGTTGGGAACCACTTCTCCTCACATGTCAGTGAAATAATAAAACATCAGGAACTGAATCAGCAACACAAGGCTAAGGAACAAAGTGCTTCTGAAAAAATTATTTATGTATCAAAACTAATTATTGCAGAATTCTACCTCAATAGCTCTTGATTATTTCATTACTGAATCTAGCTGGACTTCCATGCACTGTATGAGTTTTCTATCTTTTAGCTGGTCATAGAAATGTAAATTAATAGAATGAAGAGTACGTAGTAATAAAGGCTCCAAATGACAGATTCCATTTGAGCATCCACTCCTAATCTTCTAGATCACCACTTCTTTTCAGAAATCTCATTTGCCTAAGGACTTTAGTCATGATCAGCTGGTGACAGCATGAACCTCCAGAACAAACTGTTGTAGACAAGACAACTTATATCAGAGGGGACTTTTCAGTGGTATCACTGCAATGCAATCAGTGGCTAAGTAGCTATATGAGGAAGAGCTTACCAGGTCTCTTTCCTGACTGAAGTGTGAACCTGAAGCCCTTCTTCACATTGGTCTCCTACTGAAGTCAATAGGACTGCTCATCTGAGTCAGGACTGCATGGGCCCATTGAACTTTGCTGAACTTGGTGGCATAAAAAGTTTCAAGTGAATCTGCCCTAAAAGTGTTTAGAACATCACATAGTTACTTCAGAGGCCCATAGAAATTAGAAACAGGAAAGGCCTAAAAGATCAACTAGTTTATACACACCCAGTCCTACCTAGTGCAAAATAGTTCTTTATAGTTTATTCATATCATTATCCTCCGTTGCACAGATGCTGAAACTGTGAAACAGAGGCTCCTATGCTGAAAGCAGACAGTTCGCACATTACCAGCCCAAAGAATGCTTAGGGACTTTGGAGCACCCAGGCACACCCCATGGGCCTCATCTTCCGCTGCTTATGTCATAATTTACAGCTGGGCAAAGTGCGCATGGAACTTTACCACTCTGAGCTGCTAGTGTTTTACAGCTTCTTTGCATTGGTGTAAATGACAACACAAGCAGCAAGCCAGTGAAGAATCAAACACTCTCTGTATGTGCAGACTTCAGAGAATTAAAACAATAATAACCTACATTAGTATTTCATGCAATAATTCCAATACAATTTGCAGATTACATACAGAAATATATTTACCTGTCAGTGAAATGCAGAAAATTCTGAGGGAGAACACTTCAGCTGCTTAATAGTGTACAGAAAAAGCACACAATCTGTTTAAAATAGAATATGGGGGAGGAAGGAAAAGAGAGTGGTAGAGATGGGCATGAACCCCAAAACTCAGTCTGGGTTTCAAATCTGAATCCAAACTTTCCCAAGGTACAGGATGGAAGAAGTGTCAGATCTGGGATTCTGATTCAGATGCCTCTCTAGTATTTAGTAAGGTAGAATATAATTGTGTGACCTGGCATTTTACCTGAACAGTGCAGCCCTCAGAAAGTGTCACGGGATCTTGAATCACGGTGAAGCAGTTTGAAACCTCCATTTTATACATTATCAGAAATACATTTAAGCTAGCATTGATCTATATTGCCTCTTGGTTCCAGGAAAAGGTAATCAAGAGAGAGAATGGGGAACAAAACAGTTCAGTTACTGTTTGTATCTGGCACCAGACACATTTATCTATGCTGTGTAGTTTTCTGAGAAATCCACAGGTCTTTACAGGAAATCTGGGCACTTCTGCTCTGTTCAGTGCTCAAGCCTTTAATTTTGTTTTACTCCTTTTCAAGTTGCATAGAACTAATCCATTTCCACAGGAAATGGTGCTCAGAGGGCCAAACTCAATGGCAGGGGAAGGGGATTAGCTGGAGTAGCTCACTGGGCTTCATAAGACTAATGAGAAAAGAGTTTGCATTGTGCATTTCTATAGTGAGTGCATCTCAAGTAGTTTAACCTTTGGCTGTTTCATTGCTGGCAGCTAGTGTTCGTGTTTACATCCTCACAAGAGAAGTACAACTCTCTTATCTAGGTCTCCACATGCTACAGTATGAATGCATTATTAGGTGAACTCTAAGCAATAAATAATCAAGACATTTCAACCCAGGCCAGAAGCAGCTGCTGAGAGCTGATTGTTCCCAGAGCTGAAGCTAGGGATACATCTATTGCAGGGATCACTGGGTGCAAGGGGGACTGCAACTAGACACAAACAGAGGGAAACATGATATAACAACCCACTTTCAGATTATGAAAGTTTTCCAAACCAGAGATCTTCATGCACCTTATTTTTTTAAAAAAAGTTTAAACTTTCAAATGTTTATGATACATTTGAAAGATTTTAAACTTTTTTAAAAAATAATTCTTGTTAAAACGAATTTAGTGCCAGTGAAACATGCCAGCCTATTTACAGTCCCAGAAGAGTAGGCGGGACCCATCAAAACAAGATGTCTACTCCCTCAAGTGTGGCAGAAGCCACAGAAGTTCCAGGAATCAATTAAACACAGGGGAAAGCAAATGATAAAACAGAAACAGGGGGAGGGGAGGTCAAAGGTGTAAAACAAAGGAACCAGATGAAAACTGAGGAGAGAACGACAGGCAATACCCATGGAAGTCCAAGAAGTCAGTGGACACCGCCCAGAGGAACTCTGCACAAAGATGTGAAATGACCAAGGAACAGAAAACGGCCTCACAGCTGCAGAAAACGTCCCATTATATTTCCTCCTCCGGGATTGGTAGATGGCCATTTTTGGCCAGTCCCAGGAAGAAGCTGACAAGGAAGTCTCGCAGCTTCATGAGGCCACAAACAGGGCGTGCACAGAACTTAGATAGAGGAGGCAGGGGGTGGGCAGTCTGGAACGAGAAATTGAAAAGAATATTAAAGGGAGCAGGGGAAAGCAGACAAACACAGTAGGGTCAAAAAAGGGTGTGGTGGGCAGACAGAGGAGGGAGAAGGAGGCCAACCAGCCCACCACAAACTAGGGGAAGAGGGGAATAAAGGGGATGAGGTGCGGGGAAGGGAGAGAATGTTCACTCATGTGCTCACAAAACCAGGGCAGATGGTCAAAGCTGCCGTAGTTCAGGAAGGAAGGCAGAGAATAGAAGGAATAATAGATAAGGTGAAGGGAGAGCTCTATGCTTTTCTTCCAGCAGCAGCAACAACAACATCCTCCTCCGCCAGCAGCAGTCGCAACAACAGTGACCAATCCTACCCCAGAAGTGAAAGGTGCTAGAATGACAGCCTTGCAGACTAGCATCTTCTATCCACAAAACAGGTACAGTCCCAAAGATGCTCAGGCCTGCCCTGGAGGGACCGCCTCTAGGGATGAGAGAGAGATTTGGTGTCTGTGATCCATTCAGTCACTGGTATCTCTGCTGAGGGTTCTCACAAAGGTGCGAGCTAATGCCAAGAGGGATGGTGGGTTTTGTGCTGTGCACAACTCTCCACTGAAAACTGGACTGAGACACTCACCACATTTAATGCAAGGATCACTGACCAGCCATTAAATCATAACAGCTTTCAGTCATTGCCCATCTGAGTTGGATTTGAACCACTGACACAGAAGTGGTTCACATTCTCCTTAGTACCATTGTCTGGAAACAACAGTACCACAAAGAAATGGGATCCCATTGTTGTCACTACTGTGGGATTTGCTGATTACTCCAGCAAATGGTAGAACAATGGGAATGGAATGAGGTTTTTAAAGCATTTTGTTAACCTGAAAAGCAAGAGTCTCAGCTAACATAAATCGGCATAATCTAAGTGATGTCCATGGAGCTACGCTGATTTACTCTACCTGAGGAACTGGTCCTAAATCTCTACCATCAGCCATGAGTGAGGCATGAAGAATCCCTTTTGACCTGTCTTGCATCAGTTATGACATCAAAAGACATTCAGAAGCCGAGTCATTGACCTCCCCCACAGGCCTCCATATCAAAGGTCAAAAGTTAGCCAGGTTTGCCCAACATGTCAGAGAAAGCTAAATAATTTGTTACCAATAAATTACCTGACAACTACAGTCCTTTTTTACTATTTGCAAATTATTCATGAACCAATCCTGTTTCTTGCAAATTGCCTTCCTAAAAGCATTCATAAGGTCATAGCGTTTGAGGCTAGAAGGGAACAACAGATTATCTAATCTGATCTCCTATATACCACAGGCTACCAACATCACTCAGCAATTACACGCTGTCATTGAACAGTTTGGAGAATTTAATTGCTCGTGAACTGTGCATTATTCACTCTACACAATGTGTGGCACGTCATTGGCAACTTAAGTCACATGATATTGTTGTTGCTTCCCAGCTGGATGAATGACGTATTTTGTATAGGAGACTGACAAATGGTGACTAGCAAATAACAATTTATCAATACTCTTGTTCACCTGTGAATATGAATATTTGTACAATGAAGGGCCCCAATCATTCCCCAAATATTTGTATGAATAAAACTTGCTTATGTGAATGTTCGCTAATGCCAAATAAAAAGGGAACACACTATGGTTGAACTGATCAGCCATTTGGAGTTTGAATGAGTGGTCAAGAACCCCATTTTCTCAGTATTCAGCCAGGCTATCACTCTGAAACTCTAATAACATGGTTATTTATTAATACTAATCAGTTATTACTGCAGAACCATTTAAATGGTCCAAGTTATTTCTCATTGCAAATTAGGTTTAAAAGTTGCTTTGTGGAATCAACAAAAGCTGCAGGAACTGCAACATACAGACGGAAGAGATAGTGTTCCTTGCATGTATCACTGCATCATATGGCGGACATGGATCAGCATTCCTGTCGCACTCCCCATCAGTACCTGGCCTAGGCAAGCTAATGATCCAACTAGCGGACCAAATCTGGTGATGAATCCTGGTCAAGTGCCACCAAAGGCATGTTGCGCATAGGCTAAGAAGAAGAAGAAGACAGCATCATATGGCACATGAATACATATTTTCACACACCCATATGACACAAATAAAGGAATCCCACAGGTCATTAGCTCAAGTCTACCTCCTATTGTGTAGAGGTCTTATTTAGTGGTAATATGAAAGCAGAGCACACAGCAGTGATGAAAACATTACCAAATTACAGCAAGGTGAGCACTAACAAGAGGGAAAAATAAAAAAGCACACTAGCCAGCAAGTATCTACAAAGCATATTAACAAACCCAGCTTCTCTCGTATGCCAGCTTTCCCCCTTCCACATTCCTGTTTCCACTGAACAGACACTAATTGAAAATTATGTTTTCAATTTGATGGTTTTTTCTAATTTGTTCTTGTTTGGAAGCATTTAAGGACCCTGTGGTTTGCTGAATTTCCAATGTGCTTTGCATGAACTCCTTAGGGAAGCCAACAAAAGGCACTGTCAACATTCTCCTGGCAGACAAGAAGAATCCCTACTCTAGGTAGAATATTCATACATTCCATGAAACATAGAATCAGAAAGATGTAAACTCTGCATAAACAGCAGAGAGAGATGAAGAGTTACAGTGTGAAAGGAGATGCTGTGATGTCTGTTGCCAGTGCATGCGTCCAACGAAGTGGGTATTAGCCCATGAAAGCTTATGCTTCAATACTTTAGATAGACTTTAAGGTGCCACAGGACTCTTTATCACTTCTGCCATTCCAGACTAACATGGCTACCTCTCTGATTCTGTTCCACCCTGTGGTTTTATGAGCTCCCTAAGGAGAGGAACCCACCCACCCTGATATCTGCCTAAAAAGTCACCCAGTCCGTAATGGGGAAGATAGTTCTCTGAGGCACAATACACAGGCAGGTATACAGTTTATTTAGTATTGTTAGTAATGCACACATAGTTCTCTGTATAGGCATCACATCATACATATCTATTTATCACACTGTATACTAAGACCTAAACAAACCTGTGCATCATTTAAAAGATGTGGTCACACACACACTAAAAAGTATAAACCCATTATACATCACAAACCTATAAACCTATACATTTTTGCAATCACACACATACACATGGCACATGAACACATTCTCCCACACATATACCTACACATCACACTCATGCACACACAAATGCATCATACTGCATACATAACTACATATTGTACGCTTGTATCCCTCACATACACATACACGTGCTTTGCATAATACATGAACACCCACACATCATACACATGCATCATGTTAGTGTGTCCACACACACGTCTCTAAACTTCTCATAGTGCACACAATGCAAATCACACTGCTTGCACATAGTCATATATAGCAGTATGCATCATATTCCACACATATGCACATACTGGCATATCACATCTCACAAACACTCACATGTGTATGCGTCAAATTGCAAAAGCACAGTCACTCACAAACAAACCTGTCTTATACCATGCATGCTTCTATGCACAGAGTAACACATGCAAACACCCCATTTTTCTTAATGCAGTGAAGTAATTACGAGGAACACACTCATACCAGCATACTGTTCAGTGAGGTCGGAGGAGGGTGGTTGGTTAAAGAGAAGGCCCTGCCCTTGGGTATATGAACATTCAGATCAGTCTGAAGCCAGATCTACCCTTGCCAACTTTTGACTGAAAAAAAAATTACACCCCTAACTAACATATCAATATTGGCAAAGGATTTTGTGTAGACACAGATGTACTGCCAAAAATGTCTTTTTGATGGTTTAGCTTATTTAATTCAGGGAACTGGTATAAACTATATAGGAAAAAAGGACCTTTTTGCTGGAATAAGCTGCATCTCTGCTAGGAGGGTTTTCTGGTATAGGGCAAACCCTTTCTAGGGTAAACAAAGCCCAACTCTGCTCTGGCTTCTGGAAATACCCTAACTGACATTGGGCCTGCTACCCCCTTGAAATCTGGTCAACACAAAAACACAGCAGTGGTACCCCTAACTCACCCAGCAGTATCGTCAATCTATCCAGCTACATACTCAGCCCGGCAGAAGAGTCTGTCTTATCTCGAGGACTCTCATTCTGCCCCAGCACCCCCACAAACATGATACAATTCTGCGGTGATCTGGAAGCCTACTTTCGCCGTCTCCGACTCAAAGAATACTTTCAAGACTACATAGAACAGCGCACTGATACACAGACACCATCCCACCAGCAGCACAAGAAGAAGAACTCCACATGGACTCCCCCTGAGGGTCGAAATGACAGTCTGGACTTATACATAGAATGCTTCCGCCGACGTGCACAGGCAGAAATTGTGGAAAAACAACATCGCCTGCCTCACAACCTAAGTCGAGCAGAACGCAATGCTATCCACAGCCTCAGAAACAACCCTGACATCATAATCAAAGAGGCTGATAAAGGAGGTGCTGTTGTCATCATGGACAGGTCTGACTACCAAAAGGAGGCTACCAGACAACTCTCCAACACCAATTTCTACAGACCACTTCCCTCAGATCCCACTGAAGAATATACTAAGAAACTGCACCGTCTACTCAGGACACTCCCTACACTAACACAGGAACAAATTAACATACCCTTAGAACCCCGACCGGGGCTATTCTACCTTTTACCCAAGATCCACAAACCTGGAAATCCTGGTCGCCCCATCATCTCGGGCATTGGCACTCTCACTGAAGGACTGTCTGGATATGTGGACACTGTACTCAGACCCTACGCCACCAGCACTCCCAGCTATCTCCGTGACACCACCGACTTCCTGAGAAAACTACAATGCATTGGTGACCTTCCAGAAAACACCATCCTAGCCACCATGGATGTAGAGCCTCTCTATACAAACATCCCACACAGAGATGGAATACAAGCTGTCAGGAATAGTATCCCTGATGATGCCACAGCACAAGTGGTTGCTGAGCTCTGTGACTTTATCCTCACACACAATTATTTCAAATTTGGTGACAATATATACCTCCAGACCAGTGGCACCGCTATGGGCACCCGCATGGCCCCACAGTATGCCAACATCTTTATGGCTGACCTGGAACAACGCTTCCTCAAATCTCGTTCACTCACGCCCCTCCTCTATCTACGCTACATTGATGACATCTTCATCATCTGGACCCATGGGAAAGAAACTCTGGAAGAATTCCACCATGATTTCAACAGCTTCCACCCCACCATCCGCCTCAGCCTGGACAAGTCTACACAGGAGGTCCACTTCCTGGACACCACGGTGCAAATTAATGACGGCCACATCAACACCACCCTATACCGAAAACCTACTGACAGCTATGCCTACCTTCATGCCACCAGCTTCCACCCCGGGCACACCACACGATCCATTGTCTACAGCCAAGCACTGAGGTACAATCGTATTTGCTCCAACCCCTCAGACAGAGACCAACACCTACAAGATCTCCACCAAGCTTTCTCAAAACTACAATACCCGCACAAGGAAATAAGGACACAGATCAACAGAGCCAGATGTGTACCCAGAAGCCTGCTGCTGCAAGACAAGCCCAAGAAAGAAAACAACAGAACACCACTGGCCATCACCTACAGTCCTCAGTTAAAGCCTCTCCAATGCATCATCAGTGACCTACAACCCATCCTGGACAACAATCCCTCACTTTCACAGGCCTTGGGAGGCAGGCCAGTCCTGGCCTACAGACAAACTGCTAACCTCAAGCATATTCTCACCAGCAGCAGCACACCGCGCCATAACAACTCTAACTCAGGAACCAATCCATGCAATAAACCTCGATGCCAACTCTGCCCACACATCTACACCAGCAACACCATCACAGGACCAAACCAGATCAGCCACACCATCACTGGTTCATTCACCTGCACATCTACCAATGTAATATACGCCATTATGTGCCAGCAATGTCCCTCTGCTATGTACATCGGCCAAACTGGACAGTCCCTACGAAAAAGGATAAATGGACACAAATCAGATATCAGGAATGGCAATATTCAAAAACCTGTAGGAGAGCACTTCAACCTCACCGGACACACCATAGAAGATTTAAAGGTCAGCATTTTGCAGCAAAAAAACTTCAAGTCCAGACTGCAAAGAGAGACTGCAGAGCTGCAATTCATTTGCAAATTTGACACAATCAATTTGGGACTGAATAGAGATTTTGAATGGCTAGCTAACTACAAAAGCAGCTTCTCTTCTCTCGCTATTCACACCTCCAGTTCAGCTGCTAGAGGAACACCTCACCCTCCCTGATTAGAGATAACAAGCTGGTTCAGCCTGATTGGACTAACCTTGTTATCTCCCACCTGGTTCTTGCCTACCTATTTATACCTGCCCCTGGATACTTCCACTGCATGCATCCGACGAAGTGGGTATTAGCCCACGAAAGCTCATGCTCTGAAAAAATTTCAGTTAGTCTTTAAGGTGCCACAGGACTCTTTGTCACTTCTGCAATTCCAGACTAACACGGCTACCCCTCTGATTCTTGACAAAAACATTGTGTTTAAAGTAGTTTCAGGTCCTACATCCACCCCCAAATTGCTTTGCCAATGTCTGTGGTTTTGCAGTTCTCTTTTCCTACTTTTTGAAAGATTTTCTCTCTCCATTTCCTGGGGGAAAGTCCCACACAATTGAGAAACTAATTGACTATGGCAATGGGTGTGACTTTTGCTCTTTACATAACAAACATAAAAGGAAGAACCCACCTGCACCTGGAGAGGGCCAAACAAGAGTATATACTAACTACCTACAACATGCAAGGCCTGGATAGGGTTGCCAATCCTCCAGGATTATCCTGGAGTTTCCAGGATTTAAAGATTAGTTAAAGAATATGTCATGTATTTGGTTGAATACATCCAACCAAAACTGGCAGCCCTACCTAGCCACTACTCTGGCAGGGTTCTGGTAGTTTCTGAAATGTAGAAGCACATAAATTATTTAAAGAGAAGTGCCATAATTCCTATATACTACATTAGGTTAAACAATTAAATTGATTCTATTCAAATGCACAAAGGTAGCAAACTGAAAAAAAACAGAAGAAAAGATCTTCTTTCTCTAAGCTCTTTCAGTTATAGAAACATGAAGTGTCACTTGCAACAACAGTAGGTGTAGCATTTTTCAGAGCAACCTGTGACTTGATTCTCAACACTGCAGAGAAATGGTTCAAAAAAACCCCTAATAGTATAACTGGGTTTTTGTAATTATTATTTCATTAAACTATTTCTGTTCAGGCAAGGTGTTTGAAAAATCTTTTCTTACAAAACTTGAATTTTGGTCTGTTTTTGATTTTGTCCTTGCTTAATGAAAGGAAGGGCCAGGTTGGGTATGAAAATGATGGTTACAGAGTGCCACCTATTGGATTTAGAAACATATGTTGATCACATCTAAAGAGACACAAATGACTACCCTCTCTGGATTTAAATCTACTTACACACACTTAGAATAAATTCTGAATAAGTAACTATTGTCTCTCCAAAAAAAGATCTGGGCAGTCTCATCAGTGAGGATGTTTGCTCCATATGCAAAAATGGTCTAAAAACAATACAGTATCAGGCTGTATTAAAAAGGAGCTGGGGAAAATATGTAAAACATTTTAATATTACATGGATACCTGGTACATCCCCAGCTTGGAATAGTTCATGCAATCTTGATCCAATCATATTGAAAATGACATAATATAAATAATGAAGGGCCAGAGAAGAGCAATTATAGTGATTAGCAATACTAGTCAAGAAGTAATAAATGTTTATTTACATATCTTATAACTGAGGCACGCAGGACATCTCTAACGCGCATACCAGTAAAAATCTTTATATCTTTCCACACCATCATGTATTCACTATGTCTCCGATTTTATGGAGGCACTATTTCAGAAATGTTTTAGGGTTTAAAAAAATTATTGAGGCTATTTTTCATATCCCTTTGCTTGTAAAGCCAGGCTCTTTTAGTGCCAAGAGCCCAGTTGTGCAGAGATAGAAGGGAAAATTAAAAGAATACAGGGTCAGATCCTCAGTGGTGTAAATGAGCATAGCTCCAATCAGATCAGTGCCGCTATTCTGATTTACACAAGCTGAGGATCTGGCTCACAGTTTAGCAAACTGTAAAAATGATCTAAAATAGCTTTTCCACCCCCAATAATGTGATTTTCAGATTTGATCTCAAACGCTCTACCACAGCCAGCAGCAGCTCTCATCCAGGGCCAATCAGAGGGGGGGTCAGGAGGGACATTTGGCCTGGACCTCAAGTTAGAAGGGGGTCTCAAATTTAGACACTTGTTAATTTTTTGGCATTTGATAAGTTTCACAGCTTGTGTTTATTTGCATACCATTTTGCACAGAAAAAGGCTAGAAAAGCATTTGTTAAATAAAAAAATATTTAAATTATGTCTCACTCTTTTTTTGTATTGGGGGTAGCCATGTTAGTCTATATCCACAAAAACAACAAGGAGTGCAATGGTACCTTAAAGACTAAAAGATTTATTTGGGCATAAGATTTTGTGGGTAAAAAACCCCACTTCTTCAGATGCATGGAGTGAAAATTACAGATGCAGGCATTGTTATACTGGCACATGAAGAGAAGGGAGTTATCTCACAAGTCGAGACCCAGTGTTAGCAGGGCCAATTCAGTTAGGGTGGGTGTAGTCCACTCCCAATAATTGATGAGGAAGTGTCAGTTCCAGGAGAGGGAAAGTCGTTTTTGTAGTAAGCTTAGCCACTCCCAATCCCTGTTCAAGCCCAAACTAATGGTGTTAAATTTACAAATGAATTTTAGTTCTGCAGTTTGTCTTTGAAGTCAGTTTCTGAAGTTTTTTTAATTAAAGTATGGCTACTTTTAAATTTGTTATTGAATGTCCAGGAAGAATAAAGTGTTCTCCTACTGGCTTTTGTATGTTACCATTCCTGATGTCCGATTTGTGTCCATTTATTATTGGCCAATCTAGACAATAGAGACTGTCTAGATTGGCCAATGTACATGGCAGAGGGGCATTGCTGGCACATGATGGCATATATCACATTGGTAGATGTGCAGGTGAATGAGTGATGGTGTGGCTGATGTGGTTGGGTCCTCTGATGGTGTTGCTAGAGTAGATATGGGGACAGAGTAGGCAACAAGGTTTGTTACAGGGATTGTCTCTTCGGTTAGGGTTTCTATGGTGTGATGTGTAGTTGCTGGTGAGTATTTGCTTCAGGCTGGGGGCCTGTCTGTAAGTGAAGACTGGCCTGCCTCCCAAGGTTGTGAGAGTGAGGGATCATTTTCCAGAATAGGTTGTAGATCGTTGATGTTGTGCTGGAGAGGTTTTAACTGGGGGCTCTATGTGATGGCCACTGGTTTTCTGTTATTTTCCTTGTTGGGCCTGTCCTGTAGTAGGTGACTTCTGGGTACCCTTCTTGCTCTGTCAATCTGTTTCCTCACTTCCTCTGGTGGGTATTGTGGTTTTAAGAATGCTTGATAAAGATCTTGTAGATAAAGATGCTTGATAAACTCTTTTTGTGGTGCCTTATTTTGTTTTCATGTGTTGTCATCATTTATTTTTAGTATGGCAAGGGGCCTCAAAAGCTGGAAGTGGCCTGGACCGCTCTGGACCTCTGAGAGGATCTGCTCTTGTCCCCCAGTGAAACTGAGATTCCTTCGTTTTTAGGTATATTAATCTTCTTTTTCTAGATCTATTCAATCACAAAATATCAAACCTTAAATCTATTGCTGGCACAGGCCAGTATATAACTTGTCCTCTTCCCGTGACCACAGTGATCCTTCCATTGAAAGGAAAGCAGAACGCATTGCTCTTGCTAGTTGTTATTTATGTATTTAATTATTTTTAAAGGCATACATTTGAAGTTGCTCAGAGGTTAGAGATAATCCCAGCAGAGCTAGATTAGTAGGCAGAGCACAAGTGTGACGATCAAAGGTGTATGAATAATATGTATTATCAAATGTGTCTGCAATGTATCAAATGGGCATCACCGCCAAATATGTGTGTGAGGCAGGGGGAAGTGTATTAGGAGTGTCAACAACTTGGCCAAAGGTCCAGATTCAGCTTGCAATATGTAGCTGTGTGCTCACATGACATATTCAGATTCTAAGGAATCTAAATTCTCACATATAAAATAAGTTTCTAGTTTTTGTGGTCATGAAGATACCCTTCTACACAGGGACCAATTATAACTGAGTCAGTGATGTCTTCTGGAGTTTGCAGACAGCCTGAAATCATGTCTCAGAGAGGTGTGAATTCTTCCACCCCTCATCAATATCATTGCCATGTTAGTTCTAAAGCCTAACAATGATCACTTGTATGTTAGCACTAGCTAATTCATTGCTGATGGTTGTTATAGAAGGGGTTGGGAGAGGAGCCCCTGGTGCTGGGTACTGGGAGTTACTGCAGGGAAGGAGACACAGAAACAGGGAGAGAGATGAGACATAAAGGGACAGAGAAGAAGAGACAGGAGGATGAGGAGGGAAGAAGAACAAAGGACAGAAGTAGTGTGGATCCTGAAAGAGTGCATATTTTCCCACAAAGTGACATCAATTGATCCCACCTTGTATTTAGCTTAGACACTCTCATTACCTTCTCAAGATCTGAGGAAGAGCTCTGTGAGCCATAAAAACCTGTACCTACCACCACTAATAGTTGGCCTAATAGAAGATATTACTTCACCTATTTGTTCTTTCATGTATTTATATGTGCATTCAGAGCCAGGTAGTGAATCCATCCAGACAAGAGACTCAATTACTTGATAGGTCAAACACACTAGGGCTGATGTGGACTTTGAGCTCCAAAACCATAGCTAGGACCAGGTAGGTCAGGAAATATCTCTTGAGTGTCGCATATGACTGTTCCAGAGTTTCCCTCTATTTATCAGATGCAGTTATGCCTGTATGTGCATGTATAGATTTTCTCTGTGGAAGGAGCTGTTAGAATTGTATAAGCATTTAAAAGGTTGCTTGATTTTATGTAATCATAAAAAATTTCAGTGTCTTTTTAATTGGTCAATTTTCTACTAAATAATTTAAAAATGAACATGTTCTGTCCCCTTTGATTTTTTCCTCTATTTCTTTCCCCACTTCTTTGATTTTATTTCCACTTTCCTTTTAATGAATATCTTGGTGAATTTTTCTGCTAACTTTTCATGTTTGTTTTCCCTCATTGTTTTTCCTTTAATGTTTATTTTTATTCTCTCTCTCTCTCCTACCTTTCTTTTCTTGTCTTCAGAAATCCCTCAAGATCACAGTACCTTAGCCATACATCAGCTTCTTTGCCCAGCGTCATCTCTGACAACTAGATGCCATTGCTTCCCACGACAATCATGCTGCCTAGCTACCAGTGAGGGTTCATTGAACTGTATGAGTAGGGGTGCAGAACTGGTGCTAAGGTGGACATAGAAAAAGTAGCTGGGGCAGTGTGGCTTAGTTGGGTATGTTAATGTGGGGAAACAAGTTCATGTTCTGGAAGGGGATAAGAAGTATAGGACATTGCTGAACAGCTGCATTTTTCATCACATGCGAGCCTGACCCCATTAAAAAAATTGTGTTTGTGATTTTTCTTCCTGATTTTTAAATAGAAGTTAATGAGGGTGCATGCTGAGGACTCAGACTGACAGTGTGGAGGAAGTACTGGTATTCTCATTGGCCTGATATGTTCTCATTAATCCATTACTTGTAGACAGACAGACAGACAGACAGGCTATTGCATGCTGGACCATCTAGAATTTCTCCTTCTCCCAGGTCCCAGCAGCTGCAGGAATGGAGCCATGTGCCATTTAGATAGTCCTCAATCGAAAGGTGGATCGGAGTGCAGCAGTTTCTTTTGATTTAGCTTCCGCGCTTAATTTGTGCCAGTGCAGAGCCCCAGGACCATGGACAGTGGGCATCACAGGCTGGGGGAGGCTAAGCCTCCCCAAACAGCTCTGATGGCCCTGCCCATGCTCTATCCCCAGGCTCTCTCCTACTTCCTGCTGGCGCTCTGCACCTTTTTCCCTGCAGCCGGGGCGCTAGTGAGGGCCGGCATGGTGCTCACATCACCCATCTGCCTGTCGCTGGGGGCTGCACCCCCACCCAGTGCTCCAGGTCTTGGGCAGAATGGGTGAGCGGAATCCCGCCACTCATGAGCCGCTCCGAGCATCCACACACAACTTCCGCAACTCCAGCTCTGCACCTTGCACCTACGTGTGTGTGTGGACAAGGCCTTGCTGGCTTATGACACCCCTGGGTAGCAGCTGGCCTGGGGCTTAGCCCATCGCCGCAGTGCTCCGAGGCGATCAGAGGACAGGCTCCTGGCAGGGATGGGGATGGGCTCTGACAGGGGTCCCTGCAGGTGTCTATGTGGTAGAGGCGCCATTGGCGCCCGAGCTGGAGGCAGCTGGGGAGGGTCTGCTCCTGGGGGACTAGCGGGACACCAGCAGCTAAGCTGCCCCGGCCTGCGGCACCGCGCAGGGGGCGTCCCGCAGGCCGCTCCCTGGTCCCAGTTCACGCCCGTGGGGCGCTCCCCCGACGGCTCTGCGCGCCCCGCCCGGCCGCAGTGAGTCCGCCGCGCCTGCAGGGGTCGCTGCCGCGGGAGGCGCGGGGCTGAGTGCGTTCGCTCGGGGGTAGCAGCAGCCGCCGTCGCAGCGGTAGACGCCTGAGCAGCAGCAGCAGCAGCAGCCGCAGGAGAAGCAGCCCTGAGGCGCGGCGGTTTCGGTTCCAGCGCCGGCCCCCGCCGCACGATGCCGACCGTGGAGGAGCTTTACCGCAACTATGGGATCCTGGCCGATGCCACCGAGACCGCGGGGCAGGTGGGTCCCGGTCGCGGCCTGCAGGGCCCCGGAAAGCCCCGGGCTTGAGTGCGGCGGCTCCCGGCCGGGGGGAAGCTGTGGGGTGCAGGCCTGGCTCGGGTGGCAGGAGCGGGCCGGGGGCAGGGGGCGGTTTGCTGGGGCGAAGGGAAGCGGGGGGGGGGTCTGGGCGGAGGGGATCGGCCTGGGGCGGGCAGCGGGTTAAACAAAAGACACCGATTAAAATATCGTTCACGCCGCCAAAAGCGCCCGCCCGGGCCCGCGGCGTTAGCGATGCGAGCCCGGCCCGCTTCTCGTCCCCGGCGATTCGTCGTTCACGCAGCCCGGGCCTCGCTCCGTTGGAGGGAGACTCGACTTTGCATTCGGTACACGCCGCTTTGAAATCAGGCGTGAAAGGGTTTTGTAGCCACCATTTCCCCGGGACGCTGAAGGCCCGACTTCCCGACGTGTAGCGCCCGCTGCTCCTGTTCCGTTTTACTGGAGTTGCGGGTGGTCGTCACCTCTGAAAGATCAGCTCCTTGAAGCTCCTTCCTGCTTGTGAGGCCTGTGGCTCGCTTTTCAATGTGGTGTTCTAGCGTTTGAGTTACTAAATCGGGCTCAGAAAACACACCTGCCTTGATCGGTGTTTGGCCCAGAGAAACTTGTGGCAGTCATGAAAAAGCAAAAAGCTTGCATTTTTTAAATGTATTATCGCCATCGAAACGGGATATGTTAGGTAAAGCATCCTTTCTGCAACAATGAGGAGGAGAGCAGGGTGTTAGAAATAGAATTCAGTTCATTTTCTTTAGAATAAAGCAGGGGTAGGCTACCTATGGCATGGGTGCCGAAAGCGGCACGCGAGCTGATTTTCAGTGGCACTCACACTGCCCAAGTCCTGGCCACTGGTCAGGGGGGCTCTGCATTTTAATTGAATTTTAAATGAAGCTTCTTAAACATTTAAAAAATCTTATTTACTTTACATACAACAATAGTGTAGTTACATATTATAGACTTATAGAAAGAGACCTTTTAAAAACATTAAAATGTGTTACTGGCATGCGAAACCTTAAATTAGAGTGAATAAATGAAGACTCGGCACACCACTTCTGAAAGGTTGCCGATCCCTGGAATAAAGTATTTGGTTTTTTGTTCCAATTACAGTACGCTGTTTGGGAAACTTCTGCTAGAATTTTAAGGTTTCCATTCTGCATAATTGTATATAAACAAGTAGAGTTAAGCATGTGCAGAAGAGCTTGAAGGAGCTGGGCACACAGCTAAGCAGATATAGGAGTGAAAATGAAAATAGCCAAAGCAAGTAAATAACAACTGGTGCATAATTACTGGGGGGGTTATTGGTCAGAAAGAGAATGTATTTCTAAGTATAGAAATTGTGTACCATAGTTTATTTAAAATACAGGTGGTGAGAATAATATTTGATTAAGAGCAATATGATTATTCATCTATGAACTACTGTCACTTACAAATGTACAGTTTGGAGACAGATAGTCTAGTTCTGGCCAGCAATCATCTTTAGAGCATGAAAAGAAAAGCTCAGTAGAATTTCCTGGCTTTCTAGATTAATAATAATAATTTTTAAAAAAGCCTTGGCAAGGCCAGGTGGAAGATCAAATGTCAAACTTCATCTGAGAGAGAAACTAATTCTTGTAGTTCTTGTAGCTTTTACAAATAATAATTACTTTCCCTGTCTAGATAGTAGGTTAACGGGTTCCGACCCTGCCATAGAACCCTGGTAATCATGTGGAACTCCCCTCCACTTCATTGTGATCCTGCTTGTGTTTAAGGGTCTGTTTACGTGGATCTATCTGATTGCAGCATTTGTCTCTTAGACATTATAAGTAAAGATTTAACATTATTCAGCTGAACAGAAGGTGATTTACTCATCCAACTGTCTATTAGGGGCCTGATCTACTCTTACTGAAGTCAGTGGAAATTTTGCCACTTAAAAGAAGTAGAATATCATAAGGCCGTTTCCTACATTATCGGTGCTTTGGACAGTAATTTTTTGTTAAATGCAACCTTTATTTTTTGGTCAATAATTTTGTTGATTTGATTAGTAGCACACTTATGCCAAAGCAAATTATGGTCCGGTTAATTTATCATTAATCTACATGAACTTTTTGTAAATAGGTTGCTGTATTAATGAAGAAACTGAAGTGCAACTGAGAGTAAAAGTCCTTTCTAGATCCTAGGGATATCCAAAGTATGCTTTATAATATATTGTCTTCTCTTCTAGCATAAAGATGCTTATCAGGTGATATTGGATGGCGTAAAGGGAGGTGCCAAGGAGAAGAGACTGGCAGCACAGTTTATTCCAAAGTTCTTCAAACATTTCCCTGAGCTGGCTGATTCAGCTATCAATGCGCAACTGGACCTCTGTGAGGATGAAGATGTTTCTGTAAGGACATTTTGTAGCAAGCTGCTATATTGAGTCTTATTTTGTGCTCTTTTTTATTCCTCTCCCATTTTATATATGTATTTTCTTGAAAAAATGGGACTTCACTGTCCATATGATTCCAAACGTATTATGTCTGTTGTCATAACGTTATAATTAAATTAAAAATACGTTAGTGCCTTCCTCTTATTTCAGTCAAAACAATTCTGATCACTTTGGGTGAAATAAACGGATTCCTACAGATGCATGACCCTTAGCTCATGATAATGCTTATAATGTAAATAACGTCTGAAGAATACATTGTAGTTGTACTCATCTTCTACCACCAGATAAATCTTCGTTGGGTTTTTTTCTTCACTATCTCTTGTGACTTAACCCTTTCTAATTACAGGAGAACATTCTCTAGCCAGAGACTGAACTAAAAATATTTTTCATATCCCTAACATTTTTTTATATCAAAGTACTTTACATGTATTAAGCCTTAAATCTTCTCTGGGAGGTAGGGTAATATTTCTCCCATTTTACATTTACACATTGGAAACATGAAGCACAAAAGAAAAAAAAAATCAAAGACTTGATTTTCCAGTCATCCTCAACACCCACAACTCCGATTTGTTCACCTCTGAGAATCAGACTTAGGTGATTTGCACAAAGTCAGACTGGAAGTCTCATCTGTGCTGGGAATAAACCCCCGTGTTTCTGACTTGATCTTGTATACTAACAACAAACCTATCCTTTCTGTTTATCTAGAAGTGATCGAAAATGATCAAATAAAGGGTGGAAGTTGTATTTTTTTTTAATACAAATTGGTTCATGAGGTTTTGATCAGTTGGTGATTTTTTTTATGAAAGTGTTCCATTAATCTGTTAAAATTACATTTGCTCAACAGTATTATGTATAAACTCATTATTTTATAATCTTCAAATATCTGTTCATAAGACTTCTCCAAACCAACCACAGATGTTAAAGTTTGAGCTGTGACTACTGTCTGATTAATAGCTAGGGCAGAGACTTTTTGATGTGAACTAATAGCACAGCAGAGTTAGATAAATCAGAAATCCCACATGGGTTCTGCAGTTCACATCAGCATATGCAATTCAGAATATCTGAGTTGAGCATTTAGTTCAGGGATGTTACTAGAAGTAAAAGACAGCAGAAGTCAAATGCTAAGGGTTTGTCTACACTGGCAATTTACAACGCTGCAACTTTCTCACTCAGGGGTATGAAACACTCTCCCTCCCCCCCAGCTCAGCAAGTTTTAGTGCTGTAAAGCAGTAGTCTTCAAACTAGGGTGCGCGAGACCCCGGCGCCACCACCGATACCACCCGGGAGACCACCGAACTCCCGGGCAGTCTATTGTACAGCCGAAATGCCGCCGCGGAAAGCGGAAGCTTCCGCTTTCTGTGGCGGCATTTTGGCGGATATACGTGCACACACACACACACACACACACACCCCCAGGGGCCGTGCAAGATTCTCCTCCATGAAAAGGGGCCGCGGAGGAAAAACTTTGAAGACCACTACTGTAAAGCATCAGTGTAAACAGTGTACCAGAGCTAGGAGCCACGCTCCTTGTGGAGGTGGACTTTTTTAGAGCTGCACTGCAACCACACAGGCACGTTAAAGCACTGCCACAGCAGCTATTTAGCGTTGCCAGTGCAGACTAGCCCTAAATCATCTTACTCTTTGGCTTAGACACCAAACGCCTGGTTTTTTTCACATTCAGCTGTTTTTCTTCTAAACCTTGTTTGAGACTGCACTGATTCCAATCTTGTAATTATGTGCCAAAATTTTGACTCTTCTGTTCAGATGATGAGAGTGTTTCATTTTGACAGATCCGACGCCAAGCAATCAAGGAGCTGCCTCAGTTTGCCACAGGAGATAATCTTCCCCGGGTGGCAGATATACTGACCCAGCTTCTGCAGTCAGGTAATATGTACTGATGATTTCCTTGCCTATGTCCTGCTGCCATGTGTTTCTGCTACATGTATGTTTGTGGCTGGTTTGGTTAGAGAGAGTTATAGTTGTGGAAACTGAATTCCTCTGTTGATTCATTAGCTTGTTACGTAGCAATCTGCTACAGTTGTCTCCATATTCTGTTTTTGCTCCACTTCTTTCCCCCCATCATTAACATCTTATATCTGCAGTGCAAATATGCCAGCCTCCAGTTCTGCTGGGAAGTGGCTAATTATCTTAATGTAATGCAAAATTACTTACATTTTTGTCCAGCTTTCCAGAGCCTGGGCTACCCTGGCTCTCAAAACAAGAGCTAATATACTGGTGCCCTGAATCTGTTTTGAATCAAGCGTCCATAGCGGTCATTTATTTTCTAAAGGCTCTGAAAGACCAATGGATTTATCTTCTTTGGCATAATTTAAACTCACAACATTTTCAGTGCACAATAAATTAAAATGTTTAACATCATTCAGTATTTCATATATAATATATATTAGTTTATTTTCAAAAAGATAACCGCAGTGGCTTTGTAGAGAGCTAAATATTTACTAAATTTTTAGAGTTATTTTGTAAATGCACTATTTTAGTCTTTCCTAGTCAGTAAATGGGAAATGTTACCTTTCAGAAGGGACTTACATTTTGATGCCACTTTGCAGCAGAAGCCTTATTTGATACAAAATAAGAGGGAAAGTATTTACTTCCTCTTTGGGAAGCAGTGGAGAACTTCACAGTTCTAAAGTAAATTTGTAAAAAAAAAAAAAAAAAATCATTAATATATCGGTTTGTATCACTTTGGTTACTACAGGTTTTAGCCATCTCTTCAGCTAACCAAAATATTTAGCTATAAGTTAACTTTAGAAAATTTAAGACTCTGATTTTTAAAGCTTCCTATGAGTAACATTTATTTTTTCATTTCTATTTTGTATCTTCCCTGTCAGGATGACAGGAAATATTTGTTAAACATTTAAACTCTGCAGTGACTTGCTCTTTGTAACGAGATGTCAGGAGTTAGAAACCTTTTTTGTATTATGCTGGAGTATTTTTTGACCTCTTATTCTTGCTCTTACTGAGCATTTCAGAAAGATCCATGACTTTGAATTTTCTCTTCCCCAGATGATTCTGCAGAATTCAATTTGGTGAACAATGCTCTGCTAAGTATATTTAAGATGGATGCTAAAGGTAAATAAGAGGCTCTTTATGTTTTTATTGTTTAAAGTATTCACCAGTCATTGGTAAGTCTCAAGGAGCAAGATCAGGAATGGTACTTGTGTCTGCTGCAGGGCAGTGTAAAATTTTAAGCAAATGTTATTACTTGCTTTTCTGTGTCACAGATTTTGAGCTGTTTGGCTTTTGTAAATGCAGATCCATTACAACTTTGTAATACCATGGCACCCAAAATGTGTTAGTTGATATGCAAACATACAGGAAGGCATGATCTCTGCCCTTACGAGCTATATGTTCTGTTGTGCTGTATGTTTACCTTGTTTCTAAAACTAGAATTTTAAAATAACTTCTGGAGCTTTTCCAATTTGGAAAGTTTTCCTTTTACTGTATATGATGATTATAAAACTGATGAATGGTTTGTGTTAATTGAATTGGGTTTGCTTATCAGGGACACTGGGAGGCTTGTTCAGTCAGATTCTTCAGGGAGAGGATATTGTTAGGGAACGAGCCATCAAGTTCCTCTCTACAAAACTCAAGACCCTGCC
The DNA here is from genome assembly GCA_007922305.1 of Dermatemys mawii. Taxonomy (NCBI): domain Eukaryota; kingdom Metazoa; phylum Chordata; order Testudines; family Dermatemydidae; genus Dermatemys; species Dermatemys mawii. The sequence goes on from ML677332.1 coordinate 31,412,497, forward strand.
TGAGGAAGTGTTAACAAAGGAAGTAGAGGAGCTCATATTAACTGAATCAAAGAAGGTAAGTGTTGTATTTCACTCCAGATTTAGGTTTTGTTAAATCAGCCTTTTTTGTAATAGAAATGTTTCCAGTATTTAATTATTTAAAATGCCATGCATAGTTATGGCACTGTGTACATGATTCTGAGATTAGCCTGCTATGTTTGCAACTCCGATGTTACACCATTATCTGTGTGTGTCAGTGCAACAGCAACTTTTTTCACCCCACTTTTGTTTATAATCTATCTTCATTGTCCAGACTGAGAGAAATACAAAAATCAAGTAAAGTGACCAAACAATAAGAAGTAAATTACATGGTTAAAGTTCTTTCCGTTTTAGGCATTCAAGTTTTTGTTAGTAATGTAAGGAGACTTGATATTTAAAAATTATTAGCTGAGCAAAGTAAGGTCCTATACTCAATTTGATGGCATTTCTGTCTCTGGCCCTCTTCTTACTTTAACCCAGAGACATATACAGAGATACTGTATGTTCTCCCATTTTTAAAAATGTAGGGAGCTAAAACTGAACAGTTGGATAACAGCGCTATTTACCAACTTAAGTGTAATAGGAGATGGGTATTGCAAATTGCCTCAGTAGGATTCTATTTTCTCCTTTTATTTTAAGGTCCTTGAAGATGTGACGGGTGAGGAATTTGTCCTTTTCATGAAGATATTATCTGGCTTAAAAAGCTTACAGACAGTGAGCGGGAGGCAGCAACTCGTAGAACTTGTGGCTGAACAAGCTGACCTGGAGCAAACTTTCAATCCATCTGATCCAGATTGTGTGGACAGACTCTTGCAGTGCACTCGACAGGCAGTGCCACTCTTCTCAGTATGTATTTCTTTCCTTTGTATAGTTAGTACGGTATTAAAGTTATTGACTGTAATGTCTTTAATGTCATGACTAGTTGTGTCAGAGTAATTACACAGCTGTGACTTACAGTCAGCAGTTTCTCTGACCTAAGTCTTACATGTATTTGGGACTGATCTGTTCTGGAGAATTTCCATTCAGATTTGTAAATGTTAAGAACTTTTGTATCTTCCCTAAGTTCCTGTTTTCTCACAAATTGAAGAATATGATGTGAATGATTTCTAAAGAACTAGTGGGGCCCCTTGACGATAGAGATACAAAAGAAGCACTTAAAGACAATAAAGTCATTGTGGAGAAACTAAATGAATTCTTTGCTTCAGTCTTCATGGCTGAGGATATTAGGGAGATTCTCAAACCTGAGCCGTCTTTTGTAGGTGACAAATCTGAGGAATTGTCACAGATTGAAGTGTCACTAGAGGAGGTTTTGTAATTAATTAATTAACTTAACTGTAACAAGTCACTGGGGCCAGATGGCATTTACTCAAGAGTTCTGAAAGAACTCAAATGTGAAATTGCGGAACTATTAACTATGGTTTACAACCTGTCCTTTAAATAAGCTTCTGTACCCAATGACTGGAAGATAGCTAATGTAACACCAATATTTAAAAAGGGCTCTAGAGGTGATCTCAGCAATTACAGACTGGTAAGTCTAACGTCCATACTGGGCAAATTATTTGAAACAATAGTAAAGAATAAAATTGTCAGGCACATAGAAGAACATAAATTGCTGGGCAAAAGTCAACATTATTTCTGTAAAGGGAAATCATGTCTTACTAATCTATTAGAGTTATTTGAAAGGGTCAACAAAGATGTGGACAAGGGGGATTCAGTGGACATAGGGTACTTAGATTCCAGAAAGTCCCTCACCAAAGACTCTTGTATAAATTAAGTTGTCATGGGATAAGAGGGAAGATCCTTTCGTGGATTGAGAACTGGTTAAACGGCAGGGAACAAAGGGTAGGAATAAATGGTAAATTTTCAGAATGGAGAGGGGTAACTAGTGGTGTTCCCCAAGAGTCAGTCCTAGGACCAATCCTATGCAACTTATTCATCAGAGATTTGGAGGAAGGGGTAAACAGAGAGGTGGCAAAGTTTGCAGATAATACTAAACTGCTCAAGATAATTAAGACCAAGGCAGACTGTGAAGAACTTCAAAAAGATCTCACAAAACTAAGTGATTGAGCAACAAAATAATAAATGAAGTTTAATGTGGATAAATGTAAAGTAATGCACATTGGAAAAAATAATCCCAACTGTACATATAATATGATAGGGGATAACTTAGCTACAACTAATCAGGAAAAAGATCTTGGAGTCGTCATGGATAGTTCTCTAAAGACATCCATGCAGTGTGCAGCGCCAGTCAAAAAAGCAAACGGGATGTTAGGAATCATTAAAAAAGGGATAGAGAATTAGACGGAGAATCTGTGGTGCGACCACATCTTGAATACTGCGTACAGATGTGGTCTCCTCATCTCAAAAAGGATATACTGGTATAAGAAAAGTTTCAGAGAATGGCAACTAAAATGATTAGGGGTTTGGACAAGTCCCATATGAGGAGAGATTAAAAAGGCTAGGACTTTTCAGCTTGGAAAAGAGGAGACTAAGGGGAGATATGATAGAGGTATATAAAATCATGAGTGGTGTGGAGAAAGTAAATAAGGAAAAGTTATTTACTTGTTCCCATAATATAAGAACTAGGGGCCACCAAATTAAATTAAAGGGCTGCAGGTTTAAAACAAATAAAAGGAAGTTTTCTCCACACACTGCACAGTCAGCCCGTGGAACTGCTTGCCTGAGGAGGTTGTGAAGGCTAGGAATATAACTGGGTTTAAAAGAGATCTAGATAAATTCATGGAGATAGCCATTAATGGACTTAATTAGCCAGGTAAGGTATCGTGTCCCCTAGCCTCTGTTTGTCAGAGAAAGGTGAAGGATGGCAGCAGAGGGATGCTGGATGGCAGCTTGATCATTGCCTGTTAGGTTCACTCCCTCTGTGGCACCTGGCTTTGGCCACTGTTGGAAGACAGGATATTGGACTGGATGGGCCTTTGGTCTGACTCAGTACAGCCATTCTTATGTTTTTATGTTCTCAATCTTCCACCTCTATTCCTCAGCAAATATGGTGTTTGTCTTGGTGTGTTAGCTGAGAGAATTGAAATTTTGTTTATTGGTTATGGAAGATAATCTTGCCAACATGACTCTAGGCGCTCTCTCTCTAATAAGCTCTATGCTCCTCAATTTCTAGGCTTAATTTAGTAAATTTCTTCCATAGTTACAAAAGGCTTTTAATACCATTCTTTCTACTCGTTGTTAGCATCCCTGGGAGATGGGCAATTCTGTTGCTTTGGTTCTACGTGCCCAGTGTAGTTTTTAGGAACTGTTCTTTCAGAATCAGAAGGGAAACATCACAATTCAATATTATAAGAGGGGTATGAGAGAGGAAATGTGCCTTAACCACAAGGACACTGGATTGTGTTTGTAGCTGTGTCACAGACTTCCTTTGTGGACTTTGGTAAGTTATTTAATCTCTGAGCCCTAGCTCCCCATCTTGTAAAATGGAGAATCCTCTGAAATTCTAGCCTTTGCACTGGTTTAACAGTTTTTAATGCACTCCTCCACTCCAAGACACTTTGACAGTCTGCTAAAGGAAAATGTGGTACCTCTAGTACACAAGAACTGAGTAACTTCTGAGACATCCTGTGTTCAAAAGAGTTTTGTCAGCTTTTGCTCCAGGCTTGCAAGAGAAAGTCATTATAGATAAAGGCAGGATTTAAGGTCATGGGCAAGGATTTCTGGCCAAGTGAAAACTCTATTTCTCAACTATATCAGACACAGATTACCATTTGTACTGAAGGAGAGTCATTGAAAAGATGCTTCAGCCTAACTTCAGAAATAAGTTAATAACTTCTTTTTAAAAGAATGGCACTCGCCCAACCAGAGCGGGATGAGTCCTTGCAAAAGTTCCTGGGTTGTGTCTCCCTTATTTTTTTGCTCAGACTTTGGAATCATGTAATAATCCCCTCTTTAGACATAAAAAGTGAATATTTGCCAGATAGGCTATTAATTACACATGGGGACTTACCTCATAGCTACTAGCACTTTCTGCTGTCGAGAGAAATCTGGGTTTGAATCCTAAGATCACCCTCTTGCTCAACCTCAGAGAGGTTTAAAAATATTTTAGAGGTGAGAGCACATAGTCCAGTAGGCAAATGTTCTACTGCTGGATTTAAATTTAAACATTGATTAACTCAGTCCATTGCCAGGCATATTGCAGTAGTTTAAGGCCTGTTTTCAGGGAAAAAGAACTGTTATAGATGGGGAAAAAAAGCATTTGCAATTTTATCAAAAGCCCTTGTAGCTTAGGGGCCACACTTAGCTGGAAGGGCCTGTGTGTTTTGAGTGGGGAGGTTGGCTAAAGAGTAGCAAAATGTTGGGTATCCATTGGGCAGGGAAGGTGGGAAAAATTAAATCAAACTCCTGCAATAACCTTAATGTCTTTCTGAACTTTTACAGAAAAATGTTCATTCTACAAGGTTTGTGACTTACTTCTGCGAGCATGTGTTACCAAACCTCAGTTCTCTGACTACTCCAGTGGAGGGCCTTGATATCCAGTTAGAGGTAAGCTAAGCCTGTAAGAGCTAATAAACTGCAAACATACATGTCATAGTGCCTATTACAGAAGTGAATGTTTCTCTGCATAACACTGGGATTGTAAAAACTACAGTGTGTTTTCCAACAAGGTGCTGATTTACTGTTCTGTGGCTCTTGCAGTTAATAACATGAGAAAAGACCACAGAATTCTGCCGGCTGATGGAGCTGTGTTGAGCAGAACCTTCTTTCTAATGCCTAAGAGTAAATACAGAAAGCAAAAGCCTGACCCTAATTAAGAGGAATAATGACTATAGTCATTAGTCATATGGTGACCACACTGAACTCTCCAAGCTGTTGCTATTCCTTCACATTGTCTTCCAAATAGTCCCCTTAACGTTACCTCTTTGTCAGCAACGTGCTTGTGCTGTGCAAAACAAACAAAAAAAGAAAAATTCCTGCCTGAAAGAGCTTATAAGCTGAAAGATCCAGAGAGACAAGATGCATTGAGAAGCCATGAGGAAATAACTTGAATACCTTTTTATATTTATTATTTTTATTGTGTCACTTCTTGTGGGGATCCTGGAGGGAGTGTAGCTTTAGGAGGGACTTAAATGCATTGAGGAAGGAGGTTTGAATGAACATCTGGCAGACTGCAGACAGGAGGTTCAGACAAACTTAGTCTGGAATTCACTGCATAACAATTGTTAAAATGCATGTATAAATGTTACTGTTACATGTTAGTTTTAGTTCTCTACGAATCTCTGCTACTTAAAGCCTGCATTAAAGATAAGATTTCCCTCACTTGGCATGAGTTGTATTTTATAGACTTTCCAAAATCATGACTGATATTTGTGATAATTGAATGTTGCAATATGGAGAAGAATCTATGTTAATGTTGCAATCCACTTTTATTTAAAATAATATATGACTATAACTCATAGCTTTACCAAGAGCTTTTCTTATTTATAGGTATTGAAACTGCTTGCTGAAATGAGTTCGTTTTGTGGTGACATGGAAAAGTTAGAATCAAACTTGAAGAAGCTTTTTGATAAATTATTGGTAAGGCAGACTTTTGCTGCAGTACAGTAATAAAAAATGCATTCCTCAAAGTGAGCGACGTTGAATAGCTTATTACCCATTTATCTTTGGTCCTTTCCTGTTGTAAAAGTAGTTACCCCTGGTTATTCTTCTGCTCAAGACAAATAAGTGCAAAGATCTCTTTGCCCACTTGGAATCTCTCAGTAGCATTGCAGAGCTGGATGATTTCTTTACACACCATTTTTGATCCAAGTTGAAGAAAGTAGCATGGTTTGTGTTCGTATGACGATCTTAAAATCTATCAGTGTTAGCAGTAGTGGCAGGGCTACCACAGATGCTTACTGACTTAGAGAAGGTATAGATGAGATGCTGATAAAAGTATTGGTAGCTGATCTGCACCAGCCTGCAAATAAATGCTAGTAACATGAAGCTAATGCAATGAAGGGCTAGATTATTAGGGCTTTATCCTGCCAATTCTATGTAATGTAGCTTAAACTAGTTTTGTTGGAGTTTGTACAAGATTGCAGCAGAGCCTCTAGAGAAATGTTAGGTGGTCCTCCCTACAGTCCAACAATGCACAGAGTGGTACTGATAAATTAGGTGTTTGCTGGACTGGCTGTTTCCAAACACTGAAGTTACAGAGAAGTTTTGTACGATTATACGTTCTACAGAAAGTGGTAAAGAGATTTGACTGCTAACATGCTTACATATTTAGCTAACTGATTTGGTAATGCTGTTTATTTCCTGTATTAAGGTTTTCATTTTCATAGCCTTGCCCTCTTGTGAAAGTGGGTGAGATGCAAAGAGTGGAAAAAAGGGAACAGGTGAGTGAAAGTGTCTCATGTATCTGTTCTGGTATTCATCAGGAGTACATGCCACTCCCTCCAGAGGAAGCAGAGAATGGGGAAAATGCTGGCAATGAAGAGCCCAAGTTGCAGTTCAGCTATGTGGAGTGTTTGTTGTATAGCTTTCATCAGCTGGGGCGAAAGCTTCCAGACTTCCTCACATCCAAGCTCAATGCAGAGAAATTGAAAGATTTCAAAATTAGGTAATGTATGAGAGATTGGAATCACTTAGCTGCAAACTCAGCTGAAATGGACATATTGGAAGTGTCAATGTAGAATATTATTGATCCTTCCTCTCCTGCACTCTTTAGGTGTGGGAGAAGCATAAATCAGATTAGTAAGTAAAATAATGAACTGGCTGAAAAATGTTTTCAACATTTATTTAAAAATGAAAAACCTCTTGTATCATGGTTTTCCTTTTGCTTATGCTATTCTTTTACAGGAATGTGTGAAGTTTTGTGCTTGGCTTGGTTGGTGTTCATTAAATACTTAAATTCTTTTTTCTGTTAGGCTACAGTATTTTGCCCGTGGGTTGCAAGTTTATATACGACAACTTCGTCTGGCACTTCAAGGAAAAACAGGTGAAGCTTTAAAAACAGAAGAGGTATGTATTTCCCAGGAGCAATTCTCTCATCAAATCACTGAAATAGTTGTTGCAAACCATTATAAATGCCAGTCTTTTTTGCTGAGATGACTAATGATACTGGGAAATGACTGTCACTATGCTGCTTAAGGCTACTAAATGAATGTAGATTGACAGTGCATTTCAGACTAATATTATCGATTCAGCTGATAGCAAGTATTTTAGAGGCGAGAAAGCTCTTGTAGTTTGAATAAACTTTGTTTCGTGGTCTGGAAAGTGGCAGATCTTTTCTAAGATTTAGTAAGAGCTAGATGACAGTGTGTATGAATGTGCCATTTTCTTACCTCTACGGGCCCAGGTTCAATTCTCCTCATGTGCAAATGAGTTTGAAGTCAAATTTGTTGTTACTTTTGTAGTACTGAGAAATACTATTAAATTAGGTGCCACTGGCCATGTCCAAGTTTGGAGTATGAACTGTGCTGCAGGTCCACAGTCAAGGAAGCTGAAAGAGCTGCATGAGAGCACAGGACCGCAGTGCCAGAGGATGCTGGAAATCAGGACTTGGGTGCACTGGTTAGCAGGGAGGGCAGCAGATTGGGACTGAAGCTCATTAGCAGATCTGTACAGTGGTCAAGCACTAGAATAGTGAGGGCAACAGATAGGATTGAACTGGTTTAGCAGAGGGAAGCTGGCATAGTACCTCGCCGTACTGTTGCTTGTCTCTAACCAGTGCTGTCAGTCTCTTTCAGGAGCATTATCTTTTAATCTTTTTTTTAAAAAAAAAATAAAGGGAGTTTGCCAACACTTTATACCAGAAAGCAGAGTTCAGCGTCTGGGCTTGTTAATGTGACAGTCTTACAGTTCTCTAAGCAGTTAAGTTTCCCATGTGTTGCAGTACCAATCATGAATTTCAGAAGCAATGTAACTCCACATACAACAAACCAGTGATGCTAGCTTCCTAAGCCAGTATCTGATTATTCAGTAGTTATGCCTGATCATGCCCAATCTTCCTTGTATATTAAAACCAGACAGTGACAGAGAGTTCTCTGCAAAAGGTTTTTGCTGGGCTGCTACTGTTGAGCATCGCTTAGTTCCTGCATTTGCTTCAGTTACACTCTTGGCTGGGTTTGTATTGCAAGCCTGAATGGGTAGCAGATAGATATATGGAGTGGTTGCATGACTATCCACATGACACTTCTGGAGATGGGGGGACAGTTCTGAGCCACAACCACATGCAGCTAGATGCAACAGCTTTGAACTTTGATTTCAGATTATGGTAGTGTCTTGTTCACCCAAAGATTGTGTCTGTTTGGCCTAGTTACACACCATACATTTAGTTTTGAATGAGCCACCTAAATGTATTGATCAAAGAATGGTAGGAAATTGGAGATCCTGGAATTCTGTAGCCAACTGAATTTCATTAAATGCAAAATTACTGAGAACTAAAAACTAAAACAGCTAAATCAGTTACAGAAATTTGCTATAGATCTCTCATGAAGGCCTCTCATAGAAATTTACTAGGAAGTGTGCAGTAAAATTCCAATATATCTGTCTTCACTAAATGCATCTGATGTAATCTCAAATTACTAGAATAGCTGGAATTAAAATTGCTGTATTTGTCCTCTTTTGCAGAACAAAATTAAAGTGGTTGCCTTGAAAATAACGAATAACATCAATGTTTTAATCAAGGTAAGCCTTAACTCTTCTGTTATGTCTAAGTATTGAACAGGTCTGTAATAGAAGGATCTCTGGAAAGGAAGGCTCAGGAACTGAGAGCTATTGCGAAATTTCCCAAATTTTATTGTTAAGACACTGCACTGTTAACTTTACCATGGAGTAAATCAAATTCAGCATTGTCACTACATGAAACTTCTTCCCTTAAGTTTTTGTTAATTTCCTGGTCTGAGGAGATGAGTGCTTCCCTGCTGTCATGCAAGTACATTTCCTTTGTGAATTCTGGAGCTACATGTTAGCAACTAACAATGGAAATTAATAAATAAAAGGCTTATTAAATTGAAAGTAACAGTGACTGGCTGACTGAAATCCATTTCAGTACTCTACCTGCTCACTGTATAAAGTTTGTGGCATCATTATTGACGCATCCAGTCATCTTGAATTGGGTGGATTACCCTGCCAAGGAGCTGGAATTTTAAGTGTTGCAGCCCTTTGTTTGTAGGCCAGTAAATTGAAGTTTCAATATTATGAGGGGAAGATTTGCTTTAAAAAAACACTATAATGGGTCAGTTATCCTTTGCAGTGTCATTTTGATCAGAAATTTGGGCCAATTGTACTATAACAATGATGTTCAGTCTAGGAATTTACTTGCTGTGTCTGATTTCAGCAGGTTTGATGGAGTTTTACAGTATATTTAAGCATAAAAGCAAGTTAAGGATTGAGCAAGTCTTGCCTCCTAACATTCATTTCTTTGGTATCTATCGTTAGAAATATCCCTGAAATGCTGACTTAAGGTTTAAAGTTTTTAAAGCAAACTGTTTTGATTAACTCCCTTCAAAGTTCATACCATGGGATTCTAGTGTGAGCCAATTCTTTGCTCATTCCCATGCTGCTGCTTAGCACCGTGGTAGGAATAGCAGAAATCCACACAGGAGCTATTGTAATTCATTATAGTAATGTACAGTACACATGTTTAATGTATTGTGAAAAATCATAGCATGAGACACTTCTGTTAATAAGAAATGAGAATTTTGTATTAGAATGCATGGAATAAAGTAGCTGATTTTTTTAAGTGGTTCATCCAGGTAATTCTCATTTCTGGATTCTAGGACTTCATTCATCTTGGTTTAAAGAGCTTGTTTGAAGGAGGTTGGGGGAAATAGGGAAGTATGATTAATGCAGACTCATAGGTAAGATTATGTAGTGTTGTTGGCATGGACTTGAGCTTGTGGTAAAATGTCCACAATTTTGTTTCTTTAGGACCTTTTCCACATTCCCCCTTCTTACAAGAGCACAGTTACGCTGTCTTGGAAACCTGTACAGAAAGCTGATGCAGGGTAAGAGTTACCAGGAAATCTTGTTTAATGGGATGTTATTTCATACACACGTTGTGGAATCTTTATTTGATGATGCACAACAACTTGCCAGTGTATGTTGCTGAGCACATGAGCTAAAAAGCAAAGATTTGCATGCAAAAAGCTTAGATAGAATTAAGGTTACAACTACATAATGGTACATTGTAGGCGTTGTGCATAAGTGATAGTCTCAGGATCCAGTTTTGCCACATTGTGAGCCACATAACAGCTCTAGTTGTGAGCAGGTGGTATAAGGTGTCAAGACTTGCTGAGATGATATAATAGATAATTTAATCAAAATGGGGATCAGTCTTTTAGGAAGGCTGTACAATACCATGTTCCAGAGAATGTCTTCTGGCTCACAAATACTAAACTGTAGGGCTGAGCATACTGTGTATGTACTTATTACCTCGGGGATAATGCAGCATCTTTCAAAGGACTTCTCTTTATATTTGCTTGCCTTCGTAGTCAAAAAAGAACTAGTGAAGATACAACCTCAAGTTCACCACCGAAGAAAGCTCCAGCAGGACCAAAAAGGGATGCCAGGCAAATATATAACCCACCCAGTGGGAAATACAGTAGCAACCTGGGCAGCTTTTCTTATGGTGAGTTGGGAAGAACCTTGCAGTGTGAATTATACCCCCCTGGGAATGATGTCAGTTAAGCAAGTTCCTTTCCAGATCTTTAGACGATCCAAAATTTGCTGTCATGATTTTTCCATGTAATTGTGTCTATTTTTTTAATCACTGGTCTAGTAATAGGATAAGTTTACCGGCCTAATAACTAAGCAATTTTGCAACATCATTTTAGCAGCCACCAGTGTCTTGCAGATCTGGGGATTAAATTGTTTGAAAGCTGCGATTTCACATTATATTATGATGATCTGTTCTTAACAAAGAAAATTCTGTTGTCTTCTCCAATATTGTAATTTTTGTCATCACCAAAATTAGACAGGGTAGGTAGACTCATAGGGGCTACAGGCTGTCTTAACTTTTAATATCAATTTAGAAATTATAGCTGGAAATGATTCTATTCATCTAATTTGTCCCACTGTTGTGCAGGATCCTCTGAGGATGGTTAACTTTGAGTACCTCATTCAAATATGTCTAATTTTAAATATCCAAAGTTCTATCCTTCCCTTTGTAGAGTTAAGCTTAATTTAATTTTAAAGGCTTAATAACTATTACCAGGGGAGAAAAAAATAGTAGAGGACTAAAACATTTTGATGCATTTAGGCTTCCACTGGGATCAGACTCTAGATAGACTACTAACGGAAGCCTGAGAAACCTTGCAATACTTTGGTTCTTCCAGTGAGATCATACTTATTCGTAATGGAGCTAAATGAAAAACTGACTCCAATATACAAACAGTTCATTCATGTCCTCTCGTTCTTCCAGTGGCGTTGGAGCCTTAAACTGAAAACATTAAGGTACCAATAGAGCAAAACACTTAAGTATATGCTTAATTTTAAGTAGGTGATGAGTCCCATTTGAAGTCAGTGTTTGAGACATGTTATGGATAGGCAATAAAAACTTTTAATAAAACTGGTATAGAGAACCTTTTAAACCAATACACTATAATCTTGACAGAAGATTTTTAAGTACTGTTGCGTAGATGGGGTTAGCCCAGGTAATTGTACCTAAAATAATTGAACTGCTATAACAGACATGATAGTATTGCAATTTCATTTTTAATTGGCTATTCAAATACCAGAGATCTATATGAGATACATGTTTGCATTTATTTTCAGAGCAGAGAGGTGGTTTCCGGGGTGGCCGAGGGAGAGGCTGGGGAGGACGAGGTAATCGCAGTCGAGGAAGAATCTACTGAACAGACCATTGCATTCTCCAGAGCCATTATGGGGTAAAACACCAGTAAAAGTGAAAATACTGCTCATCAAAGGATTGCCTGGAGTACTGTATCTCCTCAAGGACTGCCTTCTGCTAAAGACTGACTTAAATGTTCTTTATACCTTTGTATGTATGATCTACTTTTCTAACGGACTACAAACTTGTCCATAGTGAAACTACAACTGTATTTTTGGATGATTAGTCAGCAATTTTGAGTTATTTTAGAAGTGTCTTCAGGGTTTATTCAGAATTGGAAAACAGCATAGATGTTTTATCTGAAACTACATCTTGACAGTTTGTATATTAATCTAAAAATCAGCTATTACTCAAATAAAACTATATTGTAATTGAGTTTATATATTAAATAATGGACAGGAAAGGGATGACTACAAGGATACAAGTCCGTTAAGATTAACAGCTGCAGTAATCCTTTCCTCATCTGTAACAATACCTTGCAATATGTGGAGAAGAGTACCATTATTAAATTAGCATTTATTTACTCTTTATAACAAAATCGTTGAGCATTCAGATAAATGCTGGATTTTTAAGGTCTGTAACATGGTCATAATTTTTGCTTATAGCATGAAGCAATCATTTAACTTAAAGTTGTAAAGAATGTGATGTTTTTGTACAACTTACTCTTCTCCCTACATTGTAATGCAAAAATGGTGTTTTGCAAATGGGTTTTTAATGTTCAGTATGAATATATATGCATATACCATGAAATTTCAGTAAAACAGGTTTAAAAAAAAAAGACTAGAAATACTTCAGGAGTCGGAAAAGTCAGGTGCATAGATTGGAGTTGGACAGCAGCAGTGGCCTAACTCTTCCTTGTGTGTTTGGAGATTTCTGGGTTGGTTGGCACTTGAATTTTTTTAAAAAAACACCACCAACTGCATTTTAAAAACATAAAAATAAAATTTTATTTTAGGTACCACTGAAAAAATTCTGCTGTGTTGTTTGATTCAGGTGGAGAATTAAAGGCTCCATACTAGTTTGTCCTTTATGGTAACCCTAAGATTTGGATTTAACAGTGGACACCCAGTAAATATAACTTTATTTAAGAGCAGATATGGCACAGAGGTTTGGTTTTGCCTCCCCTCTCCTTCCCCCTCTCCACATCTTCACCACTTTACCGTTTTTCTTTTTTTTTTCTCCTCCTCCGGTCATTCTTAAAGATTGAACTTTGTAAAAGGTGTGGTGATAGTAAAAAGAAAAGCTGGGGGAACAGGCAAAAATACTAACACGTTCTGTTGCCATAAAATAGCTTAGGCTTTAGAGGACTGAAGATTTGCCTAACTTTTATTTTCAACATTTTGATGACCGTACCCCAAACCAAATGCTTAAAAGTAATGTTTTCTTACTAGTTTCATGTGTATTTGTGAGGAATAGCTTGTGAATCTGACATAGGTGTCTTCATTAACATTCTCTGATATTTATCACTGCAATCTGAGGAATGCTGCATTTGCATTTCTGGAACTAGTGCAAGATCTTCTAGAAAACTGGCCCTTTCTTTAAAAAAAAAAAAAAAAAGAGAGAGAGAGAGAGAAAAGAAAAACAGCAAAACTATCAAACTACAGAAACTGTTTCCAAATTTGATTTCTGTGCAGCTTTGGAACAGTGGTGGTAAACTTTGGACATTCCATAGGCACTTGAGTTGAACTTATTACTGATTACAAGACACTTGCTAAATTCAGATGGTCAGTAAGAAGCCGGAGTAATTAGGCTTTCAAATACAAATTGACATGATCAAAATGTCATTTTGCAAATAGGCACAGGATCGATGTTATATTTCCAGGTGAAAATTCAACCTGTTTCACATACGACAATTTGTATTATTTTAAGATTTCTAAATGCATTTCAAAGCCTATTTGTCAGCGCATTTATATTTTAATCACTGGATGCAAGCAGCTTCTTTGCTCACTAAAGTTTGAATGAGAACTTCTGGGACATCTTTCAGAGATGATTGCAGCTTCAGCAAAGTTATTGCTGCCTCAGAAATAGCTAGTTTCCCCCCTCCTTTCATTAATTTCTGATACAGTGAATTCTTTTGGAGACACCTGTTCACCACCTTGTTCAACTGTAAACGTTCCCTTATGCTTTTGGAATAAATTCATTTTGTAATTTTGTTTGAGTGGCGTACTGTTTCATGATTACTGTAGTTCATACTTTAAGACCATTTTGTGATGGCTCAATGGGATATTACAGTATCTTATAATTTTCTAATGGCTTTCATTCTGGTATGTTCTCCCTGACTATTTCACGGATATACAGAATTAATAGTTTAATCTATAAATTAGAAGCAGCCACCATTAAGACAGTGTTGTAGCTATTTAACTAATTCAACACTACAAGCAAAGTTTAAGATAGGAAATGAAAGAAACACTTCTAATAGAAATGGCATGTGTTTAGGTCAGCTGAATGCAATGATCCATGCTACAATTCATAGAAATGTTGGACTGGAAGGGACTTGAAGTCAGCATCCAGCCTCCTGTGCTTTGTCAGGACCAAGTAAACCTAGATGGTCACTTACAGGTGTTTTTCCAACCTGTTCTTAAAAACCTCCAATTATGGGGAGTCTACAGTCTCCCTTAGAATCCTATTCCAGAGCTTAATTACCTTTATAGTTAGAAAGCTTTTCCTAATATATAGCCTAAATCTCACTTTCTGCAGATTAAACCCGTTACTTCTTGTCCTACCTTCAGTGAACATGGAGAACAATTGATCACCATCCTCTTCATAATAGCCCTTAGCATGTTTGAAGACTTATCGGGCTCCCACTCAGTCCTCTTTTTAACAAGACTAAACATGCCTAGTTTTTTTAATCTTTCCTCGTAAGTCAGATTTTTAAAAAATTATCATTTCTGTTGCTGTCCTATGGATTCCCTATAATTTGTTCTTATCTGTCCTAAAATATAGCATCCAGAATTGGAGACAATATTCCAACTGAGGCCTTACCAGTGCAAAGCAGAGTGGGACAATTGTCAGAAGGATATGAGATAAAACTCCTATAAATACACTCCAGAATATTCGGCCAAGGCTACACTAGGGGGGCAGAGGGAGGGAGTGGAGATGGGTCGACCTAAGATATGCAACTTCGGCTACACGGCTTTGGTCGACTTACCTGGGTGTTGTCATGGTGGCGAGTTGACCGCTACCACTCCCCTGTCGACTCTGCTTCTGCCTCTCCTGGCGGTAGAGTTCTGGAGTAGAGGGGACGAGTGCTCAGGGATTGATTTATCGCATCTACACTAGATGTAATAAATCGATCCCTGATAGCTTGATCACTACCCGCCAATCCGGTGGGTAGTGTAGACTTAATCTTAGCCTTAGCCTTTTTTGCATCTGCATTATATTGACTCATTCAATTTGCGATCCACTATAATCTCTGGATCCTCTTCAGCAGTATTACCATCTAGCTAGTTATTTCTCATGTAGCTGTGCATTTGATTTTTCATTCCTAAATCAAGTTCTTTGCACTTGCCTTTATTTAGGTGGGATTCCAGTATGACTATACCTTGCTTGGGGAAAGTAGTGTGTAACATTGTAGACCCAAACTCCCATTGGCAGCAACTAAATTATTAGCAGCTAGAGGCTGTTGAAATTATCTCTGTAAAATGAGTTTACTTCTGTCTACTCTGTGCATCATTTTATTTGCTGGAATTTGCTTGGCCTGAAAATCCCATCAAGTAGCCTGACGTCCAGGAAGCATGTCTCCACTTTAGAAGGAGTTTAAGCCCATACATTGGTTTGGACTTTGTCTCTGTGAGCACATTCATATGGCTTCTTAGCTTGTTTACTATAATTCTCTGTACCTATGGCAGATGTTTCATTCCCTTCTTAGAAAGGGAACTACCTTAAAGTGATTCAGAATAAAACAGTGTGTCTGTTCAGCAACACAGGTCCGCTGAGATCATTGCTGTGCTTTGCTCTTTTCTCTGGTTTACAGATACCTGTATAGTCAAATTTAAGGTTTCAGACCTCCTCAGGCTAGGAACAAAAGTCTAAGTCAAACAGAAGTACCTTCAGAGCAAGGAAGTATGTCAAGTTTCCTGCATTCTGGAAAAGTTCAACAGAGAAGCCTTGGGAAGGTTGAATAACATTGGGTACTGCTGCCAGTTAGCCACGCAATGCCTTTGGAAAGTGCATTGTTGAGCATGTGTTGGGATGCTTGAACGTGTTTTCTCTTACGACTGTGATGAGAGGTAGAGAGTGGGAGAGATTTGGATTTTTCATGTAGTTCAAAGGCAAAGTGGAGTTTTCTTCCAGAAAGACCAGCAATAGTTTAATGTTTCCATTCAAACCAGAATAGGCTTGAACAATTTGCATGATCTTGTCAACTGAGTTGTTAAGCTACACTTTGGTTTGATTTTAATAGGCAAATTACAGCTTGCGGGTTATAGGCAGATGCCAGTTTCACCAGGCCTACTGCAGTCACCATTCCTATGGCTTCAATGCTTTGACTGCACATAGTGACCTAGTAATAAAATCAGATAGAATTGTCTCATTACAATAATTATGGCATTGTATGCCTTATCTCTGAGTCACTTTGCTCAGGTAGTAAAGAAGGAAAAAGTGCTCTGTAAATGACTGCCTCTACAATTACATTGTAAACAACATCAAATCTACAGCTAGTAGTGCAATTGCATATTTAAGAGTTTTTCAATATTCCATATACCTTTAAATTGGTGATTTTAGGGAAAGTACTGACCTTAATGCCTATCGCACTGAAGTAGGAGAACTTTATTTTCCACAATAAATCAGAAACAAGCTCTAGCAGAGCTCATTCCAGAATCTGATGCCACTATTAGTGAAACAGCCTAAGGCAGATGCTTCCATAGCCATCAGGCTATTCTCAGTGAGTTTGAAGGTAGAGGACAGAATATAGTTGTGGACACATTCAGATTGAGCATTCATCAGCAAGAGTAGGTAGCTCTTGCAAAGGATTAGACTAGAGCTATTCTGCATATGGAGATCTGGATTCCTAGCCAGGAGGATGTTATCCAAAACTATGAAGGTGCTAATAATTCCTTACTTAAGATTATCTTCAGTGTTTCTCTTAAAGCAGGAATTGAACTTTCATGGTATGGGAAATAAGATTAATTTTCTGAAGATTAAGAGAATGTTAATTTGAGATAATTGGTCTTAATTTTAAGAAACAATCACTTCTTACTCCAATGGAAATTTTTGAGCCTTCTAGCTAACAAACACAGTAGCTTGTTACTTCAAACTTACTGTCATTACCTCATTGAAAAAGTTGAGACTAGCGCAACCCACACAAACCACATGATGCAACTTTCATTTTGCCTTGTGGAAGCAAATTTGGGGAAGAGAGATTCTGGTATTCTTGTGAGACCTGAGTCAAAGTTGCAGTGTGTGTAGTTTATGGTGGTTCTACTGTTAGCGAAGTCTGTGCCTATACATGGAACAATGTGAAAAGTATGTACTGTTGGATGACTGAAATTTTCATTTATTTTGTAGTTTTGTTAGATGTTATGTTAAGTGATATACAATGTAGTGCTTTTGTATATGTATATAATTTAAGGAATTAGAATTGTATTTTAAATAAATGATATAGACTCCATCTTTGATTAGTAGAAGTGGCATTAATTTACATTAAAGTGAAGACAAGACCAGACACAAGACTGTCACATTAAAAAATAATAAATCCCTGGCCTAACAGTCCAAAACAGAACAAGCAGGATGCAGAAAAATGCCTTTACAAAATCACAAAATTTCATCTTAATGTATGTGACAGAATGGAACCACAATCCCAAAACGTGACAACCAAGTTTTCTTAGATGACTAAATTTGATATCTTATGCCTTGCCTGTTTGAAACTGGGGTAAACTACAGGTTCACAATGCAGTTTTCACAAATGGATAAAGTTTCCATCAGCATGGTTATGCCACTTGTTTTCTTAAAAAAGCAAGTGAGACAAGATTTTAGCTTCCTGTCCACAAGTGGTGAGGAAATGTTTGCAACTGAGTCATGAACCTCAAAGCTATTTATTGTAGGAATGGCCCCAGTCACCTAAGGGACCATTTCAGCCTACCTGATATTACCTTCCTAGCCAGCTACATTCCATGGAGATGATGGAGCTATCACTCTCAATGGTGAGTAAAGACAGGTTTGACACAGACTGGCCCACAAATCTGCAACTCACATCTGCAGGAAATTAGGATGAACACTTCAATCTACTCCTCACACAATAACACCACCGTCCCCAAAAAGTCCAGTTTCTCCTGATAGGACACAGTAATGAGAAGTACCACATAAGGATAGTTTGAATTTTTAATCGAAGGCTCTAATCGATGTCAGTTTGAAAATGATCTTCCAAATGTGAAGTAAAAGGATAAGCCTGAACCTGCAGTCAGACAACTCTAGCACCTCTGAAGCTTCTCAGAGTCCCAAGCTACAGCAGAGTGAAAACTGACCAAATTGAAAAGAGACGGGTTCACTTCATTCTGTTTTCATTTGTGTAAGTTTTGCACAGCTGCCATAGAAACCACTGGAATGATCCATTAGAGCTGAAAACTTAAAATGGGAGGTTAGGGGAGATTCTCTTAGCAAAGTCAGGAGATTTAGAAGAAAGGGAGAAAATGCTTTTTCACTTTCCTAGCAGCCAGAGGTGTTTTGAAGTAGACACTTAAAATTTATTAGCAGGTGACTAGCCAAAGTCTACAAAAGATGGGAACCCCAAAGCAGTCAGCAGACTCCAGGGACAGCACCTTGGCAGGAATCCCAGT
Organism: Dermatemys mawii; assembly: GCA_007922305.1. Classification (NCBI taxonomy): domain Eukaryota; kingdom Metazoa; phylum Chordata; order Testudines; family Dermatemydidae; genus Dermatemys; species Dermatemys mawii. Next base: position 31,431,088 of record ML677332.1, read on the forward strand.
GGTTGGTTGAGGAAGAAGCTTCACTTTTCAACTCTGTGTTGCTCCCAGACAGTAGCATCATCACTTTAATTCTTTGGCTATTAGAAGTCAAGTACAATTTTAAGCCCTTAATATGGTGGGGGAACATACAGCCTAAAGGAATGAAAGTAAGAGTTGGGCAGAATAAACTAGAATGAAGAAGGAATGGGAAAAGGTTGCTGGGCACAGAAAAGAGCATGCAGAGGAGGCGGCAGCAGGCACTGAAGAGGGAAGAAAAGTTCACAGGATTAGGTCTGGGGTTGGCTTTTGGACACATGGGTGGGTCCATTTCTCCAGATTTGAACACAGCAATGGTTGTCCACACTAGGCCTGGGCCTCAGGCACTCAGACCTTGGGACAGGGTTCAGGTAAGGGTCAGTATGGAGAAAGAAAATTAGCAGTAATCTACCAAATTCAATCTAAGTAAGACACTAAATGGAGATACCAATTCCCACTAGATTGGGCAGATATTTAGAATATAGGCATGTACGCTTTGTTGGGCTTCTTGGACTTGGCTTGACTTCACCTCAGGGAAGTTCAAGTACCTGCTAGGCTCCTGAAGCGCCAGTTTTTCTTGGTGGGTCTCTCCTAGGCGCCTTCTCAGCTGGAAAACAAAAAGGGGGTGACCGCTCCGAACAAGCACTGTCAGCGGTTGGCCCCAAAAGGAGTCGGCAACGCAGCTCTTCTCATCGCTGTGATCCTGCCGCACGCTCTGAGCTGCGGCGACCTCGCTAAGCAGGGCGGCCTGTAAATGACCAGCCCGGGCAGAGATGAGGGGGGGCAGGTTACGACCGCTCCCCTCGGCTCTTCTCTGTAAAGCTGGGGTTGGAGACAGCCGCTGGCAGCGGGGAGAACTGAGCAACATCCCCAACCCTGCTATGGCAGCGGGACTCCCAGAGCCGGGGCATTGGGGGCTGTTCTCCTCCTCCTAGCCCTTCCTCGCCCTAGGTGAGACGAGAGGCCCGGTCCGAGCCGGGCGGTTCGTGTCTCTCCTGCTCCCGGCAGAGGGCGCGGCGCAGCCCGCTCGAGGCTCTGTCTCAGCCGCGAGCAGCCAGCGGCGCGCACAGGCGGCCGAAAGCGGAGCAGCTCGAGCCCTGCGAGGCAAGAGAAGCCGCAGACAGAGAAGACGCCCCTCGGGACCGGACGGGGTCCCGCCCTCTCCTTGCCCTCGCTCCTACCCCAAAATGGTGGATCAGGCGTTTCCGGTTCCGGGTAGTCCAGGAAGGCAAGGATCGGGGAAGATGGCGGTGGCAACAAGAGCGTCCGGGTGGGGCCGGCGTTGGCCGGTATGGGGTCGGGTACTGGGCCTGGCCTTGCTGTTGGGTTTAGGGGCAGGGCCCGGCGCCGCCACCACCCATTGGGTGGTCACCGAGGATGGCAAGATACAGCAGCAGGTAAGGGGGTCACATACAGACCGTCACCCTGGAGACACCTACCCCCCCGCGCTCAGAAAGAAGACCCCCATCGTGGGGGGTGTCCAGTTCTCAACGAGACTGTGGAAATCGCCTCCTTGTTGTCGCCATGGAGATCTCGTAGAGTATCCCCACTGGGTCTGCCCCACGACACTTTCCTCTAAGCAATCGTCGTGTCACTCCCCCCCCCCACTCCGATCCTTTGGAGTCATCGCCATGGTGACACGTTCCCTCCCATCCCACCCCGGATGCCTTCCCCAGCGTGACTGTTGTTGCTAAGGCTCTCCCCGCCGGCTCCCTCGCAGAGCCGGCTCTCAGGGAATCTCTCTGCTGCTGCCCGTCAGGGCGGGCCTCGTTAGGTCTGATCCCTGCAAGGTGCCCAGGGCAGGAACCCCTGTTAGACGCACCTCACTCCTCCACCCACCCCCATCCCATCTTCATCTGGCAACTGATGGAACGTAGTCTCTGCCATTTCCCTCTCTGGTACCAGGGTGTCTAGTGTCCCAGAGAAGATGCCGAAAGAGTCAGGATGAGCAAATATGTAGGTTTATTTTGCAGATGGAGACATGTTGATGTCACGTGGTAATTTCTCCAGAGGAAACTCCCTGATGGTTGTTGCACAGAGTATGGGTACTTGTTCCTACTCCTTGAATCTAGTATAGGATAATGTTCTGGGTGGTGATACCTAGGCAAAATTCAGTGTGTTGGTGCAAAAACAGGCTGATGTGAGAGCTCATCTCACTTACTAGCTCATAGTCATAAGTGCTCAGCTAGTTCTTCACTTGTGGTGCTTGTTGGCTGAATATCTGTTCCAGGTCGCACCAGAGTTTCTAGGAATTCATTGGAAACTCTGTAATATTCACTAGTGAAGTACTGACAGCCCAGCAGACTCTCACTGGCTATTCAGATTAATCAGTAGAGATAAGTATTTGGGGAAGTTGAATGTAAGTTCAGACTAAAGCTATATTTTGAACATGCAGGTTCAGTGCCTGAATGCAACTCACTAAGAATGTTCAGATTTATAGATGGTGACACAAAAGAAAAATCTGAGTTCTGAATCACAACAGTGAAGTAATTAGTCCTCCTATGCAATAAGTGCTCAGTAGCCCTGTGGTGAAGCTTCAGGCAGTTGTTTTGGTATTAGCAGATCTCACTGTCCTTTAACTGGAAGATAATGGAAAGTGACTGCTGTGCCTGTTGCTTTTGTATCTCTCTGCTTTAGTGATGGTTAAAATCTGAAGTACAGATGAGTTTGTAGTTTTCTCTCCTGATCCTATTCCTATGGGCTGGTTTAGGATGAGACAGATGCAATATTTGCACTGAAATGCAGCTAGTTGTTATCTCCTCTCTACAATATTTATATATTCTTGGTTAGAGCTTTTCATTTTGATACTAAGGTTTGTGTCTCAGTTCGCTCAATTACTGACACAAAGTAGTTCCCATTGATTTTGCTCTTTTCTTACTGGTTTGTTCTCTCTGTATTGTAAAGAGAAACCATCAAAATCTATTTACACTAAATAGACTTTTAGCCTAAACTTCAGTTCAAAAGCCAATTCAGCCTTCTGAAAGGAAAAGAGAAGGGAGAAGATGCCTTGACTTTCTCCATTCTCTAACTGATGAATCAGAGAAAATAGGGAAAGGTGAGTGGCTAACTTAGACATCGTCTTCCGTCTCTAAGAGGGAGCTACTTTGTGAACGGCTACTGAAATGGGCTGTTAAGTTGTATGTACTGTGGCTATATGAAGTGTGGTGAGATGGCTCCTTCTTCAGTAGTTTATACTATGATTGTTCTTCATAAGGTGATGCAATTGTTCAGTGCATCTTTCCGAATAAGACCTTAATTTTCTGGATGGATGGTAGGAAGAATGAATGGGAAGTTCCAGTTTAGAGAAAGTAATGTCTTCTGTCCAGTGTTTCTTTCTCTTCCAAGAAGACATTCGGATTGCTAAAAATCCCAAAGTTCTTAGAAAATACTCTCCTAAAAAAACCCGGGAAAAGAAATCCCTATTAAGCAGTGTTTTTCACAATGTTCTAGTTGGGGATGCCTGACTGTTCTTACTAAATTGAAATCTACATTGTTGTCAGTTTGAATTTCTATACTGAAATTGCTAATATTACTGAAGAAGCTTGTGGTTATCAACTTTTTCATATATCAAATAGCATGCATAGTTCTCTTCAGTTTAGGTACTACAAGTGTCAAGGAGCATCACTTTTTATTTATGGTATATCAGCTGCCCCAGGGATTCCTTCCAAGTAATAAGCACCTCTTTTGTTCTCTTGACAAGCAAACCTTGGATGTTTGCTGCAATAGCATAAATCTGTACTAGTGAATGTGACAATACCCTCTGCTTGTTTAGCATCAGCCTCTGTCTGTTTTTACAGTTTCAGCACTGTTGGAGCAAGCCCCCTGTGCATCTGCATCTTCTTTAACACCCTTTCTAGGTCTTTCCCTCATCATCTCCCACCTCCTTTCCAATCCTGGCTGAAAATAGTCTCCTTCAGCAGGTTCCTGCTGATGGTATTTCTATTAAAGCACCTTGAGATATAGTTTGTATAAAAAAGGCTCCACAGTTCTATTTACTGAAGATTGCTTTAATTTAATAGTTAATTTTTATATAGATATTTCTAGTGCACCTATCATCATACTATCTAGGTGCTATTAGGTTTGTATTCTAGCAAATACAAATGCTGTACAACCAGAGATGACTGAGGTTGTAGTCTTTTATTTGTTTCTAATAACTAATGCTTATGCAACAGAAACTGTAGTAACCTTCAGCAAAGAACGTTTTGTAGGTTAACATGTATCCAGCATATCCTGTTGAGCAAATACTCTACCAAGGAGAAGGTACTTAAAATCTTGAGGGTTTCAGTTCAGCAATGACATGATTTTGTCTGAAGTTCAGGTCATTTTGTTTCATTGCAGAAAGCAACAATCTCTAACTTGTCTTGGGCTGGCATTGGCAAGGTAAATCATTTATTAAAAACTACAGACTTAGAGGACACAGGAATGACCTAACAGCTAGTTTATTCTTTTCTGACCTCAGCTGGGTGAACATGTGATCATTGTTCACTATGAACGTTGTCACCAAGGAACTGTCTGGCATATTGTAAATGCATTTCTAATGTGGAACTGGAGATCTTGTATCTTTCCCATTGGATTGGTTTATTATGCAGAATAACCTTATTACCTTGATTTACTTCCCTTCTCTGAACTTGTTCCTTTGCCTTAACCCCAAAAGAGATGATGATAGAAATCTCATTCTAATTTACATCAGAATCCTAACTTAATAGCTGCTGTGGCATTGAGTTTCCTTTCTCACCCCCAGCAGGTCTGCACTGAATTTTAATTTTTCATTTATTTGGGTTTTTGTAAGTTAAAAACCAGAACTGAAATTATTTCCCTTGCCAGATGAATTGAAAGAGAGTCTAGTTTTATTGCTGCATCAGTAAGTGCTCTTTCTTCAAATGCCAAAGTATGATCATGTAACATATCAGAGCAGTAATCAGTGAACCATAACAGACAGTCCTCCACTGCCTATAGCAACAAGATGTCAGAGGGACTATTTACTACTTCAGTGGTGGAAGCACACTAGTGGTGCGAAATGCTACATGAGAGCAAACTCCTTTGATACCAGTAGATAATGCACTTAATAAATAGAGTGTAAGCCAAATTCCTACTAGTGCATCTTTTTATCTGTTTTAATTTTCCAAAACATTATTGGTTTTTAGTTAGGTCCACAGTTCTTTCAGGTGAATCTGACCTGTTACCAGCAATTGATCATTCAATCAGTTGAATAATTATTGTTACTATTCAATAAAATAATTTTAATTGAGCAGAACAGGTGGCTACACTTTCAATAGAACTGTCCTCTGCAGCTATTTTCTTTCTTTCTCTTAAACATTGGCAGCAGGAGCCCTTAGTTGTGTGTAGTGAGGCCACCTCTAGTAGGTACTTGTCTAATTTTCACACTCTACGGTATCCTGCAGTATTCTGTTGAATGATCTAATTAGTTTCTCCAAATCTCTAGTTCTCAGATTTATTTGCTACTGCTTTACAGTTTTTCACTGATATTTTAGCCTCCCGGGCCCTACTTAAACTATGAGACTGTGTTCTAGGCTTTGGTGCCCTCATAGCTTCTCATCTTCTGTTCACAGAGGATTCTAACCTGCCATGGAGACTCTCTGTTTACACTGATGAGGATCAGGTTTGGAGCAGGCTCAATTTTATTGCCAGTTTGAGTAAAGCCAAAGTAAATGGGAAGTGGCAAACACTAGTTGGTCACCAGGTTAAGTCCTTAGTCATAATAGCAGTTAGTTGATTTAGGTGATTGTCAATATTTGCAAAGAAAGTATAGTTATAAATTTATGGAAGGGAGAACTGAACTTGAGAGGTTTTGATTTATTTAGAGCTATAGAGATATCCCAAGTAGAGATTAAGTATCTGAAGTGCAGGTGCATGAGGGTATGTCTATACTGCAGTCATGTGGCATGATTGTAACTTGAGCCAACACACACAAGGTAACTTTAATCTAGTTATCTCAGGTCCTAGAGCAGTGAAGCCACAGCAGCTTTTGCGTCAACACAGACTAGCTCCATGAGTAGTTACCCAGGGTTCTAGGCGGGCTTATAGAGCATAAGGTGAAATGTGTACTGGGACTCAAGCAAGCTAGATTAAAGCTAGCTCAGATATATCTACTCATGTTGCAGTTGTATTGTGTGATTTCAATGTAGACGTACCCAACTATGTGTAGGCAAGGCTTAGGTGATGATGATGGGAAGGTAATATTGAAGCGTCTGGGTCTTACTAGTTTCAGAGTAGTAGTATTACTAGGTTAGTGACTAATCCTGGATATTTAAATAAGCAACAGTGACAAGTAACACCACCCCTGACTTTCACTTCACACAGCGATTCACACATTTCTCTGCAAATTGGACTACAAGTTATTCACTGCATCAGAAACTGAAAGTGGAAACAATACAGAAACACCAGCCTTTGTGCAAGATGCTGCATTCTGTACGCTTATAAGAAGAGCCCTTCCAAATTCACAGCCATGAGAAAAGTGTCCTGGACTATGAAATCTGGCCTTTTGTGTGCTTTTACCCTATACTGTGAAGATTTCATGGGGGAGATTAGCATTTCTCAGATTGGGGTCCTGAACCAAAAAGGAGTTGCGGGGTGGTTGTGTGGGGGGCTGTCGCAGGATTACTGCCCTTACTTCTGCGTTGCCTTCAGAGCTAGGCTGCCAGAGAGCAGCGGCTGTTGGCCGGATGCGCAACTCTGAAGACAGCTGTGCTACTGCTGGCAGGACAAAGTAAGGGTGACAAAACCACACCATGCCACTGTTCTGCACTGCTGCTTGCAGAGCTGGGGGGCGGGGGGCAGCTGCTGAATGAGGGCTCAGCTTTTGCAGGCCGCAGTGTAGAAGTAATGATGGCAATACCATACAATGCCATCCTTACTTCTGTGCTGCTGGTGGTTGTAGCGGCTCTGCCTTCAGAGCTGGGCTCCTGGCCAGTAGCTGCTGCAATAACCTGAGTGTGTGTGTGTGTGTGTGTGTATAGTTAGTAGCAAGATAACTAGAAAATAGTGTATTTTTGGTGACAGGGTAGGAAAAATTTGCAGTTTAGCAGCATGGGACAATCTAAAATCCAGTGCAGACGAATGAAACAAATTACTTTCTGCCTGCCAGAATATCTGCTGGCAAGACCCTCCATTTCCTGGTGATACTGACTGAGCAACATATTTGATAAACTGAAAGTGACAACTGAGCTCCTGCCTCACTTTCCCTGTAAATAAATGCCAGTTTGCCTGGCCTGCTTTAGTGAGTGTCTCCTCCAGCTCTGCTAGGTCCATTCTGCAGTTGGAAAGGAGGGTAAGTGTTTGATTTTGTGTGTGCTCCCTGAAGCACTGTCTGCAATACAACTCCCTTTGACCTCATTTACAAGGAGACCAAGGCTGGAGATCAATGATCGTTGATCATCACATCCAGCATGAAGAGGACAATCAACACACCAAATGTAAGTGTAAATCTGAGTAGCATCTCAGCCTTGAAGGAAGGCTATATACATAAAATATAACTTAATTTTAAAAAGCAGCTATATTTGAGATCAGGTTATCCTTGGCCAACCTGTCTTAACTTTTCTCTTAGCCTGCTTAAAGGAAAACTTTAATGGAATGTCAGGCCCTTTCTATTTAAAGACTTGGAAGACATTTGCCAGTATGTTTTGTGTTATAAGAGCATTTTTCAAGTTAGGTCCTGTCTGTCCTTCTGTACCTAAGGGTTATGAAACCTAGCTTGATTGTTCCAGATGATTGGGAGTTTCTGACCTATAATGGCAAGTACTTGGTCAAGGACCTATTGATGTATGCTTGCAGCTGGACAGAAAGTTAAAGTGCATAGGTTTGTATATTATGAAGATCAGTGGTTAGATGTTAGTCAGATTGAAATAGTGATTATGTTGTTTGTGTGAGTCAGGTGCTGGGACCAGTCACAAGGATGCAGAATTATTTGTTTTCCAAGCCAGGTGTAAAACAGATAGTTTTTATTAGCTCCTATTCAAGAGTCAGAGTCTTTGAGGCAGAAGGAACCTGAAGCAGGCTCAGAAAGGTGAAAAACACAAAAGCAGACAAGTTTGGAGGAAAGCTTAGTTCAAGGTGTCTGAGGTGGTGGTACAAATAAATTGACCACTTTTGCAGACAAGGGTTAAATTTGGACCAAATCCGGTGTGTATGCACTGTAGAGAGGAGGGACATCACCTGTTCACAGTATGAAACTAAAAGGCCCCAATCCTGCAATTCACTGCATTCTGGCATAGAACTGTGCCCTCCTGAAAACCCATTGATTTCAGTAGAGCTCCATTCAGGCACTGAACTGGGATCTTAGTATGCAGTGTTTTCCCGTAGCTACTTTCTTTGAGAAAGTGGGGGTATGTTGAGTGTGACAGAAAGCATAAGAATAAAACATGTCATTTTTAACATGTTAAATGTGCAAAGATGAATAACCCTTCTTATGCCATTGCATACTAACGGTGCAACTGCTTTCCCTTTTCTTAATTCGGAAGTGTGAGGATAGCATGACAACAAAGTACAATTTAAAACACTTCTTTGGTGTTATAATAGTAGTGAAGTGGAAACATGAAAGCCTCTGACATAAGATTCGTCAACACTCTCAGAATGACGCAAGTTACACCGCTGGTTTAAACATGGTGGCAAAGATTCTTTTCCTGAAAATTGTGCTATAAAAACTCAGTCTACGACTGTAGCCTACAGCACAACTTGTCTTGAACAATTCTCAAAACAAAACCCTCCCACCACTCAGAAAAATTTTGCCACAATTCTGCTACCAGCCACCATGTTTAAACATCACTGGTCCCATGAGATCATTTAGGCCCTGTCCACATCAGTCATGCAGCTCTAGACTTTCAACCCTCAGTTTTGCAGATACCTTTGTGTGAATATTTCTGGTTTACAAGCAAAGGCCTACGCTGGTACTTCATAAACACATACCACTTGGAGTGTGAATGGTATGTGAATGTGGAAACTAAACCTACTTGGATAAAATGGATCTCTTTCTCAGAATATTTCTAGCACTCCACATGCTGCTTATTGCTTTTGGGTAAGGAAATGTATTGGATAAGGGGAAAGAGAACCATTATCAAGAGGAAGCTTTGCTTCAGAAACTGTATGTCGGGACAACCACCTCAGCAAGCAAGAGGCCATTGCTCTTTACTGCCAAGCATCTCATAGAAACATCTTGTCTTATTTCTTAAACTATGGGATTGTTACAAGATCCTTGGAACTTACCTCCATAAGACAAATAGAGGCCTGACCATAGACTGATTACTAGAGTAAGTCAGTGTGCGTGCTTGCTGGCAGACACAAAGCTGACAGCTGAGAGAATGACCTAGAGAAGACAGTCCTATCTTAGAACCCATTGCTTTAGCGCTGTTATGGTTTTTCATCAATTAGGTTTATGGCTTTTAATGTGTGCAATAGTCTCAGCATTCCTCTAGGTAGTAGATGAGCTAGAAAGGGCAGGGCTAAGCTGTAGAAGACCTTAGAGGTGTAAGTGGTCAACTTCTTTACACTGGAAAAAAGGGTTGAGGATGTGGTGTGAGAGTGGAGAAAATGGTGAAAGGAGGGGGTCATGAGCCAGGAAGATTATTTTGATAGCTTTTTGAATGATTTGAGGAGCAAGATTGCAGCTATTTAAATGCAAAATGTCATGGAAGATAGATTTTGGAAGGACTTCACATCATCTTCCCTTCCTTCCCCCAAATATAGGGTATAGTCTCCAAAGATCAGTTGGTAATATGATTTTCTAACTTCTAATCAGGAGACTGGATTTTCTAACTTCTAATTATATGATTCTAACTTCTAAATATATGATATATATTTTCTAACTATATGATTTTCTAACTTCTAATCAGGAGGCTGGATGCCTCCTGCTACACATCACTGTCATGGACTGTGACTTGACTTACCCACAGTGTAGCCGTACCTATTGAGCTACCTGTCCCTGCATATGAACTATCAAGACAGAGGTAAGGTGTTTTTGGTTGAGAACCTTAACTTCTGGAGTGTGCTTTGCTCTTGATCTGATGCTTCATGGTGCAGATTTATGCTCATTTATTTCCAGTCTTCTGAGTAAATAAATCCTTGAAAAGGCTTGAAAGTAGGTGGGTATGTTAAGGTGATCACTTACATTACTTTTGTGTTGTATATTTACAGAGGGACTTTATGATGGAAACATTTTAAAACTGATCACTGCAATCTCAATTTAAGGTCCTTAGTACTACAATAATAGATGTTCTAGAAATTCATATAAAATAAGAGGTTTAATCATCCATTTGCCGTTATCATTAGTGGAAGCTGTGGATGTGAAGATATTTGAATAGGGTTGAAATTAAGTCCTCAACTGAATTGTAAACTCAGAGCCCCAAAGGTAGCCACAACGTTGCCTGGGGGCTGTAAATGCTACTGTAATGCAGAATAATAATGGATGCACAGTCAATGTCTGAAGATAAAAACTTCTGAAATTAGTTCAACAGCTCCATAAAACTGGTTTGAGCCTTAGTTGAATGGCATTAATTTTGATTCTTAAAACTCCATTTATCAAAGCTGTAACATTCTCCAGATTAAAACAATTGCATTTTAAACTGTCTTGCAGGTGGATTCGCCAATGAACTTAAAACATCCTCATGATTTGGTGATACTAATGAGACAAGAAACAACAGTAAACTACCTCAAAGAGCTGGAGGTAATGCAGTGTTGTGAGGATTGATACATTACTGTTTGTAAAGTGCTTTGATGAAAAAGGCTGTGCAATTGCCAACTAGGGTTAGAGGTGTGAGCAGGGAATGTAATTCACATGTCTGAGTGTACGGTGCTGTTTCAGTGGAGGAATAAGGAATTCTTCCCTGGCTTTACAGTTTTTTCTGCTGGAAGTTTGATCAATCTGGTGGTATTGTACTGGGCTGAATTACTAAATATATTCTTAATATTCATAACATCCATAAAACCTACTTTGCTTTTAAAAAAATACTGCTGCTAAATTATTTGATTCTGCTGCCTGGTGTAATGAATTCCACAGGCTGCTATAGAGAAGCATTGCTTGGAGTTCTAAATTGGCTTAGCTGTGGACTGTCAGCTTGCCTCTGTGAGTCTTCTGTGGCTCCGCCCTCTGACCGAGTAACATAGTCCAAAACACCTTCCAGGGCATAATGAACTCAAAAATAAAAACAGTTCTATGCCCTTCTGGGCCAATTTATAAGCAAAATAAATTCTGTCCCATTCTGGGTAAAATTCCCTCTCTGAAATTGAATCAGCAGGGTTTCATCAGCTACTGATTGCCTATACTAATGAGGCCATGCCTGGCCCTGTTCCTCTGGCTGCAGCCTAGGGAATGTCTCTCCTTATCCTCTGGCTCCACCTGGGAACTGACTTGCTGGCTGCAGGCTGTTCCTTTTATTTTGACCTGCTGGCCATTGACTGGCTTTTGCTAGTCCCAAACCCTTCTGACTGCTGGAAGCTCAGATCTCACTGGTTTTGAAAATGCCTGCTCTTTTCCTCCCAAGTAACTGTTGAGGCAAGGTGCAGCAGAACAGTGGGCCCTCCTGTATGAAATTGTGAAGATCTGGTACACCCTGTCACAAGAAGTCTACGCTTTGTATGGTGGTGGTTCCTCTTTCTGTTTAAATTTGCCTACAATGAAATTTGAGTGGTCTTTGGTCATTCTTTAGGGACAATGGGAGAAATAAAGATGGGGGTCTGGTCAGTTTATACTGGTTTTTTTTTAATGTGTGTATGTGTGTATGTATGTGTATATATGTTATAGACATGCATATATATATATATTCATATGCTTTTATATATATATATATTTGCTTATAGAAATGCATATATATATGTATTTATATATGCTTATATATATATAAGCTTATGCTTATATATATAATATATATATATATATGTATTTATATGTGCTTATAAATGCTTAATATATATATATCTTGGCTAAATCAAAATATCTGTAAAAGACACTCTGAAATGAGGGAAAATATCTGTTTTCTGAAGGGAGACCTGTTTAGGTAGTTAGGTTTCTGTTTAGGTGGTGGTGCTGTTGGTTGTTTGAATGTGCTGCTTGGTAAGAAAGAAGCTTAGCTTGGGAAAGTGTTCTGTCAGTGAGCATATAGTTTATTTCCTCAGTATATGCATATTTCTATTTCTCTTATTCCTACAGAAACAATTAGTTGCTCAAAAGATTCATATAGAGGAGAATGAAGATAGAGACACAGGGCTGGAACAAAGGCATAATAAAGAGGATCCAGACTGCATTAAAGCAAAGGTGCCCTTGGGAGACCTGGATCTATATGATGGCACATACATCACCTTAGAGAGCAAAGATATCAGGTAATGAGATGAAACTCTCTTGTACTTTAATAAGGTTTTACAAAATGAAAACTAATACCTGAGTGTGAGATCAAAACAAATTCATATAGAGAATGTTTAAGAAATTGTCAGATGATGGTTCTCTTGGATGGCAACTGTTTTTATCTTGTGTTAATGTTGAAGGGGTTTTCATTGTAAGTGGAGGAATACTGCTTTAATCCCCAAACTAATGTACTTCGGTTCTGACTTGTAGTGTTACATTTCGGGGCTTCAGTCTATGATGATCTATAAAGACTCTAATGTTCCTAACCAGGATTTCTCCTGAGCAGTGAGAGTTAGTCATGTGAATTGAGCTACACGATGGGTGGGGTTTTTTGTTGTTTTTTTTAAGTGACAAACTTCCTCTAGCGTGGAATAGACTGAAACCACCTGGTTCATTTTTAACTCAAGACAGATTTGAAGTTGCATCTCCAGAAGTAGAAAGCTAATGAATCAAATGCTACCTAAGTGCAATGCTTAAAAAATAAAAGGAATATGAATAGTCCACGTGAAGCTCAACTTTTGGTCGAGGTGATCTTCAGGGCTGATTTTCCTGTCTTGCCATGTGTGTACTTGAGGTGTGGAGAAGGGTTACTTTATTCAAAACTTCCTCTCCCTAGATCTGAGTTGTCTAGCCCCATTTCCAGATTCTACGGGTTTCTCTTCATTGTTCATAATATTTGTATATCATAATCTAATAGACTTCACTGGTCAGAATATATTGCTAACTGCCTTGTAGAGGGAAGAATAATTACAACAGAAATACACTGGGTGGACAGATGTTCCTCAGCTTGTATTACCAAAATCTCCCAACTAGTATCATTCTAACTATCAATCTGTCTCTTCTAAGGCAACTGATTCACTGATTTGGGGCTTTGCTCTGAAAGTGAAGTAACTGATATCCCTTGTACTGACTCATACATCTGAGAGAGTGCTTCAGGGGTGCCAACTAGCTCAAACACAGATGTTAAGTTTTTTTTAAGTTGTGGTCAGTTTAGCACAAAATGTTGTAATTTTTGACTAACTCTATTTCGCTGTTGCCTCTTGTGAACTTTATGGATTAAAGCACCTGTAAGCACTGAGTTTGACATGTTGCTTTCTGGTTTTAGCCCTGAAGACTATATAGACACAAAGTCTCCTGTACCTCCAGACCTAGAACAACCAGACTGTACAAAAATTCTAGATCTTCCTTACAGCATTCATGCTTTTCAGCACTTAAGGGTAAGTAACAATTGCAAGGTGTTTCTCCTCCTGCTGCCTGATGGTTTGAAGAGGTTTGCTATTATAGCTTTTGGGAAACCTTCTTAATCTAAATTTAGATGTACCACCAAAAAAGTGCTTGTGCTAGTATAGAAAAGTTGTATAAAAATGAGATCTCTAAGCAACATTAGTGTAGTGGCAAAACAGTGTCTATCTCTTGATGATTATTTTTTTAAAATAAGTGGTTTTAATAGAAGGTTTCTGTTATTTCTGAGAGAGAAAGAGGATATTCTTGCAGTTGAAGCAGGAAACAGGGTTTCTCAGTTCTATTCCTGGCCGGGTCCTCAATTATTTTCAGTAATTTTCAGAAGCATCCACTCACTCCTTTTGTGTGCTACCTTATGCAATGCCTCGCCCGACGCACTTTGTCTGATGTGCTAGAGGTACTCAGCGTCCACAGCTGAAATTTATGGGAGCTGCCAATATTTAATACCATAGAAAATAAAATCCTAGTTATCTCAATTTGGGGAGGACCAAAGAATCCAGGATGAGAGGCTGATTTCGGATGTGTTTGTATTAATATCATTGTAATGTTTGCCCATCTGTAAAAGAGAGTATAAAGCTTTTGTCTCACGGATGAAGCTTAAGAAGCTTAGCAAACTTTGAGATACTTGGGTGGAAGATGCTACAGGAGCATAAAATATTATTTTTTAAATTTCCTGAAATCTGCTGTGTTGTACTCTTGTAGTCTCAATAAAGCTTTCAGTAGACATTTATTGTGTTCTCTTCCCTCAATCTAGGGTGTTCAAGAGAGAGCTAATCTTTCTGCACCCTTGTTACCTAAAGAAGATCCTATCTCCATTTACTTATCCCGACGTTTAGGAAGAAGTATAGAGGACATAGGCCATCGCATTTATGAAGGTCTAATGAAGGTATGACAGTAGGGACCCTCATAGTAGTGGTATGCACAATAACAGCCACAAGAAGCTCTTGTGCTGTCAAATGTACAGTGTATTTGTGGAATACAACACTATAAGTACTGTCTGTCCACATACTATTCATCATGTGCAAGTACCAACAGCAATCCCTGGTACATGAGGCAGCACTTCAGTGTTTTCCACTGGAAAATCAACACATCATGCAAAGCCATGTCTTTCACTGCAGTGAGGATCAGCAGCCAGAGAATAAATGGACATGATTTAAAGTTCAGCTTTAGTAATTGGTGAGATGTAACTCATCAAACCACAGAAAATAAACAGCCATCACTTAACAGCCTGAACCCATGTAGTTAAAGAGCAAAGGCATCAAAAAAGAAAAGAATGGAACTGAAATGGCCATTTTCTCAAAGATTTTTCTGCACTGTACAGCTGTGCACATTTCTTATTCAGCTTAAAATAAAAATGTTGGTGCTTAAATGGCATCCTTCTGGCATCCTTGTGAAAGATAATGTTGGGGTTCGTGTATCCTTGATATATTTATATGCTGATTCATTCTCCCTTTAAATGCTCCCAGCTCCTATTGAAGGGCATTACTGCAGAAGGAGAGTCATAACTGAAGGCATGTTCAGAGTTTAATTTTGCCTCCTGTACCAATTGGAAAGTCTAGTCAGCCTATTGGTTTATAGTGTACCTTGGGTCTTGGATTGTTACAGTAATGTGTTTTCTTACAGAACTCTTCTTCCTGGGTGCTCTATAATATGGCCTCATTTTATTGGCGAATAAAGAATGAGCCATATCAGGTAGTGGAGTGTGCCATGCGGGCTCTCCACTTCTCCTCAAGGTGAGAGCAGTTGGAACAGGTTCCTTTTTTAGTCTGCTTTCTATTTATCCTAAACAGTACACAGTTTCTTAATTACTGAAAATTGTATCCTAAGAAAATAGATAATAAAGTTCACTGAACAGAGACTGCCATTCAGAGTTCTACTATTAAGCAGCAACCTTTTTAAATAGCTCTTAAGAGAGTGAAATAGCCAGGAGGTAAAGACTGAAAATTGTATTCAGTTTACATTAGAATTGTGCAGTCTTTCACTTCAATAATCCACAAACCTGACTATGAAAAGAATGACAATCTTGCTGCTTTTTAGTAGAAATCTATTGGCCAAATTCTGTAGAGAAGTTACGAAATGTGCTGCAGAAGAGTTGGTACAATGAGATGTGAACATAACCAACGCTAAGCTACTTGTGTCAAGGAACATCTTGCAATGGAATCTTGTCAGATTGGGAACACTGGAACAATGGTGGCTGTTGTAATTTTAGGGCTCCAGTAGTATCTCTGGAGATTCTCTAGTCTGGTGGGAAGGGTTATTCTCTGGCTACTAAATCTGTGATCATCCTCCTAGATGAATGAGTAGTGTTCTACTGTATCAGGAAAGAGCCACCAACAATATTAATATCCATTCAAAGCCACTCTTCAAACATCAATATTCAAAATCCAGTGGCATTCCAGGAAAACACCATTTAGAAAAGGTTAGTCTGGGACAGCAGTACAAGTGAGGGTAGACGCTACCTATAAGGTGCATTAATTAAAACTGAAAATTCAGAGTAGTTGCAATTTATTGTGTTTGTAATTAAGATCAGCTCTCTTGTAGCTTCTAATCCTACATGATTGGCACTGAAATAACCTCTCCTGTGCCATTGGGGTGGCTGTGTTGCTGAATAGTGGTGTCTTTCTTTAGAGGTTATAAACCCACTTTTGATTTCATTCTCTCAACCACAACATTGGGTTGGCTATAGGTGGCTGAATCACAGCTTTGAACTGCTATCTTAGTATATTCTACTAAACAGTACATTCTAGTTTTCTGCAAGATGGCACTTCAGCAAATTCTATAAATACCTTGATGAGACAAATCCTGCTTGCTCACTGTGGCTTATGATGTGACTTTTAGAATGATAAAGGAGAAAAAGGATGGTCTTATGTTAAGATATTGGTCTGGGATATAGAAGATCTAGGTTCAGTTTCTGGCTCTGCCATGAAATCATGATCTTGATGCAAGTCATTTAATGCTTTCCTTGTCAGTTACTCATCAGCAAAATGTGGGTAATAACTCAGAGGGATGTTATAATGATAAAGCCATAAATATTTTAGTATATGCACAGATGATATTGTGAAGAGATTAAGTAATGCACCTCGTTTTATTTTAAATGTGTTTTGCTCTATGATTCTGGGCTGCTAAATGAAGCTTGAGTAGTTTTAGACTATATATCCTGTATGAGAAATAAAGGTTACATGTACGTTTTATTATAAAGTACACAAATGGAATATAAAAAAGAAAAACAGTAAAACTTTTTCAAAAACATAATGCTGTCCATCCAAATGACACCTTGGCTCAAACAATCCAATATTAAAAGTTAGCTTCCCTGACTGTGGAAAAACTACTCATTACTCAGTCAATTTAGAAGCCTTTTTGGCTGAATACTTTTAGAATATATCTTGGCTAAATCAGTTGTTCTCAAACGGGGGTGCACGTACCCTGAGGTATGCAGCATTCTTTCAAGGAGTACATCAGCTCATCTAAATATTTGCCTACTTTTGCGATAGTTTCTTAAAATTCACTAGGGAAGTCATTAAAAACTAAATTTTCATACAGACAATGACATGTTTGTACTTCTCCATATACTATACACTGAAATGTAAGTACAATATTTATATTCCAATTGATTTATTTTATAATTGTATGGTAAAAATGAGGAAGTAAGCAATTTTTCAGTAATAGTATGATGTGACACTTCCTAATTTTTTATTTGATTTTGTAAGCAAGTAGTTTTTAAGTGAGGTGAAACTTGTGGGTGTGCAAGACAAATCAGACTCCTGAAAGAGATATGGTAGTCTGGAAAGATTAACAGCCAGTGGGCTAGATCATGCAATTAAAGCATAAAGTCAGCATTGCATACTTGCAACATTTACTAGCTGCAGTTAGTTTTAGAAAGTCCTTGTAATACGTGCCTGGAGAGCACATGAAACATGTATAAAGAAACTCTCATCAGTCATCTTTTTTTATATATATATATATTTTTCCTTTTTCTCTAGGCACAGTAAAGATATTGCACTGGTAAACTTGGCAAATGTTCTACACAGGGCTCATTTCTCAGCAGATGCAGCCATCGTGGTCCATGCAGCTCTGGATTACAGCGACTTCTTTACCAGCTATTACACTTTGGGAAATATATATGCAGTAAATAAGATTTTTATTATCCAAGAACTGCAGAATACCAGATAGCCAAAGAAATTACACTGTAGTTGCAGCACTTTTAAAATGCAGCACAGTAAATAAACGATCCTGCAATAGATTTCACACATTGGTCAAGCTTGATGTTTTAGTTGGTTGGATACAGACCTCTTTGCAGATAAATTAATCTCTTTCAGCTAAGAAAAAAAAAATGTCTTCTGTTGAAAACACCTCTTAGAGCAGGGATGGGCAAACTTTTTGGCCCAAGGGTCACATCAGAGTGGGGAAATTGCTTGCAGGGCTAGGGCAGGGGTTGGTGAGCAGGAGGGGGTATGGTGTGCAGGAAGGGGCTCAGGGCAAGGGATTGGGGCACAGGAGAGTGTGGGGTATATGCGGGGGGTCAGAGAAGAGTTTGCATGCAGGAGGGGGTACACAGTGCAGGAGGGGACTTAGGGCAGTGGTACAGGGAGTGTTGTGGAGTGCGGAGGGGTTGGGTTGCAGCAGAGGGTACAGGGCAGGGAGTTAGGCTGCAGCAGGGGTCTCGGCAGAGGATTGGGGTATGACAGGGAGTTGGGGTGTGAGGTGCAGGAGGGGTTTGGGGCGAGGGCTCCGACCTGATGCCACTTACCTGGAGAGGCTCCAGGGTGGCAGCAGACCACACTGAGGCCAGGGCAGGCTCCCCGCCTATCCTGGCCCTGGCCCTGCGCCACTCCGGTAGGTGGCTGACACCACGTCCCTGTAGCCCCTCGGGGAGTGAGCGCAGATGGCTCTGCATGCCTGTGGGAAGCTCCCATTGGCATGCCTTTGGGAGCTTTAGGGGAGGTATCCACAGGCAAGAGCAGTGCCTGGAGCCCTCTGCCTCCCCTCCCACAGGGGCTGCAGGGACGCAGTGCTGTCCGCTTCCTAGAGCGGCGCGGGGCCCATGGCATCGTGGGCATGGCAAATCCTCCAGCTGGCTCTGGTCCGCGGGCAGTAGTTTGCCCACCCCTGTCTTTGAGCAAAACCAGTCTTCTAGCTGATTTACCCAACAACATGGTTCTAATTTCAGAGGAGATTGGCTGATGATAAAACAGAAATCAATATAGATTGACAAAGATCATTTTTTTTACTTCAATCACGAAGTGTTTCATTAAATACCGCTGAAGAGTGGCTAATTTTCTCTCTTTTTCAATCATTCTTCAGATGCTTGGAGAGTACAACCACTCAGTCCTGTGTTATGATCATGCTTTACAGGCCAAACCAGGGTTTGAGCAAGCTGTAAAAAGGAAGCACGCTGTCCTATGTCAGCAAAAACTTGAGCAGAAACTGGAAGCTCAGCATAGGTAACTGAGACATGCGTCCTCTGAAAAGCCTAACAAAAATTTGTATACAAATGGTCTCTTTCTCAATGTTCTGTTCCCGTGATTATTGCTCACCATTGTGGTAAAACAGTGTTATGTTTTAACTTACTACAGTTTACAACTATTGCATGATCATAAATAATGCAACCATTGTAAGCAACAAAATGTTTCATATTAACGTGAAACGACAAAGATGGCTAACATTTAAAACAATTCAACATAAACTTTCCTGGTGTCAAATTTTAAGATCGCTTCAGCGAACGTTAAATGAGTTGAAGGAGTATCAAAAACAGCATGATCACTACCTGAGGCAACAGGAGATCTTAGAGAAGCACAAGCTGATTCAAGAGGAACAAATCCTGAGGAACATCATCCATGAGACACAGATGGCAAAAGAGGCACAACTAGGTACAAATTTTATAATGAGCACCGAGTGTAATGCGTAAGAGTTAGTCACTTTCAGTCACAGCTTAGTGTAGTGAAACAATTCATTCCCATATTGGGTTATGATGTTTTTAGGTGGCCATTTCATTTTGCTTTTGAAAAAGTTGTGTGTGAAACATTCTCAGATTAGTCCTTGGGTCCTTGTCTGGCAAAGGTAAAAATCTGTAATACGCAGTTAGTTTCAGGAAGAGGGAGCATGTTCTGTTGTTCTTGGGGGCCCTCAGCAAGTACAGCCCATGTTGATTGGCCTAATCACTGTAGTTCATCATAGCCTTTGAATAATGGAGGCTGGGCAATTTTGCAGGAAAACATCTGACAAAAAATCATCCCTCCTACTTAATATTAAACTTTATTTAAATTTTGTTAGATAAGTTATTCTAAGGACTTATCTACATAACAAGTTACTGCTGGGTGTGAATCTGCAGTGCGCTAGTTTGCCACGCACTAACTCAGCATGGGAACTTTGCTACAGCGCATTACAAGTTCTTTAGTGCATTTTGATGTAGTCCAATTTCAACTACAGAACTTTTAATGTACATGTAGTAGGGTATTCGCAGTAAGGCAATGTACTCTGTCCATACCAGCACTAAATTGCTGGGTAGACAAGCCTTAAGCTATAGGTTCTAGACTTGAGTGAATTCTGAGCAAATCCAGGACACTCAATGCACTATAAGAACAAACATTTGTAACGTAATGTCCTTTTTTCTGTGGCATTCGTAGTTAAAGGATTCAGTCTAGCCTTCATCTCCAGTATCTGAGCAGCCCTTCTGTTTTCTCAGCCCCCTCTTGTGCCTACCTATTTGGAAAAGACTGCCAAAAAAGCTGAATGAAGTATAAAAGGACTGTAGGAAAATGAGTAGGAAATGCAGATTGGGTATTTCAGATCCCAACCTCCATGCACACTGTATTGCAGGAAGTGTAGTCAAATGTCATGTAGTCCTTTACACAAATATTAGTTTAGCTATCTTCTTTCAAAGATGGTGTTCTCCTTCAATACAGTCAATAAAATAGCTTGCACATCATCAGAGTCTAGTTGCTGTTTTTGGTCAGCTGAGAAACCTTCTGCTCTTTCACAACAATGAACTTCTGTTAATGTTTGTGCTCCACAGGGAACCATCAGATATGTCGGCTTGGCAACCAGCAGCGCAGCTTGCACTGCCAGTGGGATCAGCCTGTTCGCTATCACCGTGGGGACATTTTTGAAAATGTGGAATATGTTCAGGTTTGTCTGTTATGAATTAGCACCACTACTAGTCACTCGAGCAACACAAGTCCTTGAAGCTGACATAAAATGTCCATAATTGCTACTCCAACAATACTTTTTTTTTTTTTAAGATCAAAATATAACTTTAGGAACTATATAGTCCTGCTAAAAGGATAAAAGGCACATTCTGCTCTAGTGTAATTTTTCCTGTGACCATTTTGCTAATAGTGGGAGAACCGGAAATAACTGGTTTTTGGCAGCCCAATGCCTGTTATCATTTAAATGTTTTGTTTTGTTACATAGGGAGGGGGCAAAATGAGAGCTCTTCTCAACTATCCTTTGGAGAGGAAAATGTTCTAGATTGTTTTGTGAAACCCCAACATTGCTCGGGAGTTTCCATCACTATTTTTCCCCCCCTCTGTATTGAATGCCCTCTTTCTACTAAGTACAGGCATCAGATGATTTGAGAAGGAATGTAGTTGTCTTACATGAATATGCTAAATGTCATGTAGCTAGGACTATGCCTCTAGGGATGTGAAGAATCCTTTTCCAAATCTAGCTTCCTTGAAGGACACAGCAGACGTACACTAGGTAACTAATGTACATAAAGAGACACATGCCTTTTAAGGAATCACTTTTTCCCTTGGAGCCACACATATAGTACTTCCCATAGAATAATATACCTCACTATGACAGCTAAAAAAGTGTGTATGTATGAATAATTGTGTTTTACTTTATATGCACTTTTAAAAATTAAGATGGATAGCGATACTTCCGTCTTTCTTGACATTTTCAGTCCATCTTGATGAATATCATTCTAAAAACTTTTGTAACATAATGAGATTTAAAGGGGAGGGAATCAGCATTATACTTCCTAATATTTTATATTGCTAGGAGTGTGAGTAATAATGTGAGTTCTGCCCATCTAACAATGACTCTCAATACTAATAGAGGTGCTGCTGCTGTTCTAGTAGCTTAAAATACCAGCTTTTATGCTTTGGGTTTGATAGTATCTGAAGAAAGGTTGAAATAATCTGCAAAAGTAAATATATTTGTAAAAAGTTTTGCAAAGCCTGGTATTATTAGAATATTTCTTTAAAAAACAATAAAATTTTATTTTGCTTTGATTTGCATTTTCTTGTTACATGTTTGAAACTCTAATACTGTGCTAGTGCAAGAGGACCAGAAATGATTAATAAATTGACCAGTCTAGTTTTTCTGCCAAAGCTAAGGGAATTGCAAGAAGTAAACAACCTGCATAAGTGATAAAAAGCAAATCAAACTTACAAAATTCAGTGTTAGTAGCTCACTACCTTGAAAGGAAATACTGTCTAAAAATAGTGATCGTGTCTCTATCATTTTCTTTTTTATTAACAGTTTGGAGAAGACTCATCAAGATCCAGTATGACAGCCGTGAATTTGGATCTCCGTGCAAACCACAGCGACATCAGCCACTCTTTGCAGTCTTCTCCTGTTGCCCGTTCTGTTGTTTCACTGTGGGGCCTGGAATCAGATGCCTATAGGGTGAGCAAAGAGCTTGCTCTTTTATACAGGGCTATCGTGAAAGATTGTGTTTGCCTTTAGTAAAAGTTTATTCTAAAGCAGCAGTGTCCACCATATGTAGTAAGACTTATGTGGCTGGTACTCCTGAGTTCTCCTTCATTGTTTCAGGTAAGCTGCTCTACTGAGCACTAGTGGACCACTACTTCACCTGTGTCTCATTCATTTGTGTGAACTCTACCATGCAATGTGAATTTGGGTTGCTTTCATGACTGCAAAATTGGGATTTAGAACCCAAACCTCCATTCATGGTAGAGCAGCACAATTTACTAAAAATAGAAAGCACCGTGCTGATGCAACTAAAATCTTGGCTTGATAAATTGGGACAATTTCCAGAAAAGGCAGGAAACCGTTATCTTAAGGGAAGAGCTTGTTTTGTTTTCTTTTTTTTTTTTTTGTCATCCTAGTATATTCTTGAGGCATTTGTATCATCTAGTTAAAAGTTAACAAGGTTGATGAAATTATTTCTCAACAGTTTAAGGATTTTTTTTCTTTGCAATTAGGATAAACAGCATATTCTTTGGCCTAAAAGATCAGACTGTGTAAAATCCTTTCCAACAATCCCGAACCCAGAGGAACTGCCAACCTATTTCCTGCCTCCAGAAAACAGAGGATTCAGGCAAGTGTTGATTAATCATAAAGTGAATTTCTTATTGTATTTTTTAATCTGGTTGTAGCAATGTGGTCATGTGATGAGAATCTGGGGTCACTGTCACTCACCAACTGGTGTATTATTCTTTTAAGGGTCTCCCTCTGGTTGGCGAAGATGGTGTGTCAATCTATCTGATAATAGCAGGTAGCATTTGTGTTCTTTTGGAGGCCCTTCCTCTTCCCACTCCACAAGAGGAGTCACAGCCATCTAATGCTCTGTCCACAGTGCAGCTATAATGAAGTCAGGAAACCAGTTCCAAAATGACTATCCCCTTACTTGGATTTAAGATGGTTAAAATGTAGTGTGGACAGGACCAGCCGTGTGCCACTCAGTTGTTTGTGTGTTTACATCTCACCATTTGGAACATGAACTTATGTCGTCTTGGTTCTTTTTGCTGCCAGAGTCCATTCGATACTGATTAGCCCAAGAGAGGCCCATGTGCATGGAGGGGCCCAGCTGCCAGATTGTTCGTCTATTACTGATGTCCGTCACAACGAAACTCTGTACATGTTGGTCAAAGAACTAGATGGTCATCTGGAGCTGAAATTTAAAATGCCTGATGATCATGCAAGACAAGTAAGAGGCACTGTTTTCATAGGTAATCTTTTCATTCTGAGTGTCTGCCTTTTACGGCCTTAGAGTTAAGGTCTTCAGGATTTGATAGATTCTGGTAACAAAAAGATAGGCCTGATTTTGCAAGGTGCTCAGTACTTCCATAGGCTTCCCTTTGCTGTGAGGTGCAAATTCTTAATATCTGCCATGAGATCCTATGACATAGCCTCTTTAAACACCTATCAAAAGTGTGTGAGACAAAAAATGATAGAATAATCTAGAAAGTACTGTTTTCTTCTAAATCCTCTGAAGACCACATGAAGACTGTTCATTGGTTTTACCTCCTCCTTGTTGGCACTGGAGAGAGAGAGACACCTCTACTTGTCTTTCCTTACTGCTTACTCTTCCATTGTTGCTTTAATGGGCCGTTAGACTCTCCTCTCTCCCAGACCACCAACAGTGCATCTGTAGGGTTCACTTTTCAGCTACAATAAAAAAGAAGGGGCTTAGGAAATTTTAGGGTCATGAGACTTGGGCAGCCCAGACAGCTATATCCTATTAAAAACTGTGTTTGAGAGATCACTTTAAAATCTTCCACCCTATTTTTTTTGTTAAATGCTTTTTCATGTTGTTCAGATCTTGCATTCGCGTATCAACAATCAAACTATCACAGAGGAGCAAATAGGAGCATTCATCTATCATGCTATAAAGAAGGTAAGTCAAGAATTGTAGTTAGACAAGAATTCTCAAATTTACTTCGATCTGTCAATGTCATAACTAGACTCACATTGTTCAGTGGCACACTATTTACAATTTGCCTTGCCTGGTGAGTATAGCAGAGCTGAAATTTGTAACTTCTTTCGATCTAGGTTCCACAAAGAACCACAAATGTTCAGAGAAGCATCTCTTTTACTCAGTGGACCCTATTGTAGCTTCCTTTCTACGTAACTACACTGGTGGAGTGAGTGAATTTCATTCCTGTCAAAATTTGCAAGATATTGTGCAAGGGAATACAGTGCCATTTCCGAGATCAAACAACAAATACCCCCGGAAGTAACATGATGTTAACCAATAAATAGACATTGCTTTGCTTATGTTACATTCCTTTCCCCCATCCTTTTTCTGACTTCTCTATTTAGACTGGTAGCTCTTCAGGGCAGAGACTGTCTTAAGTGTTTGCACAGCACTTAACACAATGGGACGCTGATCATGAGTAGGGCCTTTGAGTGCTACCACAATACAAATAATAATGGTAAATGTCAGGATGGAGGAAAACTTTTGGAGAAATCATATTAGATGTTAACAGATGTCAAATTAACTCTGTTGACATTCTGCCTTTCTGTGTATACAGCATGTTGTCAAAGCCTAAAAATAATATGTGGAGTGTTTGTGCATCTTTTCATTGTCCATAAGGAGAACAGATCTGAGTAGTATTCGTATTCTTGTGCACATAACAATTCTTTGCAGCCTAATCTCTTGTCTTCTGAGTTTTCTTAAATGGCCATCCAAATGCATAGGTTTGTGGTGGTTTATGGGGCGTGGGTTTTTTTTGGTAATACTCATTTCATGACTTTAGCGTTGAAAAAAGTTCTCCATTAAACAACTTCTTAACCAGTTAGAGCACGTCATAACCTTGTCATGCTTATGTGCAGAGGCCAGGAGGCATTTTCAGAGTAGAAGCTCAGCAGTAAGCATCATGGTTTTCCTGGGGAAAGACTAAATCTGTCTGCAAACCGGGTTGAATGTTTAAATTAATGACAGCATTATGTTGAAAAAATAGGATTAAAGTTTAGCAATATCTTTATAAGCAGTGCCAATACTAACTCTTGCACAGCATTTATTAATTATTACTGTAGCACCTAGAAGACTTAATTATAGACCAGGACCCCATTTGTGTTAGACGCTGTACAAACAGAACAAAAAGACAGTCACTTCCCTCAAAGAGCTTACAAATGAAGTATGTAATACTTGGATGTGTACAGACACGCCAATGTGGGGATTACATGGAAACAGTGAGGCAGTATTGGTCAGAAGAATAGGCAACATGTCGTTTATTCCTGACAGCGTGAAGGGAGGGGAAAGGAATTGTGCAACTGTTTCATTGACAATGATTTTATTTAAATTAGGATGTCTTTTTCAGTTAGTAAAATCAGCTAAGAAAGCAGTAGTAAATCCGAAAATAACTGCTTCTCCTACCAAGTGCTAGGAGGAGGAACCAGAATTTACAATTAGAAATACAAAAAATCAGTCCCTTCCCCCATTCTCCCCCACCCCACACCCCAAAAAAAACCCTGAAATACAAAAGTCTTTCTAGAATCCTGAAAGTTCTAGACAACAATAGCTATTACTACAGTTATGTCTAGGACTAAAAACAATTACTCCAAGCTATGCATATTGACCATTTAGCATTATATTTATGCATTTAGCATTCTATTTGTTTCAGTATAGGGCATAAGAATACACCCCTGACAGATCTGCATGCATGTGTGACATTATTCAGTGAGTGGTCTCATCAATAAGACTCTTACAAGTAACATTACACATGTGTAAATTGTTGCAGGACTGAACCATTAGATTTCTCCTACAATTACAAGTTACCCAAGAAACATTGGAAAAGGGATTTGATAGCATATTAAAATATCCATTATATCCTGTAATGCAAATAAAACCTTTTAGTATAAGGCTGTTGATTCAAAAATACTGAAGAAATACCATTAGCTACAAAATTTACTTCTTTCTGAAAACTTTTACCTACTATGGTTATAAGAAACACCTAAGATTGCTACAACTGAAAGAGCGAAAATATTTGTTTTACATATTTTGTTGTGCATTTGACACAACTCTACGTAGTTAGTTTAATTGTTCCTTCTCTAAAGACTGAGTTAGTCTGTTTCATGTAACTATAGGTCAAGGGCCAGCCAAGAATAATTCAAAATCTGATTGTACATTTTATCTCTCTGCCCCACCATGTTCACTACTTTAAGTTGTGGGCAGTTTGGGTCTTGCGCGCGCTCTCTCGCTCTCTCTCTCTCCCCCTCTCTCTCCCCACAGTTGCCAAGCACATTGTGGGCACTACCCAAAATACAAATGGATAGATAATTATTTAAAATAAGAAAATGTGATTCTAATGCCTTAAATTGGTAAAGGAACTTGAATCGGAAATAGGATCTAGAACTACGTTCAACTACTTTTTGAAACAGACTACTTCTCAAATTGGTGGTATCCTTTTATATGCACATGTGGCAATGTGGTTCTTACACCCTGGAATGGCAAAGGGCTATGAATCATTGATTCTTGTGGCCAAGCAAGATTGTCATATGTATGCATTAATGTACTTTGTGGAAGTCATTCAGGGTAATCACATGAATCAAGGTTACTAGCTGAATGCTCTTGCTGAGCAACAGGTGCTACTAAATTAACATTAATCTATCCTGTACCTGTGAAGTTTAAATGGTAAGATAACTACCCTCAACCAAGGTGAGGGTAGAATAAATTGTATCTAGTTCATAAAGCAATACACTGAGTTGCTTATGTTGGAGAGAGTTTAAGGTAAGCGATTGTATTTTCCTGAAATGTTATGATTCTCTCTTTTTTTTTTTTTAGCCAAGGGATCCTTTATGGCTTATGCTTAATGAGGCTGGACTCTACTGGCGGGCAGTTGGAAATAGCACCTTTGCTGTCACATGCTTGCAAAAAGCGTTGAACTTAGCCCCACATGAGTATCAGGATATCCCTTTAGTCAATCTAGCTAATCTTTTGATTCATTATGATCTTCATCTGGATGCCAGCAGGCTCCTGCTAAAAGCTGTGGCCATCAATAATTCTGAGGTAAGGGTTGCTTTTGTATTAATTCAGTAATAAACAACAAAACTCTTCCTGAAAGATTGCTTCATTAATTCCCAACCCCAAGTTTTGGTCTCTTCATGTATGTAATTCTTCAGGCATCTCATTTGGAATGTGTTCATTTAAGTTGCTGCTTCATATTTTATAAGATCAGGAAATTAAAGATCCAGATAACACTGGATGCTTAGAGTATAAATGTCTGGAAGAATAAATAGCTTAGCTTTAAATATGAACAACAAATTAGGTTGATTCCAGTCAGCAGAATTCCCACAAGCTGGCTGTGTTTTTGGATTCAAATGCTGACATCACTAGTATCTAAAATGGAGATTCTGGATGCTATGTTAACATTTAATCCTTGTGTGTTGGAGGAAAGAGAAGCCATTACATAAAATGTGTTTAGATTAGGTAGTAAGCTATTCTGGAGAAGTTGCTTTTACCCAGCATATACTTGTTGTATATGAGGAGACATGTGGTCCTGTAGCTAAAGCAGTGGACTGGGAGCCAGGAGATCAAAGTATTGTCCTAGTCCTGCAACTAACTCATCGTGTAATATTATGCAAGTAATTTATCTACTGTGGTTCAATTTCCCCATCTGTAAAATGGGGCTAATACTTCTTCCCTATTTCATAGTGCTGTTGGGATGCTTAATTCATTCATATTTGTAAGTGCTTTGGAGTTTTCTGATGGAAGAAGCAAGAGTAATGAAAAATATATGACTGTACTCTCTCCTTTTGGAATCTGATGGTTGCACAATTAGATTGGGAAACCTACATGTACGTCTACATAAACACTTGCTGTACAACAAGCTGGGGTGCTCCAGCATGCCATACATTAACTGCATGGACTCAGGTACTGTGCACTAGAAGTTCCCTACTGCACATTCGAACATTACATCGATACACACTAGAAAGCTTTTAGTGAACAGCAGGGTCCATGCAGACAGTTAATGCACAGAACTAAACTCCAGCTTGCTGTATAGTGTTTGTGTAGCCATGCCCTCAATATTAGTCATCACTTAGCTGTGCAGAAGAGTTCATTTGGAATCTGCTGCTTCCACGTAATGGGTAGATAGATATAAAAATAAATAACACACCTTTCAGAAATGTGGGAGGACAGTGCAAAACTGGATTACTAAAACACTTGTCAGTACTGTGGAACTTTCATTACTTGGGATGTTGTAAATGGCAAAAAAAGTCTTCTCTTCATTTCAAGTTTAACAATTAGCTCTTTATTAAAATAATTCAAAATCAATTCCAGTTGTCAGAACAAGACTGTTGCATTATCAAAGAAAATGCTGCTGATCAAAAAGTGTTCCAAAAGTAGTAGTGTGCAAAAATAGTCTCTTGGCTATCTAGATATCCCTTCATAACACACACCCATCTCTGCTGCCTGGATGATTCCATTGTTTTCTTGATTAATCTCATGCATTTGACATTCCTTTCTTTGCATTTTTTTTTAATGCCACTTGTAATATCTTGTGGGAATAGTCTATTGCAAAAGTTGTATCTTTGCAAATATTTTGATTAACTTTAATTCTCATTAACTATAAATATGTCTGGTACAAAGTTATTATATATTTCTAAATTTTGTAGAGTAAATACTTTGTAGCCTGCAAATGATTTTTGCAAAAAGAATGAGGAGTACTTGTAGCACCTTTGAGACTATCCAATTTATTTGGGCATAAGCTTTTGTGGACTAACCAATTTATTTGGGCATAAGCTTTTGTGGACCCACTTCATCTGATGCACAGAGTGGAACATACTGTAGGAAGAGATTTTATATATATATATATGTGTGTGTGTGTGTGTGTATAATATAAAACAAACACAGAGAACATGAAAAGGTGGAGGTTGCCATACCAACTTTTTTTTTCCGATGTGGTCAAATGATTTTTGATATTAAATTCTCTTTAAATATAATTAGACCATGTTTGCAACTTTCCTGCTTGTAATAAGAGATGTATATAATTACTGGATTGTCCAGAAAAAGTTGCATAAGTCTTAAACAAAAACAACCCTAAGTGAAATGAGTCTCTCACTGCAGTTCCCAAGGGACAAGAGTCCAAATCAAAACTCCTCCTTCCCCCGTGTTATTTGGGGCTTAGGGTTGAGGCACTTCGGCAATAGTATGGGAAGCTTATGGTTGCACAGTTAGATTTGGTTGCTTTTGCCCATGTTGTCCCTCTTATTTGGACAAAGGACTTGAGTCTCCAGGGTTGTCAACCCCTCCAGCACTAAATTCACTTTAAAATAAGTGGGGAAGGCAAAAATAAAATCAGCTCTGTAGTATTGGGGTATTTTTAATACAAGAGCTAGCAGCAATTTTGCAACAGTTTGAAAAGGAATCTAATCAGTTTAGATTGCAGATAAGTGTATGAAAAAGGAGGATCACAAGAAAACATGGGATGAATGATGAAATAATTGAATTAGGAAATTGGAGGGAGGGAGTGACAATACCCAGGGTATTTAGAAATAAGTTGCACTGGCAGGAGTTTCTTCCAATGCTTCTTCCAGTACCTTTGGCAAAACTCTACAGCAGTTCAAGACTGAGAGTATTACATTCAAACTTGAGTGTGCCGTGCTATAGTGATGTCAGTTAACTTACCACAAAAATCTGATATTAACAATGCTAACCAGACTGTGGATAGATTAGAGCTGGCATTTAAAGAGGATTCTCTGGTGTTTAAGGGAAAGACAATGTGAACAAGAAGGTACTAACAATAGGGCAGGATGATTTGAGGTTTGTATGAATGAATGAGGTGGAATGAATTACCAAAGGCACCCAAGAAGTAATTCCACCAAATGAAGATAGCAAACATATGATGGGAGATCATAAGAAGAAGAATCAATTAAACTGTCTGGCTAAGGTTGGCTGGAACATCAGACTGAACTCAAATTTGAATTAACTCTATGGACACGAATTAGTATCTTATGACTTAATTGTATCATCAGATTGTTAAAGGCACACACTCTTCTGAAGCTTGTTTTTAATACTACAAGCAGAATTTTTGAATGGTTGGTCTTAAAAGCTCCATGACAAGGAGGAGGAAATTGGTTGCTCTGTTGCATCAACATGGTCGTAATTCTGGTCACAGGGTTAAATGCAGCACTTAATTTCTCTGTGTAAACCATAAAGATGCTTTTGAAAACAAAGTATGATGCTTCATTGTGTGCCAGGACTTAAATCACTGGATGATTTCTAAAATGCATGTCAAATTTAGTTTTGAATAATTATTATGTCTTTTTTGTTTCTGATACTCTTGGCTAGTCAAAGATTGCTCTTGGCTAGTCAAAGTTATGAGTAAGAGTGTCAGTTTACTACTGCAGAGAATTGAACAATGGGCTGAAATACACAAATCCCAAATTAGTGTGAAATTGGAGCGCTGAGTAATTTAATTATTTTCCAGAGAACAATAAGCTTGGATTGGCAAAGGACTAATCGATGCTTTCATCCCCTATTAGATCTCATGTTACATGGTACCTTTTGCTTTAGATTTCTTGGCTCCTTACTAAAAACTTCCCTAAACATTTCACTTCACGTTCTTTGCCATATGTAAAATACTATGATATGTTTAAGATGAGCTGTAAATAAGTGGTTTATGTTACACTTGTGGGTATATCACAGATTTACGTATCATTAAAAAAGCCTGAAATCCTACGCACAGCCAGTATGTCCAGCTGGTTGATTATTCTGCATTCTAGGACTAGGCAGTCCCCTAATCCCCTTCTAGATGATTTGAGAGTGTGGAGGGCACGAGATTTGGTCTATTACAATAGCTTACCTTCAGTTTTCAACCGAGAACACATTTGTCATGCTGATATAAGGTTGATTTTCTCATTGCAGCCCCTGACTTTCTTGAGCCTAGGAAATGCCTATCTGGCTCTGAAGAATATGAGCAGAGCCTTGCAAGCCTTCAGACATGCGCTGGATTTATCTACAAAGTGTCAGGAGTGTGAGAGCAGCCTGAAGTTGATCCGCTGTCTGCAGTTTTGTCCTTTTATGTACAACATCACCTCTTCTGTATGCAGTGGTAAGCAGCTGCTGAAAAATGGCCAAAAAGTGACATAGCCTTGCAGGCAGAGTGCACTCTATCTACTGGAGTTCAAGACCACTGTATTCTTTCCCAAGAATCATCCCATTTCCCTCAGTTTACAGTCCTCTCTGCCAGCAAGGTCTGGCATTGGGAGAGAATAATACTCCATTCAGAGCTACTTATGTTACTAGGAGGACTGCCATTAAGTACAGAGCACTTGCCTTCACAGCAACCTAACCCCTCATTTTCTAGGTAATGAGGGTTGAATCCATGTCTCTCCATGTCCTTGCACCACTACAATTGGTGTGTTACTCTTAGCCCCCTTATATGCCCATTTAAGTTCTTCAGACCAGTATTGTGAGATCTTTCTTTTAAAGCTATAGGTTCTGGTAGGGAATATTGTCTATTAGAGTTTATTTTTTAATCCAGTACTTCCAGACTTGAATAATAGATTTGAAATAGCATTTACTTTTTAGAAATGCTCCATAATGCACTCTTACTGCACTACATGATCATTTCTTTGTTCATGCAGGACCTACAGTAAGTGTTCCTGGATTTCTAGGGTTTGGTTTGTTTTTAAAAAAAAAAAAAAAAAAAAAAAAAAAAAAAAAAAACCCACATCCACAGTGAGATGGATGCTGAAAAAGACATGTACTTTTAAAAATATGTCTGGAGATGTGATGCTTTGTTGCCATTAATGGCTACGCTAAGATCTAAAGTACAACCTTGCGGAGAAGGTTCACTCAATTTCACTTGGCCTCTCATTGAATATTTCAGATGTCTTTTCTGTACTTGCTAATGGTTCACATGCTGCTCCAAAGCTAACCTGAAGACCATTTATTAATGTACTTGCCAATCCCTTTTCTGTGAAACCATCATCCAGGGGGATACTTCTGGATGATTTTAGTCAGTATTTAAATGAAAGCCTCACATGATGAGATAAAGATGTTTGATTTTAATATTACTAGTACTTCTCCTAAGGATTTTCTGAATTCCTGAAAATGTATGGGAACAACTCTTTTCTCTGATTTAACATCTGAAATTGATCACTTTAAATATATACCAAGAAATACGTTGGCCGCTGATCGATGTGAATGCCACACAACACAGGTTATCTTCCAAGACTGAGCCACCAGAGTAATATTTCCTGATGCATTTACACATTTTCATTTCATTATTTGGTGTGCAAAACAGAAAGTCTTTGGCCTTTATAAATCTATTTTAGTAGCTGGTGTTACTGCTGAAATGTTAGGCTTCTCATTTACTTCCATTCCAAAACCCTCTTGCCTGAAGCTAACTTGGAAGGAGCTCTTCATTCTGGGTTACCATCCCTAAAATCTGTTAAAGAAGTCATTTCCCTAATGGTGTGTCAATTCAAAATGTTTTCCCTTGCAGTTTTCCCAGCCAGGATGGAACTTTACTGCAGACTTTTGTGTGGCTTATAAAAATCTTCCTCTGTCTTTTTTTAAAATGATTTTAGTGGGGTTGGTTGTTTACCTGAATCCCTAGAACCTTGATGGACTGAAACCTGAACAAAAGCCAATTCTATTTTGAAATAGAAGCAGAAAGAAAAGACACCTTTTAAAATTACTCTATTTAACATGACCTGAGAGTCTCATGAGCAGTGGCTCTGTCTGAAACTACCTGTGCTTCTACAAGAGTGTTTGTTTCACATTTCCTTGTACATGCACCTTCTTGATCTCATCATCACCACATTTGAAAGTGTACTTCAACAAGTGTTGATTGTTGCTGTTAGCATGGTTTCCCTAACCAGGGCTTTTATTTTCTGTTCATGTTATAACACAGGGTTGTAGACTACTTCAGGAGACTTACATGGCTCTCATGAGGTGGAAGGGTGAGGTACCTCTGCCCACACTGCTTGCGAAAACTATGCAAGCAATATGGCTTTTGCTAATGTGAGCATGTGTTAACAGAGCAGGAATGTTTAACTGGTGAGGTCCTTTAGGGAACCTGTAAGGCTTATAATCAAAAGGGAAGCTGAACATTTAGCAGGGATATTAACTTCATTAATTCCAGAAATTAAGTTTCTAGGTATCTTGCCATATATTTGTACTGTTCCCCTTTTTTTGTGCCTCTTCATGTCATGCTGCTCCTTTGTATTATAGACATTAGAGATGGGAAAGACCATCGAGGTTATCTTATGCATCAGTGGCCAATTATGCATCACTGGTGAACAATTAGAAGTATGAAATTAACACATAGTGTAAATATCTTTGTTTTACTGAAATGTTTAAAATAAATTACCAGTGTATTCAATCTTGATATTGGTGAGTTTTCTGGTTTAAAACCTGGGTTTAAACCAAAATCTTGAGAATGCAAAAATGGAGAAGCAGATTTGTTTGCCTCTTCCTTTTAGAGGGGGATAAGACAGTTAGTTCCAGGACACTGAGAATGGTTTGGGAATTTTTATCATTGCACATTTTAGGCTGCATCTATGCTACAAGCTGGGGGTGTGATTCCCAGCTCATGTACACATACTCATGCTAGCTTGGGGAGAGCTAGCATGATTATAAATAGTAGAGTACAGGCAGCATCCATGCTGAGTAGGTACACACGGGTTTGTACTCTGCATGTCTAAGCTGTGCTACATGGCTATGCTGTTTATAACTCATGCTAGCTCTCATTGAGTATGTATGCAAGCTGGAAATTGCACTCCTATACCAGCATATAGTTGTAGCCTCAGATGAACTGAAAAAGAAAATATACATCGGTTACTGGAAAGTGAGGGCCAAGACTTCAAAAGTGTCTGAGATCATCTTAAGCGCGCACATACCGAGAGTGCATAGAAAGTTGGGGTTTGAACAGATACCTACATGTGTGCACATGTATTTTGGGTTGTCCCTGCCTATCTCAGGTATGCACACAAGTGTATGCACAGCTTTGAAGAAATCACCATTTTTAGTGGTAGGATTTTAATTTCAATTCTAGCTTTTTGATGAGACGGCTTTATTGTGAGGTTTAGTTAAGAACATAATTAGTGTGGGACAGGCATGTATATCCCATGATTTAATTGATGTTTGGTATTATACCATCTTATGAAATACAGTGAACCATAAACTGTATAACCAGAGGGATGAACACTGCATTGCAAATATGTAAAACAAACCACAGTGTTCCAATCTAAAATCTGTTATGTCTTAAGGTGTTTATGGAAGCATATGAGAAGTACATGAGTAATTTACTATGAGATGTACTTGCTGCTGGCTTCATAGTAAATTGAATCTCTCGGTGATCAGATGCATACTGCGTACCTTATACTGCTTACTAAATCATACATTTTAGAAATGGAAAAAGACCAGTCCTTCCACTGCCAATGCAGCACATTATCAAGCATATGTTTGAGTAATTTCAGCAATGGGGATTCTGTTGTTTGCCTTCGGGCACTCTTCTAGAGTCTAAATGAATTATTGCTAAAAATAGTCTCCTGATGCTCATGGTTTTTCCCCCCCTTTTTCAGCTTTGTCATGTTATTTCTATATACACTGGGTGTGTCAACCAGCATAATTCTTTTCTCACACACAAACACCCTCCTTAATTTTGAAGCCCTTCACATATGTTGTGAGAGATGAGAGCACCTTTGGAGCATGTGCTATGCTTAAAACTCAGAACCTGTGAATTAAACTTTTGTATAATCCCTGGCCTTTGATTAACATTTGTTTTGCGTTATTTAAAAGAACACTAGCAAAGTTGCCTGTGCTTCAAGTTTCCAGGCATGTGTGCATGTTGTATTATCCCTGTGCTTTGCCAGTCTGCTACATTAGTGTGAATTGGGACAGGTAGCAAGACACACAAAGTATTGAATTCTTGTTTGCTCTGATTCTGTGCCTGTGAAACAGCATGGTCTAATGGTGTGAGCGTGGGATTAGGAAATACACATTGCTGAACTGTAATCGTGGCTCTTGCATAGACTGTTTGTGAGGCTCATGTATCTTTTTTTCTGTTTTGGTTTTGTTTCCAAAACATTTTGCTCTGTAAAATGAGGGTATCCCATCCCTACCTCTTAGGAATGTTGTGACACTAGATTAATGTTTGTATAGAACTTCTGAAGGTGTGCTACAGGATTGCTAAACTTTTGTTGGATGCTTATTACTGCTAGGTTACCCACCCCAACTGAAAACAACCACCAGCTGAGTAGTAGGCTTTATTTTCCTGCCATTGTTGTTTTGCAGGGAGCTGACCTGACATATTGGAATCAAGGCACTTAGTGTCTGAAGAAGGTTAAATTTAACAGCACCACTCTTATCTCATTTTTATGTTTAGTTTTCACCTTCCAGATCTACGGCACTAACCAAGTACTGTTGAGGTTGGGTTATAAACACTGCAGGAGATTGGGTTAAATCCACAAAACAGGTTTCATTGTTTTTGACAAAAACGATTGATAAAAACCTAACCTTCCATGTCCCTATAAATACACACAGCATGCTATTAAACTGTTTTACTTTCAGGTTTCTAGACAGGCAGTGTCACTGCAGGAAATGTTTCTGTCAACAGGTGAAAATTATGAACTCTTGATTATTAGAGTTTTTAGGCGCTGTCATTCTAGCATCTGAGTTCTCTTTACATGATTTAGAGCAAGAGAAACTTCCCCAATTTCCTTGGAATGGGGAGGGGAAATACCAACCAAGAGACTAAATGCCAAAGGTCCTACCTGTGCTGGCCCTTAATGGAAAGTGATGTGGGAGCTCAGAAGATGTTTAATTTCCTGATGATTGGTTATCAAGACTGAAAAGTCAAGTATTTCATATACCTATTAAATATAATTGGAAGGACAGGTGGCACAACAGCTCTTTAAAATAGTCTTAAAGAGTGTACAAGTAACAGGATCAAAGAAATTGAAATAAAGGAGTTAAAATGCAAACAGGAAACATTGGTCAACGCCATACATCCCAAAAGCTACTTTCAGGAGTTAGCTACTCCTGTCAACTATATTTTGCTACTACTGCCAGTGCAGCAAGCCATAGATGTTCCATCTGATAATGAAAGGAACTCTGTCATGGATGTTACTGCACATTTTTTATCTCTGAACAGCCAGGAGAGGTTATAAACCTCATTTTAACATAAGAAGCTTCCTCTCTGAAAATTATTTAACCCTTTGGAAAGTGGTTGACCTTACACTGCATAATGCCATAATCTGAACACACAGATGCTGGGAAGAGCTGTTTGCCATAGCATAGAGTAACATTGAACTGCGCTGCAGATTATTAAAGTGGATCATTTCTCAGGTGACTGCTGAAAAGAGGCAGCTGCTGTAGTATGGGAGCTTCTCATGTCCTGTATTCAAAAAAGCTGCTTTGTTGCATATAATGTTAAACTATAGGCAGGCAAAACCCCCTTTATTTTTAAACAAGATATGTTGCCTCTATGAATAATTGTACCCCTCTTTCTAATTACTTCCACTTGTATGATCTCATGGCCTCAAGTTGTGTTGTCATTTTAAAAAGCAAACCTTTCTAAAAGGAAGATTGAAGCAACCCTTTAGTACAAACTACGGCCCGAGGGCCGGATGTGGCCCGCAACTTCAATTTGTCTGGCCCTCCAGCTGAGCAGGCAGGTGGAGAAACCGCCGCTCCCCCCCATTTCCCCTCTCAAGCTGCTGCCACCGGCCCCATGTGCAGTGGGGTGAGCACCCCTGCAGCAGCAGCAGGAGGAGCAAAGAGGGGAACGCAGCAGCGTCCGGAGGAGCAAAGGGGGGGATTTTACATATATTGAATTTTTTCCACAGTCGCTTCGGCCCACGAAACCCCTTCAAAAATCTAATATGACTCTCGTCTCAAAGTTTGGAGACCCCTGCTCTGGTAGTATATAGACCGAATACATTTTCTTCCATTTTGAAATCATAATTTCTTTTAGACTTTCCAGTGTCTTTTCAGTCTCAAATTGTCTGACTTACACACCAGGTGGGGTGTGCTATTACTAAATTTTCTAGTTCTTGTGCTTTTTTTTATTGGTTAAAGTACAGGTGATGTTTGCTATAAGCCTTTCAGCATACGGTATGTTCATATCATGTACTAGGAATGCAAATGTTTGTGTGTATGGGTGCCTGTTTTCCTAGGTAATATTCATTTCATCACATTCTGTTGAATGTATATATTTTGCAACACAGGTTATATATTTAACAGCAGTTATACACTTCAGTTTTAAGAGGATGCTTTGGTTTTGGTGCCCTCTTGTGGTCTGAATATCCTACAACATAGGAAATGAAAAGTTTAGATTCCTTCATCCACCTCCTTTTTAAATAAAGTATGGGGAGAGAGTATCTGCTCCCTTTGGGAGAAAAAAAAATGCATTTTCTTTTGTTCTTTCATTGCCTTTTCAAAGTTTACACACTTGGGGTCCTTAGACCATAAACCAAGTGGCACTGGCTTCAAAGGAGAAGCTATATATGCTCAACATAACTTTTAGATAGGCACTATTTAAACATTCGATACCTATTTGGTTGGGAAGATAGGATAAAGAATTGAGAGATTAAATGACTTGCCTAAATTAACATCAAAGTCAGTAGCAGACTCATGAGTGGAACCCAGGAGTCTAACTCCCAGCAGCAGGCTGCAACCACTAGATTGTACTCCTAGTTCTGTAGAGTAATATTTCATCCATACAAACTCAAATCAAAAAGACTTTCAAGTGCTATACACTTTAAAACTATGGTGTATTTATTACCTTTGCAACTAATTATGAAACTTGTGTTTATCACCTATGGAAATATTTCATATTAAAACAAACACGTGCAGGTACCTCTGACCTTTGCTTACCTAGGATTGGACCCTGGCATAGTCTATAGAGCATGGTTAGCCTTGCAGTTCCAAATGGAAAGCTGCTAAAGGTATCCTTTCCACAAAGGATGTCTTGGATATAGTCCATAGACATTTGTGCTTATTTGTATTGGCCTCAGTTGAGGTTTCCCTTGCTCAAGCTGCTTTAACTTGCTTTTTCTTCAAGACATTCTCATATTTATCTAGAGGTGTCTGGTTTTGATATTTTTTCAAGGCAAGTTGAAGAATCTAATTTTGTTGCAGTTTTTTGGTCCAGCTGGAAGCTCAAAGTTTAAGGCCAGAATGGGCCATCATGATCTCAAGCACATTGCAGGTCACAGAATCTCACACACGTCACAGAATCTCTCACACGTCACAGAATCTCACACATGCACTCCTGTAATAGAGCTATAACCTCTGACTGAGTTACTGAAGCCCTCAGATTATGATTTAGAGACTTCAAATTGTAGAGAAGCCATCATTTACACTAGATTAAACCTGCAAGTGAAACACACATTGACTGGGTTAGAGTCTCAAGTGAGTATTTTCGTTCAAATAAAGATTATCCCATTTCTTAATGACTCCCTCCCTTATCTGCTGAATGGAGGATGCTTGATGTCTCCTAAGGTTTCATTATTTAGAGGTCATTATTAGTATGTCCCTTGAATTCTGCATGCATTAGAGGGAGTGAGTTAGCTTGTTACATTCATTTCTTGTCCCCTATTATCCTATTAGGTTTAACATCAATCAGGTCTTGTCTGCCCTTGAAAGTTAGTGTGGATTAAGGTAGGATGTGAATTTAAAGCACAGTAGCTGTTCCTTATCAACTGCATGTCTGGACATTCTCATTCTGGAAACGGAGTGCCTTGTTCCTTTTCATTTAACCCACTTTTTTTGTTGTGGTATAAAAATGTTCCCACATAGATTTGCTCTGGAACTTTGTGTGGACAAGCCCTCAGTAACTTTTATAGCAAGAAAAACTCTCTGAAGTAAGAGTAGTTGGGGAAAGGGAATTATATTAGGATTTGTCTTGGAGATTTTGTTTATAACATAATTAAGAAATTCTAAATTCCACTCTATATATCTACTATGTGTGGCAAAGCTCTGACCCTGTCCCTGTGGGTCCCATGCTTCCAGGCAGTTTATGCTAGCCTCAGAGGCTCACTGTGACCCTCCACATGAAGACCCTCCAGTCCCTGCTCTGGTCAGTCAGAGTTACAGCTATTGAGCCCTTTTCATCATAAGCTGGCAAAGGGCTTATTTCAGGACAGTATAGCCTCCTGTCCTGCTAGGGGTCTGCCTTCCCCTTCCAGGAGGTGTTTCAGTAGTAACAGGTTCGGGGGAACCTGGGCCCACCCTCCATTCCAGTTTCCGGCCTAGGAACGCTAATGGTAGCAGCTGTTGGTAGCCAACTTTTCACTGCCAGAGTTGCTACTTTTCCCTGGGCCACTTTCCCACAGCTCTCCCGCTTCTCCCTTACCAATAGCTTGAAGGTGTCTTCTGTATCCAGCCCTTCAGCAGCACATCCTCTCCTCTGCTTCACTGGTGTGAGCCCTTTTTGTAGTACCATAGAGGCCTTAATTAGAGTCAGGTGGTCACATTAGCTTAGTAGCCTCACCTGTCTCTTTGCAGGTTAATTGGAGTCAGGTGTTCTCATTAGCCTGAAGCTGTCTGTGCTCTGGTCAGTCAGAGAACAGAAAACTGTTGATCCAGTGGCCAGAATATCTGCCTTCTGCTACTCTGCTGAATTCAGCTGGCCTGGGTCTACCACATATGGCTATCCTTTTGTGTTTCAAAGACTTTGACAAGTATATATGTATTCTGTAGGCAAGGAACTAAATGATGGCAATATTCTCCCTGTGAATCGAATTTTTTTTTCCTTACCACTAATCCTGGGATCTGAAAGTTAAGCTGGATTCTTTCAGCCTCAAGGATTGTCAGCAGCAGAGACCCTGCAACTGCATTTCAGTTAACAGATCTGTTGCTTTGCAGATAGAATCGGGTCACCTTATGTAGAGTACATTGGCTCTGCAGTGCCAACAGAGTGGTTTAAAGTGGTTCAAACTTACTCTAGTCAGTAAAGTGAACAGATGTGCCTGATTCCATACACAGAGCAGATGTGTTGAATAAGAATGGTACTTATTCCAGTTGTTTTCTCTTTAGAGGTAGACCCAGCAGTGATAGATATCTAAAGTTTTGCAAATCCAAGGGAACTCATTCTGGTAGGGCCTATAGAAGTTTTTTTAATTGAAAATATGGTTTTCTGGTCTCTCACTGATTTTCCAGTTCCAAGCTACAGTATCACAAATCCCAAGGAGGGAGGCAACAGTTCCCTCCTCCCTTGCAGCTTCTTTCAATAATAATTCAAACCAAGAATTGATCATTTAAAAACCAAAATATGCTTTGGTTTAGTTCCACATTCTAAGTAGCTAATCCACTGGATGTGTCTTCACGTATAACTAGGAGACAGTTTTTTGTCAAAGAATTACTCTAGCAAACAAGATTCCTGCCTTTATTGCCTTAATGTAGACTTTCTGGTACTTGCAGGACAAATTTATGCCAGGAATGGCTGCTTGAATGAAGTTCTTCCCTGCAAACTTTCTGACTTGTCTAGTGGCTCTTTTTTGCAATTGACGTTAGCCAAGGCACAGTAGTTTCCAAACTAGCTTGCTCCCATGGAAAGTGAAAAGAGATGCTAAGATTCTTTGCAATAATTCCCTGTAATGTTTTTTTTTCAAAATAAAACCAATGTTAGTATTTCCCTGTCCACGTATACACCCCATTTAAAAATCCTTTCATGCAGTGCTGGGCACAACTCTGAGTTTTTAGCAACCTGAGTAATGCAGCAAGGTTTTGCAGGGAGGTTTAACAAACTAGTTGTGGGTCGTTTCCAAATTACTATGGTGTCTTGAGAAGCAGTTCATCTCTTTGAGTTTGATTCTTTTAGACCAGATTAGACAATGCTGTTCAGAGTAAAGAAAAGGCTAGAAAAGATTGGATCCACCTCAGGGTGATCCAGAGAAGATTTGATTTGTGTAGAGCAGTGGTCTTCAAAGTGGGATGCGTGAGATACCCCCCTCCCCCAGGTGTGCGCGAGACCCCAGTGCCACTGCCCATCCCGCTTGGGAGACCACCGAATAGACCGACGGTCTATTTTTGTCCCGCCGAAATGGCATCGCAGAAAGCGGAAGCTTTCAACTCAGCGGCATTTTGGCAGACATAACCCGGGGGGTCGTAAATGGATGCCGGACCGCGGCAAGGGGCCGCGGCTGGAAATCTTTGAAGAATGCTGGTCTAGAGTACAATTGGAATAGGGATATCTGCTTTTATCTTACGTTGGGGCCCAAACGTGTACTCATTAGCAACTTGCAAGGATCCTGAGGGTTATACCCATTTTGCTTAAGCTGGAGATATCTTTTTAACCTCAGTGTGTGGCCTGTGGAGATTATAGGGCCTACAGTGCAATGCTTTATATTCTGGTTGTATCTGATCAGCATGTGATCCTTTGAGCAACTGGACTGAGAAGCTTCAATGCATGCTGGCAATGGTACCTATAGTACTAGTATCACTGGGCTACATAAGCCTACTCAAGGGGAAGTTGAGCCCAGGCCTTGTCTAACTCCATAGCCATTTTTGGCCCATGAGATAGACTTTGGTTACCCATGGTTTATCTATTTTATTGGCGTGTTTTTCTTTTGCCTGATCCCAGTTCTTGTATTGTCTGTCTTGCGCTTTTTTAAGTGCCCTCAAAAGCTCTAAAACTATAACCTAGTATAGCTACCAGTGACTCTGGAACGAGAATAATTGAAAGCTGGCCACCTGAGCCGTAACTGTTCTTGTGTCGTTCCACTTACTTAGTGCCTCTGAACCTTGTGCCCTGTAGCCAAGAGGGAGACATTTATTTTTAGTCGTCGGCATATAGTGGGTAATGTCCCTCACTGTATTGCTTCTCTGAGCTGCCCCTCTTAAATTCTTCCTCTGGCCAAGAATTATATTAAAGAAAAAAGATATGTTGTTTTGGGCTCCTTTTAGATTCTGCAAGCAAAGGAGTGGTGGGCTAGGACAGAGGGCATGTGTTCTTCTGGAAGTGCTACTGGTGCTTGAGTAGGTGACACACTATGGAATTTGGGAGACACTTAGGAATAATATTAATACCAATGTTATAAAATTGCAATTATGCCAGTTATGCCATGTAAAATATCTGTGAAAATGTTATTTGTCAAATATCACCTTGTTTATATGATTGTATCACCTTTGCATTATGGGTTATAGATATGTATGTGTGTCTGTGTTTCAAAACTTCAAAAGTATGCTTCTGGATGACACCCCCTGACAGTCTGGCATCAGCACTGCCTAGCCTGCTTGATGGCCCAGTGAGAGCCATCAGGTATACAACTGACCCATTGAGAGAAGGCAGATGATACACCTTATGAGCCAGCAAGGCATGCATGGCTTCCAAACCACATGCTGGGCAGCTTGCGTTGGAAACAAAGGAAGCACAGGCTGAATGACAAAAGACTAAAAATTTTATAAAAGCTAATGTTTAAAGTCGTAGTATACCCAGGTTAAGAAGGAAGGTTCTGTACATCTGAGGTGAGGCTTGGGTTATGGGGGATTGCAAGTATCAATTACAAGGTTAACAAGGTACATACATATCACATAAGCAGCATAAATCCAGATTGAGGTGTGGGAGGTTTTTAAAGCATCAGTGGATAAATGGACTCAGGTACACCAACCATGGAACGTATTCCAAATCAGTAGCGGTGTAGAAAATAAGTACATGGGTGGGGTGAATCCTTCAGTTTGTCAGGGAAAGGAGGAAGTGGGTTATTTCCCTGGTCAACGTTCTCAATTACTTGACATGGTACTGGCGGTGTCCCGTGATGTGTTCTGTGTAGATGTCTCTGGATCACCTGTCGGATGGTGTCAGATACCATTAATAAAAGGAAGCTTCATCTTCTCCATTTTGTCTTCAGTCCTTCTGCTTACCTCTGGAGGAACTTGGCTACAAAAAGAAGCTCTGAGCAAAGGACTGAATGATCCATCCAAACTATGGATCTATTCCAGAGGACTTTCAAGTCAGCAAACTCACCAATGCTGCTAGGAGCCTGATGTATGGACTTTGATGTCTTTGTACGTATGTGACTGTTTTACCATTTAACATCTCTCTTGTTCTTTCCTTTTTCTTTATAATAAACCTTTAGTTTTAGACTCTAAAGGATTGGCTGATAGTGTGATATTTTGGGTAATATCCAAACCTAAACTGGCCTGGTGGCGTGGCTGACCCTTTGGGGTCAGAAGAACATTTTTGCATATGTGAGCAGAGTTTAAAATAACTTCTCACTGTACTGGATCTAGGTGCTGATTGGGAGCCAGAAAACTGGAATGCAATAAAGGGGGCTGTGTGATTTCTTTCTCGCTTCTTGATAACCACTGTGGGGGATCAGAAGCACAGTTTGTGACTAGTTGAGAAGAATAACTTCACTGTTACCCATCAGACTTGGGAGTGTGTGCTCTTCCTTTTGCAGCCTGCCCTGACTTTGGCATTTCCAGTGAGGCCTTCCCCGAGCACCTTGGGTCGCATTGGCATATTCAGCAGGATCCACAGAACCAGGTCATTTGGTTTTGAATCAAAACCCCATGCTATTCCAAATTTGAAATTTTTTTTAAAAAAGTTGAAGATTAAAGTTAATCACAGTGAGTGATCCACAATCAAAACAGCAAGCCCTGAGTTAGAGCCAGCATCTTCAACAAGAGAGAGAAATGGGAGAACTTTGGATGCAAGAGAAGCAAGCCTTGGCCCACTGGAAAAAGAAGCTGAGGAGAGAGCCAGGCCAGCTGAAGAAAGAACCAAGCAAGCTGGAGAGAAAAATAGAATCTCGCAGAGGTGAATGGAGCTGCTGCAAGCTGAGATCAAAGTTGCCAGACTTAAACTCCAAATCAAAATAACGAAAGAACAGCAAGAACTGTGCTATCCTGGAAGCACAGCTCCTCTTTACAGCAACGATGGAGATAGTCTGTTCAGTTTATAGAAATGTTGGTATGTTTAATAATGATGTGATAACTGTTTAGTGAGGATAATGTCATCACCCAGTCCTAGAAAAAGTATGAATGTGAATCCTCTGTATTGTCTGTAACAGACAGGGAGATTTGTGAATGGGGAGGGTCTGCTATAACAAGGAAGAGATTATCTCTTGCCTTGGGATTGTGGAAAATAGCTGTTTGTCCAGTCAGAAAAGCAGTTTATATGGTGAAGAAATTTCTGAATATCTAATATCTCAAAAGTGAATCTGGAATTCAATGAAGTGCAGAAAGAAGCTCAGGGAAACATTTCTTTAGGGCAGATCAGAGTTGCTGGTAAGTTTGAAGCCCTAACTGAGGAAGGAAAGGGCAGATTTCTGGTGGGTGATGGATTGCTGGCAAGTGAAGTTTATAAAAGTGAGCCTGACTCAGATAAAAGTAATGTGCTTAAAGTAGCTCAGTGTGATGAGCCACTGTTTGTGGAAAGCAACAGTTCGTTGAAGGGAAAACTGTTTCCAATTGTTTGCCTGTTAAAAATAGCAATGTGCCTAATGAAAGAGAACGTACTTCCAGTCCTTTGTCGAGCTGGCAGACTATGTTTGAGAACTATGGAGACCTCTCAGCCTATGGTTGAGGATATATCAGTTATCACAGAGGTGGTTCTGGGTTTAACTGATACACAGGAAGGAAGTGTTCCTAAGCTTGTGTTTGGTAACCTGCACGGTGCCAGTGAGGAAAGCTGCAGAGGGAAGGGGGGTTGTGAAAATCCTCTTAAATGTTCCACGGGTGATTCTGGGTGTAAGTGAAACTCAGAGGGAGTTTGTT
Organism: Dermatemys mawii; assembly: GCA_007922305.1. Lineage (NCBI taxonomy): Eukaryota > Metazoa > Chordata > Testudines > Dermatemydidae > Dermatemys > Dermatemys mawii. The sequence goes on from ML677332.1 coordinate 31,476,060, forward strand.
GTGGCTCCACAGAGCAGTGCTTCGGTAGAACAGAAAAAAGACAGACTGTTGCTTAGAAAGATCCCTAAAGAGAAAAATCTTCAGAGTAGTCTTTGCAAGCAGTTTGCTGCAAGTGACGGGTGTGGAAGTGATTTGATTGGGTTAACTCAGGTTGAATCACTGTATAGAGAAAGCAACAGTTTGTTGGGGAGAGTTGTTTCAGTTCCTAACTGCCAGACTCTTTCTGAGGTGTATAGATCCACTGACCTTGCTTTAGAAAGATCCAGTGTGGATAGCCTAGAGAAGGTTTCAGATGGGGGAAAAATTGTTCGCGAAATTGAACAGCCCTGTAGCCAAGTCACTGGACTTGCCCAGCATGTTCTCCGTGCTGATTCTTTGAGTAATTAGTCTGTATCTCAGGGTTTGAGGAAAGATTGGGTTACTGGTTTTTCAAAGCAGAACAGCCTTATGACTGAACCCACAAGGATGCAGGGGAGAGCAGGCAAACACTCACCCTTAGACACTTTGTATTTGTTTTGTATCTCTTTAAAACAGAGTCCAGTCTTTAAGCTGACGGTGGTGCTGGATGCACAAGCAAGAATGCAGGAGAATGTCGGTGTAGATGTTCACAGCCCAGAGGGGCTGCATTTGAGGTACACACTTAGGCCGGTAAAGGGATTTCTATAAGCCGGGATGTTGTTTTCAACCTTCTAGGAGAAAGGTAGGGGGTGCGGGAGAAGAACCCAATCCTGCTGAGGGGAAGAATGAATGTCCAGCCTTGAAATTGGTAGCTAATGAGAATTTGAAAGCTAGTGTCTGTTGATACAGTCTACCTGGCTGACAAGAGAGAGGGAAGATTTGTCCCTAAGTTGGTAGCACTGAGGACACATCTGGCCAGCCACGGGATTCAGTGAGACACAAGGCATGGTATGACCAAGATATTTATAAACTGCTTGTAACAAATTTGGTGTTACTGCTAAGGTTAAGCCCCCTGGTTTATTTGATTTTGATGTCAACCCTGGTAAAAAAGGGTGCCATGTGCCAGATTTTGACAAAAAGTCTGTGAACATATTGGGAATGATACCTGAAAATACACTGTATGCTAAAAAGCCTTGTAATAGTAAAATGGTATGACTGGTACATATAAGCATTCTTGAAACTTAGCACAGCAGAAAAACCTTTAATCCAGTCTGCTAGAATGGGAAATTAAGGCACACCACATAATGGTGTTCATAATTAGATGCCAAGGTAAATCCACCCTTGAAAGCATTAATATCTATATTAGAGTAACATCAGAGAGAATCAGAGGGGTAGCTGTGTTAGTTTGGATCTACAAAAGTGACAGTCCTGTGGCACTTTGTAGACCAGGGGTAGGCAACCTGCCAAAGGCGGCACATGAGCTGATTTTCAGTGGCACTCACACTGCCCAGGTCCTGGCCATCAGTCTGGGGGGTCTGCATTTTAATTTAATTTTAAATGAAGATTCTTAAACATTTTAAAAACCTTATTTACTTTACATACAACAATAGTTTAGTTATAGATTATAGACCTCTAGAAAGAGACCTTCTAAAAACTGTAAAAAAATTTTATTGTCATGTGAAACCTTAAATTAGAGTGAATAAACGAAGACTTGGCACACCACTTTGGAAAGGTTGCCAACCCCTGTTGTAGACTAACAAAGAGAGGATACTTTCAAAAAAGAAAAGCTTTAAATAAAGAGCCTGATTTAGTCAAACATAATTTTGATAAACTATTTCTATTGTACCCTAATATTTTTGATGTAAACTGAAACTATAATAATATAGGACCTAGAATGGAAAATTCTTGAAATGAATTCAGCAGTGTCTCGGGACACTCTTTTCTGCACCATTTTGCGTGGGGTGTGCGATGCCCTAGGGAATCTGGGGGACACTTTGGGAGATTATGAATATCAGTGTTGTAAAATTACAATGAGTTATGCAGATATACCATGTAAGATTGTGAAAATGTTATAATTTTCCAAATGAGGTAATTCTGATTATATGTTTGTACCACTTTTGCATTATGGGTAATAGGTATGTATGTAGGTCTGTGTTTCAAAATTTGTGCTATGCTGCTGGGTGACACCCCCAGACAGTTTGGCATCAGCACTGCCCAGCCTGCTTGAAATGACCCATTGAGAGAAAGCAGAGGATACATATGATGACTCAGCGAAGGATACATATTTCTGACTCTGGTCAGAAAAGACTCCCAAGCCACGTGCTGGGCAGCTTGTGTTGGAAACAAAGGAAGCACAGGCCACGTGGCAAAAGACTATAATAAAAGGCAGCTGCATCTTCTCCAAGATGCAGCTGCTTCTTACCTCTAAAGGAACTTTGATACAAACTGAAGCTCTGAACAAAGGACTGAAGGACTCATCCAAGCTGTGGATGTATTCCAGAGGGACTTCCAAGTCAGCAAACTCACCAATACTGCGAGGAACCTGATATATGGACTTTGACGTCTTTTGCACGTGACTGTTTTACCATTTATCATCTCTTCTTGTTCTTTGCTTTTTCTTTGTAATAAACCTTTAGTTTTAGACTTTGAAGGATTGGCTGGCAGCGTGATATTTTGGGTAAGATCCAAACCTATACTGACCTGGTGGTGTGGCTGACCCTTCGGGGTCAGAAGAACATTTTTGCATATGTGAGCAGAGTTTAAAATAACTTCTCACTGTACCGGACCTAGGTGCTGATTGGGAGCCAGAAAACAGGAATGCAATAAGGTTGAGGGAAGGGGGATTTCTTTTTTGCTTCTTGATAACCACTGTGAGGGATCAAGACCACAGTTTGTGACTGGTTGAGGAGAATAACTTCACTGTTACCCACCAGTCTTGGAAGTATCTGCTTTCCCTTTTACAGCCTGCCCTGACGTTGACATTTCCAATGAGGGCTGCCCCAGCACCACTGGTCACAGGGGGTAAAAATGTTCTTATACCCATGTAACTTACTCATGTACAGGAAGGAGAATAGGCTATACTAGTATAACAGCACTTTTATTCTAGTACAGCTGTTTTGTTTTTTTAAAAAAAAAATTACACCACTGGCCAAAATAGTTATACCCATACAAAATTTGTGTGTAAAAAGTGAGGGCAAGTAATTCTGGGTAGACTTCTTTTTAATTTGAACTTAGTGGATCTCTGTTGCCTTGATTTGTAGTAGTGACAGGGAGAATCAGCCCCTGATCAAAAGTTGATATCAGGAAGTTTGCCTCTTGCAACCAGTGGTGGGGTCTATCTCACAAGTGAGTTGAATAGTCTGTTAAGTGATTATGAACTGACATAGCCATGTGGAGAGAAGAGTAATAGTATTTTTAAATGTAAATATTTTTATTTAGCAAATTCAGAGCAAGTGCATAGGAGAACTCACTGAGGACAAGTCATCAGCATTCTGAACTTGTGTGTGTGTGTGTGTCTCCCCCTTTCTCCAAAAGAAATCGAGTAATTTTTGAGGCACTAATTGAAATTCAGTCCACAATGCTGCTTAACCTGCTGCTCTATATGTAGCACTGGAGCACCCTGAGAGAGGCATTGCTAATCTCATTTTCTAGTCTCTCTTATCTGCTGACGGGGATGGAGAGTTAAATTTAGATACCTTCTTCCATGTTTGGGCCCAGTTCCCAGACAGCTCTGAGAGCACACTGTAGCTTCTATACCCACGTCATAAAGAACGAGCTTCTGTTGTAGCCAGTAGCAAGAAAGGAGGGTGTGTGGTGATTTAGTAGAGCTAGGTCCCCTCTTGCCCTTCATTCCCCCCTTAATTATTGAAGAAGAGTTTTTTTTAAAGAGTTTGCTACACTGTTTGTAAAGCAGCCCAATGGATTCTCCGAAGGTGTGTTGTTTTGCTGTGTGTCCCTTTCAAACTACACAGCATACAAATTTAAATAGGCAAATCTTCCTCTTCGGTTTTTCTTTTCATGTTTTATTTATTGTTGGTTTATATTTCATAAGGGCAATTTGTGGTGCTGTGCTCATCAGGGATAGGTCCATTATGCAATGGTAAGGTATTGCCATCTCTTCACATGAAAAAGAAATCTGGTTATATCAGACGACATCTCTGTTTAAATAAATAAAAAGCCTTCATCATAAAAACTACTGTACTGAGATTTACTGTTAGTCTTAAAAATCTATAGCTAAGCCAATTTAAATAAATTTTTTTGGCTACCTCCAGGTGAAAAAACAAAATATTTTTCTACAATTGAAGACTGATTTATTATGTAATAATCCTCTTAATTGAAGCCTGTTACTGGGATAATGTAATAAAAAGAATGAATTTTACATACTTCATTGTAAAATTAGAATGTGGTGGCTTGCTCTGTTTGCATAAAGCACTCCCCATGTTGTTATGCAGTCTATACACTGGTATATGTGGTTGGGATGTTCAGAATCACTGTGTTGGCCTAACTTTGCTCACCCGAAACTATTAACTTCCCTGAAAGCAGACTTAGGCCAGCACAGAATGCTTTTGCAAAGCCCAGCCCACGTGACTAAGGACCACTGTCAGGTAACCTAAAGAAGGAGTTTACTACTAACATCTTAAATTATAATTTACAATTTAGGAAAAAAAAAAACCCTTTCACTTTTCATCACTCAGGAGGGTTGTTTTAGTTTCTGCATTTACTCAGTTTCTAGTTAGCTCTGTTTTCTGACTCATAGTTACTGTTGCAAATACTGTTGACTGAAAACTTCCAACTTTGCAGGGGAGTGTTAACATTTTTTAAAAAAAAAACTACCCTGTAAATATGACCAACCTTTCTATATGAAATAATGAAAAGAGTTAAGATTAAACTAATCTGAATTTTGTGTTCTTCATTGATGTTAGCTCTTGAATAATATTTGAGAGTTCTACAACTTAAGCAGCCATTTGAAATCATAGCCTGTGCTTTCAGGACTACAGTGCGTATCCAGCAAGTTAGGTCCAAAGCAGTGACCAGGCAGCAGAGAAATGGAGAGCAGGAAAAGAGAGCTATTCAATTAACATTTGCTGTTGAGCTGACTTTGCAATATTCCACTGGAAATTCCTACCAGTCCTTCGCTACCTGATGCCAACTATAGTCGTTGGCAGCACTGCCTATGATTTTTACTGGCTACTTAATAATTTGGAACTTTAAATATGTTTGCATTATATATAAGCATTGTGGAGTCCAATCTTGCCCTTACTGAAGTCAATGGCAAAATTTCCATTGGTTTCAGTGGGAGCAGAATCATGCATTTTGGTGGCAAAAAGCCAGTTCAGAGTTTGAAGAATGGGGAGAGAATTGTTATTTATTGTGATGTATGTCCTACTGCAGTTTGTTTGCTCCATATTTTACCAAAGCCCTGTAATCCCAGTGAGTGAGTCAGTACAACAGTGGAGTCTGTTATCACTTTATCTTCCTCATTTAGTTCTTTTAATTATTTTAATTGACCCACTAAGACACAGCCAGGACAATATTGGGAAGCCCCGTGATCATAGCATCTTTCCTTATCCAATCCCTTTCCTATTGCTTATTTCGTTTATTCATTGTAGCTCATCTCAAGACTAGATTGCAAGGTCTCTAGGGCAGGGGCCTTGTCTTGCACATCTTTGAGTGCTGTAAAATAGCAAACTATATAACCCCCTCAGTGTCAATCCTAGAGCAGGATTCTCTGTAGCCATTTCAGGGAGGCTAGGTCATGCCATCAGAAAAAATCCCTGGTGACACTGTAGCCCCGGCTTGCTCAATGTGTCTCACTTTGTGCTCTATACTAACAGAACTCAGGATGATAGTTTATAGTAATATTGTAAATATATGTTGTTCTATAAAGAAACAGTAGTCAACACAGTGACAAATGGGATAGTATGGATGCTGCTAGGTGTTTACGGCCAAATCCCAGCTACTGTTAAATGAGCGTGACTGCACTGAAGTCAGTGGAGCTATGCTGTCTTATGCCAGTTGAGGCTCTTGTTCTTATTCTCTAGTTTCTGTGAAGACTATTTATTTTTAACTAAGTTTGCACATATTCAGTTAATTTAATTAATAACTAATGCTGTCTTATACTACCAGAGAGTCTTCACTCCAAACGGTCTCAATGTGTTTTGTAACCAAAATGGCGTACAAAAGTAAATCACCCATAACTGAAAAGTATGTTGAAAAATACCAGTTGTGTAATGGTGCACAAAATTTTAAGAAACTGAATATCATATTCACCTGAAACTGCAGGAAGTATTGAGAGGTGCAGAATGTAATCACCGAATCATAACTGTTGGATTTAACACTGCATCTCTTATAGGAGGTGCTGTGGGAATCTTAATTACTGCAAGAGGTCAAGGCCTTAGTTTTATATCTCACCTCTAGCAGCACAACTGCTCCTAACATTATGCTGGAATGTTGGTTGAGTATTGATGTAGAGAGAAGAGTGCCACTGACTGAATCGCCCATACCAATTACTGCACCATCCTGGAGATCTCCTTTCCAAGTGCTTGCTGGATCCAAAACCTGGATAATTTGAGACCTGCAATGATCACCATCCAAGATAGTATTGTTGGTGGTAGGTTTGCTAGTACTAAATTACATTATAAGCTCTTTGAGGCACGAACCGTATCTTTCATCCTGTTTGTTCTGTAAAGCGCCAAACACATTTCTGGGCCTGTAAACACAATAAATGATGCTAGATTATGTTGAAATTTCAGTTGTATGGTGGCTATATCTAAAATCATCTGTTTTAAATTTTAATTTGTAGACACCATATTAGTGAGTGTCTCCTTAAACTTTTCTGAGATCCAAGAATTTTCACTAGTTTTTGTGAGAGAATGAATAATGTGCATGTTCTCTTTCTTACTATTAGCTGGCAATACGCAATGTACCTTTGTGGTTCTATATAGGTAATTGGCAGTGAGGTTAAATGGAATGCAGTGTATAGTGTAACATTCCTCATATACTTACAGTTGGACTTGCCTATCTACTGAGTAACATTTCCATCTCTGCGAAGCATAGGGGTGTGCTGCTCTGACAGCGAAAGAAACACTTGAATTAAGAAGAACTATATTAAATTCATTGCAAGGTGTACTTATTGTGGAAGTAAATCCAAGTGCACAAGTATGGGATTAATTTTCTTTTATTAAGAATCAGAGAGGTAGCCGTGTTAGTCTGGATCTGCAGAAGCGGCAAAGAGTCCTGTGGCACCTTAAAGACTAATAAAAGTATTGAAGCATAAGCTTTCATCGGCTAATTCCCACTTTGTCAGATGCATGCATACTTTTGTTAGTCTTTAAGGTGCCGCGGGACTCTTTGTTGCTTTCTTTTATTAGCATTTCCGTCAGTCTATTCTGTACCCTGACTCTCACTCACTAGATTGACTTCAATGAACTATGAGGATGGAAGAAAAACACAGATATGGCAATTGACAGAACATCAATGCAGTTTATATGCACTCCTACTCTCAAGTGACTTTCAAAATATGTTTCTAGCTCTGCAAAGTTAGCTTGACTTGAGAATCAATTTGGGCTCTTTTTTTCTTTCTCTTACATTAAAATCTATATTAAAGGCCTTGCAGGCCAAATTACAAGCTAGTGTCACCTATGCAACCTCTTTATCGTCAGTGTAACATAGATGTAACTGACTGGAACTTAGCAAACAATTCTGTCGGTATTGCACACGGTAGAATAGAATCCTCTGTGTTCTATCTTAGCTTTATCAGCAGCAGCTCTACACACAACAGATCTGAGTAAGAAAATGACATTTTTATAGTCACTTTTCAAAATAACTAGTTTAACAAAAAAAAAAAAAAACTTTATTGCACATTTCCAGGTCACTAGTTTTCGTATAATATCAGCCATGTGAAGATCTATGAAGAAATAGCAAAACCCATGATTCAGAATTCAGACAGACATCCCTGGGAAACTAGAATGAAAAAGAGAAATTGTAAATGTACACTTGGGTTTTGGTCAGCAACTGTCTTTTTAATCTGTCTGTACAGTGCCTGATGCGATGGAGTTCTGATGTGTGACCAGGGCTCCTAGATCTTATAGTTACACAAATAATTAATAATAAAAGTTTACAGCCTATGAATCATCACATGTTTCTGGGCTACATTACTACCTTTTAGTCCATCCCTCTAACCCCATGTTCTTCAGTTATTCTTCTGGCACCCATCTTTGGGGGCAGAGGATTTAAAGTTCTAACTTGAGACTTTTCACTAGCATCAGTAATTTGATCCAATCGGCAAAGATCTTTAGGTTCAACCAGCTTCTCTCTTCTCCAGTGATGCCAGGAAACTGGAAGCAGTAATTTTAAAAAATGAAGCCACTTGGCTTTCTATATATAGCAGCACTTCTGATCCCAAGAAACCAGCACTCTCATGCAGTCTGTTTTTAGCTGTCAGTGTTTGTAAATTAATATTAACGATGCTAGCCTTAAGTAATTCTTTTAAATGTGTCTTAGTGTTTTTCCCTTGCTGTTCCCAGTTTTTTTATTTTAAAATAGTAGTTTAAAAAAAACCTATCTGTACCTCAGTCTCTTTTGCCTTCTTCATCAGAACGCTAAGTTGACCAAGGTTCCCTCTGCTGAAGGGCATCATATTCTTAGAATGCACCTGACTTGCATCAAAGTCAGTCTGGTTTTGATGTCAGCCAGAAGGACTAATTTAAGCTTTGGGATCCTGTGCACGCCATTTCTTATAAATTACACATGAAGCTCTCTGCGTATTGCAGAGATTTAAAAAGATGAAACTAATTCAATTTTCATTGAAGGGAGGGAGTGGAAGGGGAAAAAGGGAGAGAGACAATTACTGATGAAAGAATTAAAGTTTGAGAACCAGAAAGAATTTAATTGTATGACAGATGTCAAAACAGTTTATAAGTTTATTCTCTTCATTTTGTTTCATCATTCACCCATTTCATAACATAATTTAGTTTAGCCAACATCTCAATATATAGCTGAAAAGCTAAAGAGCAGTAAATATTTACTGTCACTAGGAGGCTTACAGATCTAGCGCTTCTTTTCTTTTTTTTTTTTTTTTTTTTGTGCCTCCCCAGTAAAAAATGCGAGAGTTGATTTTCAGAGGCTCTGGTCATCCATAATGCCCACTGTTTCAGTGGGACCAGTGGATTTTTTTCTACAAAGACAGAAATTCTAAAGTTCCAGTGTCAAAGAATAAGGTTTGGAGACAGCATGATCTGTTCCATGGTTTTTCAGTCTGGATGTCACAACCATCCTCCCTTTTTCTCTGTCTGTCTTTGTCAGAAGGAAATCCTAAAACTGTATGCAAAAGGGTGACAACCACCAATCTGTTCAGGAGCTTATTACCACACCCATCACTGTGGAATCGGCACACTTTCCATAACACATTAAGAAATGTGATTTGCATCTTTGAGGACAGAGTTGGGGACTGAGCCTCAGGATTCCTGCATTTTATTTCCAACTCTGCCACTGATTCACTACTTCACCTCCAAGTATATTCATCTGTAAACAGAATGCAAGAATTCTTACCTCACTCATAGGAGACAAGAGGCATGGTCCAGTGGTTAGGACACTAGTCTGAAACTCAGAATACCTGGGCTCAGTACCCTATTCCAGTGCAGATTTCTTTTGTCATTTAGTATCTCTGTGCTTCAGTTCCCCAGCTGTGAAATGGTGATAATAGCACTTCCTTTCCCTCGTTGGGGTTTTGTGAGGGGTGCGCATTGAACTGATCCTTACATTGATAGAGAAAATATAGTAGGTGCTCAGATACTATTGTAACGAGGGTCTTAAATGCATAAGGTAGGAAGATTGCGATTTACTGTAATTAACATTGGTAAAGCATTTGAGATCTGCAGTTGAAATGTATTTGATTGAAAATGTTGTTAGATTCTTAAGTGGCTACTCTTTATTTCAGGCTATTTTTCAGACTCTCTTAAGATTTAATCCCATTACTTGTTTACCCTGTGGTTTTACCTAAGAATGTCAAGATAGCAGTGTAGTCATAGAGCAGGATAAACGGACACATTGTTCTGTTTGTGATCATTACTCTCTTTCCTTCCGGGTCTGATTTTTGTGAAATTTCTCCCAGACATTTTTTTGTAGTCCTTTTATGTCTTCAGTGGGTTCTGTGCTTCCAAATCTGTACGCAGACACCAAAGAGTTCTGAATTTTGAGTTAAATTATCACCTTAATGAATTCATGATTTTGGCTCAGGTTAATGTAATAACACGACTAAATTGTGCTTCAGAACTATCTATCCAAGTTAGCACCCAGTATTGTTTTCCCCAGATACTAGTTGCTCCAGTAATCTTCCAGGAGAAGAAACTGGGCTACTAATGAAAGAAAATCAGAGTAGATTAAGCATCTGAGATCCTTATATTCTGTAACTTTGAGTGGCCTGATCTAGCAAGTGCTTAGCACTCTGCACTCCCACTAAAGTCTCATTGAGTCCTCAGTACCTTATAGGCTTACTTATCTCTATGTAGGAGAAGAGGGAAAGGGATGTAATGTCATCTCTGGATTGTTGCTTCTGCACCTTCATAATTCAAGGTTTGTATTAGATGATGTGTCCAGAGGAAGCTGTTTTATAATGTGTGTTTACATTTTTCTGTTTTTTACAGGCCACTGTCATGAGAGAAACCCTGATGGCAGCCATGACAAGCAGAAGTACTTCGGTGACCCCCAAGAGTCTGTAATAACAGCTGAGGAAGAAAACTCTGAAGGAGATATAGAAGAAGATCCAGAAGCCTTTGTTCAGAGTTCAGTAGGAGACCCTTCCTCCCTGAGACTGGAAAGTAAGTCAGCCTTGGAATTTCAGTGCATGCTTGGACAGTGAGCCGCTTTCTACGCTTGAAGCCTGGCTTCCTTTTCAGAAGAGCTATTTTCCTTCCTATAGATGTGCTCTCCAGTTTTCCTTGCCACAAGGATGAAACACCTATGACAAGATAGAAGAGGCTATTTCTTAATTCAGTTGATTTCTTATTTGATCTTTCAAGTCCTTCCCAAATAGACAAATTAAAGGTGCTACAGCGCAAGGCTATCACTGAGTTTCTTTTACCTCTCAAGTGCCCCGTTTCTTTTAGTTTGTGTGGGCAAAAACACAGGTTGTGTACAATACTCTCACTTACTAGAATGTGACTTGAACTGATGCCCCCCACAAAGTGAAATAATAATGAAACCTTTAAGAAGTTACAGTTTTTAAAATAGTGTGTTAAGCATCTTTGACACATTCTGCCTCTTTAATGTGAGTTTTACTAGGGGTGTACTGCATAAGGTCTTAAAGCAATCCCCTGCGTGACACAACAGTTAGAGAGTTGTGTGCATTAATATTTAACACCCTTCAGATTTTGAGCTCCTCAGACAGCAGTCCTGGTGAGTTTTCCTCCCTTTTACTTTCCCTTGTGAAACACAGTAGTAATGAGGTAAACTGCTGAAATTACTCTTGATAACGTTTCACTCTGTGGCACTTGAAAACTCCTTATTTCATCTCCTTATTCCAGGGAGAGGGAGGAAGAGAAACAAGTAACCTTTAAAAGTGATCATATTCTGTTCCCCACTCTTCTTCCTCAAGCCTAACAGCAAAAAGCATTAGGTTACAAGTATGGTCCGGATTTAAGGATACTATTTCCTAGAAGACACTTTGTTGATTTGTATACCCATCTCATTCGCACCTTGGTAATTCCTGAATCAACTGTACTAGATAAAAGTGGAGAGAGGAAGACAGTTGGTGAAATCAGGACATGGAGAGTTTTACTCCATGTCAGTGCTCAAGCTCAGAAAGCTACAGAGAAGCAGCTGTTTATCTTCCCACTGAAACAAAGAATTGTCAGGGACAAGGAGAAGAAGAATGAGAACTGATCTAGAGTTGCCCACTTTTGAATCAGCAATTGATGAAGCATCATTATGAGAAGACCTATATATTCATAAAGACTCTCCAATAGCTTCTGTCCATTTGTGACGCACAGTGAGTGAGCAGTGATCTTCCTATTCAATACTTCTGATTTTGAAAAAATAAATGAAAAGTTAATACAGATAGCACAACTGTCAGGGTGATAGCAAGGTTTAAATTTCACCTAAGCCTTGTTTGCTTATGTCACTTTTCAGAGTCCTTAGTGTGAATGAATGTGTTCATGGTGAGGAAGGGGGTTCATTCAAATTAAATATTTCAGTTCTGTTTATTAAAACAAAATATTGTCATCAATCCAGCTTTCATGAGCAGCCCTATAATAACAAATCAAGCTATGCAATTCAACAGTTTTGAAGAACTTTAACAAGCCAGGGTGTTTGAAGAAAATCAGTTTTCCAGCTCTCAAAAAGTGGAAATTGTGATTTTTTAAAAATTGCAGGAAGTTCCTCTCTTGAATCATCCTTGGAGTTTACTTTTTTTTAATTAAAGGTCTTAGATGGTGTGCATTATATTTGCACCGGTAGAAGACTTTAGGCATAGTACAGTAATATCCCTTTGTACTGCCTTTGGAAAAGAGGAGATAAGAGGGGGATATGATAGAGGTATATAAAATCAAGAGTGATGTGGAGAAAGTGAATAAGAAAAAGTTATTTGTTCCCATAATATAAGACCTAGGGGTCACCAGATGAAATTAGTGGGCAGCAGGTTTAAAGCAAATAGAAGGAAGTTCTTCTTCACACAGCGCACAGTCACTGGTGGAACTCTTTGCCTGAGGAGGCTGTGAAGGCTAGGACTACAACAGGGTTTAAAAAAGAACTGGATAAATTCATGGAGATTAAGTCCATTAATGGCTACTAGCCAAGATGTCTAAGGAATCGTGTCCCTAGCCTCTGTTTGTCAGAGGGTGATGATGGATGGCAGGAAAGAGATCACTTGATCATTTCCTGTTAGGTTCACTCACTCCAGGTCATGTGGTATTGGCCACTGTCGGTAGACAGGATACTGGGCTGGATGGATGTTTGTATGGCCATTCTTATGTTTTTATGTACTACTACAACACAAATAATGTTGGTGACACCTATTGACATTTCATTTCAGACACAGTTGTTGCAGAAAGCAATGACTCAGAAGGGATGGAGAGTTTGGGAGATGCTCAGATGTCTGAAGAGATGTTGGCCTTGGTGGACGAGTTTGAAAATTCCTGGTCTCTTGAAGCCTTTGAGGGGGCACTGGAGGTGAAAGGTCGTCGGATGGATTTGCAGGGAATCCGGGTTCTAAAGACAGGTTCTCAGGATGGACTGGCTACCTCCTGTTTTGGAGATTGTGGAGATGATGATGAAGCTGAATGGGTAAGAGCACTCGTTTGCAAGATATAGTTTAGTAGCATTCATAAGTCATGTATGCTAATTTACCATGACTATAATAATGATGGTTTGAAGAGAGGCTGAACAGTTCAGCCTTGAATACAGTGTCTTTAATCTCTAGGTCACCACTCTTTCCTGGGTCATAAATGACATGACCACCTCAGAGCTGGTTGTTGGCCTGTGAGAAATAAATTGGTAGTTTCAGTCTACCTCTTAACAGACAAAATGGCCACCAGCATTATTACTAATTGACATCTTTACTGGTAGCAAAGAGGCCAAGTATTGAATGAACCATGGAGGCAGAGTACACCTCTTATGTTTGCAGCGGTTCAGGCCCTCTTAGGCGATGGTTGAGTCTCACTGCTGGTGAATGGGAATGAAATTTGACTGCATTGTGCAGGTAGGGGATTTCATTCTCCTGTGCGCTCAGATCTGGCACTTACCAGAACTGAATTCATTTTGAGAAATACATTCATAAATTTAGAGAGACAAAGCAGCTAAAGTAACTTTTATTAGAGCTACTTCTGTGATGGAAGAGCAGCTTTTGAGCTCCATAAAACTCTTCTTCAGTATTTTTCTTTAACTATTTTTCTGACCTCAAGAAGAACTCTGTGGAGCATGAAAGCTTGTCTCTTTCACAAACACAATTTGGTCCAATAAAAGATTCCCCCCCATCTCTAGCATACGCTGGGACCATGACAGCAACATGAAAAACATTAATAAACAATTGTCTCTTTTTTAAAAAAAAAAAATCTACCTTGATGCATTTAAAAAACAAACTGCTATTCTCTTTAACTGGCCTTGGACTTTTACCCCAATGAAAAATTATTATAAAAGGGGAGGGTACAATATTAACTAAAAGGTCTAGTTAGTGTAAAGATACCTGATGTCCATTTTGATGATGCTAGGAACAGAACAAAAAAGGGAAGTGTTCCAGTTCGGTAGCAGTTGCATGGACTTTCTCCCTCACGTACACAAATGAATCCTCTAACGTATTTCATATGTGCAATACGGTATAATTTGTCACTGTTAGCCCTACCAATGTTGTTCTTTTCCAGATCACATTCCAGGTCAAACGTTTAAAGAAACCAAAAGCAGAAAGTTTGGATCTTCAGGAGCCCCCTGGGAGAAATGAAGAGGAAGGGGTTAATGTAGAAGATGAAAACCTTTACCAAATGGCACTGGAGATCAGTGGCCCAAAGATACCCTCCCCTGGACCACCAGGTAAATTACTGTTTTCAGGGAAAGCAAATTCCTGAGTGCCTCACATTCCATTGTATTAATATATTAAATGGATAATGGATTACAGAGGTATATTTTGGTCTGTATGAATAAGTGGCACAGTTAGAATTCTGTCCCATAAACATTCTTCTAAGAGCCCATATTTCTGGAGTGCAATACAGTTGTGTGTTTTATAGCATCTTTCACCTCAGCTGTTTCCCAAAACGTTTTTGGGGGTAGAATGAAAAAAAAATGAAAGAGGAAAATTGAGAGGAGAGAAAGCAAGGGAGGAAAGATGTTTTGGTAATATTTGAATGAAGCCAGAGAGCTAATGAGGTGGAGAAAGTAGTAGGAGTAGTATTTACCTGGTGTCACTGAAGTGCACAGCATTTTTGTATGTTCAGATACCCCAGTGACAGACACAGTATGAGATACATTTGATATAATGAACGATCCCTGCCCCCAAGGACTTTACGCTCTGAGTCAAAAATCAAATGTGGCCCCAGTCACAAAGTACTGCTGAGTTTTTATTTTTACTGTGTTTTCATTTGGTGATGGCCTGAAACAATGACTAGACATCTGCTCCAGATGGTAGGACTTGCGGGAAAGAAGACTCTTGCCCCAACTGAGGTGAAGTAAGGTGGAAGGAGAGATTAAGGTTGTGCTAGGGAGCAGAGAGGGAATGCAGGAGGAAAATAGAAAGAAGCAAGATCTCTGTAAGATAGGCTTGACCCAAGCATGAAGGTGTGCATCCATCACCGGAGCCATCAGTGGTATTCTGCACATGCTGGAATCCTAAGCACCTGGAGCCAGGGGATGTCATAGAAGAGAGCGTTCAAAAGTCAAGATGAGATGAAATGAAGGTATGGGGAGGATTTCAGCAGACATGGAGCTTAGATAGTGTTGTACTTGGGTAGTGTTGCAGAGTTGATGCAAGATGTATTGGTTTTTTCAAGCAAAGGGCTGTTGTATTGCAACAAATTTTAGTCAGTGAAAGGTGGGATGGCTGAGTGGGTAAGGCCACCTGCAGTTCACCCAGCTGCAAAATGAGTAGCTGATCCATTGGAGTAGGACAGTCAAAGCAGTTGGACATGATGCTGACCACATCACTCGCTAGTGTACTGTTCGCTATGAAACCGACATGCCTGGACCAAGTCATGTCAATGAGCCGTTGGCTCAGGGAAACTTTTTGACTTTGACCAATTGGGGTGGATTTGACCTTGTGACTGAGGAGGCCACTTTGAAGGTTCTAATACAGTAACTCCTCACTTAAAGTCATCCCAGTTAACGTTGTTACGTTGCTGATCAGTTAGGGAACGTGCTTGTTTAAAGTTGTGCAATGCTTCCTTAGAACGTTGTTTGGCAGCCGCCTGCTTTGTCCACTGCTTGCAGGATTCTCTGGAAGAGCAACCCCCTCCTCATGGGGATTAAAACCGGGGGGATCAGCAGCCTCACGCCCCCTCCCGCAGCAGCTCCCCTAAATTCCCTATAAGGTATGTGGCTCGGCAGCTGCCCAGCAGCATTTCAGCTGTCCCTACCCCCGTGCCGTGCTGCTCTTGACATGCCCTCTGTCCTGGAGGTGCTCCTAGGAGCTTCCTGCTTGCTGTGGGAGGAGAGAGGAGAGGTGCTGATGTCAAGATGCCCCCTGTTCCTGCCCTCACACCTGATCCATACCCCCTCTCCACAAAGTGGAGGAGGGGACAGGACTTAGGGACAGAAAGCGGGGAGCTTCAGAAAGCTGTTGTTTCCTATGTGAACTGGCTGATCTGCTAAAAAAGGGCAATGTACTTGAAGTGGGGTCAGTGTATTTAAAGGGGCAATGCATGTGTGTCTCTCACTCCTGCCGCACCCCCCAGCACTTTGGAAAGTCTGCACCCGTGCATGTACTGTCAGGAGGAGGGAATGGTGCACTCCAGCTGGATAATGTGGGCTCATCATGTTCAGTTTTTGCAGAGAAGTGTTTGCAGCTACTGCCCTGCATGTGTTGTGTTTCCTCCCTCCTGCCTCGGTGCATGCTGCCTTGTAGAGTGTGAGGCTACATTAAGAACAGCATATTAACCCTTGAGGGCTCAGCCAAAAGGCATTCCCTGGGAAATATTCCACCCTCTATCTCCACTACCTCAACCAAGCTTTACAATCATTCATTGCTCTGTACAATAATAAACTGTTTGTTTAAAGTTGTTTAAAACATATACTGTACATGTATATAATGTCTTTCGTCTGACAAAAAAAATTTCCCTGGAACCTAACCAGCACATCCTCCACATTTACATTAGTTCTTATGGGGGAAAATGGATTCGCTTACCATCGTTTTGCGTGAAGTCGCATTTTTCAGGAACATAACTACAACGTTCAGTGGGGAGTTACTGTATGCACCTTTTAATAAGCTTCCATTTTAGCAATTGGAAGACTTGGATTTGTTTAATATTTAAACAGTAAAGATTACTTGAGGCTAAGCAGGTTGGAAATTGGATCCTATCTGTGACCTTACACTCCCCCATAATGCTAAGCTCACAAATATTATCTATCTAAAGACTATCTTAGTCTTAGGTATTTGTATGGTGTCTGTTACGGTAGTATCTGAGCATCTCATATTCCTTAATGGATTTATCCTCTCGATATGCTTGCGAGGTAGGAAATACTTTTTATCCCCTTTTTACAGGTGGAGAACTGAAGCACAGAGACACAAAGTGACATGCCCAAGGTCACATAGGAATCTCTGCTAGAGCAGGGAAATAAGTTCAAATGCCCCATATCCCATGCTAGTTCCCTAATCATTCTTTTTCTTGTTATAAATTATCACTGCAGTGAGATGATCACCACCACCAGCAGGGGGGCTCAGAAATGCCCAGGTAAACTACTGAATACTTAAGAGTGAAATGCATTCCACAGTACTGACATGCTGAGAAATGATTACCCTCGCATGAATTTTCCCACTGACGCACTGAGTGCAACTTCCTTTAACAGGCCTCTAATCAAAGTGTTTTCTATGAGTTGATTTAATAGATTTATTTTAAATTTGCAAAAATAAAGGGAAAGCACTTTTATGCAGGAGTAGGCGATAAAATTTGGATCCAAATGGCAAAAGAAAATCAAGTAAGTAGAACTAGATCTTGAAATGCTGCCTAGGCAATGTATTTAGCTCTTTGCTTGTTTTTTTTCCCTACATAGTATTATTGATATTATTAAGCACCGTAATAGTTAGAACCATATAGGGCCAGCATTGTTAGCCTCTTGCTGAGCTATTTAGTAGCTAAAATTTTTTTTCTGCTTATAAACACCACTTGTTTTGAAACTCCCATGTGATAGACAGTATTGACTGGTGGTTAAAACAGGAAATCTAAAATGTTAGGGCCTAATCCAAAATGCACTGAAGTCAGTGGAAAGACTTCAGTGGGTTTTGGCTCATTGGTCTTATTCCTTACTTTGTCACTGATCATTTACGTAACCATGGACAAAGTAGCTCCTGCCTCAGTTTACTCATCTGTAAAATGGAAAGAATAATATTTACCAACCTAATGGAGATTTCCAAGATTTAATTTTTTTAATGGTTTCTAAAGTACTCTTAGATCTGCAGGCAAGACTCTATAAAAGTTATCATCCATCAGGATCACTATTAATGTTGTTCTCTGAAAAATATTGACATTATTCCGTCTCTTCCTGAAACAAGAAGAACAGAGGCTATAATAAGCAAAAAATATTAGTATTTGTTCTGGAAGTAACTGCAGAACTGGTAAGGAAATCTCAGCACCTTCTTGGTAATATTTTCTATTTAATAATTTGCCTCAAGAAACCTGAAGTACAGAATTGAAGGAGTCACTTTGCCTTTTTTGAGTGTAACCCAAAAAATAATTATTCTTAAACTACAGATGTGGAAAGGTATTAATAAAAAGGTTTTTAAACATACATATTGCAGCCTTTAACATACACGTTTAAGCTCCGATCCTGCAATCAGATCACCATAGGCAGACCTTTGGGTTCCACACAGGTGTGGGGCTCTTTTCACAGGGATCTAATTGCGAGCTTGGGGTCTTAGCTCTTTGAGGCAGGGAATACCTCACATGCCTCTACGGTGTAAAGTGCTGTGTAAATCTGATGGTTTATAAAGCTTAAAAAATGAATCTTTGTAGCTTGTTTTTTAAGAGAATTCCTTGTATTACCTGCTTCTTTCTAGGGAAAAGGCGTGACTATCGTAGCCTGGGCTGGCCAAGTCCTGATGAGTGTTTGAAACTCCGGAGGGTGGAGTTCACTACTGTAGCCAGTACATGGCTAGCTGTTTCTGCTAAAAATATTGAGTGAGTATCATGCATGTGAACTTTATCAAGTAATTGGGGTAGGGTGGCTGTATGGTCTTATTATGTACATATTCCGAACATCTTAGTGGCCCGCTAAAGCAAATGGCAACTCTACTATAGCTTCAGCCAATCTTGATACCACCTCTATGGTATGCCACCCAGGGAGGCGAGTCTTTACCGAGGAGCCAACAGCAGGGCTGGGGACACTGAAAGCCCCTTTGTTCTTTGATTTGAGGGTGTCTGTCCTCAGGGGCCTCCCACCTTTGCAGTTTAGGGGTCATGGTAGCTCCTCAGTTGTTTCAGATGATCCTATGACAGCAATGAACAGGGCAGGTATTTTCTATCTGTGCTTGACAAGGACCTTTTCTCTCAAATACAAACCATGTTACTGTTGTCCTTGCCTCCGTCACTTCAATATACATGGGGCTTCTCCTTAAATCCATTCTTGTGCAGAATCCTGCAGCCTATTTCTTATGCATAGTATCTTGTGAGCAGGACACCAGTGATCCCAGGTTTACCTTGGCTGCCTGTAGTTGCAGGCAGTGGAGGTGCTGAGTTAGATCCCAATGATACAACAGAGAGGAAGCGATCAGCAGGTCATTCTCCACAGGGCCTTTCGACTCTGGAACTTGATATACACCTTGGTCTGAATCTGTGGACATTCAGGAATTGCTGCAAAGGCAATCTATTTGCTAGGGCTTTGGGGAAGGGCTGGGGGTTTGCATGGGTATATTTTGTGTTTTTGTGGTTTACATATTGGTTAGTTTAATTTTTGTTTGTGTTCTGTTGTTGGGTTGTTTTTCCTTGTAAGGACTGTTGTTGAAGTAAAAATAAATAGACCATCTCCCTTCCCCTTTTCTCATCACTTTCTAGCCCATGCTGTAATATTGCAAGTCCCCTTTGTATTTGCATCCTTCACAGAAGAGAATATAAAACCTATTGGTTAGGCAGACAAAGGAAGGTGAGCTCTCTTGGATTTGGAAACCTGCTCTAACTAGTGCAAACACTGAGTCAGATTGGGGGTGGTGGGTGGGTTGCATGATCTGTATAATCATATGTATATGAAGTATTAATGGAAAACTACTAATATGCCTCCATCCTTGGTGACCTATATCAATTCGGCTGCTGTAAGGAAACTAGCTTATGGTTAACGGCCATTCCTGAAGGAAGAGCTCCATGTAAGCTTGAAAACTTTCTGCTCGCCAACAGATGATTCAATAAAAGATATTATCTTGCCTACCTTGTTTCTCTACCACTCAGTTATGCAGTTTAATAAGATAGACAAGCATCAGCTAGAAAGGGTTAGCAAAGAAGGCTTCTGTTTTAGAATTTTGTCAACAGAGTGAAGGTCAGATTCTTCCCACTCTCCAAATGAGGCTCTGCCAACATCCAAACAAAACTTACCTACTAGATAAGCTGTTTTTGTTAATTGATTCCTCCCATTCCTTCTCCTAACCAGGAGATTCTGTGAATGACTTAGAACTTGTTTTTCTTCCTTTCTAGCATTACAGAGCACATCGATTTTGCCACACAGCTGCAAGAACCAGCCATGGAGCCCCTTTGCAGCCCCAATCTACCTGCCAGTATGCACACTTTGGACCATCTGCAAGGGGTCTCCAATCGCGCTAGCCTACATTACACTGGAGAGAGTCAGCTAAAAGAGGTACACCTCTGTCTTCACTTCACACTGCTGTTTGGTGGCTATGCAAGATTTTAAGGATCAAGAGACAGGTTTCTGTCAAGGATGGGATGGTTCTGAGGATTTGTAAGAGGCTAACAAACCTTCCCTTGCTGATTTACTGTGCATGGGCAGTAATGAATGACCAAACTTACTACCATTTAATGGGTATTCAGCAGCCTATGATCATCTCACTTCATGTTTTAGTAGATCAGAGGCCATATTATTAATTCCCTTGTTGGCTTTCTAAACAAAAGGATGAGAATCAAATGGTCCCTGGACACTGAACTGCCTCCTCACTCCTAGAAGTGGTCCTTCTAAGACACACTGGAGAGGAAATTTGTCTAGCAACTGCCACCAAGGCTGTACCTATTCTGTGGCTAAACAGTCACTAGAGCTGTCAATCCAGGATCTTTCGCCAATAACAAAGATGTGGTAAACTTTTCTTTACATAAATGACCAGATCACAAAATGCTGAATCCATCTCTTGTCATGTTTTTCACATTTCAGTATTGTACTTCAGGGGCCCTGTTCTGATTGCCAGCTAGTGCATTTGTAGTATACATAACGCCCCTAGATATGCAGGCAACACAGAATGCTTCTTAGGGGAGGGATCAGGACTTTGCTGGGAGACAGCATCAGATTTTAAGAAGCCATTTACTTATCTGTGTTTTCTTGATTTCATCTTGTCAATTTCCACTTTCTAAGCACCTGCCTTTTCCTCCTCCCCAGGTATTACAGAATCTTGGCAAAGACCAATATTCACCACAGTCATTAGAACAAGTCGGAACTCGAATAGCCAAAGTTTTGGAAAAGGTATGTGTGTGTGACAGACAAAATTGCAGTAGGATCTTACAGTGTCCTATACTTTACTTGCCTGACAATCCAACCTCAGGGCTATGTGTCTAGAAACTGTGTCATGGTCAGTGCAGGACCATAGTGATATTGGATGATACTGCATAGAGAGAGAACACTCTTTAAACTACCTGAAATTGCTTGTAAGCCTTTTTCTGACCCACATTCTGCGCTTATACAATGTGAGGTGAATCCATCAGATCTCTGTGCATATCTCTAATAAAATAAAATGTTTAAAGTATTCAACCCATATGACGTCATTCCTGTACTGGGTAGTGTTTTCATTCTTCTTCACTGGCTTCCAGCTGAGGATCTTAAAGAATTTTGAAAACATTAATAAATGTAGCCTTATGGTACCCCTGCAAAATAAGGACAGTACTGTTATGTCTGTTTTAAAGCTGAGGAAACTAAAATATTGAGAGATTAATGTCCAGATTCTCATCTTTTACACAGCTACAACTCCCACCGAATCCAGTGAGCTTCACCCAAATAAGTGAACCAGAAATTTGCCCTGTGGTTTCCCACAGGCCTCTCACTAAGACTGTGGCTGAGTTAAGCATAGATCGCAGATCTTCTATCAGCTAGTTTTAGTCCTTAGCCAAATAACCTATCCAAACACTGCAAGACTGCTACTGAGTTGATAGCATGTTAATGTGTGTGTGCGCGCGCGCATGCGCGCGCATCTCATAGAACAATGGTCAGATTTTATACCTGGACCCAGTTTCATTACATCTGCTGTCTGACTGACATCCACTAAAAGAAATTGATTAGGTGAAGTTCAGAACATTCTGCTCCAAAGCAGTAAACCCTGAAGCAGGCTGGTTTATAAAGTTATTGGAAGAGGTTTCCTATTTGGGCATCTCAGCATAAGTGGTCTGTCTTGACATCAATCATTTCAGCAATACTGGACTATCTGAAACAACCTAGACTTTTAGTTCCATAATGGTTCACTACTCTTTGGTAGAGGCTTCTAGATCAGATGCCAACTTTGGTAGGGTGGTCCTGACATCTTTATTTAAGTCGACTCCAACTAGCCATCTCCAAGCAGCCAGATAGCTGCTTGTTAGTTATCAAGAGTGAAATCTCTGTGGACAGTCACTCAGTTATCTACCCTACAGTAATTGATTCTTTAAGATGATATATATGGATTCCATGACCTCCCTCCTTCCCCACAATTATGGAGTCCTACTCCTTTGGAATTCTGTATTGGTGAAGGAACCGGTGGACAGTTGAGCCTGTTCTTTCTTCTGTGCCTTCAGCTGAGGGGGGTGGAGGGATGGGGAGGCATAATGACAACGAGGATGCTGGTGTAGTCCCAACAAACACTGCTAGCTAGGAGAATTCAATCTTGTGTGCATGGATCTTATGAATGCCAGAAGTAGAATCCATGTGGACAATACATCTGAAAGGACCATAGTTACTCTAGAAAAGGTAACTCTGCTTTCTTTAGGTTGCAGAGTCAAGCACTCGGAAATAATGAAATGCCAGAATTATGGTTGTCCATGCAACATTGATTTGGCCTCCTGGTGCAGATACATTGTTAGTCTTTAATTACGTACTATTTTTCCACAGGACTTGTGCCTCAGGAGTGCACAAGATGGATCCTGTACAACAGGTCACAATGAAAGTTGCAGAAGCAACCATAAATTTGGCATTTCCTACTTTTCAGATATTTGACTTTGCAAACTTAGCTGATTTGTATATCTCATTATTAGGTACCAAACTCTTTTTTTTGCTGCCTTTTGTAAAGATATACTGTTGAATTTTTAAATGGAAAACATTTGATACGGATCTGTGGGGATTGTAGAGGGAGGAGGTGGGGCTGGGAGAATGTTTTGTACAGGTTTGTCTAATTCTTTTCCCTCTGCTGCATTGTTTTTTTTCAGAATCAGACTTCCTGGGTCCTTTCCAGCATGGCAGCTCTCTACTGGAGGGTGAAAGGTCAAGGGAAGAAGGCAATAGACTGTCTGCGGCAGGCCTTGCACTATGCGCCACATCACATGAAGGTATGTACATCCCTGCTCACCGCTGAAATGAAATACCGGCAGCTCTTCCCAACTTGTGGCTTGTATGTGGCCAGATAACAAGTTCTCCTCAGTTGACTTTCATCAACCCGGCTACCCCTCCTCCCCCAACCAATGTAAATGTCATATGCACTCTCACCTGGCCAATGCACTGACCTAGGATATCAGCCAGTCCTACTGAAGGTCCTAAAGGCTTTCATCACCTCTTTAATATAGGCTGTATTTTTACACACCTGCAGAAGACAGTTATAAATCTCCCCTGCATCTGAAAGGGCAGGTGAATGTCCTTCAAGACTGACATGCGTAGTAATAAATGGCAGGCAGGCTATCAATACATACATGAATTCCTTGATCGTATGGAGTTGCCTTAGTTGCTAAATTTCTGTAGGCATGCTGGAACAGGAATTTATTGTGTCTGCCACCCTGTGATTAGTTAATATGTTCTAGTAATGTTTACCGCTTATATAGCACTTTCCATCTACAAAGAGTTGGTCATAGTTCCTTTTTATAGCTACAGGAACTTAAGCATAGAGTGGAGAAGGGACTTAGCCAAGTTTACCACAGTGAGTCCGTGGCAGAGCTGGGATTAGAACTGAAGAGATAAGAAGGAAGAATGGTTTTGTCATTAAGGCATTGGATTGCAATTTGGGAGATCTGAGGTCTGTTGCTCGCTCTGCCACAAACTTCCTGGGCTGGTCACTTAATCTTTGTGTGCCTCCATTCTCCATCTGTAAAATGGTGATTTGGGTGCTTTGCTACCTCAAGGGGTATTGGGAGTATGTACATGTGTTTGTGCAGTGATCAGACTCTGTGGTGATGAGATCCACAGGGTTGGAAAGAGAGAATTAAGTTTATGCCTGGCTTCCCTGTCCCAAGTGCACTCCACCTGACAGCATGGTATCTATTTCAGTTCTACTGCATCTGTTTCACTTCTGTAATTCAGTCTTGCTTTGCCATGCATCTCTTAAAGGAAGACTGGAACTAGGAGATTATGCAGGTTAAGCATCATCAACTCTTTTTATTTATCTCCCTGCCACTTTCTTTTTATTGAACTGTTTAAGGCTCTTCTGAATTGGTTCCCTTTGCAATGTGTTTTGTAGGAGGCATTAGAGTAACATGATAGGCAGTTGTTAGCACACTGCCAACTTGGCAAGGACACAGCCCAACAGAGCTGACCAATCTCCAGCAATTTCATGTCACTGCTCAACACTAAAATGCTTTCCAACCTTAAACTTGTCTTCCTTCTTGAAGGAGCAGCTGTCTCCAGAAAACATGTGGGCTTGTTTTGTTGAAATCCAACAGCTTGAAAATTCTGTGATGCTTGGCACTGAATGAGCAGCTATTCAATATTTTGTTTTATCCTCATGTTCGTCTTCATGCCTTATTTACGGCACGTTATTCAAATCCTTTTCTGACTACAGAATTTCCTTGTAGGTTTTTCTGTGGCACTCCTCACTATAGTATCTGAAGTGACAAAGAGTCCTGTGGCACCTTAAAGACTAACAAAAGTATTGAAGCGTAAGCTTTCATGGGCTAATACCCACTTCATCGGATGCATCCAACGAAGTGGGTATTAGCCCACAAAAGCTTACACTTCAATACTTTTGTTAGTCTTTAAGGTGCCACAGGACTCTTAATCTGGATTTGCAGAAGTGACAAACACGGCCACCTCTCTTATTCTTATAGTATCTGAGTGCTTCACAAACATAAGTGAAATCATTTTTACAACACACCATGAGGTGAAGTGGTACTCTCCCCATTTTAACGATGGGGAACGGAAACACAGGGAGACCAGCGTCAAAAGTGTCCATTAGTTTTTGGTGCCCAATATGAGATGTCTAAGGCCTGATTTTTTCAGAGTACTTACCATTATGTAGCAATTTCTGTGTTCAACGCATAGATCTCATTGATTTAATTTGCAACTGTGAGGCCTCAACTCTTCTGCAAATCAGACCTATGTCAGGTGCCCAGAAAATGAGGAGTAAATAATTAGTGGCCACCTGTGAAAATTGGATTTATGCAACTTTCTCAGTATCACATAGGAACTCTGTGACACAGGCAGTTCTTCAGTGCATTATTCAGCTGCATTAACAATAAGACCATCCTTTCTCTTCCCGAAATCCCCTGCCTCATCACTACACACCTGAACTTCTGCAACATATGAGGCAGGGGTCCTAGAGTCTCCTTCACTACATAACACTGATTTATCCTCAGAGAAGTCCATGGGTGGGATATAGTACGGGATCATGTAATTAAAGATTATATCATGTTTATGCCCAAGGGGGCCAAATTAGGATTGCCCGGGCAACCTTAAAACTGGCATTTCTTAACTTTTGAGTGCTTGACTTTGCAACCATAATGAATGTTCTGTTAATGTAGATTTTGGTGTGTAATTACATATGAATATTACAGATGTCTGAATTTGTACTTCTGAAGTCTAAACCCATGAGAAATAAAATAGGAGCGACCCATCCATCTCCAAGAAATAACCCAGAGGGAAGGAAGAGATGTAGAGCACCTCTGCCAATAGCGTTCAGTATCAGCTCCCTGATTCAGAGTCAAGAGAATGCAGCTTGAACTGACCACTCCCTTTATACCTCTGGCTCTTCTCTTTTCAGGATGTGCCACTAATAAGCCTAGCGAACATCTTCCACAATGCAAAACTTTGGAATGATGCCATCATCGTGGCTACCATGGCAGTGGAAATAGCCCCACACTTTGTGGTTAATCATTTCACCTTGGCTAATGTCTATGTTGCAATGGTGAGTAGCAGCTTCTAGATTTTCTCCCGTCTCCAGATACAGCGCAAAGAAGCTTTGAGCCCAGGAGCAAGCTTAGAATTTCAAGGCTAGAGATGCAGGAGGCCAGAAGTGGAGATGAGCAAGATCAGAAAGGAGGAATATTCTTTCAGACATGCTCTTTGAATTATTCTAACATCTACACTGATCATTTATTACTGGGATGCTACTACATTTATAGTCTGGTGTCACAATGCTATGGCTACAAGGCCTAGTAATGACAGTAGCAAGCTGCAGATAATTCTGCTTAATCTCCCCTTTAAATAATGTCCCTAAAGTTCACATGGCACTGGAAAATTGGAACCAAACAAAGAAGAGTCCCTGTCTTTAATAGTTTACAGTCTGTAATCCCAAGTGGTACAATACAATACAAAACAAAATAACTGGATATAGCAAGTGTGGCATAATATCAATATCTAGGTTATCAACCCACAAAGATCACTAGTTGGTAGAGAGCATTTAAACTCCCTCGTACTGTAAACATATTTCTTTCAACATATGATTCTATACCCTGTTGATTAAAAGGAGCAAGTGTCTGTCTTACTCGTAGACTATCCACTTCTCATTGGACCTATGTTGTATACTTGATTCTAATCAACTAGCAGGGCTGGTGCCAAGAAATCAGGCAGGGAAAAGGGGTACCATCAACTTGAAATCTGGTTAGTATCAATGAATGAGTCTGAAGTATTTTCAGGTAGTACACTTGCCTCTGATTGCCCCAGCCAATTTTTCAAGACTTAGTCACATATTCTTAATTTTTTTTAATGTTTTGACTCTCTTCTTTGCTGCTGTATGAAAGGCCTACACAAATAACAGAGGAAACTGACTGGATGGTCAGGTACTACTGTGGTGGGGGTGGAACATACAAATAATTAGGTATATTGTGGCACTAACTGCACACAGTGCTGCCAAATGCACAATAGAAACAAACTGAAAAAGATTTTTTTTTCCTCTGCCCCTTTATATTATAATCATCTGAGTAATCACTTGAGATAATAGTATGCAAAATGTGTCAGACAGAAGTGAAATTGAGTTGCTGGTGTTCCTTTAAAGTTAACCTTCTGAAAACATATACCACCATGCCTTTTCCTATCCTTAGCACGCCATTTCCCTGCCACCAAAATGCCCCCTGGACATAGGGGTGCTTGGCGTGGGTAGTGGAGAAGCACACAACAGAGCTGGCGGAATTGGTTCTGTGCCAAGTGAAGAGGGCTTCCTGGTCTTGGGATATTCCCTGTGAGGGGCTTTTTTTGCACCAGTTCAGGCAATACGTAGGGCCTGCAGCATGGAGACACATTCCCCTTTTGGGTCCAGTCACACATACATCAAAAAGAGTAGCTCCAGCAGGGTGAATGGGATTACTTTACTGTTTCTAAGAGCAGAATCTGTCGCAGTAAGCTAAGTATCAAAAATGTCATATTAGCTACCAATATCACATTAAAAATGTTGACATGCACTAGATTTAACCAGCAAATTGCCATGTAATTTGGAAATGTTAGCCATTTGGCAAGGGGAGAAAATTCTGGGAGATTCTACAGAGTCTTACAGAAAACTGTAGAATTGTGTGGAAAATAAAACTAAAGGGACATCAGGGTAAAACCAAATCACTATAAAAGTATCCTTTATGTGTGTTTCTAACAGAACTGTAACTAATAATAGCTGGAAATGGAAAAGTCTCTGGTTCTTCACATCAGATGCTGCTTGTTAATTTCTCACTTTTCCCATAAGAAACTAGTTTGGGGCTGCTTACGTGTAATTCCACAACAAATGCCCCTTGTGTGAATCCTAGAAAAACTATATTTTGTTGATTGGTCTGTGTACCTATTATAAATAACATTTGGCATCTTTTATCCAAAATTTCGGAAAGCCTCAAACACAGTGATTTAATTAAGCTTCCTAACCTCACGGAGTGTGAGTATTATCCCCATAGTATAAACAGAAACACTGTGGAGCAGAACGGGTATGACTTAAGCAAGACCACTTGTTCAGTCAATGCAGAGCAAGACCCAGGAATCTTAACTCTGAGTCTCCCGCTCTAAGCGCTAACCCACTCTGCCTTTCAATATACTATACAACTTGTGTTTAAAAAAACTAAATAAATGAGATAGGAAAAAGATCTTGAAAAATAGGCTACAGTATTAGGCATTATATCTCCTTTCATCCAGAGATCTCAGAGTGCTTTACAAATACTTACTGAGCAAATCTGCAGGCAATTAAACGTCCACAGCTGGCCCAGGTTAGCTGGCTCAGGCTGCAGGACTTTAAAATTGCTCTATAGATATTTGAGCGCTGCGTAGAGCCTGAGCTCTGGGACCCCGCAAAGGAGGAGGGTCCCAGAGCCCACTCTCAAGGCTGAGCCTGAAGGTCTCCACAGAAATATTTAGTCCTACAGTCCAAGCCCTGCAAGCCCAAGTCAACTGATAGAACCATGCCGTACCATAGGCCTTTTATTCTAGTGTAGATGTACGCCAAAGGTCATATCCTGGGAGGTGCTGAGCATGCTCAACTCTCATTGACTTAATTGTCACTCTGGGATTGGGCCATAAATAACACAACATCCCTGAGAGGTAGGTGAGAAAAATATAGAGATCACTTCACATTTAATGATTCACTGCAGCACTGCACAGTCATTTAGGACAGAAAGTGAATAGAATATGTTGTGGCTTCTGCTGTTTTGAAAGCTGACATTTTTGATCTTCTTTCCTTACAGGAGGAGTTTGAAAAGGCCATGAGATGGTATGAATCAACCTTAAAACTCCAGCCTGAGTTTGCACCAGCAAAGAGTCGAATCCGCACCATCCAGTGTCATTTACTCATGAAAAAAGAGCGACGGTCTCCATAAAGATCAGCTTCCTCTTTTTTCTTAAGAAAACAAAATCAGTGTTCGCTATTCTGCTTTTAATGAGGGGTGCTAAGATAAATTGGGGAATCAAGATTTCCAAAAAACTCTTGGAAAGAAATGGGGTTTGGATCAAGGGATTTTTACTTTGTTTGTTTTTTCAGGCAGGGGATTCTCTTTGGGAAATACATTTCACAAACCATGATTTAAAACATCTGTGTAAATATTGAGCCAAGAAACTTTCCACGTGTCCACGACCTACTCCAGGCCACTAGGTTTTTCTTAATGCTCAAATTGGCGCCAGCACCAACAATAACTTGCTTCATCTTGTAGCATTTAAGTCAATGGAAATGCAAAGCACATCCCTGCACCAAACAGCAAAAAGTTATAATCCGCTCTTCACCCATCAGAAATTCATGCTTTACCAGTCTCATCCAGTCCATATTGCTGTGTTACCAGATCCAAGTTAGTTCATGTGGGAGGAGGGAACATGACGTAATACAAAATCTTAGTTAAACAAAGTGTTTTAGGAACATCAAGCCTTTTTTATACTACTATTTCTGTTGGGCTATGGGGATGAGTAGGAGGATGAGAACAGCAGGAGACCACAGTCTAAATGGTTTATATTTTGGTTACAAAACAAAATGAAGCCAATCAGTTAAAATCCAAATACAGGTATGTCGCGTCCTAGGCTTATTTAACATACGCAATTTCAGCTTTACGCAGTCCGCAAAAAATAAGGGGGGGGGATTTTTAAAAAAAACTTTGTGTGGGGGGCGCGATTTCACCTCCCATTGAAGTGAATGGGTTCTGGCTATACACAGTTTCCACTTCACGCAGTAACTGCAGAACGGAACCCTCGCGCAAGACGCGACATGCCTGTAAGAGATTGTATATCTGTCTGTATATTCGAAGCCCTCTTCAGCCCTGAGTCTTTGTTTCACTAATTCTTTGTTCACTGTATTTTTACCCATCTCGGAATAAGGTGCAAGTGTTTCAGCCTATCTCTCTGAGCCTTACAGACTTTCAGGTGCTGAGAAGGAGAGAGAACAGAAATTGTGAGCATACAAGCCAGGTGGAGTGTTCCCATATCAATCTGCTTTGTCAGTGGAGGACCTGAAGCTCCAGACATCATTTTTGAATCAACAAGGGCACATACTTGGAACAAAATAAAATTATGTTTATGAACAAAACCCTCGCCTGTGGTTTAATATTTCTGTGCCTCAGATTCCCCTTCTGGGAATAAAAAGGGATGATAGTTTGAGCCAGTCAGAATACTTTTGACTAGATTTAAATTAATCAAAATTTGTTTCATCAAAGTTGAAACATTTAGCAGAGATGTAGTAATTTTGAAGTTTTTGTCAATAGGGTTTTTTGAGAGAGACAGGCTCTCACATTGTGTACTGTAGTGGATGGTTAGGGCATTAATGGTTGGCATGTAGGAGATCAGGGTTCAAGTCACTGATCTGCCTGACGCAGAGTGATCTGGAATGAAAAACTCTACTCTGAATTAAGCAGAGTAGGGACATGAACCTCGGTCTTGCATATCCCAAGACAGTGCTTTAAGTATGCGACCTCACCCCTTCCCAAGCACGCAAGCTCAGGTTCTGATCCAAAACCAGACATTTTGTGATCATTTCATTTGTGCAAAAGCATTTGAATGGGTTTTCATCCCAGTGCAGAATCAAAATAAATTTTGGAACCTCAAAAGTTGTTTTGAAACAGAATTGTTTTCCTCCAGTCAGCTCTAGTGATAATAGCACAGATACAGCTTGTTGAAAAATGAGGGGATGGGAAAATCACAAGAAAGTCAACAATGAGGGGGTTTTTTGTTGAGATTTTTAAATGTTTTAGAACTCGGTTTTCTCGAATGTCATTTACCTTTTTCCCTCTTCTGTTCCTCCCATCCCCTTTTCCCTCTTTCAGTTTTGCCACTGAAAAATGGAAACATTTTGGATAATTTTTTTTTTTTACAAAATTTCTGGTTTTGGACAGAAGCCATATTTGACCAGCTCATAAAATAGCCCTGTAATGAAGATCTGTGGGTTCTTTAGTGCACTCTGAAGATAAGTTCTGGGAATTATTTATTTCTAACAATTTCTGCTCATCTAGAGAAGATGATGCAGGTCTAACCAAATATTACAGTTGTTAAGATTTTTATAAAAAGAAGTGAATATGTATGCAGTTAAGCAGTGTCCTCTGATTGCCAACAAAGCCCAAGGTGTGTCAAAATTTATTCCCCAGACTAGAAGTTTACTGAAAGGCAAAAATTACTGAGGAGGAGGGATGAGTATATATAGGCAAAAATACAGAAATGGCAATTTCAATAAGACAAATTCTCCAAAATCTTTTCCTAGAAGATCTGGTAAAACACAGCTATGCAATCTGATCTCTGAAGAGGCTTGATGTATGGTAGTCTAGATTGGTTTCTGTAGCTAAGAGGTAGGGTTCAGGTAAATTGAACGAAATCTCATCAGTTGTCTGCTTGTGCCAGGAATAATTGTAGTAAAAGACTTGTTCATGGTTGAACTGAAGCAACAACCAAGCTGGAAAAAGTTTATTTATGAAGTGGTTTTCAGTCTGCTGCTTACCTCAGCCTTTGTTTGCAATTAGAGCTGATAATAACTGTTGGGAGCCACCCAGTTGGTGCTACAAATCCTCCCTTGCTGCTTCATCCACAAATCTTAAAAGAAAAGTACAGTCTCCTGTTCTAGCTCTAGACTGAGGAGGTGCCTTCCTCTGCTCCCCTATATCTTCTGGTCAATATCAAGAGATTGCCACACTCTGGATTCTGTACACTGCTGCAGTTTTTCTGGCTCATGCCAGTTGTTCATGTGAATGCCAAGGCCATGAGAACCAGAGTAGCAGGGGAGGAAGGCAGAAGACAATTGTTGGCCATGGCAGAGGATTCAACAAATCTTTATTGACCACTAGAAATTATGCTCAAATACAGCAGAGATGAAAATCTTTAACAATACATAGTAGACCAGATGTAAAATACCATGAGGACTGCTGTATACTTCTCTCTTAGCCTGGTCTACACTAGGAGAGGATCAATCTAAGTTACGCAACTTCAGCTATGTGAATAACTCTATTCAGCGTGGCGTCTTCGCTGCAGTGTCGACTGCTGCCACTCCCCCATCGACTCCACCTGCGTCTCTGGTGGTGGTGTACAGGGGTCGGCAGGAGAGCATTTGGGGGTTGATTTATCACGTCTAGACTAGACACGAAAAATCAACCCCTGCTGGATCGATTGCTACCTGCCAATCTGGCAGGTAGTATAGACATACCCTTAGAAATAGCTGTGCAGATAGCATACAACAGGATGGAACAAACACTGTTGATCAGTAACTGAGAATGTGTGCATGACAGTGTCCATAAACCTGTACCATAAGCAAGAAGATGACAGAACTCAGCGCTACAGGCCTTTTTAATCGGATTACTTTCCAGAGTTCCCATCAACTTCTTCAGAAAAATGCCTAAGAAATAATTCGTCCATTAAGGGAAAGTCTGTTCTTTGAAATCTGTCTGCATCTTGGCTAGGTACCACAAGGAAGCCACCTCTGCTTTCTCACCAAAGAATTTATATTTACAACTGTCCGTTCCTTATTTTTTGTTTAATTTGTACAATTCACCTGTCCTTAACTTTGGGCACATTCACAGTTACTACTGAAAAACATTACAAAACAGATCTGAATTGGCAGAGTGTCAGCAGTAATTCTGAAACCCTCCTTTTGTACCTAGATTAAAACTGTCTACGCTATAGATCTTAAAGCAGCACAGTTGTACCGCTGCAGCTGCGCCACTGTAAGGTCTCCCATGTAACTGCTCTATGCTGACAGGAGAGAGCTCTCCCACTGGCAGCATTAAATCATATCCAACCAGTGGCAGTAGTTATGTTGGTGGCAGAGCATCTCCTGCCGACATAGCACTGTCCACACCAGTGCTTTCAGTGAAACTTACATAAGCTGTGGGGAGATGTCTTTCACACCCCAGAATGGACAAAAGTTTTACAGAAGAAAGTGCTAGTGCTAAGACCTTCTCCACAAAACCATTCCCTAAGAAAAGCCTGAGCGGATGTAGGCTTTATAATAGGCTCTGAATCAGTAGAGTTGGGAGTGGGGGGGTGATCAACAGGTGAAACCAAGAGAATGTCCGTCACTCCAAGCCTCAATAGGGACTGACAACTTGAGTATCTGAGCTGTTCTCAAATATCAGGTTAAAACAGGAGGAGGTAAGGTATGCTAGATCCAGACCACAGCAGAATTTTTTTTAACAAAATGGCTTTGTAAATTAAAATTAGCACTCTGAATTGGAAGCCAAGTGCATTTTATGGAGCCGAAAGTGACATGCTCCAAGTAAACTCTCTAAGTAAAATAACCAGCTCATTCTGCACAGACTGAAATTTCTAAGGGTATCACTATAGTAATCCAGTTCAAGAATGACAAAGACCTGGATAGCTGATGCAAGTTCTCACAGCTGATGGTAATGTAACAATCACCTAGCCCCAAAAACCCCTCCTGATCACTGCTGCCACGTGGGCATCTAGCAGTAGCCAGTGATCTAGTTGTGTTATCGATGCAATTGACACAATCTTATTGTCACAAGGTGAGTGGGCTCTCCCATTCCCCCCATAGCTCTGTCATCTTCAGGTAATTCCCCAGATGCCTTGTGCCACCAATAATCTCCAAAAAAGGGAAACTGAGGATAAAGGGTGATATTTGGGAAAATTGTCCATGTCAAGACCACATCTTAATCCACAGACTAACAACGTGAGAGATTCTTGCATGCTGTCCTCAAAAAGAGAAGGGAAGTAGAGGAAATCTCCACCAAAGCCAGACCCAGTACCACCCTACTAGATAGTATCAGCCAAGAAAGACACGTCTTAATTGCAGGTGGTAGCCCAAAATTCCCAGAGCACATCCAGGAAATCCGGAAAACTAGATCAGCTGAAAGTGGAGAAGTCGCAAAAGTGCCCTGTCACCAGTGAGGTTCCAAGTGAGTCCAAATCTGAGTGTTTTCATCCAAAGGGAAAACTCACATCAAGAAACACTTGATCCTCTTCTCTCCAACAAAAGACGGCTCTGAGTCGGCAAAATCAGAATAGTTCTGCTGATCACAATTTCATGAATGCTATAGTGGAAGGGAGAAAAAACCTCTTCATTGCTCCCATCATGGCTTACAGCACAACATTTTATCAAATCCTTTTGTAATGTAATAGATTGAAGTGGGAACATGACTTCCACGACCAGTACCCTAGCTGCTTCTTTCCTTGCTCTGTCTGTTGCAAGCCAACTGTACAGAAGTCAAAGCCATGCTCCTGAAAACAGATTTCTTTGATTAAGCTTATGAACCCCTAGTTCATCTGCTCCTCCATAGCTTACGGAAAAGATGTGTGCAAAAACGTAATCTGGGTAAAAACTGTAGCCATGGTCTTGGCATTCTTATTGAATTGGGGTTTAGGGCACTAGCTCTGGAGTCAGGAGACCTGTGTTCTGTTCTAAGGTGGGAATACACATAGCAAAAAGCATTTGATTCTTTGATTCTTTCTCCAAGAATTCTATTCCCAGCTTTGCCACTGACCTACTGGGTAACCATGGGCAAGTCATTTCCCCCTCTCTGTGCTGCTTTTCCTCCTCCCACCTTTTGACTGGCTTGTCCATCTATTTTCTAGAAAATAAGCTGCTTGAGGCAGGGACAGTTGTCACTGTCTCTGTACAGTGCCCCGAATTCAGCTGGAGCTTCTATGTGCTACATAATACAAATAATATGAACAATAATATCAGGATAACCAGTGAAGCTCATAAAGTGAGGAAAGTAGGAATTTAAGGGCCACCATATCATTAATCAGCAGGTAGTTTTGAAGATCATCTCTGGAGTAGTGAGAAAAAAATCAAGTTCCTTCCCCTGGAGAACTATTGGTTCTTGTGTGTAGTAATCAAAATGATCTCCTGGTTTCAAGCATCATAAGTGACGTCCCTCTGGAATGCTGCCAGTAACTCTAGAACCTTGATTTCTTAGATCAGCTGGTCATATTCCTTCACATCAATTGGGATCCTCTTGAATGTAGGTCCAAAAAAGGTAAGCAAGCCTCCATGTTTCCATGTACGTGGGTCAATTGTTATAAAAAAAGAAATATTGTGGAGGGTGGTGAAGCACTGGAATGGATTACCTAGGGAGGTGGTGGAATCTCTTTCCTTAGAGGTTTTTAAGGTCAGGCTTGACAAACCCCTGGCTGGGATGATTTAGTTGGGGATTGGTCCTGCTTTGAACAGGAGGCTGGACTATATGACCTCCTGAGGTCCCTTCCAACCCTGATATTCTATGATGCCTGCAGCCTGTCACTTGTTTCACAACAAGACAGGCCTCAGCTCTAATGAGCTTCCCATTTCTGGGCCCCCGCTGACAAGGAGCTCTGGATGGGCACAAAGATCCACCAGTATGGGGCTCTGTGCAGGATCAGGAACTGAATGACACTTATTTATTCAAATTTTTATCAATATCCATTTGTGTCCAATCAAGTGCTGCACGAAAGCAAGGCTATAACACAGACCAGCAACAGGTGGGCAAGGAAGCAGGAAAAGGTTACTCAGTGCAGGCACATGTTTTTTCTGGGTAGAGATTCTTTTTCAGTTTATTTACAGTCTCTTTTAAAGGGTCAAGCAGCCATTTTTTAGCAGGCATTGCTGCAGAAGTGGACTTTCAGGAGGTGATGGTGGAGGGTAGATGAACAGATTTTGAAACGGAGGTTCGAGGGTAAGGAGTATCACAATAGAAGGCACAGACAAGTGAGGAAACAAAAACGGGGAGAACAGTTGGTGTCATTGATGGAGCAGAGAGGACAGGAAAACAAAGGGAGCCAGGTCAGAGACATAGCCTAGGCCTGTTTGATGTAAGGCTTGGAAGGCCAGGACAAAAACATTTTAACTTAATGCCAAGCACCATGGAGAGCCAGTGAAGTGACTCTGAGAGTGACAAGGTGGAAGTGATGTCAGGAAAGATGATAGTTGGCAACAGCCTTTTGGATGGGACATAGTGAGTGTCTAAAAGACCTGGGGGAAGGAGGCTGTGATAGTCATGGTAGGAGATGATCAGGGCAATGAATGAATCGTTTGGCCACTTCAATGAAAAGGAAAGGGCAGATTTTTTTTTTAAATGTGGAGAAAGATGAGCCTAAGTGACAGAGAGAGTGGTGGTGATATCAAGTCTTGCAAAGAATTGGAGGAATAAGCAAGGCTTGAGGAAATATTATTAACTCAATTTTGGCCACATTAAGTTTGAATTGATGGAGACCCATCCTGGATGCAAGACACCAAGAATGGAGAAGTGTATCTGAGTGCATTAAGGATCGTACTCTAATACCCTGGTTGCTTCTTGATGTTTGAGAATAGATGATGCTGTTACACTAATTTATTTCCTTCAACGTGTATTGCCACCAGACTTATGATGGTCTATGGCCCTGTTGCCCCAGCAGCATTATCCTTTTTTGGTTGGCATTAAAGTGCTCTTCATCTCTCTGTCTAGAACAAAAAATATGACACCAGCAAATCAAGCAGTGATCCCTCTAACCTAGGAGTGAAGTAGTGAAAATCTTTCCGCTATACCTTTTTAGTTTTCTCCATCTCTGTCTAGATTCAAAATTGTCTCCTAATGTTATTTAATGAGATTATTATTATTTATTATACTTATTTATCTCTTGATTACACTCTTCCAACACACAGTATCCCATACTTGTCTGCAGACTGGCCCCAAGGTCTCCAGCAGGATCCTGGTCAGCAAGTTCTTTTTTCTTTTATTTTCTTCTTTTGCCTCCCCACATCCTGCCAAACATGAGAGGATGGGGAATGGTAGTCATTGCCGCCTTCTCCACTTCACTCTCCTTAGTTTCTCTCCTCCTCACTCCAGGGCAGGTCTGAAAATCCTAAGAAGATAAGAATGGCCTTACTGGACCAGACCAGACAAATACTCCATCTAGCTCAGTATCCTGTCATCCCACAGTGGCCAGTGCCAGATGCTTCAAAGGGAGTGAACAGAACATAATTTATCAAATGATCCACCCCCTGTCATTTAGTCCCAGCAGTCAGAAGTTTAGGGATACACAGATCATGGGGTTGTGTCTATGAGCATCTTAGCTAATAACTGTTAATGGACTCATCCTCCCTGAATGATTCTTTTTTTAATCCAGATATACTTCTGGCTTTCACAACATCTGGCAATGAGTTCCACAGGCCAATTGTGTGTAGTTTTGAAGTAGTACTTCCTTTTGTTTGTTTTAAACATGATGCCTATTAATTTCATAGGGTAACCTCTGGTTTGTGTGTTATGTGAAGGGGCAACACATCCTTATTCACTTTCTTCACACCATTTGTGTTTACCTCTATCATATCTTCCCTCAGTCGCCTCTTTTCCAAACTGAACAGTCTTCATCTTTTTAATCTCTCATGATATGGAAACTGTTCCATAACCCCAATAAATTTTGTTACCATTCTTTGTACTTGTTTCAATTCTAATACATGTTTTTAAAGATGGGACAATCAGAACTGCACACAGTATTCAAAGTGTGATTGTACCATGGATTTATATAGTGGCATTATGACATTTTTCTGTCTTTTTATCATCCCTTTCCTAATGGTTCCTAACATTTTGTTGTTGGTGGTGGTTTTTTTGTTTTTGTTTGTTTGTTTTGTTTGTTTGTTAACTGCCATTGCACATTGAGCAGCTGTTTTCAGAGAACTATCCACAATGACTCCAAGATCTCTTTCTTGAGTGGTAACAGCTAATTTAGACCACATCATTTGATATGTATAGTTGAGATTATATTTTCTAATGTGCATTACTTGGTATATATCCTCATGGATTTTCATCTGCCTTTTGTTGTCCAGTCACCCAGTTTTGTGAGATCCCTTTGTAACTCTTTGCAGTCTGCTTTGGACTTAACTATCTTGAGTAATTTTGTGTTGCATGCAAACTTTGCCATCTCAGTATTTACCCCTTTTTCTAGATCATTTATTAATACATTGAACAATACTGGGCCAAGTACAGATCCTTGCGGGATCCCACTATTTGTCTGTCTCCACTGTGAAAACTGACCATATATTTCTACCCTTTGTTTCTTATCTTTTAATCAGTTACTGATCTATTAGAGGACCTTTTCTTTTATCCCATGACTCCTTACTTTGCCTAAGAGTCTTTGATGAGGGATCTTGTCACAGGCTTTCTGAAAGTGTAAGTACACTATATCCACTGGATCACCCTTGTCCACGGCTTTGTTGACCTCTTCAAAGAATTCTAATAAATTGGCAATGTGTGATTTCCCTTTAGAAAATCTGTGTTCTCTTCCCCAACATATCATGTTCATTTGTGCGTGTGTGGTTTTATTATCATTATTTGGGATATACATATAGTTTAAGCCTCTATTATGCTGTTTTCATGCAAGTTGCAGGCATTTTACTCTTGTGACTGTTCCCTTTAATTTCTGTTCATTTATCTCTTCATTTTTGTGTAGGTTTTGACATTAAATGCCATTTCTTTGGTATTTAGACTTCTTGCATTTGTATGCAAACACTTACACAATTCATCAATATTTAGCTGTCTGCCATTTTCTGAAGGAATTGAATGGGATGCTTTCATTTGACTGTTTCTCTTCAGTTCCTACCTGACTTTATCAACTTCTATCCTGTCCTATTTAAGAGGATCTAGAGCATCCCCTTTGATAAATCTTCCTCTAATTGATGTCTCTGTCTGAACTGTGTGCTCCTCTGCACCTTTTGCTTCCCCTAGCCCTTAGTTTAAAAGGGTTTCCTCCTTCCATGCTGGGAAAATAGCCTTTGCAGACACTGAACCATTCCAACATTATCATTACTATAGCCCTCTCAGCTGTTAAATGGGAAGCTGCAGCATAGCTGAGAGGTGATCCATAACAACTTATCACTGTAGCCTCCTGGAAAAACTGAATGTAGCTGGACTCAGCTATGGGGATCTCTGCTGCTGGGAGCAGGTCAGACTTGTTTCCTTCCTTCTCAGTAGTGTACTGTGCTGGGGAATCCATGTCATGTTGAAAACATGCAGTTGGATGTTTGTCAAATCCCAAATCAGCATGGCACTGCGTGGGAAACACTATATCTTAAGTACCTTATTCTGGCCCTGCAGCTCTCCCATTCCTGCCTTACCCCAGGCAACTCTGACAATGTACCTCAGTCTTGGCCTCCAGCAGCTCCTGTGATTTCAATCCTGGTGCCCTGCACTTTTCTGTCAACATCCCTCTATTTTCACCACAGCACTCCCTCATATTGCAGTTCCAGACTTACACACGCCAGCTATTGCTGTGCCAGCTCTCCTCAACTCCAGCCTGCAGCACCCCTTGCTATTCCAGTCCTGGGTTACCCATATACAGCTGTGCCAATGCCCTGCAGCTCTAACCTATAGCGTCCTTGAGCTTCCTGTTCTAGTCCTTTTCTGTCAAATCAGAGAGATTTTTTAAAAAAATATGTATGAACTTATGCCCACTGGGGAAAACACTAAGACTAGCAAATGGACTCCTCTGGTATCCCCAGATCACTACTGGGAAAACTGTTGTGCATGAACCCATAATGCCAGCATTTATGTAGTGACCTCCATGTGAGAATCAAGGAGAGTAGCCAGATCCATTGCTGGAAGGGAGAAAAAGAGGCAAATATTGTTCACTAGTTAACTCTGCCCTATGCTGCTGAGAGGAGGCAAAGGAGTCCAGCCTCGGAGCTGGATTCCTTTGTTGTTTCCCAGAGGAGGGAAGAACAGCACTGCCTTTTGGAAATGGGAGGACAGGGTGATTTCAGCACAAGGGCCGCTTTCACGGCAAGCATATCTCGCCTGCTACTCTGCTGAGTAGCCGAGAGGAAAGAAGCTGAGTCCGACGCTTCCTCAATCCTGCAGGTGGCAGCTGGACCCCAGCTTGAGTGTTATGGAAAGGCGCACAAGTTCAAATGGACAG
Organism: Dermatemys mawii; assembly: GCA_007922305.1. Lineage (NCBI taxonomy): Eukaryota > Metazoa > Chordata > Testudines > Dermatemydidae > Dermatemys > Dermatemys mawii. Next base: position 31,515,930 of record ML677332.1, read on the forward strand.
ACAGGCCCGGGAATAGGTGGGCAGCTCCCCACACTTGTAGACAGCAGGACTGGGTGTGTGAAGGAGGAAGACGAGAGGCGGGGCAGAGGCTGCTGGAGGGCCAGGCCCTTCCCAACACAAAGAGGGTTCTTCCCTCATGTTTGATCCTCTAAAGCCCCTCTCATAAACAACAGATCCCCTGTTTTCAGACATTCACAGCTTTTCCCATGCACCACTCCCTATCCCAGCATACATTTTGTTATAGACGGGCAGGAAATATAGGACATGGGGTGGGTGGGGGAGAGGGTTCCCATTGAAACAGCTTGGCTCTGGTTTCTGTCAGTTTAAACTCCTGCCATTTTCAGCAGCCTGGACCCACAGTGTTCCTTTAAATTTGGCTTGTAGATTATTAAAGGATCTGAATTCTCAGCAACCTTCTCAATTAATGATTGGTTAATTCCTCACACATCTAGTTAGCACAATGGGTGAGCATATGTACTTCTAAAGATTGATAATGGAAATGCAGAGCTCTCCCCTTTAGATCACTGATTCATGTGTAACCCAAGTTAAGAGTGAATAATCAGGTTACCACCTGATTCTTTGGTAGCTTGTGTAAAATGGCTTTGGTGGCCAGGGGTCTGTTTTACAAAGCCGCCAGCACTGTTGGCACTGATTCCTCCCCCCATTTCCCCCCCCCCCACCCCTATTGAGGGCAAGCTCAGAGGAAAAGGAATGAAAACAGAGCTGTGCTCTTTATTAGTAAAGATGTTCCTTCCAGGATGAGGTCTGCTGGCAGGGAGGAGTGTGAAGAAAACTTTCCCTGCTGCTGCTCTGATGGTACCTGTCTCTGTGCACAAACAGGGGACCATCATCTGCCTCCATATCAGTCCAGCAGCCTTCACCAGCACTAACATATGAACATTTGGTTCGTTTGCTATATAAAGCAGAGAATTGCCTTGTTAGAGCTCTGCTGATGCCACAGAGCCGAGACCACTTTACATGCAGTGGTTTGAAAAAGAGAAATCATGAGCTTATACAGTTGGAATGTGGCTTTGATTTTGGGGTTTCACACTTTGTTACTGAGGCCTGTGGGCTTTCACTGTGTGTCATTTTCAGAGCCAGCCATTGTCTACTTCCACTTTCTCTGGATCCATTGGCTAAGTTCCATGCAGATTATTGTGTGAGTCTTTTCATAGGAGACCTTGAAAACTGAGGTGCTGTGTGCTCTGCGTGGACATTAGAGACTGGCTGAATGCCACAAAATTTGGCTCTGAATCAAGACTCAGATTTCAAACACCCTGAAGTTCGGGGCATTAAGATCTGGGATTCTGATCTGGATACAGCTCTAGTAGATATTAAAGATCCCACAGCATGTTTGGTAAGAGAGAGTTGGGGGTTTGCTCAAGTATGTAAGGTGTACATCTGCTCTCCTTTCTCTCTATGCTGTGTACCAGTTGTTTGCTGGATTGTCTCCTTCCCACCTGAGAGGTAGTGGTATTTTGGGAGGGAAGGGGGGGAAAGTGAAATGTCTCCCATGTATATCTACTTTTTAAAGTACATTGGGATCTTGTACGGGGATGAATGTGGGTCACTACAGCATCCTGGTAAGAAGCCAGTACCGGCCTGTACGCAGCCCACTTCCCTGTCAGCTTCCCATTCCCCATCACCGGCCCTGCTGGACCCTACTGGCAGGGCCACCAGCGGGGGAGGCAAAAAGGCAATGACCTTAAAGCACTGCGAGGCTAAATTAGTGTTTCCTCAGTACTATTAAAATGAATATCACTATTGAGAGTGCAAAGAAAGATTGTTATTCATTGTTGCCGGGACCCACCTTTTCCAAAAAGAAAAACAGTAGAGCTCCATGGGCACAAGAGGGCGCCATTCTAAAAGGTCTGACCATACAGCATATCGAAAAGAACGGTAGACACCCTTTTTCTCCATTTAAACGATATTTAGTTTAACATTGTGAAGTTCAACATTTACCATAAGAGGTTTGTGCCAGTGCATTTTGGGCAGGCTGAGAAGGTTATCTAGATCAAGCCGTAATAATTATCTGTAGGCACTGGACAGGACATAACCAGCATTGAATCCGAGAAATTAACAATGGAAGTGTCTAATAGAAATGAGCTAGTTGAGGGCAGGATTGGTCCCTGCAGTATATTCAATGGAGCTTTATCCAATCAAGCTGTAATTTTTCCAAATGATAATATTCCATCTCTTGTCTCTTCCACAATACTAATTGTCTCCTGATATTCAGGCTAAATTTTCCTTTGTTCAGTTTCATTCTTCGCACCACACTAAACAATTCCTCTCCCTCTTTGTAGACGGTTATTCCGTTCTCCTGTTCTTAGTCATCATTTGGCTAATCTATACATATTTCATGAATTCTCCTGACCTTCCTTATAAGCAATCACCTCAGCTCCTTTATCACACTAGTTGCTCATTTCCCCAGATTCTGGTACCACGGTGTCCAGAGCTGAATGAAGAATCATGTTGCAGGGAGTTCCCCATTTATCTTTACTGGCACTTGTCAGTGCAGTAGCTGCAACATGCCACTTCAACATATGTATTCTATACAGTATCTCCTAGAGTGTAGGATTCAGGCCAGAGTCCAATTCTGACAGATTCAAACATAATCTGTGCATTTGGTTTCAAACCAGGTGTCAGAGACCAACAAACCCACTTTCTGACATATGGACTCAGAGTCTGTTAAAAATAAATCAAGGAGGTGGGGAAGGTCAAATTTAGGGATCAATTTGTCTCCAGATTAGGAGTGAGAGACACAGCCTTTTTATCTCTAGGTCACCAGTTCAGCTAGGGCCCATCTCAGTAATGACAAGTAGTTGCTGTCCAATGGCTATTTGGGGACCTGGGTAAAAGGAATTGTGGTGTGGGGGTCTCAGTCCAGTTCCTAGTAAGCAGCTGTGTACCTTCCAAAAACTGCTGGCACTTATTAGTGTCAGCTGAAAACCCAAGAATTGAGTGAGAGACGAGGGAGTCTGAATTAGTCTTTCACTGCTAGGATGTGTGGCCCCTCCAGGACAGGCCACATTGGCTGGGCTCAGTGTGGGGAAGCTTGCCCTGCTGATGCCCATGTTGTACCCATTCTGTTGATACACAAAAGGCAGCAATTTCTAGGGCTGTCAACCTAGTCCCTTTTGTCAGCATGAAACGTGCTTTAAAATGTATTCTAAAAAGCCAGGAATCCAAACACTATTAAAGGCAAAGAAATCATGAAAAACAACAAGGAACAAAAGCTCTCAATCCAAGCTAAGCATTGCACAGACAGGAACCTGCTCTGACGTACATGAGCACCCCATAGGGATTAACTCTCTCCTGCCTGACAAAGCCAGCCTCTCAGTCTCCATTTCGCAGGGTGTGTCGTGCACTACAAATGTATTTAATTCAGATAGCTAGATAGGTGTTTGTCAAATATCGAAAGCTGTCTCCACCCATACAACCCTTCGGACTAAGATATTTCTTCCCACATGAAGGATCCAAAGGAATTTCTCTTGTGAATCTGACACATGACATAGGCAGCAAAGGTCTGAAGGGAAATGGAAAAGTAATTTCCCTATTCTACTTCCCTGTCTCCTGAATCTTGACTATGGAGAAAGGGCAGAAATTACACTACTATCAATAATGAATCTTTTACTACAGCACTTTTTTCATCTAAGGCTCTCAACATGTTTTACAGCCATTAATTCATGAGACCTACAATATCCTTGTGAGATAAGCCAATATTATTAACCCCACTGTCTAGATGAGGAAGATGAGACCCATAGGCAGCCCCACCTAAGATCATACAGCAAAACAATGGATAGTGGTTGGAATAGAACCCACAAGACAGGATTCTCAGCTCTGTTTTTAAGCACTAGACCACATTCCCTTCCTTTCATAAAACTGGAGGGAAAAGGCTGCTGTACTCCCAGCCACCCAACAGAATCTTCTTTGGGAGGTTGTTGATGATACCTGAGAAGGAAGTGGAAAAGGATGTAGACAGGTCTACTGTCTCCTGGGGATATACAAGGCCTCCATCTCTCAATGAATGTTCAGTAGGTTGAGTGGGCCAATAGACTAAAGAATCTCAGCACTGGTTCTCTGCATAGTCTTTCAATTGTGTCGTGGAGCATGAGCCTTGGTGGCAGTACAATTTGGGAAAGGTTTGCTTCAGTTATTGGTTATGTCAGGAGTTAAAACAACTGCTGCTGTCCCCCACCTGAGCACATGGAGAGGGTTTGATTTTCAGATGGCTCCTTCTCTGATCCCTTTCTTGCTGCGTCTATGCATGGACAGTTCACAACCTCACATCAGTCCCACCTGCCCTGGTTCATAGCTCTGCTCTCAAGGGTTTTGAAGTACCCACAACCGTGAAGAGAAAATCTTCAAGGAGCCTTAAGGAAATCTCCAGACATCCTGACACGTTAGAGGGAGTGGCACCTGGATAATTTTTCCATGTTGACCATGATCAGTGTGTCTATGGGGATGAGGACTCAGCTCCCCCATCAGTTTTGACTTGTCATGACTAGCATCTTAGAGGCCCTGGCTAGTACCTTTAATGGAGAAATCTCTGGACTGTATGTTATCAGCCATCATAATAACCAGTGTTTCCTGGAGCTGAGCACAAGACCTGGGTAATCTTATCATTTTGAAACTCTCTTCTTATTAAGCATCTGTGACATCTGCTAGTTCTCAGAGGGACAGGTAGGTTATAATAGGCACTAAGTTTCACTTAAAAAAAGAGGAATGTAAAAAAGAGAAAATGTAAAATGTTAATTTGCTTTTGTTCCAGATTTTAAACAAAATGACATAATGGCTCTAAAATCTCCACCCTGGTTGTGTTCGTATTGTGGGAAAGAGAGAAAAATAAAATGGCTGTAGGAAAAATTTTGTGACATAATGAAAAATAGAGTGTATCTGCTTCTGATATGGATTTGGGGGAACTTTCAGCATAAAATGGCAGGTCTTTGAAATCTGTGGTGTTCATAAAATGGCCATCTATACAACAACCTCATATGTAAATGTAGAGCAAGAGCTACACTAAAGCCCTATATCCAAATGTCTGTGAATTTTGGAGTGTTCGACTCTGCATCCAGATTTTGTGGCTTGAGCCTGTCCCTAAAATAAACCAAGTTGTGACTGGAGGTACTGAGCTAGCATGGTAGGACTGTAGTATAGAGCCATACGTAGATACAGATTAGACAGAAGGAAGATATCTGGCCAGCATATGGTGCTGACATATCAAGTTCAGGAGCACCCAACCACATTTTTGGCTGGTTCTGTTTAATCAACTTGAGCTGTGTTTAATAATTCAGCATGCTTGTTCCGCACAAGTGCTGGACAGCTAGAACCATGCCCCTAGTGCATTATAAAAACATCAGTGGAAAGTCCCATGTTTTGTATGGTTGGACTTTTTTGAAACTCATTTGTCTTTCTAAGCTAAATTTCTTCAAATGCACCTAAAGTCCTTGTCTTCAAAGTGAGGGTTGAGTGTATGGGTGAAATTTAAGTTTTAAAGGAGAAACCACTTTAGAGTTATGAGAGCATTAAACAAAAAAAAAAGCATCTGAAAATCAAGAAGTGAAAAATCACCAAGTTCAAGCTTTTGTATCTCTAAAACCCGTGCAAGATAGAATTTGACGAAACTGGCCAGACCCACAAACTTCTCAGCTAAAACCAAGCAGGAGATGGGATGGTGAAGTGTTTGCTGGTTGGCTTAAAATCTGCACAGTGTGACCTAATTGTTCATTACTTTGCTTTCTTTTATAAAGCTCTCCAGAGGTTAAGTACTGCCATCTCACATAGAAAGTTTTAAGTGCCCCAGAATCTGGGCTTCAAACCACAGTGCCTCTTGAGCCATACTCTTTGCATTACTGACATGGCCACGGTATCATAGATCCTTCTTAACGGATTTCTTCCAGTGCTGTTTGTCTTGCCATCTCCATTTGTTAATTGTGAATGTGGAAACCTGATAGCCAGAGCCGTGATACTAAAGCCTTACAGATCTCCATTTTACAGAGGCATAATTAAATTGGGAAGGGGGGGACTGTTGAATTAAAAAAAACCCAAAGAAATCTGATCCCTGACAAAAGGTTTAAATATATGGTGTGTGGCCAGTGACATATGACTCATTTGAGCCAATCTTTATAAAAGTAGCAAAGTATGAATAAAACATCCAGCTGACATGGTGCCAGAATCCCTGTAGAAATATCGGCGCATAATGGCAGCCAATATTATCAGTTGTCAGCAAGACCAATGGACATCTTAAACCCATACTCTTGGTGGTTAGTTGTAAACCATGCTCCACCCCAGTCTCCTAGCACAAACTCACCTTTTCAGATCCTTCCACCACTGCGTTTTCTTTGTAATCTCTCTGCACCTTGTTTTTAAGTTCTAATCTAGACAGTGATGGGTTAGATCCCCCATCAGATCTACACGTGACTCCCCTTCCCCTCCTTTACACAGATTAAACATGAATCCAGTTGTTTTGCAGAGCTGGGCCAACCTACTCCTAGCTTTACAACCCACTCTGGTACTTTTATGAGGAAGTTTGTTTCTGATTGGCATGATCAGCAATATCATTGGCAGACATTAATTCTCTTTTATAAAATGTAACCACAAAAATCCTTTGGGTCTGATTTTCATTCCCTCCATTCTGGGGTCTGGAAGCGGGGCCAGGGTAGCGTCTACATGCCAGTTCTATAAGAGCATATCCCCATGGAGTTGTTTCTACCCCAAAAGTCTCTTCATGCTGCTCTGGTGGTGTAGTATAATTGAGGCTTGGTCTACACTAGGAAATTTGATTGGCATAACTATATTGCTTGGGGGCAGAGGACAGGGGACCTCTGAGTGATGCAGTTAAACCCGCCTAACCCCTGGTATAGACAACACTAGATCAACGAGAGAATTCACCTGACAACCTAGCTACTGCCCGTCGAGTAGACGGATTATCATTGCTGGCCAGAGAACCCCTCCCGTTAGCATAGGTACTGTCTACACTGCTGTGCTACTGCAGTACAACTGTGCCACTGCATCATGTTAAGTGTAGACAAGCCCTTTGCCTCAGAAAGGAATATTTAAAGTGGGTCTGTGTTTTCATTTTGTAAATAAATAATGTATGACAGAAGCCTGGGATTTTGCAAACACAGAAACATAAGAATTGCCATATTGGATTAGCTGGTTTTTCTAGCTTTGTTTCCTGCTGCAGTAGATGTGACCAATGATCCAATTCAGTATTCCACCTCCTGCTACAACAGAGAAGGCTAATGGTCCATCTACTCCAGTATCCTGACTCTGACTACTGCTAATGCTGGATGGCCCAGAGGGCAGCTGAAATTCCCCAGATGTAGCTAATTATTCCATTCTAAACTTTGTTCTACATTAGCCCTCCAAAGATTGTGTCTATACTACCTTGGAGACCAACCCTCTCCCTATGCACCTTCCTGAAAGTTGAGATCCTATAGGCTACTAGCCTCTTGATCTGAGGTCTGGGGCAAGGGGTTGTTCTCAGTAGGGAGGTCACAATACTGCTGCTGATTCTCCATTAAATCCCAGTACAGCGTATAGCAGTGTGTAGCACTATGCTCATCGTTTGGCTGAAGATGGAACTGAACTACAGAGGCATATTTGGAGGAGGGGCACCTTTGAATAATTGTAGCAGGCTTTCCCTGAAGTGCTCAGACCTGCTAGCAGATGATAATCTAGCTGGAAAAAGGGAAAGTGGGTTATGCTTATTTATACCCCACAAGGGAGTTATGAGTATCTCACTAGACAGCAAGAGCCTTTGTTAGGGATCGGGATGTAGATGGCCTCACTTAGTGGACAGAGAAGAAGCCAGATCTAATGGGAAAAGCAGGTATCAGTGGTGCAAGTAGAAATCATTTCTTGCCAGTATGCTGTAGTCATGGGAGGGACACAAAGGGGGGGGGGGCATGTGACCTCCCCACATGTCCCCACCACCACCTCCGCCTCAAGCCTGGGGCTTCTGTGCTTTCCCCGCCTCCTCCCCATGATCCACATCCAACCCACGTTACCTGGTGGGGATCAGGCTGGGGACAGTACAGCTGTGCCAAAGAAGCTGCCAGCGTTCTGCTCCTTTCCCCACTGCAGTTTCAAGTGGGGAAAGGAGCAGAATGGCATTAGCTCTTCCAGCAGCTGTACCTCCCTCAGGCCCTGCTCCCCCACACCCATGACCCTTTCGTCCGGCAGGGCTGCTGTACAGACGGAAGAGACGCAGCTTGAAGGAAGGGAAGTGGGTGGGGCTGGGAGCGGGCTTCTCCTCTGTCTTTCTGATACACCATACTACAAGGGTGGGCCACGGGCTACATACGACCCATCAGACCTTTTAATTCAGCCCTCAAGTTCCCACTGGGGCGTGGGGTCAGGAGCTTGCCCCGCTCCATGCATGCCATGGCTCCACGCAGCTCCCAAGAAGCAGCCGCCATGTCCTGCCTCTGGTTCCTACACATAGTGGGTGGGGACGCCAGGGTTAGGGGAACTGCATCCAATGAAAGCTGCAGAGGCGGTGCAGCATGCAGACTCCGAGCCACCTGGCCATGCCTCTGTGTAGGAGATGAAGGGAGGACATGCCACTGCTTCCGGGAGCCACTTGAGGTAAGTGCCACCAAGAGTCTGCACCCCTGAGCCCATCCCGACCCCAAACCCCCTACTCCAGACCTACTCCCCCTCCTCCCCTCCAAACCCTCAATTTCAGCCCATAAACATCTCCTATACTTCAAACGTCTTATCCATGGCCCCACTCTAGAGCCCACACCCCCAGCCGGAGCCCTTACCCTCCCCCCACGCACCCCAACTCCCTGTCCCAGACTGGAGCCTCTTCCCACGCCCTGAACTCCTCATTTCTGGCACCACTCAAAAACCTGCACCCCCAGCCAGAGCCCTCACTCCCTCCCACACCTCTACCCCCAATTTTGTCAGCATTTCATGGCCCTCCGTATAATTTACATACCCAGATATGGCCTTTGGGCCAAAAGATTGCCACCCCTGCTGTACCAGCTATAAATATCTTACTGGTATGGCATACTGGACTGTACCACTGTACTTGCATCTCTGGCAAGCATCCAGGTCAGGGAATGAGTCAAGGATCAGCACCAGAGTCAACTCTCCAATACCAGAGCTAGGACTCAACCCTGAGGGTTGGAGCCAGGGTCAAAAACCAAATGCCAGAGCCAGGGATTAAGCCGGAGTCAGAACTTGGAGCCAGGACTGGTAACTGATGGTTTGAAGTGAGGCATAAGGCAGGAACCTGTGGAGAGGCAAGGATCAGGAGCACAGTAGGAACCAGGAGCAAAGGCAGGGGTGAGGCAGGAGCATAGGTGTCGGAACTAAGAGCACTGCGGGTGCAACATCACCTTCTGACTTGAAGTGATCTCCATTCTCTACAGGGTTTTCAGCTTGGTTCAGTGGCTCTCAGCACCCCCACTATACAAATTGTTCCAGCACCATTGGGCAGGAGAAGATCAGGAACAGGGTAGGGTGCAGGCACAAGCAACGTCCAATGTAGCAACAACAGGGAATCACCTAATTGCTTAGCTAACTTTCTGTGCCTCCTACTGGCTTAAATAGCATGGCCGGGCCAATCAGTGGAGCTGATGACTCTGCAGTCAGGGCTACTGTGGATGTTGCCTTAGCTAACACTATAGTCCTACAATACTACCTCCTGGCCCCAGCAACTTTCAGTAAATTTTGGTTAGAGGCCAGGATGTAAGAGCTATCTAGGAATTTGCAGACCTGAGTTCAAGACCCAGGATATCACAGGCTTTAGGACAGGGGTTCCCACATTTTTTGCCAGCATGACCCCATTTTAGTGAACTGTTTCCTCCCAGGACCCCAGACAGCCTGGAGGATGCCATTTTATAGACCAGAATGGCATTCTCCACACAGTGTGAGCTCACACATTCCATACATGCAAGATCATGTCACTTAGAGGACCTCCATACAGTATAACCTCGTACATATGGTACATGCAAAGTCACACTATGCAGAGGATGCCATTTTGTAGAGCAAAATGGTGTCCTCCATGCATCATGATCTTTCACACACTGTACATGAGAGTCCTGCTGTGTGGAACAAAATAGTGTCCTCTGCACACTAAGGATTGCCATGACACCATCTGCTGATGGTGTGACCCACAGTTTGGGAACTGCTGCTTTTGGCTGTGGGCTGAGCAGTCCTGAGGCAGGAACCCTAGCCAAGCCCTAGGAACTGAACTCATCTTTATTGTTGATTTCTTTGTTAATAGAACCAAACTCCATCAGAGGGGCTGAGTTTGAACATTACCTTCTGTGTGGACTGTGTCTGTAGAGAAGATTGGAAAAGGTGCCTGTTTATAACCACATTCTGATCTCCTTCCTAACATCTTCCCTCCAAAGGTACAAAAGCTTTTCAAAGAGATTAACTAAGCTACCCCTACAACTGTCCCATTCCTATAGAACAGATGCACAGGTGAAGTGATTTGTCAAAGGTCACAGAAGGTGGCAGAACTGTTAGCGGAACCCAGGAGTTCTGATTCTTGGTATTTTATTACCCATTAGACAATGCTGCTTCTTTTGAGACAATAGTGCCATTAAGTTGTAATAAATGGTGATGTTAAAATGAATTTCTGCTAGGAGGCTCGGGTGTATTTTTTTAAGTCAATAAATACGTAGGTATTGTAGCTGTTGCAGTCTGGCGCTATCCCATGAGGCCACAGCGTGAAAAGCACCACTCCCTGTCTTTTCTGAAAGGCTATTCTTCCCTTCAATATCATTCACATCATCCCACTTGCTGCAAACTCACATACCCCCCTACCAGCCTGGGAATTCATCCCCTAAAACCTCATGGCAAGTCTTGCTTTCATGGGCCAGGCAGGCAGCTCAGAGGGGCTTGCGAACCTGCCCTGCGGCTGTGGGAAGTGAGTAACAGCACAACTTGTTTGCTCTGCAGGAGAGAAAGGGAAAGGGGACGATTAGCCACAATAGGCAAGTCTGCAGGCACTGGGAATAGATCATTGCCTCTCAGAAATGGGGAAGGAGCCCCTTAATTTCCCACTCCAAGAGCTCCATTTTCAGGGACCTGACCAAGGCAGAATACCCTAGTCTTCTTTGCAGAGGTGAGAGGTAAAAGCTAAACAATGAGAACAAGGGGACTGCACCTCTCTGTCTCTCTCTCTCTCCCCTCCCCTAGTGGGGTTGGTTCAGGTCAGGACTGAAGCATTTTGGCATGGGCAGTGAAAGGTAAGGAAGGTAGCCTGAGTATATCAGCTCAGTCTCTAGGGCAGTTAACCTGGTGCCTTCCACCAGCACTACAATTAAACAATAAAACCATGCAGCTGATTGCAGCTGCCCTGAGTTTTCACAGGTGAAGACGGTATGTGCTAGAATGCAATGCAGCCTGGTTGTGTGGATCAAGATGGGGCAATCTGGATCGCTTGGTAAGTGGAGTGCAAGCAAACAATATGTGTTTCAGTGTGGTTAAATGTACCTGTAAACACTAGGAACAAGGAATGTTGGCCATACTCACAGAATGGGGGACTCTGTCCTGGTAAGAAGTGACTCTGAAAAAAGCTGTGTGGGTCATGGTGGCTAATCAGCTGAACATGAGTTCCCAGTGTAAGCCTGTGGCCAAAAGAGCTAATGCAATTCTTGGATGCATAAACAGTAGAATTTCAAATAGAAGCAGAAAGAGATGTAAAATAGCCTGTTTGGCATTGGCACGACTACTGCTGGAGTACTGTGTCAAGTTCTGGTGTCCCCAGTTCAAGAAGGATGCTGATAAATTGGGGAGGGTTCAGAAGAGAGCCATGAGAGCACTGAAAGAATTAGAAAACCTGCCTTATAGTGACAGACTCAAGGAGCTCAGTCTGTTTAGTTTAACAAAGACAAAGTTAAAAGGATGACTTGATCATAGTCTATAAGTATCTACATGGGAAACAAATATTTATTAATGGGCTCTTCGATCTTGCAGAGAAAAGTATAACACGATCCTATGGCTGGAGTTTGAAGCTGGACACATTCAGATTGGAAATAAGGCATAAATATTTAATGGTGAGATTAAATAACCATTGAACAATTCACCACAGCTAACAGTGGAGTGAGTCTCCATCACTTTCCATTTTGAAATCAAGTTTGGACGTTTTTCTAAAAGCTCTGCTCTAGGAATTATTTTGGGGAAGTTCTCTGGCCTGGGCTATACAGGAAGTCAGACTAGATCACAATAATCCCTTCTGGACTTGGAATCTATGAATTGTCAGTGGAGTCTTTGTAGGCACCACAGCTCATGGCTCCATGTTAAATATGAGAATGATCATGGAGACAGAGTCACCATCTCTCACAACACATCCCACTTTGTCTAAGCTTCTGAAATGACAATTTTTTACTTTCCCACCATCCCATCACACAGGGATGGCTATGAGAACGTATGCTATGAGAACGATGGCGATGAGAAAGTGGAGGAAATGAATAAGAAAAAGTTATTTACTTGTTCCCATAATAGAACTAGGGGCCACCCAATGAAATTAGTGGGCAGCAGGTTTAAAACAAATAAAAGGAAGTTCTTCTTCACACAGCACACAGTCAACCTGTGGAACTCCTTGCCTGAGGAGGTTGTGAAAGCTAGGACTATAACAGGGTGTAAAAGAGAACTGGATAAATTCATGGAGGTTAAGTCCATTAATGACTATTAGCCAGGCTGGGTAAGAAATGGTGTCCCTAGCCTCTGTTTGTCAGAGGGTGGTGATGGGTGGCAGGAAAGAGATCACTTGATCATTACCTGTTAGGTTTACTCACTCTGGGGCACCTCGTATTGTCTACTGTTGGTAGACAGGATACTGGGCTAGATGGACCTTTGGTCTTACCTAGTACGACCTTTCTTATGTTCTTATGCTTCTGTAAACGTGGCTGCCTCTAAAATCCATATGGAGACATTTGGGGAGAAAAATAAGGGGATTCTTTAAGAAGAAGGCTGCTTTTGTTGTTAAAGCACTTCACTGGAACTCAGGAGATCTCAGGAGTTAAATTTCTGGCTTGGCCACAGACATACCCTCTATGACCTCGGGCAAGTCACTTAATCTCTCTCTCTGCTTCAGTTCCCTATCTATAAAATGAGGACAGTGCTCTCTTTCTCCCAGCCTTTGTCTGTCTTGTCTACATATATCATAAACTCATCAAGGCAGGGATTGTTTCTTACTATTGTCTAATAAGGCCCTGGTCTTGGTTGTGGCCTTTAGGCATTCCTGTAATAGAAATAAGAAATAATCATTAAAATCCCCATAGAAATATTTTGGCGTAGGAGAGGTTATCTTGGAGAGACAGGGTGAGGGAAATAAAGATTATGGTAAAATGCAGCTACTGCACCTCCTAAGTGACGCTGAGTTAGCATCTCTGAATTGGAGCATAAACACCATTTGTTTTCCCTGTATCCTTTGCTGCCTAATTCATTGTGGGCTGAAGCAAGATCTTTCTGTTGCAGAATTTGTTTTGTCCTCAACTTCAATAAAATAAACTCATGACAACACAACTTTTCTTCATCCCCCGTCTTCTGCCCCCCACACCTCTGCTTCAGGGAAATACCAATAATCTCCAAGTACATATAGCAACCTCTGTAAAATAGCAACAGAATTGCAAACTTTGGGGTAATTGCTGCTTGATTTCAAAATATTTGTTCTCTTCCTTCCCTGTCTTTTATCTCTCCAGCCTCAATACCTCACTAAAGCAACATCCCCGCATGCAATGCCAGGGTTGCATTCTTAAATGTGCTGCACCATTATTAATGGCAGCAATCTCCATCTCCGAGTATTTAAAAATATACCCTTCTCTAAATATAGCCAATCTGCATGTGTTTAACTACTACAGGGGGAGACTCAAAGGGAACCAAAATATTGACATCCACTGGGTGTGTATAATTTGTTTTGGTTCCTTCTCTCTCATACACAGCTTTGTATATTATCTATATACCTTTGTGGAAAATCAGTTATTATTTAGCATGAGGAATGTGGCTGCTGTTTCGATCTGGATTCGGATGGAGTTTCCTTTGTTTATTTTTCCATGCTCTGTCCAAACGGTGTCAATGAGAATGGAGCTTATTGAGCTATTTATAGTCTGTCTCCACCCGCGGCTGCACCTTTCCAGCAGCAACATCCCCCGCGGGGAGGGGGGTGAGGAGAAGGGAGAAGAGGGAGATGGCACAGCTTGCTTAGGGTGTAGGGGGCAGGAGAAGCGCACCTGCTATAGAGGGGACAGAGGGCAGAGTATGCTGGGCACAGGGAGGATCGAGATTATCTGGCACAGAAATGTTTGTGGGAGGAAATGAGGGCAGAGAATTTCTGGTATAGCAAAGATGGGGAAAGCAGGGAACAGAATATGCCTGGTGTGGGGAGGATGGGAAGGGGAAGTGAGGGCAGAGACAAGCGTGCCTAGTACATGGGGTGGGAAACAGGGTGGGGCTCAGGCAGCCATCATTTGGAACAAAGGGGCACGGGAGGGAATCATAGGTAATGCTCCATGGGCAGGGAGTGAGATTTGGGGGAGCAGGTCATGTGGGGGCCCAGCTCACATGGCAACAATGGGGGTTGGAGGGCAGGGCTCACCTGGAAGAAAGGAGGTTTGAGGGGTGGAGTTCACCTGACAGGAAAAGGGGTTGGGGAAGGGGGAGATAGTGGATCCCAGCTCAGCTAGCAGAGAGGGGGCTTGGTGGAGGAGCAGAGCCCAAGCTTGCCAGGATGGGCTAGTCATGTACATCTCAAAGCTTTGAGAACTCCATGTCCTCAGACATCTGTCACGAATGACTCGAGCTGATGTTCGCTGCCCAGCCCTGCCTCCCCTCCCCCAACACCATCCTCCTCCCTTCCTCAGGGTACGGCCTGTGCACAGACGCTGGCTTCTGGTGCTTGCGGATACAGGGCAGCAAAAAGATGCTGTGGCACAACCTCCTTGGCTGCGTAAGACGCTCCAAAGTGGTCCCAGCATCGGAATCTTCTTTTTATTTTGTCCCCTCAGAGAAACCCCCTCCTCTGAATCCTGGGCTCTCTCCTCCCCACAGCTGCCCCTGGTCTCCCTCATTCTGGGGTTCCCTCCATTCCCCCTTGGGCTTTTCTTCCCTATCCCTACGTGCATATTTGTGCTGGGGGCAGTTTCCTTAAAGAGGCGAGTGCAACCTGCCCCATAACAGCAGCCGCCAGTGGGGATTAGTTTTACTGCCATGTTCTGTGGTAAACATTAATAACCTTGCCCTTGGTGCAGTCTGCAGGACTTTAGGTACTGCCTAAGGAGCAGGGGCAAAGAGGGGGGTGTGTGTATGGGTGGGCGTGGATGGGTGTGTGTGAGAGAGAGAGCGATATCTCTCCCTGTACAGATTTAAGGGCATTAATAGGGCACCCTGTTTTCCTAATGGGGTGCAGTGAAAAAGCTGCAGTTTCTGCTTGAGGTACTGCTTGAGCTGGCAGGAAGGGCTGGGCTGGCCAGATGGAGGGATGAGAGTGAGGCAGAGTGAGAGAGAGAAGCAGGGAAGGGAGGGAGGAGAGAAGGCAGCTAGACACCTACGCAAACACAGAGCGAGAGGAGATCCTTGGATGCAAACACAGACACAGGCTTCCTCCTCCTCCTCACATGCCCCTGATTCATTTCCACATGCCATACACGTGACATGCTAATTCAGGGCTACTACAAAACTCCAGGGTGAGAGGAGAATGGGGGAGAGAAATAATACTCAGTAAGACACCAAACTGCAACCTTTCAGGGGGATTTGGCTCAGCTAAGCTGCATCCCCCCTCTCCCTACTCCAAGGCACACAGTGAGCAGTGAGACAGTGGGAAGGGGGGAAGGCCTTGCCACCGGCCCCCCTCCCCTCCACCCTCATCCACCCACACACCACCACCTTGTGTGAGCAGTTACATGTGACTCCAGCACACGACACCAGCTCAGTGCCAACACACATCACACCCTTCCTCGGGACACGGGGTTAAATCAGAAGTGCATCCCTCCTTCACTTCCCTGCAGCACGACACAGGCTGGGGTGGAGTGAGCTGCAGTCTGCCAAGCCACAGCCTCTGCCCTTTCCTCTGAAACTGGGAGACTTTGAATCCGTATTTTAAAAAAACACACAGGCACACGCACGCAAAACCCCTGTGTGCTTGGAGAAAATAAACCCAAAGCAACCTAGTTAAAAACCAGAGGGAAGCATTGCCCAGCCCTGTAGTGTGAAATTCTGCCATGCCCCCCACATACCATCTCAATCTGCTCTTTAATTCCCATTGCCATTCACACCAAGAGGATTTTATGTCCTTGTTTCCCTCACCTCTCCCCGTGCCCATGTTAGGACACCTGCCCTGGCTGCTTATTCCCCCTGAAATCTTCCTCCTCTCGCCCAGCACTATTTCAGAAGGTAGGAATGCAGTGGATTCTTATGCTCAAATCCAGTGTTATTGGAATCACATTCTGCTTAGGAGAGAGACAGTAAAAGAAGAGAGAAAAATCCCAATAAAATATGACCAGATTCTGATCTCTGCTACAGTGGGGTGAATTGTGGGGAACAATTCACAGGCATTACTCTGGATTTACATCAGTGTAACAGACAGCAGAATTTGACCCACTGTATTTATTTCATTGTCCCATTTATATGGCACTCCCATCACCTTCTCTTCAGATGCAGAGTCAAAATTATACACTCCCCCTGGATTCATAATTTATATAATGTAAAATGACTAAAGACACCCGAAAGAGCTTTGCATCCCATTGAAACCCCTCCCCATCCCCTTGATGAAGCCTGACTCAGTGCAAGGGGTTTTCAGACTGTCTAAGACTTCCAGTGACTCAGGCTCCATCAGGCACCCATGTGCATGTGTTTGAGGAAAACAAATTCCTGAGCCATTTCCCAAGATCATCCCTGCTCCAGCCTTCATACAAACCTATGGATTGTCAGGTTAGCCATCCCAGCTAATCTCTATGGGGAAGGAAGCAGAATGTGTAGTGTCCAGCAATGGAAAATCAACTCCTTGAATTGTACTCGGAAGAGAACAACAGTCAGTGCAGGTAATGAGGTTCAGGTGTGATACGTTTTCTGGGCAGTGCAGTGCTAAGCAAGTAAGCGGTCCTAACAGAGGTTTCTAAGAGCCTTTCATGTGGGTCCCAAGGAGAACCCATCACAGCAATTTAACCTCAAGGAGTTGGAGAACTGGATAATGGTGATGAGGGCCAGATTCAAAAGGAAAATTCAAGCTTGCCAAGGTAAAACATGTGGGACATGGTGATCTAGGCCACTCTATGCGCCAAATACTTCTTGACTCCACCCAGCCCCTACGTGCTGCCCTTACAGGGTCTTAACAGCATTACTAGGGGTCAGAGAGAGTTCCCCCAGCACGGGAGCATACATTGCCCTTTTCATCACCTCAACAGGGTGCAGTATGGGGCTTGAGGATGTGGGAAGAGGTACATCTGTAGCATACAGCACTCTGGAGATTCTGGCTGTGATGCAGCCTTTCAGCTGCTCGTGTAAATTACAGCAAACCTCAGGGCTGCTCTAATTTATGATGGGAACTGTCAGAGCCCCAGCTAGTCCTGAAGCTGGGTGGCACAAAGCCACCTTTGCCCGCCTTCCTCCAGGCTGTGCCTTGTATGTTGCACCACTAATAGAGACAGTATAGAATCCGATCACAAATTTTTCAAGGAATCAGAGGGGAGACCCAAGGTCAGGAGCAAGCTAGGCCAGCACCAAGCAGATGGTAACACAGCAATTAAGCCATGAAAATGGTCTCCTGAGAGAGAAGTCTGCTTACATTACATTACATTTATTAATGTTATATGTCTGTTACAGTAACTCCCAAGATCAGGATCAAGGCTCTGTCGTTCTGAGCACTGTAGAACCATAGAGGTAAGATCCCTGTCCCAAAGAGCTTACAATCTCAAAAGACCAGTAACATGAGATAGGCAGGGAAGGTGGTCACATATGTGCAAATTCCCATGTTCAGATAGTTTAGGGACATCATTTATTGTTATTTGCATTATAACAATGGATCAGGGACCATTGTGATAGTGCTGTACAAACATAAAGGATAAAGTGCCCTGCCATCAAGAATTCACAGTCTGAGTAAAGAAAGGACCATTTCATTTGACCTCAACAGGATACAACACACAAGCTAGAGCTGACCCAAGGAGTCCTGCCTCTTAGTTCCTACTCTAACCATTATATCACATGTGTTTTCCATATATGTTGGGCTATAGACATGTTATCATATGAATGTCAGCGCTCTCCAACTGCCTCTCACCCTAGCAACTTGCCTGGTTTGTTGTTTGGGGCTTTTCACCTTCTAAACACTTGATCAACAATAATTCATCTTCACAGCTCCCCAGGAGGTAGGGCTGTAATACTTGCATTTTACAGAGACTTGCCCAAGAAGAAACAGTGTGATAGATGGGATGAGAACCCTGGAGATCCTGGTTCTCAGCCTGTACTCGGGGCTGTTACACAATAATCCCACAGCCCTTGTGCTGGTAAAACTCTCAGTGAGTTCAGTGGAAGCTTTTCACTTTGTGGAAGGACTGCAGGATTTGGCCCCGGATGAAAATCAGTTTCACCTTCCCTTAATTGCCAAGATCTGCATCGGGTATTTCCCCTCTAAGAGAAGCTTGTGATCAAATACTTATTCACAGAGTCAATCTCCAGTGTGTTGGTATCTGTTGTTTTCAAGCTCTATTTGAAATTCCTCTGTGCATTTGTGTTTGGGTCTCGGTTCAGTTCCCCATGGAGAGGGGTCCACATAACAAAACCGCCACCACAACTGGCACTAGTTAGCCCCACATTAGTGATCACAGTAGAAAGGCTAAGTATTGACTGGACTATGGAGAATGAACTCCTTCTGCTAGCTCAGGTTTAAGGCATTCAGGGGCGCACCATATAGGAAGAGGTTGCCCTGCTGATGCCCATGCTGTGCCTGCTCTGTGAATAAGCAAGGACTTCAGGATGTCAGCTCCAGCATTTTTTGTCTTGGCTAAATTAGCTGAACCTTTTTAAAGCCATTTGCATGCAAATATTTCTGTACTTAAGGGATTTTTATTTTATTTTATGTATGTGGCTGTTTTTGTTTTGTTTTGCTCACTGGCCTTTTACCAGGTCATTTTCACACTGTGGCCATTCTAGTTCTGCACCTGGTGATGTTTTAAAATAACACCCAGGCTCCAGGAATCCTGCAAAATCTCTTCCTGCAAGCATCACCCACTCGGGTGTGGAGGGGCTTGTAGTGTGAAAAAGGGAGCTAAGTCAAGCCACAAGGGGGCATGTTCTGTTCTAATTCATAAAATGTGAACTCATTGACAAAAATTCTGAACAATTGGTGAATGGTGTGTGCATAAGATAATGCTGCTGAAGAATATACCTTAAGTGACTGTCAGGGGTTGTACGCAGTAAAATGGAGAGACGTGCTGGAGCAGTGGTGTCCTAAAATGCACCTTGTGGGTGCCCTCTGGTTCTCTGTAGATTAAGATATGTCTACATTAGGAATACTTTACTGCGATAGGAGCACCAGTATACTATACTGGCACTGCACTCCTGCAGTGGATGCAGCTATACCGGCAGAGCTCTGCTCTGTATCGGTATAGTAAAACTACCCTGCAAGAACCAACAAGCTATATCAGTAAAAGTGCACTTTTGCCAGTATAACTGTGTCCAAACTAGGGCTTCTGCCAGCACAGCTATATCATTCAGGGATCACCTCTCTTCACACCCCTGACCTATTCCTGCAAAAGTCTGTATGATAGCATACTCTGAGATAGGAAGTTGTGGCTAGAGAAAAGTCATGGGTCTAATTCTGCCTCCAGATCCCACTGAAGTTAATGTAGGCAGCAATGGTGAAACAAAGGGAAAGATATGGCTTTAGTGACCCTAACTGACAGGAATCTAAGCTGGTTCTGGGGATCCCTTGGTCTTTTGGGTTTTGTAATTAGTGAACTCAGCCAACAAGTATTTTGGATTCCTCTGCAAAGAAAGCTAGAAGTGGGAGGGTTGTGTTCAGATGCAGATTAGTTATTTCTAAGCAACAAATTAGTTAGATGCAGCCCATTATCTCCTAGGAAGGTGTCAAAACAGCCTCAGGAGTTGGAAAGTTTGGGTGTCACGGTGCTATAGGAGCCACTGAGCTGCTACAGTCAGTTCTTTTTAAAAGGCCATATGTTCAACCAGGTTTAGGGAAACTTGATAAAGGACCACTGATACTGAATGGAAAAATAACAAAAGTCTTTTTTGGAACATTCTGCTGCTATCTCATAGCATTTGTCTAATTCTCTCTTTCCTCTTAGCTCTTATATAGCACTTTTCATCAGTGGATCTCAAAGCTCGTTACAAAGAAGGTCAGACATTATGTTCATTTGATAGATGAGGTAACTGACACAGAGAGACATAAAGTAACTTGTTCTAGGTCACACAGCAGACCAGTGACAGAACTTGGAATAGAATCCAGGTCTCCTGAAGCTCAGTTTAGTGATCTAACCACTAGGGCCTTATTCCTCATTATGGTAATCCTCCCTGCTCCCACTATGTCTCCCTGATTTCTGGCTACTGGGGCTTGTGGAGGGGATTATATCACCAAAAGAGGGTAACACTATGGGGAGACTGCATAATCTGAATGGACTGAGCACAGGACTGGGAGTGTGGACCTCTTCAGTAGAACTGGCTGGGAATTTTTTGACAAAACATCACTAGTGATTTATGAAAACCAAGGTCAGATTTGATGAATCTGCTAACTTGAAAAGAAATGTTGAGGGGAGCGGGGGAAGATTTGACATTGAAATGTTTCATTTTGGCATTTTAGGAACACAAAATTCTGGTATTTGATTGTAAGTGACTTTGCATTTCATAATTAAAAATAAAGTAAAAAAAAAGAGTTTAAAAATTGCAAGAAGGTCCATGCAGAAATGAAACATTTAAAATGTCTCCATTGACCCAAACCAAACAAAAAATTGGATTTTTGGTTGGTGAATTGTTGTGAGATTTTTGTCCAAATTTGAGATGAGAAGAAAATTTGATTTCATGTAAAAATTTGAGGGACGGGGAAACTGTTTCCCACCCAGCTCTGCTCTTGTGGTCTAATCCCAGTTATGCCACTGCCTCACTACACATCTTTAACTGCCCAGGAATGCTTGCCCAGTGCCTGGGAGTGCTCAGGTTCTAAGTGGATAGAAAGGAAGGAAAAGGGAGGAAAATACAGGGAGAAGCACAGATGGGTGGGTGTAGGGTATTGGGTGGGCATATACGTGAGCTATGAGTGCCTTCCATTGGTTTATTGGTGCTGTGACAATGCAGATAGCTGGTGGCTACCTCCGCTTTACTGAAACATGCAGAAGAAATGTCCAGCGGTGCACACATGATCGTTTGCCTGTGAGAAGGACAAAGCATTGAAGTCTTCCCAGGCATGGAGTGAATTTCAGACATAAATACCCAGTGCACAATCCATCCCAAATACCAGGCTGGATTGCCCTGAACTCTGTACAGTCCTGAAATCTCCCTTCAGACTTTAACCTACTTCTCGCACAGGAAATGGTGCCACTCAATTTGCTAAGACAGAGCCAGGTTAAGATCTGGGGCTAGATCCCACCAACGTTAGATGGTTCAAGCTCTTTTGCAAGGTCCCAGAAGTGGAAATTCTGTCAGGAGAGAAAGATATGATAGACTAGAGAGGCTGCAGGAGTCCAACAAGGTATGTCTACACTGTTTCTGGGAGCAGGGTTCCCAACCTGGGTAGACAGACTTGCACCAGCTCAACCTTGAGCTAGCACTTAGAAAATAGCAATATGAACATTGTGGCTCTGCAGAAGACTTGGGCTAGCCATCTAAGTCGGGTGTCGGGAGTCAGGGTCCCCTGAGTCAGATTGGCAGAGACCCGGGGGGGTGGATGAGGGGATTTGCTTTCCTATGCAGCATGGGGCACGGGTCACGTGCAGGTTTAAAGAAGTGTAAATGGTGGATTCTCTGTAACTTGAAGTCTTTAAGCCAATTCAGTAACTCATCCAGGGTCTAGGGGTCTATTACAGGAGTGGGTGGGTGAGATTCTGTAGCTTGCAATGTGCAGAAGGTTGGACTAGATGATCATGATGGTCCCTTCTGACCTTAAAGTCTATGAGTCTATGATACTGACTGTGAAGGAGGCAAGACTGTGGTGGCAGGGGGATATGCTGATCCAGCTTTATCCACTCAGCAGCCTGACCATATGTGACTCTCACATAAAGCTCTCTCTCCATGCAGCAACCCTGAGAGAGGACAGAACCTTTTGATGCTGGGAGGTAGAGTCTACATCTCCTGCGACAAGTCTCAGAAAGTGGTGGCCCCTGAGGTGAGCAGGCCCAACTCCAATGACTTTGATGGAGCCGCACTCACTCATACCAGGACTGAGCTGTGACCACAGACACTCAAGCTAGTGAGAAGGGATCCATCAGAGTTTAAAATAAGCATTTAAAACGAGTAGTTTTTGATTTCCCCCCTGCAACCTAAAAGTGCCAACAAGTCACAGCTGTCTAAAACCGCTTTCCCCCCTATATTCCTAAATCCTCCCACTCCCCAATCACATTGACCAGCTAATGGATTAAAAGACAACTTGACCTGCCTACACTAGGGTTTTAAAATGTATTTGCTGAGGCATTTTTAAAACACCACCTTTTCCACAGTCTAGACAAGGAGCCTGCATGATACTCTCTGTGCATACACCCAACCATCCATATTATTAGTTGTTTGTCTTGCAGTAGTGCCTAGGTGTCATGAAGGGCTCCACCTTGCTAGGCACCACACAACCACATAACGGAAAAGGTCCCTTCCCCCAGGAGCTTACAATCATGTAGTGCTGCTATTGCACATGGAGAGCAGTGGAAACTGCTCTTGTGAATTCACCAGCCTGGGAATGCAGGCAGGCACACCATAGCTGTGCAAGTGTCTTGTTTCAATTTAAATCCCAAGAATGCTCAGGAGATGCCACCTAAGGTCAGTCTGGGAAGATGTTCCTGAGCCTGGTCCAGTTTCCAGTAATGAGAATCACAAACCACTCCCCCCCCCCCTGCTCAGGGCCGACCCCCATGCCCCCTCACTTGGACCAAAATTTTGAAAGGTCTCTGGTGCTCTTTTTTCTCCAGCACAGCACTCCACCACTTCTGTGCATCTAGAGCAGAGAGAATACATATGCACCAGCAGCAGACACAATTTTCTACACTCTGGGTGCTAGAGGAGCCCTCTCTCCCTCAGTCTGGCACCTGAGGAGGACGCCTCAATTCACCTCATGGTTCGGCTAGCCCTGCCCCTGCCCCCATCCAAGCCTGCCTGTTGTTGCTGAGCACAGATGTCAAGGACGGCATGAGCCATGCAGAACGAACACTTCCCCCTCACTTTCCTGGGCAGCAGCAGAGCAGGGCTCCAGCCCGTTCTAGTTATGAGGTGACGGCTCCTCTAGGGCTAAGAGAGAGAGTGCAGCCTCTTAGCCCATTCAGTTCTTGGCACCATCTATCTCCTTCCTCAAACCACTACCCTTGTTCTTATGCTCTGCCAACTTTGTGTTCCTCTGAGTCCCTCTCATTTTTGGCTATGCCTGGAACAACCTCCCTGAACCCTGGCACTGTGCAACCTATCCCTGCTCCTCCCAGTTCCTCCTGAACACCCCACCTCTTCAGATTCTTTTTTCATGATGACCGTTCTGCAACAATTCCTAGGAGTATTTAAACAAAGGAAACAAACAGCCAATTGGCATAAGCAGCAGCAATTAACAAAAATAACCTTGGGAGTTTATAGTGTGTTTTCCTTGTCCCTCCCCTTGTCTGTTTGGTTTTTGTCTGATGTTGTTCTTCCCTATGTCATGTCTAAGTTAGACTGGAATCTCCTCGGAGCAGGCACCCTGTCTTTTATTTCTCTATGAAGTGCCACACACATTGAGCTATCTTCTACCATAGTAAATGCCCACAACCTTAATTAGTGCCCAGTTAATCTTACCAAGTGCTGCTTCATGTCCTTCCACAATGTGGAGAATGGCTAAACTTATACCTCTGAATAACAGGCAATACCTGTCAAGGTACACACCAGCCCCACGATGCAACCTTATCTCTGCCCTCTTGGAACTGGCAATACCCAGTGGAAAGAATGATCCAGGAAGGGGAGGGTGCCATAATAAGTAGACTTGAGAAAATTCTCAGAGCATGTGTCATGATTTGTGTTGTGGTCCACAGATTTGATTTCCAGTATCTATCTGGATGCACTGTAGTAGGTGTAGATGTACTGAATGGTGGAAGGATTAGTTGCAGCAGGCTGACAGAGTTGTTACTATGATGTGACAAGAGGGGCATGTGCACTTTGAAGATCAAATATGCCTCATTTCAGTGTTGAGTTCTATAGACAGCATCCATGGAAGTATGCAAAGGTGTTTTCTTGACATAGGGACTGTCAGAAGACTGGTGGCATACATGACTGTCATCTCCAGGGCTTACTGAGGACATTGTCTGAGATGGACTCTTCAAGGCCAGGGGGAAGGGAAGTAACATTTAGCAAGTCTGGGTTGGTTTGTGTGGAGAAGACTCAGCCCAGGTCTACACTAAAAAGTTAAGTCAACCCAGCTATGTCACTCAGGGTGTGAAAAATCCACACCGCTGGCCAGCATAGTTACACTGACCTAAACTCCAGTGTAGACAGCGCTAGGTTGACAGAAGAATTATTTCATTAACCTAGCTGCCATCTCTAGGGGAGGAAGATTAACTACAGTGATGGAAGAAACCCTCCCATTGCTATAATGAGTGTCTATGCTGAAGTGCAGCAGCAGTGCAGTGTTTGAGCATAAGCCAGGGGTAAGTAGTTCCTGTTTGCTGTGTCTAACCTAAACCCAAGTTTTGCTTCAGTGAAGACCTGATAGATTTTGTCCTACATTACTTATGTACTGTTCCAAAATATTCTGTAGCATCCATAAGGATGTACATGTATAATTGGTATACTGGGGCATCACTCAAAGAGGGGAGAATTAAGGTTACATTGTGGGGGCATGTACCTTAACATTGTATGTTCTGGTTTTCAGAGGTTTAAGGTTATGTTACCTTAACTCTTCATTTCCTGATGTCTGGAGGTATAAATTTAACCACTCTCCACATTATGGAAGGGCATGAGGCAGCACTAGGCAACATAACTCTTCATGAACAAAGTTTCTAGGCATTTCATTTATTTAATAAAAAATAATAATAATTTCCCAGTATTCCCATGTACCACTACCCAGCCCCTCTTTCCGTTGCCTCTGGCTCCTTAGCAGTGATTACCGTGGCCACAGGATACACTGGCTACATGTTTATCACTTTACCAGCCCTGCATAATTTGTGTGTCTCCCATCTGACTACCTGTGTGGAACAACCTGTCTTCCCTCCTTAGTCCAGTCCCCAAGCCCATGTGTAGACACACACTGGACCAAGCCACACACATACACCACATTGTTCCAAGCCCACGAGTTCTGCTCTTCTTGCCACTCTCAGAGCCATGCAGAGGTTTTTGGGAGCCTTGAGCAAAATCAGAAACTGAGGTTCCCCCATCTTTCCAAAATATTACCACTGAGAAGAGGCCCTGGAGTGGGCGGGGGGGAGGGAGGGACGGAGGGGTTGGAGTCCAAGGCCACTCTGCACTCACCCCACAGTGGTGGCTTGGCTGCTGTTGCACTGGGCTGGCTCCAGCTCCCCACTCTGGGAGTTGCAGCCTGTTATATGGGGGGGTCACATCACCATTCAGGTTTAGCCCCTCTGTCATGTTAGAGGGATGACTGGGCCAAACTAATTGGCACTGCAACTTAGGGTTCCATTGTTCAGGAAACATGATTGCATCCTCCTAACTGTCCCTTCATCTGCTCTATTTAATCAATACTAATTTTCTGGACAATATGTCTAAACTAAAATCAGAATCTGGATTTTAGAGCACATTACAATATTCTTAAACCACAAATTTTGGTCTCAGAGAAAAACTTCCAGAAGGAGTCCCTGCAGATTGGAAGGAACATGCACAATACAAATGCTCTGAAAACTGCCAAGGCTCACTCACTACTCAGGTGCGGCACTTGTTCAAAGACCACAGCACATCAGCTCGAGCCACCGGTGACTGTGAAAACACTGCAACAGCCTGCCTGGAAAACCTCTTACTTCAAAAGAGCCCTAAACTTGTTGCATATGCCCAGTACAGTGTCTTTGGCACAGCAGCTTGGCATAAAATAATCTCTAAAGCCAAGCTCTAGGATCAATAACATCTTCAATATAGCTTCTCCAAAGGGGCATTGGGCATGTGCACTTTGGGTATGTCCACTCTGCAATGTAAACCCAGGTCTGTGGGACCCAGGCTTATCAACTGAATGTTTCCCAGTCTGTGTTTGAGCATCCACGCAACGTTGTAAATCTGGACTTACAATTGCTGGACATGGATCTTACAAGGTCTGTCTAAACTGCAATAAACAAAAACGTGGCACCAAGTGTCAGAGACCCTGTGGTGCTCAGGCTGCAGGGCTAAAAATAGCCATAGAGATCTTCAGACTCTGGCTGGAGCCTGGGCTCTGAGACCCTCCCCTCCTGGTGGAGTTTCAGAGCTCAGGTTCCAGCCCAAACTCAAATGTCTTCACTGCAACTTTTGTCCTGCTGACCCAGGCCAGCCGTGGCCATGCTGTGCATCTTTTATTGCAGTGTGAACATCCCCACAGCCATGCTAAGGCCTCTCTACTACACTCTGCAGACTTTCTGATTTGGGTCTGCAACTTGAGCTGCATCCACACTGCAAAATGACAGGACTTGGGACCTGAGTCTCAGTAGGACTCGGGCTCTGATGCACCCCCTTAGCAGGGTCCTAGGTCCTGGCTCCCAAGTCTGACTTATTTGCGTGTGGACAGAAGTGGGGCTTGGGCTCAAACCTGAGTCAGAACCCAGGCTTAGAGCGCAAAGTAGGCATTAGGGATACATCTACACAGCAAGCAGGATCCCGAGGTGGTGAGTCTCAGAGTCCAGGTCTACAGATTTGGACTCGCACTATCCACCCAAAGTAGCTGTGTAGACGTTCTGGCTCGGGCTAGAGCTCAGGTTCTGAAACCCCTCCCCCTCCCTAGGCAACGTAGCTGAAGCCCAAACATCTACACAGCTATTTATGGTGTCCTAATGTGACCCCATGTATGTAGACTCTGGCTCTGAAGCCGTAAGGATCTGACACAAAGCCCTTGGAAATCACCCCCCTTCCCTCTCACTTCCCTTGACTTTGAATCAGGCCCTAACATCTGAGTCTTATTTCTACATGGTAAATGGAATGATTTTTTTAAAAAATTAGATCAGTTTTGCTAGGTGATGATCAACACAGTAAGGAAACTAATACGCAGATTGCAAACTTAAATCCACCTAATCAAATTCCTCTGGGCTGCAGTGTCCTTTCTGTGAAATCAACCTGCATTAAAGGGGCTGTGGTGCTGTTTGTGAATGTACCATCTCTGCAAATTACCAATGCTCCATTGCATTGTGTTTGTATGAATGGGGGTTACATGTGCTTGCCCACCACTCCACGTGAGAGGTGGGCTGAGGAAAGAAGGATTTTTTTTAATGAATCTGGGGGGAGAGAAGTGGAAGCTGTGGATTCATAGTAGACAGGGAATGGTATCCTAAAATAACCCCTCTGTCATTTACTCAGCCACCCACCACTCAGTGCCAAAATAAAGGTGCAGCTCTTTCATTTCAAATTAATTCTTGGCCCTGGAGGGTATCAATAGATCAATATCTTGTGCTTCTGGTCTCCCCTGGGCCACCCTTCAATGGCTCATGCAAAGGCTAAAAACAGAAAGATGCAACACAAAAGATACTGCAGTCAGCTCAAGCAGGGGGGTTATTTTTAGATCAGTAAAGGGAAAGGAGGAGAGAGGGGGGAGAAGGGAAAGAGGGAGAGAGGCTGGTGTGGGGTTTGCAATCTAATTTGATCCTTTTTTTTTTTATTCCATCAATGGTATTTTCCATACAATCTGATTTCTTTTTGACTCCTAAGGAGGGGGGAAGGATGGGGGGAAGGCAGAGCAAAGCTGGGCTGAAGATTCTGGAGTTTTATGGCTCATTCCAGCTAGTGGCTTCTCTCTGCCAGTTGAATTAATTTGATACTATTTTTGAAAGTCAGTGTTTCTAAGGGAGACCTAATGACGCAATGACGTCAATGCAGGTCAATAGCACACACTGGAGGAACTGACTGTGCTACCGGGAGCCAAGGGCTGGGAGCCTTTTCCAACCAACCCCAGCTCCTGCACACACACACAAAGACTCCTGGGGGAGGGGAGGAAATCCTAAAGTGGTGCATGCACAATGACCCCCCTTTAGCTAACCCGACACCCCTAAAATAAGATGCATGCTGTTTGCAAGCACCAAAAAAAAATCTAAAAAAAAATGCGATCAGACGCACTGCAGTGCAAAGAAAAAAAACACCTCCCTACCTGTCAAAGGCAACATTATTGTAATCCATGCACACACACACACACATACATTTGGGTTGTGAAATGCAACGCACACAACATTAGGGGCTTGCCTATAAATAGAGCCCGCGAGGTGCGTGCATTGGCAATTTGTTCCCCAAACCGGGAGGGGGAGCGGGGTGTTTTGCAAACGTGGGTGATGAGTTATTCTGCTCTGATCAGTTACTCAGGAGGTGCCTGGATTGGTGGTGTGGGGGTGGATGCGTGGGTGGGAGGGTGAGTGGGAGGGGGGTTTTGCTTCTCTCTGTCTCCAAGTCAGGCACAGAA
Organism: Dermatemys mawii; assembly: GCA_007922305.1. NCBI lineage: Eukaryota > Metazoa > Chordata > Testudines > Dermatemydidae > Dermatemys > Dermatemys mawii. The sequence goes on from ML677332.1 coordinate 31,544,632, forward strand.
CACGAACTGTTTTTTTTTTCTTTTCTCCTAGAAGAGTGCAGACACACATTACGCGAAACCCACAGCCTTTCGCGAGAGACGCAGCTCGCAACGGTTTAGTTTATTTATATACCCCCCCAAACCTTCTTCCCCCCCCATCCCTCCCCAAATTCCCTGGAAATCCAGCAGAGGCATGTGGAAGTGGGGCAAGCGTTTTGGGGGGTTTATTTTTTTGTTTTGCTTTGGGGTTTTGTTTTGGTTTTTTGCACACACACAAATATAAGTGAAGAAGATTTTACAAGGTAGGTTCCTGTCTGTGTGTATGTGCGCGCGTGTTGTGCTTTAGCTTTTTGCAAAGTTTTCTGGTTTCAGTTGGAGAATGGTTTTGCAAGCAGCAGACTTTACTGATCTGTTCTGCTGCCTGCCTTTGAAAAACCTCAACGACATTGCATTTCCCCCCCTGAAAAAAAAAGGAAGAAGAAGAAGAGATCTAGCCTGTCGTGTAGTTTGTCCTGTGTACTTGATGATTCCTGCAGAAAAAGCGAGTCCGTTTTTGAAGAAAAACCTGTGTGTGTGTGGGGGGGAAGAATATTGGGGATTTTTTTCCCACGTTTTTGCAGAGTTTCTTACTTTCACTTTGTCACATTTTTAGGACGTTGGCTCACTCTTGTAAAGATCCTGCAAACGATGTTTTAATTGCGAAAAGGTTTTAAAGTCAGCAGCAGGAGGGTGGAAAGGACTTGGCATTTCTTGAATACAGAAGTTGCTACCATTGGGAATAGATAGACCCCCTATAGATTTGGGGGGTGCAAATTAAGTAGTAAGAGGAAATGATAACAAAATAATAATAAAAACTCTGATGCAAGAGTGAGAGACTGTTACAACCTCCAGCCACCTGTAGAGGGAAATCTTTATACATAGTAATCTTTTATAGCTGTATCTATAGGGAAACTAAGGAGAATTACATGTTCCAAACTTTGCTACTTTCTATATGCAACAAGAAGTGCAAGCTGTTTGGTTAATTATAGGTGCTTGCAAACTGCCAGAACCCTTTAGATTAAGAGAAATGGTGGTATTTAGTATCTCCTGACTCTTAACTACAACCAAGGTGGAGATTGACATATCTATGATGCAGGTTCTGGTTCAACGCTGCTTCACTCAAAGAAGTGGTTATCAACAGATGTTTCGCCTGAGGAGTGCAGTTTTGATTTATTGTTAATTTCAAGGTGTGTTTATAATCTGGACAAATCCAGGAGGGTTATATTGTTGGAGGAAAAGGAAGTCATTTCATTGTTTACAAAGTGGTCATGGGTATTAAGTGGTGCATTGGTTTAATGCACTAGCCTTTTACCATGGGAGATCACAGTTCAGCTTCTGATTTTTTTAAGATGCTGGTGAAAATAACAATCATTTTATACATGCAGTGTCCTATATACATATGTGTAATGTCTTGTATAACACCTTTCATCCTGAAGGATCCCAAAATGCTTTACAAAACTATGGCTCTGACCTTGCAGCTGGATGTGCCTGGGTGACCCCATCACCTGGATGGAGCAGATTGACTTCACTGTGGTTCTGTGCCCCAATTCCAGAATCAGGGCCAATAGGCACAAAACTGTGGAGGAAAAAGTCTAGATCAAGACTGACACGCAGGCCTGCGGTGTTGGGGAGTGCCGCAGGTCGGGAATGAGGCACATCAGAAGGGTGTGGAGGTTGCATTGCACCTGACTTTAGCCAGTTTTTCCATTCTCATTCTCACAAGCTCCAGATTCACCTAGGAGCGTGCTGGTTTGTTTAACTATAAAACTGGAATATCCAGCAGCAACATACCGACATTGTGAATTAGAAACTGCTCGACGTGTCCAGTGTAGTGCTGCGCAACCCTCACCTTTGACTCTTATACCTCTGGATCTTCTGATCCTTTCTCCCCAGACCCCCACAGAAAAAAAAATTATACAGATTTTGAATTTGTTTAGCCATGACTTAAGTCCACTCCTGTCTGTCTCCCCCACATCAGCAGCCTGGATACCCTATGGTAGAATAAAGCGGCTGTCCACCTTGAGGCACATTTCAGCCAGATCCTCACTCTGCTTGGTGAAGATTGGTATGGGACAAGTCTTTCTGCTCTGCTTCCCTCTCCCCATGCTGTTGCAACAGCCAGGACGTGTCATTGGCTGACACCACCAGTACAGTGTTCTTGGTCAGGCTTAATGTCATGGTACTGTGAGTTAGTGCCTCTGATTTCTGGTTCAGTGACCTCTGTCTTTTCTTGATTAAGAAAAAATGAATTGTGGTCTTCTGTTGCCTTGCATCTTTCTTTCATTTAGGCAAAATGCATTTGCATTTTCAGTTCTCCTGATCTGCTTCTGTCTTCTGCCCTGAAGAGTCAATCCTTGTCGAGGGAGACAACTTGGTCTCTTACTGCTTGGTGGTTATGATACTTGAATGCTCTGAATGTAACTTCAGATATTCATTGCCACCATTTTTAGACCAGTTCAGAAGCTGCAAATTGTCTTTCTAATTAGGCAAAATGTATATGCATTTCCAATTCTCCTGATCTGCCATCTGTGGCAGAGTGGGGCTTTCTGATGCACTGCTCCAGCTCCTTTCATCTGCCCTCTTCTTAGAGCCTTTGGTTGCACAGGCTGTCATCTCCACGGCTGGGTGACCATACCCAGATTCCTTCACACAGTCATGTTTGCCTGCCCACATGCTCTAGCTACAGTGGCACAACCATGTGCACACAGACACATTTGTGCGCACGTGTGTTTCCAGCCTTGCAGTTACATTTGCACAACGCATTCCATAGAGAATGTTTTCCATCCAGTGCAGAAGGAATTTTCCAACTTGACTTTAGATCCTCTGCCCTTTTGCTGCATGGTGGATGCCATGTGAAGCTCTGTCATTTATTAGGCCATGGAAGCATTCTGGGTACTGAAATAACTAAACATTAGCCTTTTATATCAACAATACACACATTTACACCATTTGAGGATTTTTTCCAGTGTTTCTTAAAGCAAGCATGTAGCTTGTTAACTGTGTGTCACTGTCTCATTTCATATGTGTGTGCCGAAGAGGACCTTGCATTATCGTTCCTCATGCTTTGCGTGTTCTCCTCTTGCACTGATTTGCTTACGTCTAGTCGTGCTCCACAATAGCGCTTATCTCAAGGATGTCACGTGAGCTAATTCTAAAGTGAAGAACTTTTCTTTCAAATGGTGGTAATATGCACCATCTTGAAATATATTTGCAAAGTGCCAGCTGCATGGTACACTGACTGTTAAAATAAATTGTGGCTAGTGTAAGGTAGCATTTGTTCCAGTCTTTCCATTGCATCTATATTTATCCAGCTAAGAACAATTGTCTGCCACCACTAGAGATCTAGGCAGTCTCCATGGTAAAAGAGCACCTGAGCTTGTACACCCTTGTTGAGACAAGTTCTGCATCTAGGCAGCCACTCAAATTCCATTCTGGGTCCTATTGGCTCTTGGAGTTTTCTCTGAGTCAAAAGTAAAACTTACTCTTCTAGTGGTCTACAAACCTGTGTGTTGTAAAGGGGAACAGGATGAATAGGCTGGTGCAGAGGACAACATTGCTTGTGAAGGAATTTCAGGAGGAGCTCATTGACTGAGAAAACTACCTACAGAAGATTAATGCTGGAAAGACGCATTGGCCAAATAATACTTTGCTCCTAGCATAGCATCTCTCATATTGACTTACAACCATCAATCAAGTAGGCCTCAGAACACCCCTGCGTGATATGTTAGTAGTAGTACACTCATTTTAGAGAAGGGTAAATGGAAGTACAGTGTAGATGAGTAAATTGCTCAGATTTGCAATCAGTCAGGGACAGAACCCAGAAGACAACACAAATACAAGAACTGTCTAGCAAAGCGACTGTCCCCTCCCTGCTTCAGGATGTACATCTCTGAAAGCCCCTTCCAACTGCATTGACTTTTTACTGGCTCCACATTCCCAAGTGAGCTAATGTCACACTTTTCTTTTGTTTTATAATCCGTGTTAAATCAGGATAAAGACCCTGTTTTAATAGTGTCCGGCATTGGTCTCCCATGCTGCTAGGATCACAAACAAGATCACCACTTCTTAGCAAGATGGTTGCGCCATGATATTATAATTGAAATATGTTCTTTCAAATATACACAAGATACAAAGTTCTCCTTACCATGTTGTGTTCCTTCCCTCTTCAAATCCAATCACTGGCTTCCCATCGCCTTTCACAATGAGATTAGACTTCTCATCCCCACTGTTGAGGCTCTGAACAGCTCTACTCCTATCTTGGTCTCTCCATTTGTGTCTTTCACTGTGACCAAGCTCTTCTTCCTAGCAACTTGCTTAGTATCATTCTTCTACTCTGATCTTTGTCCCTCTTTCCCAGATACCTCTTACACCTACTACCCTCCATTTACTCACGCTCTCTCCTGGAAACACATCTCTTCTGCAAAGCCTGCTACTGATTGCCTGCATAAGCTAAAAAGATCTTTAAACATCTGTCTAATAAAATATCATTATATGGCTGAGTTAACTTTCTTCTGCCCATCAGTGCAAGTTTCTCTGCTTTGTTTTGTCTCTCATTTTAGATAGTAAGCTTTTTGGGGCAGGGACTGTATCTTCCTCTGTATTTTGTACAACAGCTAGCACACTGTCAATACTTAACTCATAGTTACCAAAGATCTTCCATCTTGTGGCGCTGAACAAAACAATTATAAATTTGTTTTAACACCTGGAGCCCAGTTTTCACACATTGACACCTGAATGGAGTGTCCAGCTATGGGGTTGGACTGCCCTTTTAAGATAACTGTGTTTGAAAATTTGGCACACAATGTTTAGTATGTTGCTTATGTTAGAAGAAAGTGGTGGTACCATAATAAAGAAGACTGATATCTGGCAAGTAGGATTTTTTTGCAAAGTTCATGATGAAGCAAAAATTCCAGACAGTTTTTAAATACAAAAGTTGAACTACCTGGGAAATAATTCAGTATGAAATGAAATATAATTCTGTTTTTAAATTTCTGTTAATATATTCCTATTAAAGTTGCAATTCTTGCAAAGGCAACAGAAAAATGATATAATTGTCTGGAGCTTACCAAAAAATATATAGAGCTCTTGCGGTTCCTCAGCTGGCTCTGCAGCCGAAGTTTATAGCACAATGATGATATTCTGCACTTCTAACATCACCCATCCCCAAGGATCTCCAAACATTTACTAATACTCAGTAAACCTCATGACAACCCCTCTACCCATGGTCATCCACTGAGGTAGGCAACTATAAGTACATTTCTCTAACTATATGTAAATTTAGACATAGTGAGGACAAGTGGCCTGACTGGGACCTAGGAGTCTCGAGTCCAAGTCTTTTGTTATAACTACTGGTCAACATTAGCAAAGTGGAATTTGAAGAAAAATATTGACTCTAATGTTATCCCTTTGGCTCTTCACTGGCAGTCATTGGTGCTGTGACCATGGTACACAAAACAACAATACAATAGTGTTTCTGAAGAATTTCATAAGGAAACATGTTCTTCAGACTGTTAAGTGCAGCTTCTCCTTCCTGTGTCTCTCCCAGTATTTCTTGTCTCGTCTATCTTGTCTGGTAGTCTAGGAGCTCTTAAAGTTTTCTGGAGAGCGGACCAGACTACATCTTAATGCAGATCTTGTGGACCCTTCTCCTTCCATTTCCAGTCACACACACCACCGCCTCTCCATTCATGATGAAATAATATCACTGTATTACATACAGGCTTTGTCTATGTGGAAAAGGAATAGGCGAGAAAGTATTTTGTGTTTAGCTTCTTTTTAATGTGATTTAGCACCTTGGAAAAAATGAGAGCAAGTACCATTTGACCAATTAGCCCTCGCGTGGAGTCCAGAAAATATTCTGTAGACACTAGTGGTTCACAGACCATAATCTGAGACCCATTGGTTTAGCTTATAAACGGTGAGACAGAGACTGCCTGATCTTTATGTCATTTACAGGGCCGACCATGCAGTTAATCCTTAACAAATAGATATTAACTACTGGCAAAAGAGAAAAAAGTCACTCATGGTCTGTATCTGCTGGTCCAATGAGCCTCCAATTCTCATTTGTACTGCTGGAATCCACTACTTCTGATGATATTTTTCTGTACCAGTGAATCCACATTTCCAGAAGTATGATTTCTGGGTGGGCAGTAATGCCAGAAGCATTAACTTGTGTAACCTAGATACTGGGCTTTCCCTTGCAGGTAAGTGGCAAAATGACCAATAAAGTAACCCAGATTCCAATGCACCCCTAAGTTCTCTGGTTCAGTAGCAACTTTGTTGTTCCGATATATTGTAATTTTTGATGTCCAAATTAAATGTCATTGGAAATTAGGATACAAGAATTAGACAGGAGCAGTGAACATCAAAGGCCAAGAGAAAAAGAATGACTGAACAGATCTGATCATGTAACCCTAGGTACCTCACCACACCCTTCAGCTCATCATGATGAACTTATTGCTAAATGCACTCTACATCTTATTCCTTTTTGCAAGGTATCCAACCATCTTCCTCCTTGAGATGATTTGATTGCTGCTGATGATTGAGTTATTTGGTTCCATGTTGTAGCTACCATCAAAGTAAAAAAATTCTGCCTGTGTTGCTTAAATGTCACTCATCTGCCAACCCCTGCCCTCTAGCACTGCCCCTGATACTTGGCTTTGAATTAGTTAAAGTCTTATGCCTCATGCATCTTTTCATACCTGCCTCTTCTCCTTTTCTACCACAACAAGAGGCTGCCCAAAATTCCCCAAATTATTGTTGAATGTTTTTCTTCTCATTGATTCATCCATGCTGTAAGATGGTTACCAAGGATGAGTACACACTATGCCAAAGGCAATGGATCTTGTTCATGAAAAGTTCCAGGTCATTATTTAGTGAAGGTCAAATTTTAACAGAAAGCCCTATCCAATTCAACAATGGATTCACCAGCAATGGTATCCCAGGTGTCTGAAATATAGCACTGTCCCTAATCTAATTTTTTCCCCATCAGTGTGAATTTCACATCAAGGAGTCATGTGCTTTTTCTATATATACCATGCACACATATTTAGACCTTTGCACTTTTCTTGATCTAATTACACTGATGGTTTTCATCTTTTAATCCTAGTACCTCCAACTACCTTTTCTAGGGCCTGACTTTGTATCCAATGAGCAAGATCCTGTTCCAGTGTTACCGCCTTTTAAATTACTTTTTAATATAAGCAGAACAAATATACATTAAAAAATCCAAGTCAAGAAAACAGTGCCAGGTGTTTCAGTCTGCTGCGGTTCAAGTTGGTTATAGATAGCATGCAAGGTACAGCTATTAACGTAGTGCATATGCGAAGACAGTAATACACCAAGGGCCCCATTTTGTTGGTTTGATGGTCTGTATGTTCAGATTCTCTAAAAATTCTATAAATGGAGGCCACATCTATTAATCACTAGCAGCTTTTGTCCCTCTGGCACGTGAAATTTAATGTAACACGCACACCTCATACCACTGTCGGAGGAAATACACATTTGTACTTCTTACGCTTCTTAAATGATGGTCTCTCTGATTATTCATAATATTGCTTTGTCCTTTATATAATGCCTTTAATATACAGTCTCAATGTTTTAAAATCCCTCCTGAACAGCCTGGTGGGGTAGGTAAGTATCAGACCCATTTTATAGTTGGATAAACAGGAGAATGGAGAGGAAAAGTGCCTTGCTCAGGGTGACACACAGAGCTGGGGAAACCTTGAAAATGTTCATGGAAAAACATAATATATATAATTTAGAAGAAAAATTTCAGACCAGCCTTGATTCTACAGCAAATCTGGGACTAGAACCTAGGAATCAAGACTCCCAGTCCCCTGCTCTAACCACCAGTTAACATCATTTCTCCATTAGGGACTTTCATTAGCTTACACTTTGCCACACTGAACAACCCCTAGCCCACTATGTCATGGGTACCCCTAATTTATCCAGTTCTATTTGAATTCTGTTGCTCTATCCTCTGGATTTTCTGATTCCTGCATTGTTTCATCAGAGCTAGCTAGTGTTGTGTTTCATTGTTCTTTATTTTTAAAGAAATGTGCGGCAATGATTAATTACATAGAAACAGCCCAGTTTTTAGTGGAGGCCACTGCATGCTGTGCTCTGGAAAATCTGACCCCAGGTAAAGAAAGAAAGTCCTATTATTGTCACGGTGCTACCCTCTTTACTTCTGGCCACCCGATACTCCCCTTATGTTTGTAAAGTAGCAAGAGTCAATCCACTATTGTCAACTGGAGAGTGAAATCAAAATCCTGGTGGTTGTCAGCATGGTTTAGGAGGACGCTGTAAATTCTATTCATGACTGGGATGTGATCCCTGGCAGGACTGGGGGCTTTGAGGAAGTAGCACTCAAACTAGCAAGGAGTGGGATGAAAGGAGGTCATGAGGGCACTTTCCCCATCATTCTGCAGTACTTCCTCTGACTGATTCCGGTCTTGATAAGACCAGCTCAGCTGAAGACTACCACCCAACCAGAGGGATCCTTATTTCATGATGTGACATTGAGGTTGAAGACTCAAAAAGAAAGATGGGATTTCCACATCCCTTTCAAAAAGAATGCTCTTACTCATGAATGTCTCAAGGGCAGGCTGCACTTGCTAGTCTGCCCCCTGCTCAAGGTAACTGAATTAGCTTGTGTTTAGCAGGCCAAAGGTGTGTTTTCAACTGTACATGCTGCTAACTGATGTTTGTTGTACTGATGCCACTGTCCTTGGGGAGAGCCCTGGGAGGTGTAAGAGTCAGAATGGTCTGCTTTGCAGGTAGTACACATGAAAGAACATCATGCCATAGTTCAGCACCTTGAATAGTGTTCCTGTTCTATGCGGAGTGCCATGTAACTATACTCACTGTTCCTTCTGGTAACAGGGAAATTTCCCTTCCAGATCGAGAGAAAAATAGAGAGTCCGTTGATTTAATTATGCCTCAGTTGTTAGGGAGACTTAATTCTCTGGAAACCAAGAGGTTGCTTGTAATTTTAAAATACGAAGATGGAAGATAAATTCTCCATTTAGCAATTATCAGAAGAAGTGGGAACTGTTTTCTGCAAGGTACAGCATCACCTGTTCTTTCCTTTCCTTTGGATTGGTTCCATGTTTGTTGTTTATTTGAAACAAGTGATTCCCTGGGCACTGTATTTCGCTTTAGCCCAGCCTTGAGTTGGGTGTCTAGCAGTAGGTAGAGAAGGTAGAGAAGCTGTCCTACTGAGGTGGAAATTACTCACTCCTGTTAACAGGGATTGTGGGAGAGGTTTGGCTCTTGTTGGAAAAGGCAGGCGCCCTCCTGGTTTATTCAGAAGACGTTTCAAATCCTGTGGAAGAGCAGCAAGTTAGTTCTTGGAATGCAATGGGGGAGTTAAAAAAAGACAGTCAGAAGAAGGGGAAGAGGTAGGGACTGAAGGCGAAGGAGGCCCCTCTGCTGTTACGGAGGGTTTGCGATCTAGCAAGAGAATGGTTCACTATTCATACTTTATCGCCAGGTTAATCCTGGCTACACAGCTGCGCAGGTGTCTTCTCATACCAACGGAAACAAGCTCAAGACAATGAGCCTTTCCATTGCGTTCTCCTCCATCCCCACAGACCAGGAGAAGGAACTCCAAGCGTGGGAGGGAGACCCGGGCGCTTCTAATCACCATCCCATTAACGTTAGACGCTGGCAAATTCCCCCTTTACGTCCGGGAGCCAGGCAAGGCCCCGGTGGATGTGTGAGCCTCCCTGAACACATGCTTAGCTTACCATTTCCGTCCGTCCAAGCTGCTCTTCCTTGAAACTCCTCGAAGGTGGCATGTTTTAGGGCTGCCTGCGGGTCCACACCTGAGGCCCCGGTGTGACTCTTCAGCACAAGTACCGGTGTCCTCCTGCATTCAAGACCCAGTCCTGCAGCAAAGGCCAGACCTCCATGCGCACTTGCTAAGAGCAATGGCCTGGGCTGGAGTTCTGTGCGAGGGTTGTAATGTACCAGCTCTCTATAGCCCAGAGAGGCAAGTCCTGGCTCGGGGCGATGGGCTAATGGCAACGCCTCTGATCCTGCTTTCCGGCAGCTGCCTAATAACAAAGAGGGCTCGTCGGCTATTTTGAAAAGCCAGATCTCGCCTGGCGACGCCTATGATGGGATCTGTTAAAGCTGTGTGATTCTTCCCAATGTTGCTGTATCACTAGCAATAGTTGGCCATGCTATTGTCTGGCTACAAAAGAGAGAGAGAGAAACAGCGTTACTTCACTGATTGCAGTGTATTGACATTAGGAAATTCATTGCGAAAGAAGTTGATGATAATTAACTGAGTTAATAAATAAAGAATGTGCGTCTACAGATTAGACAGTAAATAACTTGCTGGCTTCTTGATTGTCCCTGCATTTTGTTTTTCATTCAGTCAAGGTATAAAGTGGGTTGGCTGGTGGGGATTGGGAGGGAGGAGGTAAAATATGCATTCTTGGGAGAGACTGTTTCCACCCCCATCAATAAACCTTTTCTTTTCCTAGGGTGTGTGTGTGTGTGTTTGTTTTGAGTCCACGAGTCACGATTTTAATTTTTAGCTACATGCCTTGTGCCATCTTCCAACAGCAACAGATCTGTTTAAAAATAGCATCGACCCCTTGCGCTTGCCTTTTGTAGATATTTTAAGAAGTGGCGGTGTCCTTTTGTCTCAGAAAAGAGCAAACCAACTCACCTTTAAAGGTCCTGATTACCTTACTTGAGAACATAAAGTGACTTTGGATTGGCTCCCTCCCGCTCCCCCCCCCCCCCGCCCCATCTACCTGGCAGCCAAATATATTAATTCCTCTTCCCTCCTAATGCTTGTAATATGGGGGGGAGGGTATATTTTCTGGTTTGGAGATGGGCAGGGTGGCCTGTGTGAAGGACTTTTCTTTGCCAAATAAACTCTGCCTTTGTCAACAAGATAATTCTTTTTGTTTGATTGCGGCTTCGTGCACGGTGTAGGGTCTTTTAAAAAATTATTATTATTGTTAATTGGGGGCGGTGGGGGTGGGCCACTGTATAACATCAGATTTAGCCATTTGCGTATAGCAGCATTATGATTTTTAATTGCTATTTCATTTGTTATCCTCTCTCTCACCCCCTCTCTCTGTATAATCTGGATCATTGCTCTCTGTAGCTGATTCCGTGGGAGACCAAGCAGAGTGCGTGGGTGCAGAATATAGAAAGCCAGAGCCATAGAATCTGTTATTTGCGTCACTCTTGGAGACGGGGCTGTTTGCCTGACAAATATACAGAATTAATCCTAGTTTTATCAATATCTGTCTTTTGCTACTGTAGCCAAACACAAGCGTAAGGTGGTGGTGGGGACTAGATGCTGCTGAATGTTGATGTTTTTGTTCAGAAAGCTGCGGGGGGTGGGGAGTGTGTGCAGGAGTGGCGGATGCTAAAATGTATTCTGCAACCCCCGTGCTGTTTTCTTGAGAAATACAAAATCTCCGATTTTATTCCTGTTTCTGTTTGCTACAGTTGCCAAACACGAGGTGGAGAGATGTCCCTCCATGGTCTGTCTGTGCAGATTTCTCTCGCTCTCTGTGTGTTTCTGCATGGGGAATCTGTGTGTGTGTGTAACATCTATCCATACCCTGAGTGCATTCTTTTTTCTCCCTCCTAAACACACGCACACCCCATAGGATTTTTGTGCAACTGTGTGGAAAGCTGCACAACTCAAAATATGGGGCTTGCTAATTAACTCTTTCCCTCGAACTGAAGTGCCTTTCTGCGAGCACAAAGCTCCCAGCACAGACATCTTTTATGATGAACTAGAGCCTCTGAAGAGGAGAATCTGAACGTGACGTCAATAGCTGATAACTGACGCAGCCTTGCAAAGGAGTCTCAGGCTGGCTCCTTGTAGCCTGCAAGCCCTAATGATTCTATTTTTTCCCAATCCCCCCCTCGTAGTGAATGACTAGAACGCAAAGACACACACACCAGATTTCATATGTGGCTATATATAGACAGAAAGCTTCTTTATTCTCCAAACAAAGGAATTTGGGTTGCTTTTTTAAAGCATTGGGTGGAGTGGAGAGAATTAAAGAAAACCCTTTCTTTGTGCCTCCAGTGTATGCAACCATCGCTCTGTCTCTCTCGGCAGACCAAGCTTCCCTGCCAGAACCCCACGTTTGTGCATAATGTTAAACGGGCGCATTGTAGTGGTTGTGTTTCGGTCTTTGGTTGTTTTTAAAGCCCACTTCATAAAGACCCTGCAAGTAGACAGACACAATAATGCTTACAAGGCAACAGGCAGAGAGAGACAGGCTCAGTGCAACTGTGGATAGGGGTTTTGTGTAATAGGACAGCATGGAAGGCGGTCGGGGTTGGGTTTTTTTAATTCTCTGCAATGATGCACCTAAAGCAACTGTGGATGGTGGTGCAGAAAGAAGCGGGGGGGGGGGGGGGTTTTGGGGGGGGTAGAGGAAACTTAATGCTCATTTAATGTTTGGGATGTAACGTTCCAGCGAAATGGCTTTGTGTGTGGATTTTTTCCCCCAGTACCTGCTAAAAATAGCATCAGGGTTTTGATCGCGTTCCAGAAATAGACAGAGGGTTGCACTTGTATAAAAAGAGAGCGCGGGCGGAAGAAAACCTGGACATCACCGCAGTCTTTTTTTTCCAACTCCTGGCTGGAAATTAATTGTTGGATTTTTCCTCTCTCTCTCTCTCTCTCTCTCTCTCTCGTTCTCTCTTTCTCTCCTCACCCCCCACTCTCGTCCCGTCCCTCTCCCGCCCTCCTCCCCCAACCAAGGAGTTCCTGTTTGGGTAAGTAGTGATATTTCCTGAGCATGCTGCAGCGAGTGACTGTGATTCGTATCTTTATTTTCTGCATGCTCGGTTTTATGATTTGATTGTTTCTGTTAAACCGAGGGGAGATACTCGTTTGCATAATGAATTTGGTGCATGCACGGAACCCAGAGACAGGGAATTCTTACAGAAAGGGGAATCACCCTGTCGGTAAATCTCTGAATCAATAGCGAGCTGCAACTCTCTCTCTCTCTCTCTGTCGGCGCTATTGAGTCCTTCTTTCTCTCTGTACCTATCCACTCTCTCTCTTTATTTTTCCAGTGAGTGGCTAGACACACTCTAATGGCAAAACTCGCTCCGCAGACTGAGAGGGGACCTTTCTGTAGGCTGCCTACGGGGAGCCTGCAAGATGCTGACATTCCAGTCCCCTTATCCCTTGCAGCTCAACCAGGGAAAACCACCGAAGCGCGGGCTGGCTGGGAGCTGTTCACTAGCTGAGGTGCTGAAATCGCAGCCCCGGCTGCTTAGTTTGAGCCGGAGGAGTTCAGTCTCTTTATTCTTTCGACCTAGCCGCCGTCTGTAAAGTTTCATGGCTTTCAAAGGATGTGGTAATCCCTGCTGCACTCTCAGAAGGACCCCGGAATATGCTGAGATCCCTGCTTATTCTAAACTGAGAGTGGCTGGGCGCTTCCCTCCAATGCAAGTTTCCCCAGCCGTGCGTAAGCTCTGCTGCTGACTCTGCTCGGAATCGCCTGCCCTTCCCGCCTATGTGTTTGAAACAGTCTGTACCTGATGATGGGGCTTCGCAAAATAAGAGGCTATAGGTTGCTTTATTTGGACTCACCCCTTCTCCTCCCACCTCATTTCCCCCCTCTAAGTGCTCACACCTTCTACAGGTCGTGTGTGTGTGTGTTATTATTGCCTTTCCTTCGCATCCTTAGTCATAACCTCACGAGAGGAATTGGAGGAATGACTGAATTAGAGGCGAAGTAGGGGGGCGATTGTTGTGTGTGCAGAATAGATGCAGGGTTACTTCAATGGCTACAAACACCAATCATCCCCTTTTGAACCAGGGATATTCTTGCTAGGCTAGGAGCATGCAGGTTCATAGGCATTCCAGTTAGCAAAAACATGTCATCAAATTGCATTAAATCACACACATTGACACTGTACAACACTCACATGCATCAACCCATTCTCCTTCACATGAGAAGGAGGGGGGGAATGAATTCCCGACCCGATGGGGGTGGGGTGTTTTTTAGCCGCAGACTTATTTATATACCTGCAAGGAGTAGAAATGTTAAAGCCAGACAATAACAAAGAAAGCAGATTTCCATAAGTACATCTAGCTAGCTCAGCGAGACAAAAAGCAAGCTTATAAAATGGTGCACCTACCACGCCAAGCCCAGCGACAGTTGCGGATCCTGCAGACAATGACATGATGCAGACATGAACATCAGTATAGCATAGGACATATTTATTTGTTTGTTTGGTAAAAGCACATCTTGGCTAAAATTGCAGGTAGTAACTTTATATATCTAACAAGGCATCGTCTCTTGCAATTAATAACACACAAGCCTATGTATTCATAGCACAGTAGAATGCCACCCACTAATGTCCTTAATGTAGAAATCGTCCCTTCCCCGAGCCTGCGTGGTCGTATTTACAAACTGATCATTTTAAAAAAAATCCACTTACAACACGTGTAGCCAATTACTGTAACTCTTAATATAGCTCTATAAAACCGTCATTAGCAACCAGAAATGCTGCCCTCCTTTCTCCTGCTCCCTCCCTTCCCCTCCCCTCCCCTCCTAGATCATTGCATCTCTTGGCACAATGCATAAGATTACCCTTAACTGGATCCTATTAAATAATTCAATGGTGGCGGTGTAATTTTGGTTGGAAACTGCACGGATTTCCAAGTCGTGACTGTAAAAGTGAGTAATGTGCGCTGGCTGCGTCATGGCTCCAGTCACAGATGGTTCCAAACTGAGCAGAAATCGTGACTTAGACTTGAGACGTCCCCTCTACATGAAAAGACCATCCAATCAAAACGGCGTCAGGGGGGCAGCTGGACTCCTCGGATCTCGCTTTCTCCTTGCTCTCCTATCCGTGTGTGTACGCCTGTATATATATGTGTGTGTATTTATATATGTACGTGTGTATGTATATATATATATATATATATAATATGTGTGTGTATATATAATATGCGTGTGTGTATACACACACATATATTATATATATACACACACAACAAGTTGCAGAAGGGGAAGGGAGTGGAGGGGTTAATCTTGGGGAACCTTCTGCACTTAGCAAGATCGTGACCCTCCCACACAGTACAGTAACTTATATACATACCTGGAGGAAGGGATGCTTTGCTTTGGGCTTCCTAAAAATATCTGGCAATGGCTGCACCCTCCAACACGCTCACAGGACCGGGCACTGATGCACCCACAAAGGTAAGTGACGGGGGTTTAAAACTTTTTAATATTGTGAGCAGCATCCCCAACTCTGCAGGCTGCCCGGGCGTTCGGTTGGTTCGCCTGGAGTTTCGAAAGCAAGCTGGTGTCGTTCAAAGCAGTCCGCAGTGTGGCTAGCAGTACTTTTGAGGGAGGATGTAGGGGCGCGTAGGTGGCTTGTAGCTAGGAGTGTGTGTTGTGGCTCTGGTGATATTCCTGGTGTGAGTTCCGTGTGCCATTACAGCGGATAAGGCAGGAACTCTGCGTCTCTGCACCTCATTTTGGAGAGTGTATATTGATCAGTGACAATATTTTCAGCGTGCCAGCGGACAAGAGATTAACTTCCAAGTTCTTCAGTTATTGTTAGCTCTGCGCGTCCTGTTTGATGATCGGTACGCTTCCTTCTTTAACTTGAGAAGTAACCCTGCTGATGCGTGGAGAAAAAGTGGACATTAATTTGCCTTTATACCGCTGCTGATAGGCACTAGCGGGGCTACTAATTTCCAGCAGGGTTTGTTCCGAAGATCTCTGGAGTAGTTCAATGACACATCCGTGGAACTTTTATTAACTGAAACGGTGGATTTCCCGTCTCTTTGCTTGGGCTGAGTGGAAGCTTAGAAGTCACGGTGATCTGAATAGTTGGCGAGAAGTGGAAAGTAAGCAGTTTCGTCTCTCTTCCCTCTATCCCCCTCCTGTCATGTCTTGGGTGCTCAATCTACTGATGAATTGATATTGGTGCCATACATTGGCCATTGATGGGTGGCAACATCAGCATAATTTGCTGACAAATGCCCTGGCTAGTTTTAGATTACTTTAGCTTCCTTCAGTGTTGTTAGACTTTGGGCATCTCATTTTCTTCAGTATACCTGGAATTAATTGCTGTTTGGATATATTCATAATCCAGGTCCTCGCTTGATTTGATTTATTATAATTTAATTGTGTCTCTTTTGTTCTGGGATTGCATGGCAACACTATTGAACGTGCTCTTGTCTAGGATTTGTTGAATAATTAGAAATGGAAATGTTTCTCTCTTCCCCACCTCCCCTCCTCTTCCCCTTTCGAAAAAAAGGAAATGTGAGGCGTCTCCTGATTGGTCGGTGACGATTTTAGTCCGCACCAATGAGCTGTCTGCCTGGTCTCTATTTATTTAGTGCTCAGGGGGAGAGTTTTCTCTTTACGCAGCGCCTGTGCACAGCGCTAGACCTTCTGCTCGGGAGCAGAGAGATGGGGGGACATTCCGAACTCTGCCTTGCTCACAAAGCCCCCAGATCCTGCCAGCCTGAGCTCCCAGCTCCCTGATGGGGAGGGGGAAAGAGGAGGACAAAGAGGGGCCCAGTGTGATGGGGATGGGCGAGGGAACCCCCCCACACACACACACACCCTTCCCCACCGCTTCCTCTCCTGAGTTGGGTACATCGCCTTGGGTTTGGAGAGGGACTTGGTCGGGATGGAGGGGGTGGGGAGGGATCCTTGCGTGTCTGGGAAATAATCAGCCGATCGCCTTTGGGTCGTGTGGATATTTTGGTGGCAGCCGGATGGATGGATGTAGGAAGCCGCAGGAGACTTTGTCCTTCGCGAATCTTTTTGCGGTCTGGGCTTGCTGTATATAACTACCTAGCCGGGAAGCCCTTACCCCAAAAAGCATTCGCGGAGGGCGCATTCGCCGAAGGAGCAGCAGCTGCGATCGCCGAGCCTTGGACTTATCTAGACTCTCCTGGCTTCTTTACCTTCCCCCTTCCTCCTCAATCCAGCCCCCGGCCCCAACCCTTCAGTCCTGTGTGTATCTATGGCAAGAAATAAACACCCTCTCCCCTTCCCCACCCTGCTTGGTCACTAAGACATTCAGTTATTCGCCCTGGGCTTCTAACCTAACTTTTTAATCGACTTTTGCCTAGTGGGGCGGATCACACATTTATTCCGGTCATTTTATTGTTGATTTTATTTAATTATTTTTTCGTAAAAAAATAAAAAATATAATAAAACTTCCCAAAAGTTCTCAGCCCCTCCCCCCACCCGCAAGGATTTTTTTAAAAGGGGGATGTTTAGTGGATCGAAGTGATTTAATTCAAAAAAATCTGAAGCGTTTCATTAAATTGTCTCTTTAGCCGGGAGATTGGGTTTATTTCGAGGTGGGGAGGGTGGGATTTTCTGGGATCACCCCATAAAAAAGGGAGGGAGGAGGAGGGGGAGGCGCACGAATCAGCCGCGGTTTGGGGGAGACCCCAGTTACCAGGAGATGCACCATGGAAGCGCTTGCCAAAGGCGCCTCCCTGCACACTTCCAGCCTGATTTTAGTCAACTTGCAGCCCGTTGATTCCCCAAATCGCCCTTTCCCCAACACAGAGTGGCCCCGAAAGGGGTAAAAAAGGCGGAATCCGGGGGAAAACCCAGCCGAGGCGATGCTTTTGGGCGAGGTGATTGCAAGCGAGCAAAGCAGCACCAGCACCAGCTCCCTGGCTCTGAAACTGCCTTGTTCCAAGCACACAGCAGTGAGAGCATCTATACAGGAGTTAGGAAGGCTGCATTCCTTGCCTTTGCAGTAATTACCAGGGCGGGTTCCGTGGGCAACACACCAACCCCCCCCCCACTCCCGAATTGCTGCCCCCCCAAAAGAAAAGCGATTTTAAAAAGTATCCCCGTGCAGATCAGCCCAGGGAAAGAGACAGGAGCTGAGCAGCAAGTTGGCAGTGGAGTGCCCGGCTGACGCAAGATAGGGGCCTGTGCTTCAAACGTCTGCACATTTTTTAAAAAAGGATTATTATCTAAGATGTGACCTCCTAAAACCCACCGGGGTTCCCCTCCTTGCACCTTTCTAGCCGGCCCGGAGGGGGCTCCGGCTCGGAAAAGGCTGGCTTTGTGTTTGAAGAAAAGTCTGCATTGAAGACACACAGGGCGAGGAGCACAACCGAGGCAAAGAGTTAATATTTCTCCAGAGATAAAAGAGATTTTGAAGCCCTGGTTGTGCTTGAGAAGAGAGTGAAAGGCTGGCTAAGGGATAAGCAGGGAAACAAGGCGAAAGCAAAATCACCTCGATGGTTTCCCCCCACCCCTACCTTAGCTAGGACACGTAACTAGCTTGGTGAGAACAAAGATGGAAGGGCCACAATGTCTTTCAAACAGACTTGCATATTCCCAATTGTTTGTCCTCTCCCCTTTGGAAAAATAGTGTTTTTCCTTCCCAATCGCCAGAAAACCTCCGTACAGGGCTTTGCATGTGAGCATCTTTGAAAGGGAGAGACAAGGGTTTAGAGGGAACTTACGGAACAGGCGTGATGAGGCGGATCAGCAAAGACCAGGCTATGGAAACATTTTCACCCTTTCTTACCTAGCCTGGCCCATTACAATTTAAACCAAAGGTGATTTTTGGACAGATCAGAAGGGAATGTGATTCCGAGCCACCGTGGTTTAGATTCACATCTCTTTACATTACCAGCCAACTGTTGCTGCTATTCTGGGGACTGCTGCTGCAGGAGTGTGAACGGGGACTTCTCCTCTCAGCTACATCAGGGTGCTACTCCCAAGCTCTGCTCTCCAGCGTAGGGAGCAGTGAAAAAGAAAACCGGAGCATTTGTTTCTCCCTCCCCATTTATCTTTTGGAAGATTTTCTGTAATTAGTGGAAAGTTGGAAACTTCCCTCAGCCCTGATCATTAAAACACCAGCAGCCTCCACGCAAGGGAAAAACTCCGGGGCTGCCCCTTAAGAAACAATTGCAAATACCCCACTCCTAAACCTGATCAGCCACAAAAACAGCTGCGGACAGAAGCACCTTTTGGGTCGATTAGATTCTCCTAACGGATTCATTTGCAGCTTCTTTTTGATGGTTCCCTCCGCCTCTTCCAGACCAAGCCCCAATTCACAACATTCCTTTAACTCCACTAAGGAACTAAAAGGCCTCCTCACTCTTACACCAGAGGGGCTTGTCTATTTCAGTGCTCTGCGAAAAGCAACAAGTCAAACCCGCCCGCCAGCTCAGGCTGATGCTGGTTTTAAACTCCCTGAAGTTACGAGGTGCGGTTGCTTCAGCAAGGGAGTGGGTTGGGGTGGGGGCATCCCTGACCTTTGCCGCTGACTGTTTTGCATGGAAGGGTTTGTTTGATTTCATCGTTTAATGAATATGAGCGTTAAAGGGGAGTCTGGACCGATTCAGATCTGGCCCTAGGCGGGACAAATGTTTCACTCCCACATTCCATGGCTACTTTGAACTGTCTGGCTGCTCAGAGCCCAACTCTCGCTAACACAGCCTGGGTGTCTCCGCAAAAAGCGAAGGTGAGTCAGGAGGATGCGCACAGTTCCTCGCAGAAAGTGCAGTTCAAAGCTCCAGGGGGTGGGGAGGGGGGCGGTCTGCTCCTCTCAATCGCCTTCCCCCCAAATGTTTAGCTAACGTGCTCTGCAGTCACTTCACGTGCTGTCGATCCAGCGACCTTCCCTGCTGGGTGACATTGTCTTGGCGTAAGTGTCGGGCGTTAGTGTCCTTTTGAACCCAGGGCAGGGAGACGAGAACTACCCTGCTGCTTCTTCCTGCATAGACACACGTTGTTTGAAAATCCTCTGTCATTGCAGCTCTCTTCTTCAGCACCCCTGGGTGACGGGCAGTACATCCGTGTAACGGGCGTCTGTGTCTCTTTCAGGCTGGCCTAGACGAGCGTCTGCTAAAGGCTACGCGAAGGGTCAGGATTCTAGTCAATGGGACAAGGAGGAGACTCGGCTGCCTGTCAGACCAGGTGAGAACCACACACAGGAGCTACCGGGACGATCCCAGGTATCACTAAAGGTCACATCAGCTTCACAAGCCCGTTCTTGTAGATCCAGTGGAAAGCTGCATCCCCAGGGTCACCCCACTGGAGCCCAGGGCGTTACACCAGCCCCGTCTCCTCCAGCCAGCATCGGTGCTCACGGTTTTCGATGACAGAAACAGGTGGTAGGAGATGTAGGGTTACATCTCGGCCTGCAGCCAGGTTACCGTTAAACAGCAGGGTCGCGGTTCAAAACCAAGGGGAGGGGAGAGTTAAGGGGGACAAGCTCCCAAAGTAAGTTAGTTCCAGTGACTTGCAGAGAGCTCGCCTCTTAATTCAGTCCGCAGCGTTTCTCGGATAGAAGCAAAGAGAAGTCCCTGCCCGTGTTCCAGCCCGTCCTCTCCTGAAAACCAGCCCATGGCCTTTGTTTAAACGTGCCCTGAGCGTCACCAGCAACAGCCCAAGTCCGGCCAAACGCCTCTCAGCGTTACATTAAGTTAAGCGAAGTTAGAGTTGTTAGACTCCCCAGTGCACCTCCCTGAGCTCTCCTCCTCTTTGGGCTGATTTAAACCCAGAACCGATTCTTATGTGCAGCACTGCTGGGTTGTGTACGTTTCTAATGACCTCCTCTCAGTGGCTTTGGCAAGATGGAGTGCTAGAGGCCTGCCTAGGCACTCCTGAATAAACACAGTACAAAGGGAAGGAAGAAGCAGAGAAATATAGACCTGGGATTTTAACTTCATGTCAATTTTCCCTTTTTAAAAGTCAAAATTAAATCAACTTTTCCATTAACTGGTAAATCCCCCTTTTGCATAATTTTCTGTATTTCCTTTTTATAAAAAAAAACTTTGCCACATACACATAATGTATAATCTTTTACTTAATTTTACGTGTAACTTTTAAACCTACTACGTCCACCCTGACCGTGGGCTATACCCTAGTTCGTCTTCTGCAAGTGGGACTTCACACAATACATCGAGGAAGTCTTGACCTCTTAGCAGGCCTACGTAAATGATTGCTTTGCAGGAATATCATTCCAAAATATGATAGTCTTATTCTCATTTATACTGTCACCATCCCAGCTCTGAAACAGGGCCTTAACGTGGGTGCAAAGGTAATTTACAATGAGCTGGCACAGGGCATGTTCATTATAGAGGAGGAAAGTTTAGATTCGTGGAAAGAATTTAAGACAATAATTGAAAAAGGCTCAAATTTCTGTTATAATGTTTTCCTAAACTACCATCAAATTGATTTGTAGAAAATCTACCATTCTGAGTAAGAAAAAACTCAGCTAGTAGCAGGATAGGACTCTTTTCATAAAATTTCATACAATATTAAACAACTATCTTACCTTCTTTATTCATTAGTGAATTTCTTTTTCAACCCATATGTTAATGCTTGTTCCAAAGTCTGCAGGTCTTTTAGTTTTAAGCTTGTAGGTTTTTGATTAATGCTGAGAGAGTTGGCATGTTATTTATGTACAGATTTGTAGTCGTGATGTAGAAACATACTGGTCAGATTTATTCATGAAAAAAAAATCCTGATTTTTCCTTCATTTACAGTAAAAACCTCCCATTCTGTTTTAATATTCTATCCGTTTTTGGAATAAGGGAGAACATATATTTGAGTTATAAGTAAAAGACTCATAAATGAATAATTGTAGCAAAGTGTCTTTTAATTGACTATATTTTAAATTCTAAATCCCCATAAAGATAATGCAGGAAGGCTTTTTGTTAGAATACATTTCTGATATTCCATTTTGGCCTCTTATGTCAGACAAGGCTATTATCATCACCCATATTATAATATACAATTTGCTGTAACACAACAACATGTCATCCACTGTAAAGGTGCCGTTACGGACCGGTCTCATCACAACTTTGGGGTTATCTTTTCTACATGACTGGGGACAAACATGTCTTTAGGCCACAGGAGGCCTAGCATTGCTTTCCTGATATCCCTTAATTTCTGTTTTTGCAATAAACATTTCTGCAGATCATAGTAGTTAGAGATAGAAAAGACATATTAGCTTCTTGAGTATATGCTCCTATAAGGCCAGTATATAATCTCCCCTGAAAGAGGACATATCAAATATTAAACTGTCACTACACTTAAAATTGGTAAAAAGACCAAGGAGTATATTGCAAAGATCATGGGGTGAGTGCATGTTAATTTGTGTCTGTCAGCACACTTAATACAATTATATAAAGGCTAAGGGCCTATGAATGCAATTTCTGCACAAGGCCTCTGAGCCTCCTGTATCACTACTACCAGGAAATACCTCAAGCCCCACCTGCTAAAAAACTGCTATGTGAGTAATAAACTGCATGAAATAGTGATTGACCCCCTTTTTGCCCCCTCTCCATTACCAAACTTTTATTGGTATTTGAATAATTTACAGATTACCTATAGGTCAGTCCCAATTCATTCTCTTTTAAATAGATTACTCTACTGACAATCATTTGGATACAATGCTAATCAAGAGTTGGGTAACTATGGTATGCTGCATGCAGATTTGTAAGTAAAGGATTTCCAAAATAGGATGCTCAGAAATGAACATGTACTATTCTTATTATTATTACAGTCGGGGGGAATCTTTTTAGTTGCTTTTGTAATTTTCGATAGCTTTGAATGCTTGTTGAAAAGCTACTAATCTCTTATTTAATCAAGATATTTATTTTTAAATATATACTTTTTGGGACTTGTATACAAAGTAATCTTTTTGGCTTTTACACTTCTAGCCATACTCCTGGTGGTTGTTTTTTCCTCCTTCAAATGAAAATATTTGTCTTTAACCTTTCCAACAGACATGAAAACCTCACCTTGTTAGTAGGTAATGACTCTGCTGGGGAATTTTAAGTAGGTTCTGCTGACTCACTTCGGCTGTGACTACTAGGCTTTTTTTCCCCCTCAAAAAATATTCCCAGTGTGGCTACCACCAGTTCGGTTTCACCAGTGGAAATACTGGGGCATGTGGGGGTGGGGAGCAGGACTGTATGATGCAGAGCTTAAAATACAGGGAGTCACCAATACATTGTCTATATTAGGGGTCATACCATTACGATTCTTGATTAAGCTGAACCAGTGGTAGCAACAGTGAGAAATTTTAGCAAACAGTATATTCTTGCAGATATCTCAATAATCCCCAGTATAAGGGAGATGGAAGAGGACATAATGCATGGGCTGAGCAAGCTTGAGAGAGGAACCCTGGGAGCAGCCAAGCCTGAGGAAAAGACTTGGGCTGGATTTTGTGTTGTTTCACTTTGATTTCCTTTTGTGAATAAAAACAAACCCCAGAAAGGAAATATATTCTGACCTCCTGCGAGTTGTGTGGACATTGTTTGGAGCTGAGAAGGGAAACTGCACAGTATTTAAACGTAGACAATCTTCTGTATAAGTGACATGGTATCCTGCAGAAAAATACACACAGGTGCATTGATGGCTAAACAAAAAATATGTTGAGCATATTTCAGTAACTTATTTTAATTCCAGGTAGTCAAAGCTCACTAGTTTATAATGGATAGCTACAAAACGTGTCTGTGTAAATCAAGTTTTTCCACTTAAAAATCAAAACACAAAAATTGCAGACATATATTTTACAGCAAATTCATTGGTACTGCTCTGAGGGGTTGTGAAGGACAATAGAAGCTGCTTTATTAATTATTCTTTTTGCACTTATAGAAATGAATCACAGCATTAGCATGACATGAGTTTTATTTTTAATATGATCTTCCTCATCCTAGAACCAGCCTGAAATTGTAACCAGATGGTGTCTCACCCTGCCAGAGTTGCCTCCAACCGTTAGGGTTCCAGTTCCCAGGACAGTTAACCACAGGCAGAATTTTCAGGTTTAGTGATGGTTGTGCATCTCTCCACATGTACAGTAGCTGTGCTATGTACTGGGATCATTTGGGGAGAGCTGTCTTGCCTCCTTGCATTAAATCACTCGATAACAACCCCAGGAGAGCAAGTGGCCTTGTCAAGCGGTAAGCTGTGGGCAAGATGTGACTTCCTACGTATGCAGTGTCTCCACTAGGTTGTTGCATCATGAGGCCCAATGTGCAAGCAGCCCACCCCATTCCCAAGCAGGAAAACAGGAGGATTGGCAGGCGGGTGGTGGAGAAGAGAGACAAACATTATATTTAATTCCAGCAATTTCCCTCCTTCAAAGTTCCTCTGAGCTTCTCTTGGCATTTTGAGAATCCCTTTATTTGCTCACTATTCTTCCCTAACCCTTTGCTGATAGCAAATATACCACCCGTGAGGAGTCTAATTGATCCTCCCAATGCATTCCATTTGTTAGCTAGAGGGAGACACCGAAATGGTTATTGAAAGTTTTTCTTGATACCTGGGAGTAGGTGGCTACTGTTAGGCAGGTATCTTTTCAGGGGACAAAGCATTCAGGATTGCACCAATCTCTTGGTCAAGCGGCCAGCAAACTCTTTATTAATGATAAAAATGGGTGTGGCCAGGGAAGAATTGTTCCTTTGTCCCCTGCTTTAAGTGAGCTGTAAGTAAACAGACTAGAATAATGATATTTTAAATCAGGTAGGCTAAAGTAGGCAGAAAAATGACCCAGGGTCACTACTGGGAAATTTTGAACGTTTTCTGCTTGTGTGTAAACTTTTACTGAAAGTAAAAATCAGAGAAAATATCTTCTGAGAATGTTATTTTTTAATGGACACATTTTTTGAAATTGAAAGAAGAAAAGGGAAACAGATTTTCTAGATGCAAATTCCATGCCCTTCTTACAGGACCCAGTGCTGCTATTTTTCCTCACTGAAGAATCCATAGGCACTCAACTCATTACAGTTAAACCTACCAGAGGAAGGAAGGGCTTCCAGATCAGAGCCAAAATATTTTTACAGAAAAAAAATCTAATGAGGTCCCTGCCCCAAGGAACATGCCATCTAAGGCCCCAATCCTGAGCTTGGATCTGAATGGGTGGACTCTTGTTCCACATGCAAGCATTCACCTCTGCAGATTTGACTGCAGAATTAAGGCCTCATTTTGACAGATAAGAGAGTAATAACAACAAGCCACGGGGTGTATTTGTGGTGGGAGTTGGAGAGGAATACATGAGTTAAGGAAACAGGAGAGATGCCGCAAAACATAGGGTGAGGGCACACAGCTTTGGGGGACACTGTTATTTTTGTAAAACATTTTGTAATTTTCCCGTCCCCTGCAATCCAGAAAAAGTAAAGACCCGACACCTTTACATGTAGATTTATTTAAAAAATCTGTCCAACATTAATTCCCAAACTCATCCCCACCAAAGCAACAACCTTCCACCATGCAGACGTATCCATCTGCAATACATCTGCCAGCAAAATACAGTATGATGTAGGTGGCATAATAAATGCAGCTCAATGGCCTAAGAGATGTCTCATGATGCTCATTTTCCATTTCTTTCCCTCTCTTTTCTCCTTCCATTTTCTCCCCCCACCCATTTCCATTTCCTGTCCCTACTCTTTAACTCTCTCTCCTTTCACACCATCTCTTTCCCTCTCCCTTGGCGTCTTCTCCAGTTCCTGGAATGCTATTATTGGAAAGGGCCCTCAACAGATTCCTCTGTCCCCCAGTTCCTCCACTTTTGTTCCCTGCAATGCATAAGATGAGCAGTCATGTCAAATGCAGAATGGGAAGAGCTGGCATGCAGGGCACAAAGCATAGGAATCAGCATGAGTCTGCCCAGCAACAGCAGAAGAATCTGCCCAAGTGCTTGCTATATGGAGTGGCCACTCTCTTCTGCCACATGAAGCCCATCAGAGACCAGAAGTGAGATAGCAGGATCTGTTGATAGAAGCATCAAAGAGCACTCTATGTACCGGATGGTTTTGTACTAGTGCCCATCAAAATTTTTGTCTGACTACATCCCAGATTATTTAGATTGGCATATGCAACTATGTGTATTGCATGTGCCTAGCACTCTGCAGGGAATATGACAGGTTAGAATGTATCAGGTAGTAGCAATACATTGCTGATGGCATTGAAAATGGTGATGTATATCCAAGACTGGGTGGTCTAGGGTGACCACTCAACCCTTATTTTAGGGGACCATCTCACATTTAATTGATTTGTCCCTTAGGGGGACCACCCATCCCTTATTTTCAGATGTATTGAAATGTATTAAAACTGATAATGTGTCATTTTAAACATTAACTTAATGCATATGATGATTGCATTGTATAGTTGAGGGCAGTAGAAATGCATACTTGAGAGAAAAATACGTGATATGCTAAGGGAAATGGTGTTTCTCTAAAATGTCCTTTAGAATGTCCTTTATGTTTCATGTAGTTTTCTCTTATTCCCATCTGACAAAGGTGGTCACCGGATGCAGTCCTTGTTTTGTGATAGGCTTAGGAATGTAAAGGCATGAATGACGAATCCAATGCACATATAGAAAATGCATTATTATGTATCCCATTATTTTATATGTGTGTATAAAATAGATATAATATTATGATAAAATTGTGGGCAACCATCAGATTTTAACTGAATGAAGCAAGATAATTCAAAGTGTAAGTCACTCATTTGTGCCCGGAGCTGATATAGTTTGTGTTCTCTCAGGTCACCCATTATGACCTGGGCTCCTAATACCAGGCTTTACTACTAGGTTGAAATACTTAAGTGTGATGGAAGAGCTGGAGAGGTAGGGGCCCAGCTGTGAAGTTGACCCCACCTGGGAGTTCTAAACTCAGTGAGTGTGCAGGGTAGGGCACATCATACGGTGACCCACAACGTTATCTTAAAGCAATCATGTCAATATCTTTTAAATCCAACATTTTGTTTGGATTTAAAATAAAAAGTTTAGTTTAAAAACAAAAAGAATGTCTGCAGAAGGGCTACATGCTCTCACAGGAAGAGGCATGTTCTCCTGATTTTTTTTTTTTAAAAAATTAAAACCATTTCTTTTTAATACTAAAATGTTTACGTGTGATGTTAGGAAGCCAAATACAACAGATTTGTACTTGTAGATGATGGTGAGGAGGTGAAAATGGCTAGACAGTGAAAATGACTTGCTGATTTTTCACTGGCCAACGTAGGTGAAATTGGACAATTAAAGTAAATAACATACATGGTGAGATGTCACATTAGATTTATTTAACACTTTCAGTTTTGATCCTCAAAGATACATAAAGGTTATGATAGTTTAAACATATGAATTTTAAGCTGATATAATAATTTTAACATAAGCTTTCATGCAGATCAGATTCCTTTTATTTGTTGGTATGTATGTGTGCTTATGTATGTATACATATAAATATTACAGGGTTGTGTGTGTGTGTGTGTGTGCTCACACACCCAGGCACACTAACACACACACATAGGTAATATGAATAATAAAGAAAAAATGTAATCACCTCCCCGAGAGCCAAGAGTTCTAAAAAATTTTAAAATATGTACTACTTACTCACCAGATTTCATTGTATGCAAATAAAATTATAGGCAATTTCATAAATAAATATCTGCTGACTTTTTAAGGCACATCCAGTATTATTTACCCTGCAGTCAGTAACAGCATGTTTTAGTCTATTATATCTTACTTTATAGAATTAAGTCTTTTTAAAAATTGTATATTAACCTGTGATTGGCTGTGTTTCCTGCAACTGATAGGATTTTTGGGTTTGTTTTGTTTTGTTTTAACCCTGTTTTTAACCAGACAGCCAGGAGAATATAGTCTCAACATAACAGCTATACATACATGCAACTGGCCCCTGATACAGACCTTTATCCCCCTATTTGCAAACACTGTAGCTATTTCTCTAAATAAAGTAACTTCAGCCTGGTCCAGCAAGTGTTC
The DNA here is from genome assembly GCA_007922305.1 of Dermatemys mawii. Classification (NCBI taxonomy): domain Eukaryota; kingdom Metazoa; phylum Chordata; order Testudines; family Dermatemydidae; genus Dermatemys; species Dermatemys mawii. The sequence continues at coordinate 31,572,403 of ML677332.1, forward strand.
GCATTACCAAATGGAGTGCTTATTATTCTGAACTGTCATATAATAGGACTCAGCTTGTCCGTAATAGGACTTCTCCCAGTAGTAAGCACTGCTCTTAGACGTAAGTGTTTACAAGATTAGAGTATTTTTTTAAAATTTACATTTTTCCCCTTTCTCCCCTCAACCTGCATAAAAATCCCTCAACCATGTTGAACATGAAGCTCTTGCTAAATTTCTGTTTAATGCAAATGATCATATTCCAACAGTGGAGGAAGACTTTTAAATACATCACCTAATGTAGGCATTTTTATTTATTATTATTTGTAACTGTTTCTGTAGAATTTAGTGTTGGTGGAAGACAGCACGTTGGCAGAGCTCAATACTCACATCCTCAGAAAGTCCAGAAGCAGTAGAAACTCAGGCTTCGCCTTTCCTGTGCTCCATGTGGTCCCCTGGCTATGTTCCTCAACTCTAAGCTAGAGGAACGACCTTTGTGGGTGAGCAGGAAGTTCAGTTTCCCAGGGCCTTGCTGCTGAGACTACCTAAAAGGGGACAATTAGTGCAGCTGTGATGGAGATTTTTATATGGATGCCTCGCCACTGGGAACTGGGCTGAGAACTGCCAAATTTATGTCCCACAGGCTGCCGATTCTTTTGTTTGTTTGTTGCTCTGGTCATTCCTGGGCAAACTAGTTTTTTCCCAATTTACTTTATTTTTTAAAATAAAAAGCAAGTGTCAAGAAGAGAGCAGACATGTTACTTTTCAGCACTCAGTAAACTAAATATGTCCGAGTAATAATCGCTTGCAAACAGATTTAAGCAGTGATACCCCTAACAGACATGAACACAAAAGGCTTGGTAACCCACTATAATGATTCTGCATGCTTAATATAGTCATTTAACTTCACATGTTGTTCATGGCTTATTGGCCCAATTCTGATTCCATGGAAGCCATTAGCAAAGGACCCTTAGACTTGTATCAGAAGAGGATTGACTCTATAGCAATCACTTCTTGCTCTGAAATTCAATTATTTTAACCCATTTTGCTATGTGTTTTCTTTGCTGTCACTTGTTTGATCTTTATATATATGTATACACACACACACACACACACACACACGTAGAATTCTCTTAATTTGAACATTTCACTTGCAGTCCCAATTTAAGTGGGTATCCCAGTTAAGAGAAGATCCTTTTTAAAAAACAAAATGTGACAAGGCCAGAAAGAAACCATTGTACAATCTAAAAATTATATTCACTGCATTTCATCTTTATTTTTTCTTTTCATCTTAATGTGGCTGCTTCTGAGTGAAAAGCTCATAATTTAGAATTTCATAGCTCTATAACACCCAATTAAACAGCACTTAACCCATTGGCACCTGTTAAATATGTCCCCCAGTAAGTGAATTTTTTGCTAATATTGTCCCAGGTAAACTATGGACATTCCCATTTACTGTCATTAAACTAAATCAGTCTCTTGACTCATTCTAATTAAGGAGATTTCCTAATTAAACATACACTGATAAAGTCAAGTATACTCTACATGTGTATGTGTGTGCACATGTATATGTACATATATGCAGGCACGTGTGTATGTAAAAATATTTTCACGAGCAGCAGAAGTTAACAAATAGCATAAAATCAATCTATTTTCTATTTATCAGCATACAGTAGTTTCAGTAGAACGTAGGAGAATGTAAAGCTGTTGAAGAAAATTGCAAGGAATAATCATACAAGCTGAAATAGTCATGCCGAAAAGGGACTGTCACAAATTCAGTGACGTTCCAACAAAAAAACTTTGAAATTTAATATTGCTATGTGCCAAACCTTGCTCACCTAATTTTTTCAAAGCCCGATCCAAAGCCCACTGAAGCCAATGGCAGTCTTTCAACTGAATTAAATCATCTTTGGTTCAGGCCCTCCAGGAGCCCCACTCATTTTAGTGAAATAACTTGTCAGTTAGGTGAGCAGGATTTGGACCTTAATGTATATATCCAAAAGCAAAATATTTCACGTTTGTGTATATATCTCATAGTGTGTGTGCACGCATGTATATTAGCTGTGCCAATAAACATACATACACAGCTGCATATGAGAAGGAACGTTATCAGGCTACAATCGCCTCACTATGCAAAAGTGTAATTTTTATCTAAGTGATGGTGTCATGCATGCCTCCACAGGGAAGGCATACTGTAGAGTAGTTCTTGCTGCTTTTTCCCCTGTCTCTGTTGGAATGGTTTGTCCCTGAAGGTTAGAAAGATTTTGTCGATCACCTCACATCATGATTTTTTTTTCTTGGAAATGTACTGTAATGTCACAGGGACAGGTAACATGAAGTCACGAACACTTCTCTGCAAAGCGTCTAACATGCCAAAGGAGAAATATTAGCTGAGATAGTATATTAAGCCACTCAGGAACAAATCCTGCTTGCCTGCTTTATCCTAGCTGTCCTGATGAAGCTCACCAATTTAATTTGAATTATGGATCTAAAATATTTCTAAGTTTCAAACCTAAATATTTAAATCCAAATATTTTGTAGAAATTACATCAAATAACCAAGACTGCATTTATATTATTATTATATTATTTTCTTTTGTTTATTTATTGCTCAAAATTTCCAGGCCACTGAAATTTAGGAGCCTAACTTCAAGCAACTACATTTGAAATTGTTGTGTATTGTTTGCATTCTTATTTAAAACATCATAACTTTGCACTAAATAATTGCATATAACTTTTTCTTTAAGAATAAAAGGAAGTGGAATTAAATCATTCTCACCATGGTACAGTGTATTGTTTTCTGGTTCCAGAACGTAACTCCATAAGCACTTACGGGAATTGTGGGACAAACCATAAAGGAGGAAACCTTAGTCAATTCCCTTCCTTTTAGGAATATATGTTTCTACTGTTTTTTGCAGATCTGAATGGTATAAGGTGCAAAAATATATATTCAGCGGAAAAAATAAAAGAACTCTGTTTGTTTATAGAGATGTAGAATGAAAGGTGAAAAGTATATCAATACATCCCAATACAATAATTGCGTTTCTAGTTTATATGGATTTTCTGCTTAGGGTGAAACTGTACTGTGAAATCAGCTCCACGGGCATAGATTAACTGGACTGCATATGGGATAAGTGCAAGTGATCTGAGGAGGTGATATCCACTGGGATATCCACTTGTGCAGAGGCTAGGGCACAGGGATGGAGTCCAGCCTCGTATGTGGTTGAGATGCTAGTCCATAGGCTGCTATTCCAGCTACAGTTGCTCAGGGCCTGGGGACCACTGGATCAGTGTAAAAATAGAGCAGACATGGTTCTACACAGCAGGTAGTTTTCACCATCCAACCAACTACCCCTGCCCCTGCCCTTGCAAACACTTAGACACATGAACATATACAAAGTCCCAGTGAGTTCCATAGGACTACACAAATCCATAAAATCACTGACATACCTCAGCGTTTTCAGGATCAAGGAAACAAATAGAACAATCAAAACAAGGGAAGAGAATAAAACATAAATGAAATACTAAACATGTAATGGCTCATTCTGAAGTCAGTGGAAGTTCTGGATATGTGAGGAATACAGCCTTTATTGGAAGGAATATCTACAATAGTTTTATAAGTTTTTTAAAGTCAAAATTGTAATGGAATCCCTGAGGATGTTATACAGCAGTTGCTTAAGACAGGCATTTGTGTAGCAAAAGTCAGCCTTAATGGAAATTTTACTTTGTATATATTTATTCATAGGTCCACTATATGAGCAAGAGAATATTTTTGTGAAAGACAATGTGGGAAATGGTAAGTTGGTTAGGGATGATACAAATAGAAAACCTGTGTATGTAAAGGCCAAATACTTCTCATTTGCCAAATGGCATTATTTTCCATACACATTTTAAGTAAATCAGATTATTTAAGAATCCTCAGAGCAGAAATTGGCCCTAAGAATTAACCTGGAGTTGAATTTCTTTCTAATACTTAAAAAAACCCAGATCCACATATAATGGAAGTGAGAAACAATCAAAAACCTCGCTATATCGTCCTTGCCACAGCAGTTCAGCAGATTACAATTATCTGCCATAAACTACATAATGCATCCCCTCTGCAAGTGAAGTCTGAAACAAAAAATAAACACAATGGCCATCTTGTCTTGCTCATGTGAGTACAGTCCCATTGATTTTAATATGAGTAGAATGAGGCCCATTGGCCTCAGAGGGACAACTCACGTTCGTAAGGAAACCAGGGTTTGGCTCAGTCATTCTTATTTGCAAACAGAAGTCTACAGCAAATTTAGAACCAACAAGACGGGTTCAGGGTGAGTTTTTCATATGAATGTAACCAAAATTAAGAAGGAAAAATAATTCCTTTGAGGTGATAGTGGAAGTTGAGTGATAAACAAGCTTGGATTAGAGACATTTTTTGTCAAAGAATGAGATGTACTGCCATTTTATCACTGTTAATATGAACATTGTTAAATAAAGTTTTTATCCTTTTTTTCCTGTTTCTTAAAAAATAACACATAATTTTCTCTCTTTTCATTCCAACGTGAGAAACCAATTACAAAACAATTTTGCTGATGATAGTGAATGCTGAAGGTTTTTTTCCCTTGTACAAACTACTAATTAACAGTTTAGTCAACTTGCCTCTATTCGTTGACTATTCTAGCTAATCTATTTTTCATTGATCATTTTCAGCTGGAGTTTGTTTCTGGGTAGTATCTGTGGCAGGTTTTCACTTCCCTGTAATTCTAATCTTACGTATTTCTGATTATTATTTTCCTTAGGAATATTTTTTCTTTTTAAATTACAATTTTTCCTACCAAAATTTTACATTTCTTTTTCAGTATGATAATAGTTTGTACTTAAGTTTATTTATTCTGAGGAATCACCTGTTGGACATAACTATGACAAAAGTACAAGGATACAGTTTGAGGGCTGTGAGTAACTTTACTTTGGCAAGTGGCTCATTGAAGCCCATAGCACTATTCCTATAAGCAAATGTCTGCAGGTTTGAGGTCTCAGGTAATATATTTGGATGAAAGCGGAAGGGAATAGCTGAAGATTTTAGGCCTGATTCCTTTGATTCTAGCTCCACATAAGGATAATCAGGAAATATAGCAGTGTATCTTGTGAAATTGGCTGAGGTACTTGGTACCCACAATATACAAATGAGGTTTGTTTGGTTGCTTTGTTTTGAGCTGTAAGGTGATTTCTGAGTACCTGAGATCACAATCAAACATCTAATGTACTGATTTAGATAAACTTAGGGCTAACACTTTATAGCATTGAGAAAGATTCTGATCTGATTTGACTTGTTCAAGGAAAGTATATAAAGGACCTTGAATCAGAAATTTTCCAATTTGTCAATGACATCAAAAAGGTTAGTTAAAGATATATATTGGCCAGCAACCTTTTTTCCTACCTGAGTAAAAACATTGTTGTATGGATTTAATGATTTTTTAAATTTTATTTCTGTTTTCCCAAACTCAGGAGCAAATAAGTAACCAGCAAAAGAAAAATAATGGACATAGGTCTTGATTCTGCTCCTGCTGAATTTAATGGAAGCAGGATCAGGCCAACAGACTATTGTACGAAAGCAGAGGGCTGGTATTATCTGAGACTTATTTGCATACACAGAATATTTCACAGTCCAGAGGACATATCACAGTATTCAGAGGTCTGTACTATGGACCAAAGGAATTTAAGGCTATTGTCAACAATATTAAAACACAAGCTAGGAGAAATCAATCTGTTTTTATAAGACATGTTATGTGAGTATGAGGTACTATATGCATACTTAAGAAAAGGCAAATTGAAATTGAAAAAATAGAAATGGATGTTAAGATGTTGCCTGTGCACAAATAACAATTATGCAAAATAATAAGGATCAAATTCTGCTCTCAAACACATCTGTGCCTCTCCCATGGACTTAAGCGTCTGAGAGAAGAATTTAGCTTTATGTACTTTTCACCCCACCTGACACCCAAACAAAGATTATTTTCTTACATTTCTAGAGTGGTTTTCATACCAAAGGATCCAAAATTGATTTAAAAATATATGCAAAGATGGCTTCACTATTACTGAAGTGCAGTTGGCTTTGGAGTTAAACAGGGTAGCTATTCAACTGTAAATAGCAAGAATACACAATAGGTTAAGTTCTGATACTAAAGAGGGACTTTGCTACTGGGTGGGATTTTATGTTGGAGACAAATGGCCATTTCAAAATAAGAGGCTAGAAAATGCTCTAAGTGGAGCATGTGTTGGAACTGTTGCCTGCCATACATGCAAGACCAGCCCCACTACAGAATGTTATGTCCAGTGGCTAGAACAAAGTCTTAGAAAACAGAACTCTGCCACTCACTGTGTGACATTGGACAAAACATTTTATGTCTCAGGTGGCATTCAGTATTTAAATTCGATGGATTTCAGCTACATGGAAGCTTCAATAAGCAAACATACTTTGGGTGGACTATCCCTAGGTGTGTGACCACTGAATCACAGATATGGGTGGATGTTTATTGTTACACATTGTTTTCTTATCTCACTAGTATAGCCTGCTAACCCCATCTAAATGTCCAGTTACACACTCCAACTTCTAAAGAGTCATTTCCAGAATATGCAGTTTTCTTTCTTGCCCTCCTCATTAACTATTGTTAAAGGTTCTCTGCAAAGGGAAAACATGGCCTTGCTTTGCTGCTATATGAAGGCTTGAAAGATTTTGGGGTCCCTCCCCCACATACACACATGCATTTTTCACTTATTTTAACTGCTTGTTTTACCTTATGAAGCATCAGGAAAATCAACTCATATTTTTCCTGAGTTCACAGGAGGTCTCTTTAAGGGACCTGGAGAAGGGAAGGGATGAAGTGCTTAATTTTGAACAATAAGGGTTTTCTTCTTGCTGTTTGTTAAGAATGAAATAGATACTAGCATAAACAACAAACCAAGAGCCTTACAAATCGGAGTAAAGCCTATCAATCAAGTTTCACTTACTTGGCACCTGTGTTGTAATTGTTTGTTTATTTGAATTATTGTAGTGCCTCTGAGTCTCAGTCATGGACCAGGACACCTTTGTGCTAGATACTGTACAAACACAACACAAAAAAGACAGTTTATAAGCTTAAAGGGGCAGGGACTAAGTATAAAACAAGAGATGGATACGGACTGAAAGGGAATACAAGGAAACAATGAGATAATATTTCTCAGCATGATAGGCAGTGGTGATATCATGATCTCATTAACTCTTCAGTTGCCTATAAAATCTGTAAAGAAAAAGATGGTAGACAAAACCAGAAATTTCTTACATAAAAAAACAAAGGAAGTGGAAGGGCACAAGCTTACTGTTTTTCTTTTGGACCGTTTCTTTCATGTATTAGCTCGGATGTTTTCTTTGGTAATGGAAGCCAGAGTAGCTGTGAGCTAGGTTCTGCTTGGTATGGTGCTACTGTCTCCATTCTGGAATGTATCTGGTCATCAGCTTTTCCAGCCTTTAGCTCACTTCCCAGTCATTCTCTGCTTGACTCAATTGCTGTGTTTGGTGCCTTGCCACTTTGGTTTCCTTCCCTTTCCCTTATTTGTTGTTGAGATCACTTCCTATAACAATTCAGGTCGTCCCTAGAAATTTACCCTTCTTGAAATAAGCTGCAGCATTATTGGAGCTGGGTACAGTGTATGCTGAAATGGACCTTTATGGGCTGGCATTATTTACATAATAAACCCAAAGCAACCGCTATATATGGCCACAACCATTAATGGTTAAATATGAAGGGATGCCATAAGCTGGGTAGGAATGATGAGATATTGTCACCACTGGTTACTATGCATGGCACATTACAAACAAAGCCTTTACAGGATAAAGATGTTTACAGCTATCTAAAACTCGTGAACACAAGTCAAGCTCATCCTGTGACCAAGATAGTGGCTAACAAGACCTTGAAACTGATGCCTCAGCTGCTGGTGGAAAAGCAGCTTCTGTTGCCAGCTCACCAGATCATTCAAATGCTTCTAGACAGTGTATCCTCCTTTTTCTCACTATGGACAACATTCTTTCCACAGGTCCCTTTGATGAGGCTGCAGCTAACCCAGAGAAGGAGGGTCGTCTTCTCCTGAATTGTATCCTTCATGGCTTTTCTACTTACAGGTGGGTGCTTATAGCTTCTTGGATTCCCTTCTTCCTGCCAGAAGTTGTTTATGTGTAATTGTTCCTACTTGAGCCTCCCTGAAATGCCAGCACAACTATATATTCCTTTGGTCATGGTTTGTCCTTCAAGGACATTAGCTCTCTCCCAACCATGCACTGCTAAATATCCCTGAGCTTCTTCCTCCAGTAATTACAAATATCAAGGAAAGTGCAAGGCAGAAGATGGGAAGGAGGAAGCATAGTTGTGTGTGTGGGTATATATATACATATATAAAATAAATAATCTATAATTATTTAATTACTGATAAAGTGCAGTACATATATATGTGTAATAAATTTAGTGTATCTGCATATACATGATCGCAGTCATTTGCACATGCACTGGTCAAATAAGTCCCACATTTTATCTTCCTTATCATTGAATTAGAATTGCAGAAACTGGAGGTCAAAAAGATCTTTTTGATTATTTCTCCATAATGTGGGTAGGGTAGGATTGTTCTTTACAGTCTACTATTCATAGATTTGCCCAAGACCAGTCTTAAATGAACCAAGCAATGGAACTTCTGCCACCTTGCTAGAGATATTGTGCAGAGACTGCTAGGTCTGACTCTTTCGGAAATGTTGTATGTTGTCCAGCCTGATTGTTCTCTCTTTATAGTGGATGGAGAATATCTTTCTAATTGTAAATAGCTCTTATCTTCACCACACAGTTCCCGCCTCCAAATGCAGCACAAGCTGTCCAGCCTTGTGACCTAATGATGATTAATGGGCTGTACTGCCATGCAGTAGGCCCAGATTTTGTTTGCCTTCCCAGTTCCTTACTTTCTGGGTTGGGAGTGCAGTGGGGAGACAGTGCCTGGCATTGCTGAGAAATGACTTCTCTAGCTGACTTAATGTTGTTGGGCTTTCTAAGGGAACCCTCTTCAGTTGTCCTCAGCCATAAGGGTGGTGATTTTGACTGGAGGAGGAAGCAGCTTGCAGGTGAGAATAATGGTGGGTGTTGTAAAACCTGAAGAACCAAAGATCTATTTTCTGACACCCTCCCATACCCGCCCCCCCCCCCACCTCGTAACAGAATATTGCTATTTCTGTTGGTCCCGTGAAATAATTCTACTTCTCACTGTTGCGGAGCCAACAGAAGTTAATAGGCTCAGAGCTGTGTTTATGCCCTAGCTGTTGTTGGCATGTTAGGAGGGAAGCGAACAACAAGAACCAGGTAGAGATTTTCAAAACTGTCTAGGTGATTAAGGTTAATAGGAGTTGTGTGTTTATAAAAATCTCAGCCCCAGCTTTTTTTAAAACCCTTAATGAAGAGAGACCTGCTGCACTGGAGATCTGCACATTGAGTGGTATCCACGCTTTGGCACCATCCACCTCTAAGAACGATATCTTTGTATCCAAATCTTGTAGCTGACTGAGCCATTTTGGGGCTCATGAGGATGATATTTGGGGTGGTTCTTAGGGGTGGCGGGAGGGTGGAGGTTGATCTTGCTCCACCTGGACCAACTACCTCCATTCATCCTATCCATGGGATGGAACAGTCCTTTTCCCCGCCAATGGTTTTTAAGGACTAGAATTCTATTGCTTTGTTATTTTACTCTGTTTGAATTGCTTGCGTGCGTCCTCCCCAAAAGTGAGGAAAGGGTACTTTATAAATATTATTAATTAATTAACGCCAGCTCCCTTAGTAATGTATTAGGGGAGGGCAAAGGTAGAGAGAATGATCAATAAGGGGAAAAAAAGATATATGGGAGCCCAATCCAGTAGCCAGATTCACTAATAGATCCTGATGCCAGAGTCACTGTGGCCAGATTCAATAACAGCAGTGCAGGGAAACATAAATTATACGTACATCTGCACAAATCCAGGCGGGGAATTCAACACATGGGAAGGCAGATGGTGGAACCACTGCTACCTTCCCTCAGATTTTTTGCAGCTCTAGTTTACAACCCTGTTCCATAGGAATCCTCAGCAGAGGCAGTTGAAAGGATGGTCTAGGTTAACATATTTCTCATCCTCCTTGGTCAGCTGTCCTCAATTCTGTGCTGCTCTCATCCCCTAATGACCTTCTGCACATGGGAGATCATGGTAGTATGGCATCTCTACTTGTTGGACTTGCTTCCTCGATTGCCTTCTTTATGCCTATGTAAGCTCTGGTTGAATTCAGCTTATTCGGTTCAATGGGAATTCTGTGTCCCAAGTGGCTTCAGGTTGGGCCATTTATCTGCACAGTTTCAGGAAGGTTATTGCTGACCAGGGAGAAGTGGTTTCCTTTTACTGATTATTTTACTAACTGAGAGACGGTTTCTTTTAAATTATTATGATGATTATTAATATTTTACAAAGCTACAGGTAGAAGTAGTCAGTGAAACAAATTATATATATGTATTAAGCAGATACTGAAATGTCTCTGAGGGAAATTAAAGATGAGGCCATGCAGTGTAGGTTAATGATCGTCTATTAGGATTTTGTTGACTCATCTTTTGTGTGTCCATTCATGGAGACATTTTGGATGAGTAAATAAAGCATAGATAAATGTCAATAATATTTTTGCTGTTCCAAGGTTTCATGTTGGAGTGATATTTGTACAAATTATATTATGACCCAAATTCTACTTGCTTTACTCATGCAAGTCATCCCATTTAATTCAATGAGTTAGTAAGACAAATAAGATTTGGCTCTATGTAATGACAAATTGGTGGTTTGGAAGAAGCTCAGAAGAAAGCTACAACCTTAATTTCTCTTGTACATTTGTGGAGAATCTTCCATTCACATGGACTTAATTGACTCTTAAGATCAATAAGAGCTCTTTTGGGAGATCTGAGGTAGGATATAGCCCTACATTTGTAATATTTCCACTCCTCCCCCAGACAATAAATTGATTGAAAATAAACTCCTGTTGGGATTAAACAATATTTGGGGCTAATTTCTGCCCTGTGATACATATATTGGGCTCCCACAGAGTACAGAGGATGGCAGGATGTCATACATACATAGTAATGAAAGTATTTTTATTATAAATATTATAAATTTTTAGAAAATATGTATTCATCTGGGAGTCCATATCTCTTGGAAATGGTTTTGTCAATGGAAGTTAGTGTACAGAGATTGGCAAACACTGAAAAAACCCAAAAAACTCCTATTTGCTTTGGTGGTATTTGAGACCCCACTTATTCACTTTCCACAAACATGCATGAGGATGATATTTTGTTTGTGAAAAAGAAGTGTTGCATATGCTCATGCAAATATGTATCCACCTGGGTGTCTGAAAGCAATTTGGTGAGTGGGAGTTATCCAGTCAGACAGCAGAAGCAATGTCATGTGACTTGAGTGACAAATCACAATGTGAATATCAAATCAGCAATACTGAATTCTCAAAATACTCAAAGCAATTGTCTTGGCAAATTGTTTGTGAGCAACCTTATATGCTGACGTATGTTGGCATCAACCATTCATTGAATAATCTGTAAACATATGTCTGTTCATTAATAATTAATAAAAAAGAGCAGGCTAAATACATCCAATAAATTGTGTGTGGCACATAGCTTGCCAGCTACTAATATAAAACCTATGAATCCCACAACAAATGTTTAAGTTCCATAACTCATCAGACAATGTCTATCAAGAGGTGCAGATCTCCCCAGTCCTTCATTCACAAAGGCTGAAAACTAGAAATGCAGCCACGGTTTTAAAAAACAATTTGGCAGATCAGTCCCAGACAAGAAATTTGAAGCAGGCCCTTTTCTCAATAGTTTGAACCAAAAACCCAGTTCCAAACATTTCCTCACTTGGGTGTGTTCAAAATCTGGATTGTGATCTGAATTTTGAAGCATGAACCCATCACTAAAATTAATTTGTTTCTGCGTTTGCAGTCAAGGCCTGTCTGAATGTGCATGCACCAACACAGTATGCAAGAGGAATAATATATTATCAATTATATCTTTCACAGCTGTGATTAGTTTAAGGAAATCTGGTGACTCCAAAGAGTGTGGAAGTGGAGCCAGAGTGGTTTGTCAACAAGCTTCATGTTTCCAGTTATCTAATGTATAGTGTTTATAGCATGCCACTATCTGCATAATAGGCTCAGCATGGTCCAAGAACAGTACAAGTTTTGCCTAAGTGTGACCTTCTTTAGAAGTCAGAGGCATGTTTAATATCTGTGACCCGCTCAACCCTTTCCTTCTCTGCAGAGAGTGCCAACAGCGGGGCTAACTCTATAGGTGTTGTGACAAAGCTCCAAGTTTGTACTTGTGGGTCCTGCACTTCCTGGCAGATTTAGGGGCCTCAGAAACTCATCTAGGCCCCAGAGTGACCTCCCTTTCTCAGTATAATTGGCAAGAGTCACCGCCTAGTGAGTTACCTTCATCACAGACAGTATGGAAGATGGAAAAAGGGGGGAACCCGGGCCCCCCCTATACTCCGGGCTCCAGCCCAGAGACCCTAATAGTATCAGCTAAGTGGCTGACCTTTTATCCACAAAACACAATACAATTCCCTAGGCTATTTCCCCACAGCAGTCCCTGCTTCTTCAAACTCCACTTCACCCTTACCTCAGGGCCTCCTTCCTTCTGGATGATATGCTGCCCACCACTCAGTCTCACCAACAGCACAACTTCCTTCCACTGCTCCTGACACCCACAGCCCACCTGACTAACTGGGAGGTTTTTATCTGGTTTCAGCCAGTCCCTGATTGGCTTCAGGTGTCCCAATCAGGCTAGCTGTTTCTACTCCTTTCTAGAAGGTTCTTAATTGGCCCCAGGTGTCTTGATTGGCCTGGAATAGCCTTTGTTTGGCTATCCAGGGAACAGGGACCTGCACATCCTGAGACTAATATACCTGCCTTCCAGCACTCTCTTATATCTTTCTGGTCTGACTCCGTCATAGTGTATTTAATGATGTGGTCAGTTGTCCATCGGCGAACGGACTGAGACTGCCAGACTCATTTCCCACAGAAGGTGTAAATATCCTTCACAGTCTCTGGGCACTGTCAGCTTTGGCTGGATTCAAAGCAGTGATCTAGCTAGCCTACATACAGAAACTTACATGTCAAGGTCACTGGTTCATATTCACTTCAGGTCATTGATGACCAAACAGTGCACCCCAAAAGGCATCCTACCAGATTGTTGGGGGGGTTGTATTTTTTTATTGTTATCCTCTCCTCTTTTGTTTTATAATATAATGTTCAAATGATCCCATTTAAACTTTATCTATTTTTTGTTTAAAATCCAATATCTAAAACAGCCATAATATTATTAAAACCATATGCTAGTAGTACTAATATGTCTGCAGGACTTCAATAATGATATGACTGTAAGACATTAATAGCACTAATATTTGTCTGCTATATTGATACTATACTATGTGGTATATAGCAACATTAATACAATTTTCTGTGTTAGTTGCCCATCTATTGGAGTTTTCAGAAACCAACTGATTATAAAAATAAAATAAAAATACTTCCTTTTTATATTTTTATACACTTGAAGGATTTTGAAACCTTTTGCATTCAAGGCAAGTTGGATGGAAATACAGCAAAAGCCATTTTCTCATAGAGGTACATCACAAACTACTTGTTAATTTTTCTGCCAGTTGCATCCATTTATAGCTAAAAACGGAACAATGAAGGGAGTTATTTCCAAACTTAGATTTCTCTTTTAAAATTTTTTTTATGAAACTGAAGATGAATAGAAATATTATAATTAAATTTTTCCAAAAAATTAATGGGAACAGTTTTTTTTATGTCAGGTTTCCCTTACATTGTTTGACACAAACACAAATAGCCCTGTGCTAGTATGAATCAGAAAGTGAATTTGGCTAAAAATAATAAATTAATCTGTCCATTCTAGCTTTGTTGTTTTCACTGAGTGAGGTGCAGAAAGTGAACGATGGGAAGGAATGGTGACAAGTCTATGAGACCATTTCATTCAGAAAAAGTTTACAGAATCTAAAATGTGATCAGTAGCAGAGAAAAATAATTTGTGTTTTAACCCAGCCATGTCCCTTTAAGTACAAATTGTTTCAATGCCTTTTTTTTACATGTGCAATGATGACACGGTTTGGAAGACACACTGGTAATGTTGATGTTGCTGGTCCGAAACATCCTTCCTTTTGTCCCTGTCATGCTCTGTCTCTGTGTTACATGGTATAGCACATCTGGCAAGATTATCAAGGGTTCTTCTCATTTTTAGAGGACTAAGGGTCAATGCTCTTCTCATTCCAATCAATGGGAATCGTGCCATTGATCTCTGTGAGATCAGTATCTGGCCCTATTTTTCCTGAGTTCATTTCTAAAGGAAACAATAATTTCTCAAGTATCATGATCTGTTTTGGGGAGTGTTTATAATAATCCTACCAGATTGTTGGGGGAGGTTGTATTTTTTTATTGTTATTTTTAATTTTAATTAAAAAAGGAAATCAAAATACTCTCAAGATTATGTTAATTCAAATCTGCTAAATGATGAGATAAAGTTATTAAGATTGAATTTAAGTGCACATACATATTTTCAAATATTATCAAAAAAATCTAACTACAATTTGGTGACTATGGAAGATTCCAGTTTGAACAGAAACTTGACTCGTTCAGTTGTTGATCTTAAATCTGCTTCTAGAATGCCTTGACCAGGGCTGAAAAACGCACTGCTTTCTCGCTGATTCAGCAGGTCTTGCAGAATCCTTATCCCTGTTAGTATAGTAAATGTCTTGAACAGATTTCTCCTTGATTTCCCCAGCAGATCTTCTCAAAGACTTCCCACGCCTGGCACTGTAGGGAATTACATTTACAGACCACTCCACTGTATATTTTTCATCAGCTCATCTGAGCAGACCAAACTACCTGCAAATTACATATGAGATTTCAATAGGCAAAGTATATTCTTATATCTGTGTTTGCACGTGCACACACCCACACACCCACACCACCATTTTGGGGACACCTGATTGAAAGCAAGCAGGAGTTCAGCTCTCAGAATGACACATTTTAACTGTTTGGATGCTAAAAACATATAATACATCTATTATTTGCTCCCTTTGGGTTTTGGCCAACATTGTGTCTTCATTGTGAATGATCTTGAAGTGCTTTACAAACTATATATGCACAGGAATTCCTTCCATACTGAACCGTCCAGCTTTATGGGGTGGGTTGCAGCCAAGGAGATAAACAGTTTATAGCACACTGCCCAACACATGTGAATTGTGCAATTGTAGGGGGATAGTTGTGGCCAAAGGAACATGTGTAAATTTATCCCCCTATCCAGTGCATTATGCTGGAAAATGTTAATATTTTAAAGGTTTGTTTAAAAAAATCAGTTCTTTGCTTCAGACAGGTATGATCTCAGTTCATCAACAAGAGCCATTGTTATTTCTTTTCTTTTCTTTTCTTTTCTTTTCTTTTCTTTTCTTTTCTTTTTTTTTTTGTATAACTTTCCAAAGTGTTGCTTTATCGTTAATATCTCTAAAACATGCCTGTTTTCATAACTGATTTCTTCTAAACATCAAATATTAATAACTGATGCTATGGTGCACTAAAAGAGAATGCATTTGAATATCTGAGAGGACTGTGTGTGTGTGTGTGTGTGTGTGTGTGTGTATATCTATCT
>ML677332.1:31588506-31628506 GCA_007922305.1 Dermatemys mawii
ACAGCTAGCCTGATTGGGACACCTGAAGCCAATCAGGCACTGGCTGAAACCAGATAAAAACCTCCCAGTTAGTCAGGTGGCTGTGGGTGTCAGGAGCTGTGGGAGGAAGTTATGCTGTTGGTGAGACTGAGCGGTGGACAACATATCGTACACAAGGAAGGAGGCCCTGAGGTAAGGGTGAAGTGGAGTTTGAAGAAGTGGGGACTGCTGTGGGGAAGTAGCCCAGGGAACTGTATTGTGTTTTGTGGCTAAAAGGTCAGCCATCTTAGCTGATACTATTAGGGTCCCTGGGCTGGAGTCCGGAGTACAGGGAGGGCCCGGGCGCCCCACTTTTCTGCCTCCCTTAACTAGTTACTGAGAAAGGGAGGTCACTCTGGGCCTAAATGAGTTTCTGAGGGCCCTAAATCTGCCAGGAAGCGCAGGAATCACAAATACAGACTCGGAACTTTGTCACTATATATATATATATATATATATATATGTGTGTGTATATATATATATATATATAGACTCAGAATGTTGACTTGTGGACCAAAGTGGCAGACACGAACTAAAATGGGATGCATGAAACTGTACAAATAAATTTGCTACTTCCAAGCAAGACAGTTTGCCTAAATTTTTTTTTGGTGTTCTCCAGTGATGATTATACCTGGTTGCATCGTCTGTCTGCTTTTTATTTCAAAAGTCATGTTACAGCTGAAACTAGGACCTACATCCCCTAATCCCTGTTTTGTGGTGCCTTGTCTTTTGTATTTTAGACTCGTTGGGAGCAGAGACAGTCAATTATTATATGACTGTACAACACCTAGCACAATTGGACCTGAACTGGTTGGCCTCTAACCACTACCATAATTTAAATGTTCATTAGTAATAATAGTAATAACTCCAGGTGGTTTTCACCAAAGATTCTTTTAGCATTGAATTATTTCCAAAAGAAGACTTCAAAATGATGCTTTAATGCTGCAGAGAGAGGTATGTTGACTAAAGTATAGACCCACAAAGCAATATGAAAGAGGGGGATGGCTAACCTTCATTTTACATCATGTTCTCGCTTTTCTACATAATCCTTTTTCCAACTGCTCTTCTTGCATCCTTCACCACTCTCATCTTCCCATCTCCTTCTAGGCTGCCTCTTATTCTCAGAACAGTCTCTATTGCTCTCTCTTGTGTGCCATTTAAAATACTGTCTCTTTCTTCAGGTCCCTTTTCAGAACAAGTTTCTTCTGCAAGACATTTCAGAGTTAACCAACCAAAGGAATTTAATTGATAAAAAGATAGATTAGATAAGAAATATGTGAAACAAAACAATAGCTATGATCTGCTCTCTGCAGAAAAAAACACATTTTCCCCAAAACAACATCCCTGTTCCACTGTTCATTCTGTCCCTCACACACAATGATCTATTGTGTCGTCGGTCTAAGTCAGACTACTAGATTATCTGGGCATGGGCGGTTTTCTGACATGGCACTATATGTCAGAAAACCGCCCATGCCCGGAGAATCTAGTGGTCTGACTTATTTATATAGTGCCATAGGTGTCATGGCACTATATAAACATTTATGTAGTGCCATGACACCTATGGCACTATATAAATAATAACAGCACATACACCAACAACATTCTTTTAGCCTAGGTTTGCATGGGCTCACCAAGGGATTCAGTGTATTTACCCTTCCATGCCTCGAACTTCAAGTCAAACCATTCATGAAGGGGCCACAGATGGGAATCATAGCTGCTGCCTTTGAATAGATGTCGGGGAAGCAGAATTGCGGGAAAGGGTTGAGGTTTTTATAAATTTAATCTAAGCAGTTATGACTTAAAATCTGATATTTTTGCTTCTTACATCCCACTCTTTGCTGAAGGACACGACAGCTCACAAAGAGAGTGAGGCATATTTTGTTGGGGAGAAAATATCTAAGATTTCTCTGCCAAAAAGGAATCTCTCTGGAATGTATGTAAGTGCCAGTATGTACACACAAGAGTGTACCTGTATGTATTATAATTGTTGTTATTTAGCAGGAGCAGTTGGACATGGACAGTCTTTTTTCAAAAACAAAACAAAGCAGAGTTCCACAAGGAGCTTGCAGTCTAATTCAGGCAGATAAATAGGAAAGAGGAGAATGTGTGTATATACTAGCAAATGCCTGCATTTCTGTTAATGCTATATGAGTTTAACCATATAACTGTGCTTTATGAGTGTATGTGTGTGAACCTGTACATGTACAAATAGGTGGGCGTACATCTATGTGTGTATATATGCAGTAGAGGTAATTGTACATATTTTTAGATATTCAAGTGTGTTTGTGTCTATATGCAATGCGTATTTAGAGGTCTCTGTGTTATGTGCATTCAGGGATATGTACTTTGTGCATTCCAGGGCATATCTGTATTTCTTGGCCCATCTGCACCATATGTATTCAAGGGGGTGTGTGTCTTTTTGTACCAGTCTGTACTAAGCATATCCTGGAATGTGTATGTCTGTCTCTGCCAGTCTATTATATGTGTACAATGGTGTGTCTATCGGTCTTTGCCAGTTTGCACTCTGTGTGTGAAGCGGTGTGTCTGTCTGTCTGTGTTTGACTGTACTGTGTACATACACAGGTGTGTGTGCATCTCTGTCTGTGCTAGTGTGTATATATTTGCCATGCTCCTAGTTTACACAGCGAACAGTTTTTTCCGTGCTTAATCCTATATTAATATTATGTTTTGTGGTCCATATTTTAATCACTAATATTAAAAATATGTTAATTCAGCTGAAAGATAGTAATAATTGTATTCCTGCCCAAAGCCAAGCTCACTCAGTGCTGCATCCTGCTTTTAATAAAAATTCCCATCACAATAACGGTAACCAACTGGAATTGGTGATAAATCAGGGTGAGGTAATTTGCTTTTATAGATAACTCTACAGTTTGGACATTTCAGGTTATGATACTCAGCAGTTTTGTCTCATGTTTAGAAATGTATCTCCTCAGATTCTTCATCCTATGTTTAGCAAGTTAACCCTTTGGTTCACCAAGAGATCCCTACAAATGCAGGCTAGTGACTGACAACAGAGGATGTCTGCACTTGACCAGTGGGCAAAAATCAAGGGATCTGAATTTATCGTTATTCTATCTAGTTATTACTTAAGAGACATATTCTCCCTGAAGAGCTATATGGGATGATTTTATCACAGTTTTGCAAGAGAACCAGGGGTTATTTTTTTCCTATCCATAATAGAAGAACTTTGATTTCAGTTTCCAGGTGTGATTCTCTACTGCCATGTGTAACCATTTACTCTTGTGCAAAGTGAGAACGAAATGGGTGCAAAACACCACTTTTCTGATCTGGCAGCATTTTACACCTACTTTGCACACAGTAGGCCTAAGGAGTTATTCTCCAGGATAAAGCTGGAGTTACACAGTACTGAAATAGGCCCATTTTGCCCAGGAGTAACTGACTAAACAAGGATCAAGACAGTGGAAAATTAGGCCTGAAGGGTTTATTCCAATTTCGGTTAAAGCAAATGGAAGTTGGATCAAACTCTAAATCTCTAGTTACATCTTTTCACACTTTTTTTATTCATATATGTTGTTCCTTATATGGGAGCAGTGATCACTGAGAACCTGATTTCTTTGGTGTATCATTTGTTTCTTAAGTCAATGGTTTGACTTCATTCTTTGGTATATCTCAGAAATATCCACTTCTCATGCTGGATATAGCAATTAATATGTTTTTTTCCTAAGAAAAATAAGAAGAGCAAAGTTACATGGTAAGTAGGTAGCACCTGCAGAAAATATTCAAAGCATCCCAATTCATTTCACATCATGTTATATTTGCTGTTAGTGTTTGTAAATCAAAAAGTTATTTATTCCCTCTTCCCCTCTGAGACTAATGGCGCTGTATGCTCAACATGACATTTGAAATCTGGTTATGTTCTTTTCTGTTGCATCCCATCATCAGAGATCAAAAGATCTGGAACCAGAAGAGAGTTGCAACCTCCTGGATCATGCACAAGGAAGAGTGGAATGGAACTCTCCCTTCTGCTGATATATTGAATGCACAGTACTGACAGAATTAAAACCCAAGAGTCGTACAGTGGCTGTGATATGTGATGGGAACTCTCATTGACGTCAGCAGGAGTTGTGCGTCAAGGGCAGAATATGACTAGGTAAATTAAGTCAATGTGACTCAGAAGACATCTATGGAGCAGATATATGCACTAGCAAGAGGCATTTCTATAGTCACTTTTCAGTGGATTGCCCCACTAAGTCTTCCAGTTTATTACTTTCCTAGGCAAAAAGGTAATCAGAATAGCTTTGTTTTGGAGATTTTATTGACTTGCCCTAATTCGTAAACCAGAAGCTTATCAATCTTATCAACTTATCAACCAATGAGCCTACTACTTGGGGAGCTAGTTACCAATAGGACAGTAACATCTGGTGTATTATCAGCATATCTGATACAGTAGTTGTTTCTTTAAGTGAAAGAATTTCTACTGATTCAAAAGGGTTTTACTCCCATTTAACATTTTTTCATCTACAACCTAATAGAAAATTTGAACCAAACAGCAACAAGACCTGTCTGTCAATGAAGCCATAATAAGAGATATGTTGATGGTCATAAACCCTGCTCAGTTACACTGATGTAAATCCTAAGTAACCTCATTCACTTAAGTGAGTTCACTTATGTGCCTGGGTGAACAATTTGCGCATGTGGCCTTTCTAACCCCCTCCCCACCGTCAAATTACAATGAAGACAAGCTGTTCCCAGCCTCAGTCTCTTGGCTGATATAAGAACTTGAAAACTCACTTACAAGCCTGCATAACTTTCTTTTGAGCTAAAGTAGCATTATTGAGTTTACCTCTATCAGCAAAGAAAGAAATTTGTGTTCCTTTTTGAACTTAGATCTATCATCGGAAGTTTAGTTTGCAAAGTTACCAATATATACTACAAAATCCATGGGGCCAGATCATGTCATCAGTTTAAGAAGTAGTCTCCAATCATATCAAGAGATTCCTGATTAAGAATTGACTGTACTAAATAGCCTGAGTTTAAACAATGAAATATTTAAAGGGACACTGACCAACATAGCACTCAAATTTAGTTTTGATATTTTTAATGAATATTAATAGAAATGTTTTCATGATTTTTAATAGTTTCAGTATTTCCACACTGCGTTGGAAACTCAAGCACTACAATCTTGTGCTCCCTAATAGCTGAAAACTGACAAGTGAAACCAACTAGAAGCTGACCAATCTAGTTTCACGGTTCAAAGTGAGCAAAATGCAGAAACAAACACCCAGCATGTCTGGTGAAAAGCAAATAAGCTGTTCAAAAGTATTTCCTTTTTAACAATCCAAGGTACAATACATAATACAGATAAGGAGGATTGTTAAAAAAAAAATTTACCTTAATTTGTATACTTTCAAAAAACCCACAACTATTAAATCTGTTTAAAATACTAGGGATTTTGTTTTGCCATGGGATAGAAAACGGTATATCAGATGGACAGGCAGGCGTATCTATATGTATAGGTGGACTAAAATACAGGGAAAGGAGCTCTTCACCAATGTAATTATGATGAAAAAGGGTCCAATGATGCAATGTGATGTGGGAAGAATCTTTCATTCATTGAAATCAATGAGGCTCTGCACAGATACAGAGGGCCACACACTTACATCATATCACAAGAATGGAGCCACTGCAGCTCTCATGACTTCTCTTTACAAAACAGCCACCAGTAATTCAGCAGCAAAGTTTCCTTTTATTCACAAGTGTCAGGATGGAGTCTATAAAGCAAACAATTTGAAAAACTGCCTTTAATGATAAACAAATAAACCCTGCATTTCCAAAGATCGTGCTGCTAGCGGAAGTACACTAATCAATGCATTGCTACATGTACACTAGAACGTTTGCTATTTTCAGAGAAAAGTTACATTTAAAACTACAAACAGAAATATTGACAATAAAGTTTAAGACGCAAATATTTGAAGTGTGGTAATAGCCAGAAAAGTTACTGTAAAAATAACTGCTGGAATCCATAGTTAATCTCCCTCAGAGTGAAATTCACCCTTGTGCAGAGAGTTGGCCATAAACCTACACACCATCCATTGGGCCTGAAGCAATGCATAGTTCTTCACAGAGATGAATTTCACTCACAGTGATGCCAGCTTCAACTTTTCTTAGTTTTACAAGTCAGAAGATGACTTTTCAAACACCTGTGCCACCCCATGCTCAAACCCCAAATCTTAAAATCAAGCTTCATCTTTCTGCAACTTATAATATCAGAGGTAATATAGAGTCTTTGTGCTCAAAACTTAGAAGATGCTGCTGCTGATATTGTGCAAGACAAGGTAGGATTGAGCTCTTGCTCTTCTCTCTCTCTTTCTCTCTCTGAGGTGTAAATACTGTGAGCCAAATTCTGTGCTGGAGTAAGTGAGAAAAACACCATTGAACTGAATAATCCACACCCATTTACAACAGCTAGAGGATTTGGTTAGAGTTTGACAGAAAAATAAGGAGATCTTTGCTATTAAAATGCTTAATTTTCCCCTGCTTATCAGTACAATATATCATATAATAAAAGCTTTACAGCTTAATCAACACATAGGGCTCATCTATATTGCATAAGAAGAAGCCACACAGACACTTTTCTGACCAGAACTGCATATCAGTGTAAAACTACACAGATATGAAATTAAACAATATTTTAGACCCCAGTCCTCTGTGCAGGGAATGGCTACTGATTTCACTGGGAGTGCCACATGGCCATCACGTACATGATCAGATCCAGGGAGAACATATATAAAGCCATGCACTGGTGTTTTTTAGCTGCTCAGTATTCATTGAATTTAATGTGAATAGTGCACTTGCCCTAAAACTAGTAATCAAACAGGCATTGGGTTTACAAATATTAACTATCCTCATCCTTACAAATCCCTGTGGTGCAGGCAGGTAACTGTTGCTATACAGATTTTACAGTCAGGGACATTGAGGCACAGAGAGAGGATGTGATTTGCCCAGTGAGTGAATAAAGGCAGAGCTATGATTAAAAAAATCCCCCAAAACCTCTGACTTTTTCTCCCTGCTGCTCTAACCAGTGGGCTACAGGCCTTGGGTAAATTATGGCCTTATGAAAAGGGAGCTTGGGAATAAGAAGGCATTTGGTAAAAATGATTATTTAACACTTTGTATCCAGGAACTTTTAAAGATGCGGATAATTCATCTGGGTAAGTAATGAGACATTTTGCTCTATCATGAAAATTTGCAATATGGGGTAAAATTAGCAACTCTATAGATTGTAACACTGGTAAAGCTGGACTCTTTTAAAACAGGATTTATTGGGTTCATAGATAATAACAGCAAATTCCCATGTACAGAAACCCATTTCTAATTTAAATAACTGTCTCCATTAATGATTAATGGGCTGCAGAATTTGAGCTTGAAAAAAATTGCTTTGTTAGCAGTTACAGGGACATTAAAAATCACTTGAAAACACTACCTTTTATTTATTAGTAATGCATTTTTTATTTCCATAAGTTAAAAATAGTAAAACCTATTAAATAAATTTTAAATAAGTTTCAAATTCTGTTTAAAGAAAAAGATCCTTCTATATGGTGGCTGAAATCTCATTGGCCATATTTCATTGAATTGTCATAGATTCCAAGGCCAGGAGGAATCATTGTGACCATCTAGTCTGACTTCCTGTATAGAATTTCCCAAAAATAATTCTTAAAACAGTATTTTTCAACTTTTTTTCATTTGTGGACCCTTAACATTTTTTGAATGAGATGTGGATGCCTTTGGAAATCTTAGTCTATCTCCAGGGCTCTGCGGACCACAGGTTGAAAACAATTGTCTTAAGAGCATAGTTCTAGAAAAACATCCAATCTTGATTTCAAAATTGTCAGTAAAGGAGAATCCACAACAACCCTTGGTAAATTGTTCCAATGGTTAATTACTCTCAGTCTCACTGTTAGAAAGGTACCCCTTATTTCCTGTCTGAATGTGTCTAACTTCAGCTTCCAGCCATTGGATCGTGTTACACTTTTCTCTGCTAGATTCAAGAGCCCATTATTAAATATTTGTTGTTCCCCATATAGGTACTTGCAGTCCGTAATTAAGTCACCCATTAACCTTCTCTCTGTTAAGCTAAATAGATTCAGCTCTTTGAATCTATCACTGGCATGCTTCTAATCCTTGAAGCATTCTCATGGCTCTTCTCTGAACTCTCAACATTTTACAATGCCATTCTTGAATTGCAGACACCAGAACTGGACACAGTATTCCAACAGCAGTTGCACTAGTGCCCAATACAGAGGTAAAATGATCTCTCTACACCTTCCTGAGATTCCCCTGTTTATGTACCCAAGATTTCAGGCTGGAGTGACTGCTTATGGTTGGAAGCAGTGTGATTCCAACTGGAAATAGTAACAGGCCTTTATCTGTTGCAATGGTATCACATGGTGACACAAGGTGTAGCCTCCCAGTGCTGAGCACCTTGCGCTCACACACAGCTGACTCAGATTCGCGGGAGCTCAGCATCTCACCGGATCAGGCACGTAACTACTACTTTTACTTCCAATGATGCTGGTGTAGCCTCTCCATAACAAAAAAAAAAAAACCCCTAATTAACCCTTCCCTGCCCAGTACATTCCAAAATGCACAGATTACTTTTAGCAATTTGAAGAATTAGGAGAGGAGAATTGGCTTTTTCTTTTATTATTCCCCACCTTGGCTTACACCCTTTTGTGGAAAGGAAGTGGAGTTTTCATTGATTCTGCTAGCTTCCCCAAATTAAACATGATTTTGTTTTTATGGGAATCTCTTCTGCCAGCCAAAATCCCCAGCGTAAAACATTAAAAACCAAGTTTAATATTTTTGCTAGAGTTTAACAGCATTTAAACAGAGACTGGAAAATTGACATCAAAACTGACACCATGAAGCTGTGTCCAGCTGCCAACCCAGCACAACTACGTATTAGTAGCTATGTACCAAAAGAGGGCGTGATCCTGCAAACCCTGTTCATGGAACTCCCATTGACATCACTGTCCATGGCAATTGCATCACTATCACCCTCTATGTGGAGAGCTTGCAGGATTGGGCCCAAAATTCTCAGCCGTGCCCCGTTTTTAGTGGCCTAGACCCCGATCCAGCTGGGAACTCTGCATGGGCAAACCCCCTTACAGGACTGGGACCACAATATGTTCTGGTCCTTTTCTGCCCTATATTTTCCCAATCAGCAGAAGCCAGGGCTACTTTATATGATACTACAGATGTATTTCAAATAGAGGGTGTATATACATCCTCTGTACTATATGATATTTTCCCCAAGGTCTTTTGTCAGATTAAAAATAATTTATTTATACATCAAACTAAGTTGGCTTTCTGCTTTTTACTGCAAGAAGTAAAGTATTTATTAACAGCGATTCTGGCTACAACCCACAGTCACCAATGTAGGGCTTATCCATATGAGTAATCTCAAGGAAGTCAATGGAAACACTTGCATGAATAAGGACTATTTGTAGGAGTACAGGTTTGCAGGATTGGGCCCCAGAAGAACTGTAAGTGGATAATGCCTGCAGCATTTCTTCTCAGGATACCTGTGTTTTAAAGGCAACAAATCAAAAGCATTTTAAAAATCAAAATGCAGTTTTCAAATTGCAGTACTCATCAAACAATATTTAGCTATTGGGTTAGGCAACCCAAATGGGGTTTTTAAAAACATACAGGGCAGTCATCTTTTTTTCTTGAAAGTTTGTGATCTGGCATAATCAGTTCTATAAAACTGAAAGGAGACATAAGAAAAGCAGCATGGACCTTCATTTAAATAAATTGCACAAAGTTGTCTTTTTAAAAGGATACATATCAGTGATTAGCAATCAAAAAATGATACTTTGCAAATCTAACTCTGAAAGCAGCTTTATCTTCCAGGTGAGAGAGAACCAGAGCTAGCCAGAAGATTAAAGAAAGGTAATGAGACATATGTTCTGAGTCAGTTTTACAACATATAATACAGTTTAAATATTATTTTAATGTAACCATAAAAACACATTTTAGACATTAAGTAGAATTTCATATGGGCCCTAACTTGTGATAAGTTAAGTACTGCACAATATGATGCTAAATTATGAAAGTATGGCCCACTCAGCTATCCCATGTAGATATACAAACAGTGATTTGAGAAACATGTTTAGAACAGAGTTAAGGTTTTTTTGTTTGTTTTTTTATGTTCTTGTAAACAGAGGGAAAAATCAAAGATATGATGTTATTTGCAATAGCCAAAGTCTTGCCTTAAAATTTTCTCCCTGTGCTAGGCTTTTCTCTTAGTCCTAATAAAAAAAGGATTAAATCAGTGCATACTTTTGAAAGGTAGGCATGCCCAACTTTTAATAAAATAAGATAAAACACATGAAACAAGTTAATTTTAAATTTCTGGGGCCCAATCCTGCTTACATTGACAGTCCCGTTGATTTCAGTGGGAACTGGATCGGGCCCCTGGCTTTTATTTACTTTCCTAACTCTCTCATATTTTGCTAAAGAATAAATCTTCACCATTTCTTTAAAATAAAGGTGACAAAAATAGTAGATTAAAATTTAAGCAAAGGAGAATAGCAAATACAGTAAAAAGATAATTTGGTGAAATGAATTCCGTTTTATTTGTCTACTGTTTCTTAGTGGTTGCAGGATTTAAATGTTTTACATTTTTTATTTATTAGTTGTAGGATTTAAAACCAAAAAACCTTATTGAATAAATTCAGAAATATATTTTGGCAACTAGAACAAAGATGATCTATCTTCTGAATCTAAAACTTAGTTACTTAAGTGTTGATGTTCCAATGTTTTCTCTAGTAAAGAAAGCTGAGAGAAATGTGAAACAAGAAAGAACTTCTTTTAATAAAAAGTAGGAATCTGATCTTTCAGACATAATGTATATTTCCTTATTTGTATTTATGAGTTTGAACTTGTACTTTAGTAAGCACACTGTTTTATAATAAAAGGCAGAGGCAGTTTTTAAGGAGGGATAATTGATAGGATTAAAGCTTACAATCTGTATAAAGACAAAACATTTTGACCAGGGCAAACAGACAATTAACAGAAGTCAATTTGCGGTTCATTCCCATCCTATGGAGTCCTTTAATTTATAGTAACGTGTGTATTAATGACTAAGGGATTAGAGGTTTTCCTACTTAATATATTTATACACAAACTTTGTAATAGTCCTTTTTTGTCAAAATTGTTATTTACATTTCTAATGCAAAGCAAAATTAGCAGTATGTTTGATCATAATTCACAAATACTTTCTTCTGAAGCAAAATTCTATTTTGATATTACTAAATATTCTTTTCTAAAAAAGTAAATTTTTTTACTTTAGAAAATATTTTTTTGAAAGTTCACAGACTCTCTGAGCTCAAGCTTTTGTTACAATTAGAGCGTGACCTTTGTGCAAACCAAATATTTTCCATAATAATTAACAAAAAAACCTTCAGTTTGCATTTTGCATCGTAGTGCTTTATAAAAAAAGATGCTAAACAGTTTGTATGGACACTGAGATTTTTTTAAAAAACATCTATTTTAATTACTTTTAAAATATTAAAAAAATGGCTTTAAAAAAGTTAAAATATCATTTAAAATTATTGCATGTGTAGCTTATTTGTAATTCTTTGAAGAGTAAAGCAGTTCTCTTTGCATATATAATTCATACCATTAAGCTAACTGAGACTGTAAGGGTATTTCAGACTTGCTTCTAAGTTTAACACAGACTCATTTAGAAAAGCAATAAATTAAATAAGCGTTTTTATTTGGAATAAACATTGTCCAAAACATTAGAAGTAATTAAATAACTTTAATGGTCACATATTGATCATGTGTTCAGAAACTATATTTTCTACATATTTTAGTTTTCTTACAGTATTTTCATGTACAGGCCATAGAATATTAACTAGTACATCCCTGTTTTGTTCTGAAACATGTAATGTATAAGAAATATTGATTTTGTTTTGACTTATAAGGATAGTACTGACAGCAGGAGGTAGATAAGTATTTTGCACAGGTAACTTTATATGGTTGGAGTTTTTAAGCATTTGCAGGAAAAAAAAGGGGATTTAAAATAATAAAAAAAAACTTGCCTGAATCAAAATATTTTAAAATGTAGACAACGAAACCTTTCTATGTGTGTGTGTGTGTGCGTGTGTGTGTGCGTGCGTGCGTGCATATGTGGTGGGAAGGGAGATGAAGGGGGAACAACTTTCTCAGTTTTGAATTTATTCTTGACTCAATTAGATTCAGTACCAACAAGAGTATTGGTGGTATTATTGCCGACACAAAACTAACTTTTGAAAGAATATTGATAAGTTACTTAAATATAATGGAAGATGCATTGTAGATTATATGATTTCATTTAATTAAATAAATCTAAATACTTGCCAGGGGGTGGTGTGTGTGCATATATCAAAAGAAAGTAATAGGAGGAATGAACACAAGAAAAGCTACTTTTGCAAGGAAAATAATTTAATTATTCATAACTTTGAATCTATGTCTACATGCTTATGCCCACATTAGTGATACTATAATCAATATAATCCAGTTTGGCTTTACTGGGAACAAGGATAGGATGTTACCTGTAGCTTGAGCTGATGGATGGTATGGAAAGAATCGGTACAATGTAGTAGCAGTAAGTAAAGATAAATATCAGGAACAAAACCTCAATTTCTTTGGTTATAATTTCCAACTGTAACAAGAACATAAATTTGAATCTGTTAAATTTATAAACTTCAATTAAACACTGTACTTGCTATATCTCAAATTTAATGTTTCACAGAATAAAACTAGCATACATAGAAACCAGAATTCACGTGTTCATAACATGACTTATTCTTTAATTACTTAAGAATAGTTTTTGGGGTGATGAATACAGCCTTCAGTTTCATTTTCTTTAAATGTTTTTTCAAGATTATGTATTGGTTTTGAATTATTTAAATAAATTCAAAGCCTCTAGAGGGGTATCCATGATGCTAATTTGTTTAATGCTACAATAAAGTTTTCAGGGGGTTAATATTTCATATTGAAATGAGGCAAATGGTGAAGATGAAACTTAATTCAATAATTTAAAAATTCCTCATTATAAAGAATTTCCTGGAAATTATTAGTTCTATAAAGTATGATTATAAATCTAAGACTTTGCATGAAGTTCTCCTATAGGACTTATGAGAGACCAAATCCTGCACTCAAAATTCATATTGATGATAATGGGATATTAGATGGAGTACAGATAGGATTAGGATCTAAATATCCAGAGTTATATCTATACTTGTGGTTTAAATTTTGTTTTTCTTCTATTGTTGTCAAGGTTTCTATTCTGTTTTTCTATATTAACTTCTTTCTGGTTTCCAATATTAATATGTATCTAGCAAAAAGGCGCAGCTGTTTTTCCTGTGCTTTCTGAAAACTGTATCCCTTAGATGAGAATTTATCTTTTTACCTAAAATTAACTTAACGCTTTTATTTCTCCCCACCCCACTCTGGTATTTGGGAGATGGGAAAAACAGGCCTCAGATTAGTGTTTTTCCACATCCCCATCAAATCTTCCCTTCCAATGATAAAACATTTAAGGGGTAATATGAAAATTCTGCTAGTACTATACATTTTACCCTAAAACATGTCAGTAATTAAATCCCTATCACTGGAAAACTTCCTATTAAATTGGGTTCAGGGTTTATCAAAGGTTTTTTCAACCAATAGTTTTGGTTGAAAATTAACTCTGACTTTCACTGATCACTGCATTGTAGCCATGTGCACCTGTATCCAAATGCTGCTACAATGGCCAGGTCTCATCTTTTTAAGATTTAAAGCAGGCATTCAAATTAACTTCATCACTGTTCTATTATTAAATATGGTAAATCATGACATAGGGACATAGGAAGAGTGAGATGGGACTACATGTGCAAGGGTATTTAGTGAGAATGGAAAGGGAATGTTCGAGAGTCCATAATGCAGGAAACAATGCATTTAGATTCGTTAGTGCAAAGTTCTTTTGTAAACTGCAGAGTTGATGATTTTGCGTCCCAATTCATATAAAATTTTCTTTCCGTAGACATGGAATGTATATACAGCCTTGTCTGTAATAATCCAGCCAAATGATTTTCTGTGATCACTAGGCCGATATGCAACCACTGATTGGTTATACAGCATAGTTTTAAAATGGAGTTTGGATCAGATGCATTGATGAAGTGGGATATGGTACATATGCTCTAATTCTAGAGATGGACTTGAGACAAATCCCCAGAATTGATCTGTCCTGAACGTGATAGGTTCAAAAGCCACAAATTCTTGCCTAATCTTCAGGATGTTCTGATGAGGCCATTTATAAAGATGGGTTAAAGATGCAAGCTCTGATGTAAAGTTTTGGGTGGGCCTATCTCTGTTAAAGTCATATGAATACATTCTAGTGCACAGTATGGTCAATTTCAATCCAACTGATTCCCAGCAGGATGTTGAGTTACTGTGCAGGGAGAGGTCTATTTATAAGTTCACTGAATGTATAGTTTGATTATATTGCCTGTAGTATGTGAATAGAGCTATAGCTTTAGGTAGCAAGATCTACTCTTATTCTCTCCCCCCTGCCCCGGCCCATTCCACATAAACTAGAGAGTCACACACTTTGTTGCTTCTGTAGACTGAGTTCATGCACACACCAGGGGCTCCTTTCTCCCCACCCCCATCCCTCCATGCTCTCCTAGAAGCTCCCTTGTGCCACCATCCAGCCCCCTCTATTTTAGGAATGCCTTGTAACCTCACCCAAGGTCCTCCCTTATGCCAGGGGTTCTGAGCCCCTCTCCCACTTCCCCATATTTTAAACTGTATTGGGAAGATGGGCACAGCTGAGGTGGGGGCATGCTATTAATGATTGCCATCAACTTGTTCTTTGATGTATAGACCATTACAGACCCGTTTGAAGCTTTTTGGTTGCTTACCAGACACTAGGGGCTTTGAGTCTTCCTCTGTTTCCCCCTTCTGGTTTTTCAAATTTCACCAAAATCAATAAGGTTCTGCCTGTTGATCCTACAGTGTCCACTGATATTTTGGAATTTATCAGATATGGCATTCAAAAATGATTACATAACATATAGCGAGACAAACAGAGAAATCCTATTGAGTTGAATGTCAGGCCTCATAAACTCAACCAACAATAAGGTAGAGAGGACAATATTGCTTTGCATCTGAGCATAATTTAAGGAGAGCAGTATGTAGCCCCAACTCAGAATGTGAAATATAAAACCTCCCTTTGTGTTCCTCTGTGCACTTTAAAGATATTTATATTGTGCTTATTTATGTAATCAAAATTATTGAGCTGATCTGGAATTCTTCAGGTTAAATGAGGAGAACCACTTCCACATGGTTTGACCTTCCATGATAGGCAGTAGTGTTCCTTCCTGAACTATGGAGGACAAAAGCAGTTATAACACTAATAGTAGGAGAAAGACTCACAGTACAAAATGGGTTGCCTTTAACTGACACACTGAAGAATACCATGCCAATTTTCATTGTGTTGCAGTGAGTAAATATGTAGGGCCATAACTACCACTTGCAGCTGATGTAGATAAAGTTACTCAGTGGGGTGGCACCAGAAGTCAGGGCCAAATTTTCTTCTCAGATGCATGAGTTCCTCCCATTTACTTCAGTGAGAGCTGCACATGGGCAGTTAACCTATTACACAGTTATGGGGGAAAGTCCTATGGAATCTGGTGAAGAATGATAACCTTTCTGTGGAATTTTTAATTAGCACATAATTCTATAGCAGAGATCGAATCTCTATTAAATTGTTTAGGATGGCTTAAAATTCTATAGAAAGGACCTAATTCTCTGTAAAATTCTGTAAGAGTTTTAGGGTTCTACAAAACCCTATTTAACTTCTGTGTAAAAAACCCTGAGTCACACTGGGCATTTCTGTGGAAATGGAGCATTTCATTTTATCATCAACAGATTCTATAGTATTCTGTTCCATTCTGCTTAAGTTCTCATGCCATGCATATCACGGTGCTTTCATAAGGCCCACCAGTGATGACAAGATAAGAGTGCTTGTAGTGGTTGGGAATGGTAGGACTTTATTGGCCAGGAAAGAGGCTGTGTGGTTTGAGTATGGACTGCCTCTCTCCCAATATGGCTGAGTTTAACTGAAGCACTTCTGTTAACAATCCATATATATGACCACTCTTGAGGATCAAATACAAGGTGTTTTCAGTGTAGTACTCGCAGATATGGAAACAACTTGTTTTGATGCTCCACCATAGTCCAATAGTACTGACCTTCAGGGTGCTACAAGACATATTTTTATGGTCAAGTATTTTTTGACTAGGTACCAATGCTGGGATATTTACTATGCTCGTTTGTCCTGGTAAGGGAAAGGGGATGCTTTGTGTTGTCTGATGTGGGCAGTTTAAATTAATGTGTGAGTTTAATTTATGCTCTTCTCCCAGATGCCGCAGTGAAGGGCAAATAAAAATAAGAAATAACTAAATTAAATTTCTCTCCGGTTCACCTGTTGAAGAATGGCATACTAGCTCCCCTGAAATGCAGAGGATCAGAAGAACTTATTATGGCTGCCAGCAGACAGCTACATTAAAAAGTTAGACTTTTTTCTGGTAGTTGTAACTAGCCTCTGCTTGAACATGGGACTTTTAATCACGGGTGAAGCTGGAAGCTATATGAAAGTAGTCTAAATAGAGAAAGGAAGGAGGACTATTGGACATATCATCTTCTTGTCTGAAGAGGTCAGTCACTCAAGAAGGTAGAGAGGAATTGGGCAAGCTCATCAAATGACTTTTTACAAGCAAAAATAAATGTCATTATATATTTTGAAATGATGGGAGCCTGTATGATTGTAAGAAATATTGAACATGTCTTCCAGATAAGATGAGTTCAGAATAACTCCTTCCTGTTCTCCCATTGATAGCTAATTTTAAAGAGTTGATGCTTTTGGACTATGAATTTTAGTTGTGGAAATTAATGGTTATATGCACTGGAGGCCTAGTAATTAAATGGGGCTCTGATAATTGATCAAGTCATAGCAGCTGTCACTTAGGCAATAAGTTGACCTTTTTTCTTGTCTGGTGTGGTGGCATAGATCAGCTACCCAGGTGCCTTAGTCGTTTGGTTCTTCTACAATAAGCAGGAAGCACTTGAGGTATTCCATTCTTTTTAAGGCATTGAATGTTGTTTGTGAATGACAGTCCATTTGGGTAGTGGATTTAAAATTACTGCCAAGTAATGAATTAGCTAGTAATGTAATATTTTTAGAATAGGGTGAAACCCATTTCTAGTGAACTTGGACGTAGTGAAGTTCTGCGCTAGTGAAGTGATGAAAGTCCTACATAATTTCATGGCAATGTAATGACAGTTTTGGTTACATGCAATATTGTTGTAGTCATATTGGTCCCAGGATATTAGGGAGACAAAGTGGATCAGGTAATATATTTTATTGGACCAACTTCTGTTAGTGAGAGAGACATGCTTTCGAGCTACACAGAGTTCTTCTGGGAAACTAACTCCCAGATCTGAAGAACTCCATGTAAGCTCGAAAGCTTGTCTTTCTTATCAACAGTTCTGGCTATAGTCACTTTCCATTTAGAGTGAAACTGTTCTGGGAGGGAAAATTTAAAAAAGACTTCAGAGTGTAAGAAGTCTCCATGCAGGTGTATTTACTTTAAAGAAACAGTGTTATAATGTCTGAACAAATATTTTATTTTTACAATGAAAACTGTCTTAGCTACTTGCCCAAGAGATTAACGTATCTTGGTCACTTAGTAGAGGCTTGTAGTAAAGTAAAGGTTGAATAAGATTGTACTGGAAATCTTAGGGGCTATTTTACAGTGGTTGCTTGCATTAGGGGCTGACCTACTGGAGAAGAATCTTAGTCACTAGTGCATGTATGTATTCGGTATGTTGTGTGTCAACTGCACATGTTTTAGTTCCTGTGCATATTATGTATCTCAGAATAGGCAATAGGGTAGGATGTTGGCACTAAATTTCAAGAAATAGTGAATACCCCCCATAATGAGTTGCTCCCTCCCTTAATCATCCTAAGCAACCTATATTTATAAGCTCTCACTGTTTTGCCTGCCATTATTTATTAAATGCATTTGGTCATTGGTCTAGGGATGTGATCCTTGCTTAAGGATCAAACATGAAGCTGGGCATCAGCAAACCCAAATTGTATTTCCAATTCTACCACACAGTAACTTTTTGACTTCTCCACATCCTTGTGCCCCAGTTACCCTACTTATATAATGGGGATAACAACTACTATTATTGTTATTTATCTTTTTATTATACAGCACCAGAAATGTGCGTGACACCTTACAAAACAAATAAGTCAGTAGTACTATTCTTGAGGAGGAAGGGCTGGAGAGCCAGCCCCAAGTGTGCTAACCTTTCACACTGTTGGAGCAACAGCCACAAGACAGTTTCAGAACATTTGCAACCTTGAGGAGACATTATCCCGCACCATATTCCAAAGTCTTCATGAGGCCTCTCATATAGCAGTGCAAGCCACCTTAAAAAGTGTTCTCTTCTACTTACTTTTAGGAGTTTGTAGAAATATAAAATATGTTTAAAAGGGGGAAGATCTTGTTTCATAACCCTTTCTACCACTCCTCACATATGAACTTAGTCCACTGATTAGAATTGTTACGAAGCCTATATTTTTAATATGTGAAGGTAAGGAATGTTCATCGAGCTTAAAATGATCAAATTATTTAATTTAATATAAACATTTATATAAAAAGAGCCAGCTGGTAAAACACAGGCTAGAATGTGCCAGACAGAAAATTAATGTCTAATAGTACTTTAAAAGTTGCAGTTAGAAGCAGATCTAAGATATTAAATGCTTTGTTTTAAGCGACCATTTTAATATCCTCATGTATTTTCCTGTAATCATTACCCTGTCTGTTAAAGACTCACAGCTAGGTGACTGATAATTGCTGGTTTTCTGAGGGGTTGTTTAAGACAAGTTTTATTGTATATACAGAAACTTAACAAAATTCAGGGGCTCTGATGCCAATTGTAAACACAATGGAACTTTCTTAAAACTAAGTCTTCTTTACAGAGTATCATCACAGTGGGTGAAATTCACTACTAGATGTGCAAGGTGCAGAGGGCCAGCAGAAGGCCTAGGCACCACTTAAGTTCCACTTTTACACAATTTTGAGGGTTTAAGTAAGACTTATATGACGGATAAACCTTGAACTGAGCCTCTGCAAAAGCTGAATTTCATCCTATGAGAGGCATGTGAATATATTTACAATTGCAATGTGCATGTTGCAATGTGAAATCATTTGGTACTTTGATTGTGCTTCATTAAAAACCCCTTTACTTGATCCCAGTTCATTATAACTGTGTTCCATTGCAAGGCAGATTTACCAAGTTAGCATGTAGTTAACTTTAAACACACAAGTAATCTCATTGAAATCAATCGGTCAACTTACATGCTTAAAGTTAGGTACGTGCTTATGTACTTTACTGAATTGTGACCCAAAAATGCACAAAATAACTGATTGGGGAGGTGGGGAAAATGCAGAAAAAGAAAAAAGAAGCAATCTTGGGAAACTGTTCATCTCTAGATGTGTGAGGTAATAATAAAAGCCAATAGAGTGTTGTACCTGTGTCTGCTGTAATACAAATAAAGTGAGTGTCTGTGAGCTGGGGGGAAGGGGCTGTTCAAATTGTAATTCTACATTTTCATACATCTTTAATATTAGGAAATGTAAATAATATTATAAATAAAACCAAGATTAAGATCCTCTCACAGGGAGTGCATACTGACGCTTTTGTGAGTATTAGGTGTGCAAATAGGACGATAATTAACGTAACTGGCTAATGACAGCTTCTGAATATGCTTGTGGGACATTGGCTTTGTCAAAAGGAAGCATGAATAGGTATATGCTGTATGGTACCTATAAGAACCTGAATCTTTTCCATTAAGTCTCAGTGTGGTACAGCAACCCCTAGATCTACACAGATATAAATTGCATGGTTTAAGTAGCTGAGGGAAGATTTTCATTAGATTTTCATTGTGTGTGTATACTTGCATGCATATATATATATGCAGATGTGTGTTTGTTTTTGGGGTCTACACCATAAAAAGGGAGGAACAACCTACAAAAAGAAAAGAAAGATATATTCTGAAAATATAAATAAAAACCAATGTTTTTTCTGCATTCGATAATCTCAGTTTCTGAAAAGATTGAGCTTGATCCTAAAGAGATGATGATTACATATATGATTTGGGAGATTTAGGTAAACAACATCCTGGTGAAAGACAATAATGTTTCTAAATCTGTTGGACTGTCACATATAGCATGTGGCTGGCACAAGAACAAAAAGTAGCTATTCATAGCTGGTAGAAGTGAGATGTAATGTTTTCCCCCGTCACAAACCATAGGGGATAGACTTGCTCTAATTTCATGCGGGCAATGTCAGGGGGGCATTTATCAGTTAAAAGTGCATGAAAAGGGAAATGTAGGAACTCTTACGTTTTGAAAAGGAAAATAAGTTCAGCTGAGCATTAAGTTTTATGAGCAGGTGGTTAGTTTGCATGTGGGATTATTTTGCTGCATATAATAGATGTAGCGACCTGATGCTGCTGCCAGTGAAGTTTATGGCACAATTCCTGTTGACTTCTATGGGCAAAGGAGCAGGCCAGAGGTTGATGACATGTGAGAGCCAAAACATCACTTCCCAGGGATGCAGTCTATTACTTTTAGCCCCCAAAGTTATGTTTTCCTAATGTCCTATATTATGGATGGAAATGTTTTTGCAATGTTTTGTTCACATTTAAATGGAATTGGCTCATTTTAAAATTAAAACATGCTCCTGCAGTATTATTGAACCCCCCCAAATAAAAACTTTATGCCAGTGCAAAAAAGTGAAACTGACTGGCAGCTGAAGTGAAAACATACAGGCTACTTTCACACTTCCAGATGTTTAAAATGCTAAACAAGTAAATCTTAAGCAGGTAATGCTGAAAAGAAACTCAGATTTTTTTAAATACTCTTTGCTTTAAGCAATTTAAGAAGTAACTAGTGATCCTGGTAACATATTCCTCCTCCTCCCCGTCTTCCCAACAATAGTTGCTTATGGATAGTATCTTTTTAAAACATTAGGTTCAATAATGAACAGCATATTATCTGTGATGTTAATATCACATATTAATATGTTATAAACATATTGTATTTTCTTATGTTCTTAAGACATCTCCTAATGTCACCCCCTTTTCCCTTTCCTGCCTTGCACCACAGGCTCCCCAGCCATTCAAATCAAAACTGTGGTACGAGGAAGAACTAGATCAGGAAAGGATTTATCTTGTGCCAGAAGGATATGAGTTCTTATAATCAACAGGTAGCTAGAGAAGAAAAATATTTACTATGACAATAACTAGTGAAGTAGGTGGTAGAGGGCATTTTATCTATCAAATCCAAAAATGAGAGATACTGTAGCAAATGGGGGAGAGGCACTCAGTTCTTCCCATTGGGCCTAATATGATCAGCAGGAGATATATGTACAAAAAAGTTGTCAAATACCAAATGTGGAGGGGGAAAAGGTGTGTGTGGCAGGGAAGAAAATGGTTTAGGTTTGCTAACATTTCCAAAGGTTTCCTTAGTTTGCATTGGCCAATATCTATGAAGTAAAGCATATCAATCTTTCAGGATCTATGAAGTATGGGAAAGGAAAATATAAATGAAAAGAGAGTCACCCACATAGACCGAGAGATAATAAAACATTGAAAAATGGAAGAAGTGATTTTTTTAAAAATCAAATCTAGCTGCAAATCTTACATTCTATGTTTATTTGATTTTAAATTGTGATTTAGGTTTGTAAGATGATATCCTGAAATTAGGACATTTGAGAACCTTAGTGCACTGTAGATTGCATACACACTGGCTTAAATATTTTCCCTTTCCTGTTTGTTTTAAAATGTTAAATGCAAAAAAAAAAAAAAAAAAAGAAAGAAAAAGAAAAGAAAAAAAGAAAAGAAAAAAGAAATAAAGCATGATAATAGTGCATAACTGGTGATTTTAGTTGTGAACTTCCTTGCGGGTGAGAGAGGTACACAAACGTCTCAAAGCTATAGGTTGAGACAAATTGTACATCGTAATATATGAATGCAAATCACAGAAAAACAGATAAAGGAAAGGGGATAATACAGTACCTGTCTCAGAAGTTTATCAAGGGTTAGAACAGGGAAAGGAAAGGTTGCAGTGGAAGGAAATATCCCATGCCTCCCTCTCTAGAAAGAAATCACTAGTTGCAAATATTATTTTGAAATGCATTTAAAATAAATAGAATTTTTCTTTTTTAAGATAAAGGGGTGGTGTGATATGTGAAGTTAATGATGCAGATGAAGTGCTGCATGCAGAATTGTACAGGCCTCCGCATATGCCTAAATAGGTTCAGGAGTTGTGGACCTTCTCTTGCAGAGGTATGGAGATAATATTTAAAATTTGCATCAGATTTATCAGAATCATTCTTTCATGGCCTTAATTAAATTGTAATCATGGCTTTAAAAATGCTTTTCAGGCCAAGAGATATGAGGCCTCATGAAGGCCAGATAACTTGAATGAATTTTATTGACTATCTCAAAAGGGGCTACCCACCCATTAATTTCACCCTGTTCTCTCTTATTTTGTACAGAATGTGGAGACGCTCCTGTTCTGGACAGAATGAAGACCAGCCAAGGAAGGTGAGCACCATTTCCCATGTAAGGTACTGCTTGTTACTGATGTGTTTTTACATGGAGAGAAAATAGCATTCCTATGAGAGTTAAATAATACCTGACCCTCCGTCCTTTCTGATTTTGCAGTTTACTGGTGACATTTCATAGAAATCAAAATATTTTTTTGTGGGGAGTGTATGTTAAAATGCTGCAAAGCAGACAAATTAATCTGAAGTACATCAGACGTCTGATCAGTTACACAAAAGCAGCAAGGAAGGTAGCATTGTACTTGATTTCCCTGTGAAAGCATGTGAATAATATATGGTTATAAGAAAATGGCTTAATACTTTAAAACTGTGTGTGTTCAAGGCCAGATCACATTCGAATACAAAATAAATTCCTGGTGAAAGATGCAGTCTTCTTTTGTGGTAAGATTAGAAAAAAGACTAAAAAAATAGTTCTTCCCAAATCTCTGTAATTTTCCTATATTGACAAATACATTTGATCTGTTAAACATTTAAAAATAGTCTGTTTAGATTAACTGGAAGGAAAGATCTTTGTCTTAAAAACAGCCCAGTTAATTAAAATTAACCAGGAGTTTGTGAGTAATGTAAAGCGCTAGACAGGATTATTTTGGGTAAAATGCGGTTCCTTGAGGCCAAATTTGTCAATAAGAAAGCCTCTTTATAAGGGAGGACTCTATATTCATGAACTATTTTCTGGTTTTGATAATCATATCACATATAACATTAATATCAGGGAGAGGAGTTGTGTTAATATGTTAGACGTTCTATTGTATTACAATAGTTCACTTGATCTTTCTATTTTGGACAATTTATTCCACTCTGATAATTCAGACACATGAATAAAGTACATTTCATTTACCAAAACTGGGAGTTTGTGGCATTAAAAAAAAGATTTTAAATGATTAGAAATCTATAAAATCCATCATGTTATTCTGAAGCCTTTTAAAAGGCAAAATCCAAACAAAAATTCCATCACTGGTAAAATATACAATATCTGAAAGCAGTAGAAATTGTTCTTATGAGAGTTTTGAAACAAATAATACATTAAGATAGGTAGTTAAGGTTTTGCAGCATTTTTTCTTCCCCCAGCCTCCCTTTCTCTCTGTCAGGGAAAAAGGAAGGATGCTGTTTAATGTAAAATAAATAAATAAATACAATTGCGATGAAATGGTATGCTCGGCCTCCGATAA
The DNA here is from genome assembly GCA_007922305.1 of Dermatemys mawii. NCBI lineage: Eukaryota > Metazoa > Chordata > Testudines > Dermatemydidae > Dermatemys > Dermatemys mawii. Next base: position 31,612,413 of record ML677332.1, read on the forward strand.
AATTTGATTTCTTTATCAATATTTAGGGTTTTAAACGTAGGTGCTGTAAAATAGTTAATATTTCAAAGTTTGTGGGAGACAAATGTTTTAATATCTTTCTTCATACCTGAGTAATCCCTTTCTGGAGTCCATTTTCCCAGTTTGCAGAACACATTTTTATTAGATCTATGTATTTGGGTTAAGACTTACTTAAAATTACTTAATTAGGTTATACTGAAATTCTAAGTGATTTTAAAAGAGGGATTATGGTAATATGACAAAACATAACACTATTTTAATTGAAATCCTTAAATAAAGCCCTTTTAACATGCCAATTTTTAAAATCTATAAATTTTGGGGGTTAAAAGAGTACAAAATATGAAAAGGCCAACCTAATTACGGAACATATAATCCCATACCAGTGAGCAGGGATTTTGTAGGTACGTCGGGAATATAGGAGAAGGTCATTTACATTTTCAATTTGTTTTTGAGCCTTTCATGCAGTGTGTTATCCTTCTCATGACTTTAATGTCTATATATGTAAAATGCTTATAAAATACTTACGGTCAGGTAAAGGATAGAAAATGTGCAAAAAGGGGTAACAGTGTAGCTACGCAAAGATACCTATTAATGGATTGTGTTTTCCATGAAAAATTTGAAAAATATATCAAACTAAAAATTGCTGTAGTAAAGAATAAATTCTAAATAATTGTATTTATGCCATTTGGAATGGCGTGGATCTGAATTGTCTTTAAAAACATAAAGCATATGTTTGGAAAAGAGGATCATGGAGAAATGCTTTTCCTGTTGTGTTTTTCTTGGTTAAAGATGTTCGCTGATATACTGATTTAGGTTTGAAAGAAGATATTTGAAATTAAACTTTTTAAGAGAGTACATATGTGTTTATTATTGATGGGGTTTTTTAAAAAAAAGAAAATGTCCATATGCTTCTTTCATCTGTATTGTTTATGGTTTAAAATAAATAATACATTTGTAGTGATTTATTTTTGAAAGTGAAGTGTTTGTATGAAGAAATCTGGCAGTCAGTATGTTTTACCTGATATTTTAATTTTGGAGAAATAGCAAAATGCTTTTAGGTACTTGCATTTGTTTCAGAGGTTGGAGCAGAAACCAGGTTTCTGTGTAGTCTGTCAGACAGTTACACGTCTGAGCATGTTACAGTTTGTAGCACTACAAATTAGAACCATTTGACTTGCATTTGCTGTACAATGTTCTTTTAAAAATCATTTCAAGTAAATCATATTTATAGAAAGTAAACATGTTTTTTTTTAATCGTATTCTAATTAAAATCCAGGAATTCTTGTTGTAAGAATCTATTTCATGAATGAACATCCCCCCCCCCCCCGTTAAATTATTTTATTATCTGATTCTAGTCTTGTGGTTTATTTTTCAATTTTAAACAAATGATTTGTATACACATACTTTGTTGCTCATTTTAAAACAGAAAGAGCCGAACAACTGCTACAAGTGTTAGTGATACATATCTTGAATGCATATATGTAGTATAGAGAGAGAGAGGGGAAAAAAAACCAACAGAAAAACATGGGAGTATGACTGAATTTCCTAACAGTTTCATTGCGGAAAAATATAGCATCTCTGTCTAGTTTTGTCACAAAAGGCTTTTTGGGTTGTAAGGATATTTTTCTGTTAATGTGTCTATTAGAATATGTCTTTTGAAATGTAGAAAAATGCATTTAGGTAGGAGAAGATCTTTCATCTGCTTACAGAGAAAAGGCAAAATAAATAATAATAATAATAATAATAATAATAATAGTGACCAGCAACTCTGTACTGCAGAAATGTAGAAATATGCAAAAAATTAGCTAGTCAGAAAAAGACTGAACTTGAATGTGCAATTCATAATAAACATTTGATGACTGCATTTGCACATCTGTTATTGTTCTGAAGAATTTTAAAACAGCCTTTTCCACTAAAATGATCAAGAAGTCCTGTTATGTATATGTGCTGGAGTGGAGAAAGCTAACATAATGTCTGTTGTTATTGTACCAATGTTTATACATTGTGGAAAGGAGGAAAGTATATGAAACAGACTGTAGCTTTGGTGGCACAAAGTTGTCTGAGTGTAACAAAGGGGTTAACAGTGGAGTTGAGCGTGTGCAGTATGGGAGTTGTAGGCAGTAAGAATTCTGGGAGCTGTCGTAAAACTCTCCCTCGCTTCTTCCTGTAATGGCCGATTGTAGGGAGGTAATGGGGGTCTTTCTCTCTGGCAAAAGCCTCAATCCCCCTATCTAAATGCAGCAAACAGTACGAGGGTGGGATCGTTTGTGTCAGTTAGAGGTGAACAAGGAAAGGATGCAATTGATCAAGTCACAGTGGAAATTCTGAACCCGGGGAAAGAGCTTTTCAGATCTCTCTCGCTTTCCTGTGTTGCTGTAAATGTCCTTATCCGGCCGGTTGTTGCCTTGCTGACAAAGTGCTGCCTGTCTGTCCTGCGGCTGTTAAAATCTCTGCTGACTGGGGATCTCTCTTGCTGTTTATGATTTTTTTTTATTTTATGTCCTTTCTCTTCTAGGCAGAACCTCGGCATTGCTGCAGCAGGCCTGGCACAATATTCCTAGCTTGCTTTACTTGCACTCAGGTCAGTTGTGTTTTTGCTTTGGGTTTTGTCACGGTTGCTAGGAGGACTCGGTTAGGTTCTTTCTGTGTCATTGGGATTGTTTGCCTTTATGCTGTATCTGCTGGTGAAGTAATTGACTGTTCCTGCTCCCTAGTGGGGCTTCCTTTTTTCTGTAATGTCTGCTGGGGGCGGGAGGGTGAGGCCGTTTAAAAACACTGATGCTGTTCACAGCTTTTCTTTGTAACTTTTACCCTGCTAATAAACACCTTTGTAGCAATAATGGGTGTTTTTTTTTACCTGTGTCCAATGTGTCCTTGTCAACAGGCGCCATTCAAACGTCAGCGCCACAAAAATGGGTGCTGCTGTTGGTAACAAGAGTGAGGTTTATATTCAAAACAGTAAGCCACTGTTTGTAGGAAAATATGGGGCCTTCATCTGGCCTCAGGTGTTTCAGAGTTATGGAGAATGTGGGGCATGGTGTGAGCGATGGGCCTGGGGATTTGGGATAATAGTGGATATCACGTTTTGGACTGAACAGTGGCCCCAAAGACTAGGATGATAGAGAATGTGGAGCTAGTTCCAGGCAGCAGCCTCAGGAACTTTAGAGGTGTGTTTGATGTTCACTAGGTATAATCCTAACGGCTTCACTGCTTATTCCTACATTACTGCCCATCAATGCATTGTATCTCATGCACTTCCCAGTGCACTTATGTCTCCTCTGTGCGTATTGCCGGACAGTCCTTTGACACTTTCTGGCACTGCTTTACCTGTGTGTCATTGTACACATGTCCACCTTTCTATGTCAAAATGAAAACACAAACCCCAAGAAATCAATCAGATTACTGGATCTAATGCTTGTAACTCACAAGAGGATTGTTGTACTATAGATAAGAGTTATAGAAGGTATTGGTAGGGTGGAGAGGAGAAATTGGGGCTGTAGCGTGGAAAATATGTGAAGAGAGAAACTGTATTTTAGAGAACATGAAGCTATTGCAGTAACTCTTGGACTTTATTTCTGACTATGAGGCATTTCCCTTGAGGGAAAAAAAGAATGAAAAAATAAGCAAATAGTACACATTCATTTAATTTATGCTAGTAATCGTCCCCAACTGAAAAGGTCAGATCTAGACATGAACTTCACCATTTTTCAAGGTGATTGGGACCTGTCATCTGGTCTGGATTCATGTCTGCTATATACAAATGAAGGAAATAAGTTGGTGTGTATAATCCATTAGTGTGCAGTGGACTTTTAAGTATCATTTTCTTACATTTTAAGGGTCTGATCCTGCAAGGGATTGAGCACCCTTAACTGTAACTGACTGCAATGAAAGCTGACAGTATTCAGCACCTCACAGGATTTGGACAGTATTGTCTCATTTTAGGTATTTTTTAATTTTTTTTTATATGTTTCACATGCATCCATGAATTGCAAGAGAAAACATAATAGGTTCATTTGTTCAATCTGTTGCCCAGGAAAAATTGGATTCTCAAGATAAAGCTGAAAAGAGAAATATTTCATAATATGTTGACTTTCTATTGCAGAAGTAGTTCTGGGCTGGGAGACTGTGAGCTCTCTTCAGACTGCAAGCATTTTCACATTCGTATCAGAATTTGTAACACATAAAAAGACAATAACCATCAGTTGAAGTACAATCCCTAAATTATACAGGCATGAGTCTAATAGGCAGTGCAAAGATAACAAGGAAACCCATTTTTTAAACAGGAAAGAGGAGTTATCGCGTAGGAGAAAAGATCTCAGTTTACATGGAAGAAGAATTGTTGGATGCCCAAAAAAGAAGAGACAAGAATCTAAACACCCACTCTACCTACCCCAGGTAATAGAAGACCTGGATACATATGTTGTTTCTACACTTGAGTTAAACTACTGAAGAATACTTTAGAAATGGAATCAATAAGTTGAAAAGTTTTGCTCAGCATCAGAGAGAAGGAAAATACTTGAACAATATTCAGACATATCAACTATCATCCTTATTATGAATTGCTAATAGGAACCCCTGTCGGTCAGTTCTCCAATCTGGAAATTAGTGCTGCTAGATTTCAGTTCCTGATTAATTCAATAACACTCAGAATGTGTTGGGCACTAAGCAGAACAACTAGAACACAATCTCTGCCCCAAGGAGTTTATAATCTAATTTTGGACTTGTGACAAAGAATGGGAGCAGGAAGCAATGGGGATTGCTCTATGCAGGAGGGCAACAGGAAAGAAAATAGTTAATATATGGATACGTAGGTTTGCTATGGGCACATCTTGAGATTCTTCTATTACAGTATTTTTATTTTTCTCTCTCATTACTTGAATTTCTTCTCTTTTTGTGGGCCTCACCAGAAGAAGAATAGTTAAACAGTATTTATTATCTGTTGATCATCACCATCATTGGTATGCTCTGCACTGTGCTGACAGAGTGGAAAAGATGCTCCCAGCCCCCAGGAGTTTATATATTAAAGTGAACAGACAATACAGTTTGGATACCTTGCGCACTAGCTGATCCATTAGAAGTCCACTCACGCTGTAATGACTTTCTTTCCTGGATGGGTTATTGTTGGAAGACTTCATGGAAGATGTATTTAAGGAGTAATATAAATGAAAAGATTAATTTAGTGCAAAGTTCTTTAGTGGAAGAACTATTGTGTCCTTTAAGGAGATGTACAACCAGCTCACTTAAGATGTTACTGAGGACTTGTTTGTTTTGCCACTGGTTTTTAGATGGCTTGGACAGAGACATCAGTTAGGGGAAGATTTATTAAAAAGGGATTGTTCTATATCCTAATAAAGAGGAAACAATAGAAATAGATACATTACAGGTAGGAACTGAAGAGAAAGTCAAATAAAAAAGAATCCCATTCAGTTACGTCGCATGAAGGCAGACAACTGAATATGGACAAATTTGAACGAAGTGCTTGTATACTAATGCTAGAATCTAAATACTTAGATGGGTGAACTTGCGGGCCTGCTATGAAATGAGGATATTGGTATAACAGGCATTACAGAAACTTGATGAAACATTTCAGGAGTCAGGCCCTACAGCTGCACCTGCTCAGTACTCCTGACATCCTGCTGAGTCAGCTAGGCTGCCTCATGGACCACTCTGCCCAGTTTGGGTGAGGAAGCCAGCAGGTTACTACTTAAGCTCAGCAGCAGCTGACTGGCTGCTCAATGCACATGCGCATGGACTCTCTACCTCCCTGCCGTCTCTTGCCAATCCCTGCTCCAGATTTATTCCTTCATAGCTCCAGTCCAGTTCCTGCCCTGCACTCATGACAGGATGCAGAAATAAAATTTATAGACACCATGAATATGACGGCTCCATGGAACAGCTAGTCCTAGAACCCATAATGGGAGAGGCAATTCTTGAGTTAGTCCTAAGTGAAGCACGGGATCTGGTCCAAGAGGTCTTGTTCTAGTCCTGTCCTAGCCTTGCTTCTGTCACAGAACCAGCCCTGTTCCTTCCTTCCCTGGCTCCTTGTAATCTGGTTCCGACTCTTGGCTCTGATTCCCGACTCCAACTCTCTCAACCTTTGGCTCTGGTATTCGGACTCCAATCACTCAGCCTGACCACTTATAACCAGTCTCCTGATAGAACAATGATAATTGATTGGAAAGTATAATACCAGCATACAAAATGCATAGGAATGACAGAGTAGGTTGTGCTTGTGGGGGTATGGCACTATATGTGAAAGAAAACAGAGTCAAATATAGTAAAAGTCTTAAATGAGTCAAACTGTACCACAGAATCTCCATGGATAGAATTTCTGTGTTGAATAATAAGAATATAGCAATAAGAATATGCTACCAAGATGCTGATAGTCATCGTGAAATGCCCAGGGAGATTAGAGAGGCTACAAAAACAGAAAAACCCAATAATAATGGGGCATTTCAGTGATCTGCATATTGACTGGGTACATGACCTCTCATGACAGGATGCAGAAATAACATTTATAGACACCATGAATATGACTGCTCCATGGAACAGGTAGTCCTAGAACCCATAATGGGAGAGGCAATTCTTGAGTTAGTCCTAAGTGAAGCACAGGAACTGGTCCAAGAGGTGAATATAGCTGAACTGCTCAGTAAAAGCAATCATAATGTAATTAATTTTAACATAGCTGAGGAAGGACAATACCAAAGAAATCCACCACAGTTGTCTTCTTGTGTCCTTGTCATAAACTAGAGGGTTTTTTTTTCAGAACTATGCAGAAGCAATGGCTCTTTCTGTCACTGCAACAAGGTCCTCCTTTGTTCATGTCTTTCCAAAGAGTCCGCAAATGAGCAGGTGCTCCCTGATTTGCAATTCACTGCACTCACGTATATTCCTGTCATTAGAATAGCCCCATTTGGTTATAAAAGTATTTGACCCACCAGTTTGCATATGCTAGTGGTTCAGGCATCACCACATTGACCAATGTTTATTGGCCCTGCTGGGAAGGTCCTCCTGGGATTTCAGATCTGTTTCAGTGTGTCTGACTGCACATAGTCTTTTATTCCATAGCTTCAGTCATGCCGGGCCAACTGTTGTGTCCAAAGGCACAAAACTAGTTATAAATTTTTTTGTGATTTAAGGTGTTTGGTTACCCCTCTGTAACCATATAGTGGATGACTTCGGTCTTCCATCTGCCATGATCTTTCCTTTTGGCTTGCTACCTTCCTCCTGATATCAGGGGTGCAATGCCAGCCAGTAAATACAGGCTGTCCTTCGGTGTTGACTTTAGAATTCCAATTATTACATGACAACTGACAGAACAAGCTCTAGTTTCTTAGCCACACAGATTGTTCAGACAATGGACATGTGTAATCTGCTGTAGAGTAGCAAATGGTAATAGCACTGGTTTGCAAAGTAGCTGGATTAGCTCCCCACTTTGAGGTGACCAACTTTCAGAGGATGTTGTTGTGGGCACCAACTTTCCCTTTTCTACATGGAGTTGGGGGTCCAGGGCAGCTGCCCGACCGTGCATGGTGGAGGTCTGGGGCTGTTGTCAGGCTCCACAAGCTCTGGGTCAGCTGTGTGGTGGGAGTCTGGGGTGGGCAGCCAGCTGACCCGCACTCCGGGGTCAAGGGAAGCCATATGGTGGGGTCCAGGGCTCACAGTTGACCTTGCATGGTTAGAGGTATGGGGAACCCACTCGGCCCTGACCAGCATGGGTCCAGGGGCTGCCGCCCTGCCCCACAAGCTCCTGCTGCCCGCAACCACAAACTCTGGGGAAGCCACGTGGCAGGGGTCTGGGGTGGGCAGCTGGCTAGCTCTGCATGGTGGGAGTCCGGTGCTCCCGGCTGGTTTCAAGGGTCAGGAGTCCAGGGCACCCACCCACAGCGCTCCAGCGCAGCCACATGGTGGGGGTCCAGGGCAGCTGCCCGACCCTACATGGTGGGGTGTGGGGCTGCTGCCAAGTCCCATAAGCTCTGAGTCAGCTGCATAACGGGACTGTGAGGAAGTCAGCTGGCTGACCTGCACACCCAGGGTCCAAGGCAGCCACATGATGGGGGTCGAGGACTCCTGTCTGACCTTGGACGGTCAGGGGTCTTGGGCACCCACTTGGCTCCATGTGACGTGGATCCTGGGCTGCCGCTGGACCCCACAATCACCAGAGCAGCTGCACGGCAGGGCTCCAGGACAGCAGGGGTGCGTGGCTGCTGTCTTTCCCCACAGAATCTGGGGCAGCCGCGTGGCAGAAGTCCGGGGTTGGCACACAGCCAATCCCATGTGGCGAGGGTCCAGGGCAGGCACACAGTGGGAGTTTGGTGCTTCCGGCAAGGGTCGGGGTTTGGGGCACCCACTCAGCCCCACACTCTCTGGGGCAGCCACACAATGGGGGTCCAGGGCAGTGGGGGTCTGAGGTTCCCAGCTTGCCCAATGGGGTCAGAGGTCTGGGGTCCAGAACAGCCTCCCGGCCCCAGGAGCTCCGGGGTATCCGCCCAACCCCACAAGCTCCGGGGCAGCCGCCCAGCACTGCAATTCCAGGGCACCCACATGCCCCGCAAACTGTGGGGCATCAATGCAGTGGGGGTCTTGGGTGGGCAGCTGGCTGACCCGATGTGGTGGGGCTCCAGGGCAGCCGCGCAATGAAGGTCCGGTGCTCCTAGCTGCCCTCGCAGGATCAGGGGACTGCCAGAAATCTCACAAGCTCCAGGGCTCCTACCCGGCCCAACAAACTCTAGGGCAGCTGCGTGGTGAGGATCTTGGGTTGGCAGCCAGACAGCCCTGCATGGCGGGGCAGTGGGACTCTGGGGCAGCGGGGCTCTGTGGCAGCCATGCAGCGGGAGTCCGGGATCCAGGGCAGCCACCCGGCCCCGTGCAGCAGGGTGTGCCTTAACATAGAGGAAAGGGATTCTACTCCCCAAATTTCTTAGTCCCCAGGAAAAATGGAGGAAAGAAACCCAGTCTTGACCTTTGGCAATTAAATATTTTTATACACAGATCGAAATTCTGAATGGTTACGCTGACATAAATAATTCCCTCTCTACAGGAGGAAATGCAGTTCATTCTTCTTGATGTGATAGACTCTTACAGTCATCTATCCCACAGGAAGCTTGTTAGGTTTCTGGTAGGACAAGACCACTACCATTTTAGAATATTCCCATTCGGGCTAGCAACAATATCCAGGTCTTCTCAATGGTGGCCATTCAAATGAGACATCATAGCTACACAGTCTTTCCATATCTGGATGACAGGCTCCGTATAGGTCTTTCCAGTTAGGGAGGTCCCGTCAGTGACTTTGTTCTTGCTCCATCTTCTGGCAGCCTTGGAAATCTGCTTGAACAAAGAAAAGTCCACATTGACTCCCACTATAGCGTTTCTAGGAGCAACCCTACACTTGATCTCAGTAAGGGCCTACCTCCCTAGAGAAAGATTCCAGACCATTAACAGTTTTATAAGAAAGTCACTTTCAGACCACAACTATGGTCAGTCTGCCTTTCCCTACTAGGCCACGTGGCATCATGTATTTCTGTAACACTGTTCACAGTCTTCATGTACACTGCCTACAGGTATGGCTATGTTCCATCAACTTACTAGACAGAGACCACATAAACATCAAAGTAAATGTTCCTATTAATAACTGGATTAATTTGTCTGGTGGATTAACCTGGAACACATCATCCTCACACCTGATGTGACCATTATCACAGATGCATCCCTTATTGGATGGAGAGCACAAGGCCACTAGGCATCCTCAGGAGAGCAGGATGGATAACAACTAGAGCTGAGAGTAGTTTGTCTATCTTGCAACACATTCCTCCCACTTATTCAGTCCAGCCATGTCCAAATGTCAGACTACATGACAGCGGTCTTTTACGTAAACAAATAAGATGGAGCAAAATTCCTTTCTCTCTGCTTATAAGTGGTCAATTGTCTGAACTGGTGCTTCAGCAACCATGTATCTCGCTTGGCTTTATACTTTCCTAGTGCATAGAATTGTTTAGTGCGCAATTTCAGCAGGTACTTATCCATCAACAATGAGTGGGAGATACACAATTCTTTCCTGAACAGGATCTTTATATAGTGGAAAACCCCTTCCTGGGATCTGTCTGTGTTCCAAATGAACAAGAAGTTCACTTTTTACTGCTGCAAGGCAGCTATGGGCCATGCTTTCAAGGATGATGCCATTCTGTTATCCTGGACAGACTATTTCAGATATGCCTTTCCTCCCATTCCTCTGCTACCACAAGCTCTATAGAAGAATCACTGAGACAAAGCTTGGGTCATTCTGACAGAGCCCAACTGGCCCAGACAGTTCTGGTTTCTGGACCTTCAGTCAACCTGTGTCCCATCAGTAGCCAACCCTCCCTGTATATACTAACCCAGTAGAATGGCAAGATCAGATATTTCAACCCAGACCCACTTCACCTCATGGCCTGGTATTTGGATTGGCATCAGACCTGGAATGGTCATGCTCATAGACTGTTAGTCTATTCTCAATCAAAGTAGGAAAGCTTCAACCAGCAAATGTTATCTTGCTAAATGGAAGTATTTCTCTACCTGGAGATAATGTAATTAGTCATCTCCAGAAATTGCAGGTATTACTGCTATATTAGACTATCTCCTGTCCTTGAAAACGTTAGGATTTTTCATTAGTCCCTTGCAAGTCCATCTAATAGCAGTCAGTGCCTTCCATCCGCCAGTAGAGGAAAATTCCATTTTTACTCAACCAGCAACAATTAGATTCCTGAAGGGTCTAGTTAGGACCCTGCCACCGCTAGTGAAACCTGTACCACAATGAGACCTCAACCTCATACAGTAAATACTTACCAAACCACCATTTTAACTGTTGGCCATGTAGTCCATGTTTCAGCTTCCATGACAGCACCTTTCTAGTTGCCATCACATCAGCTAGAAGGATGAGTGAATTGGGAGCACTCATGGCATACCTGCTGTATATAGTTTTTCACAAACAGAAAGTTTTATTTTTGCCTGCACCTGCAATTCATCCCTAAAGTCATTTCGGAGTTTCACATAAATCAACCTATCCACTTACCAGTATTCTTCCAATGAGAAGAGGAAACTTCACTCTTTGGATGTCAGATGAACTCTGGCATTCTACTGGCAAAGGACAAAACTGATTAGAAAATCGCCAAGGCTATTTGTCACTATAGCAGAACAGTCATGAGGAGGGTATTATCTGCTCAGACACTCTCTAAGTGGATCTCTGGCTGCATCATCCTGTGTTACTAATAGGTGCATATTCCTCCCCTGCATGGGGTGAGAGACCATTCCATTAGGGCACAACAACCTCAACAGTGTCTCTTTGAGAGGTACTTATAGTGGATATCTGTAGGTCAGCTACCTGGAGCTCAACCCATACATTCGCAAAGCATTACACATTAATTCAGGTATCCTCGGCAGATGCAGCTGTTGGATCTGCAGTGTTACAAGCATCTATATCAGATGCATCCTCCCAGCCCACTTCTCTTTAAATACTGCTTATCCATCATCGAGGTGTGGAATACACATAGGGATCAGCACTCAAAGAAAAAATTGAGGTTACTTACTTGTAACTGAAGGTTCTTCAAGATGTGTGGTCCCTATCTATATTCTATTACCTGTCCTCCTTCGGATCTTATTTGATTTGCGATAAGAAGAGGAAATGGAGAGGTGTCACTCCGCACTGTCCCTTATGGTCTCAGTTTAGAGCACAAGCGGAGTAATCTGCAGGCGCAGACTAACAAATGCTAGTTGCCAGGAATCTCTGATCTCAGGTGTATGGTGCACATGCATAGCCATGTGTGGAATACAGACAGGGACCACGCATACTTGTAACTGGAGGCTCTTCAATAAGTAACTTCCATTTCCTAGTTGCCTCGTATCCACATCATAAAAACCATCACCACTGTTATTGGTTAGCAGCCTTCCAGGGAGTCTCAGCAGTAAGGTTAGAGGCTTTGGAGTCATTGAAGATGAACCGCCAGGTCATATGTAGAACAGACGAGGGTTGAGACATATTGGCAGGGCAGTATGTGGAGAACTATATGCAGCCCCTGTTCTGAAGCCAGAGGACATCAGGCTCCAGGGACAGTCCGGTGCCTTACTGGGCAAGTTGGTTTCCTCACCCCACCCTGAGGTGATGCCAGTTCAAAGGGTTGCCTTTCTAACAAGGACAAAACTATTTGAATTCATTGCCATTCTCTCACTTACACAAAGCCATCTGTGCAATTCTGGTTTCTTTGATGCCTAATTACTCTTAAGCTCTATGCTGTTAATGATGTGGAGGGTCCCAGCTATATTTTTCTTATATGACTTTTCTGCTGGCTATATTATATCAAGTGTGCATGTTAATAATTCATGAAAATGCATTTATTTGTCATAACAATACAAAGAATTCTTTGTAGGCAATAAATAACATTTTAAAATTATATTCTAGGGGAAAGGATTTCCAAAGAGGACAGCTTGTGACATATGAAAAGGGGAAATAACCAAGGACTCAGAAATGGTCAAACTCTTAAATATTTCAGTTATGTTTTTAATAGGAAAGGCAGTAGAAGAGGATGAACACTGGCAGATAGAAAATTAATTTGTCTTCAGATGAAGGGTTTGGGAATCAGGCAAGCCTAGGTTTGATCAGGTGCCTAGAATTAAGTGTCATGTGCTCCGGGAAAACTAGCTCCCTGCTATTCCCAAATGGAAACTGTTTCAGAGGGTGGCAGCATCCCATCCAGCAATTAAAGCACTGTGGTTGGACCTTTTTTGTTGTCATTAGTAAACAAAAATGGTAGGAGAAAAATTTTCGGGGTGAAAGATGATATCACTAGAGTATCCAATCTACTGCACCTGCTTAAAGAAGGGTAAGAAGTATAGTATAGAACCAAATTTTAACAGCAAAATGGAAGATGAAGATACAACTTTTAGCAAGGAGAATAATGAAGCATTATCTTATTGAACTAACGTTGGGACTTTCAAAAGAGCCTAAATGATTTAGATCCTATCCAGTTTCAGTGGAAGTAGAGTGCTTACCTATCTTAGACCCCTTTAAAAATCTCCCTTTTAATGACTGTAACTGTCCTCGAGAAGGTTGTGAAGGAGGTGAGAAGCATTTAGGGAACACTCTGAAAAAAGGAAGAAGTATTGTTGGATTTTAACAACAGGGGCCTGTGAGTTATGAGTCTTGACTGCTGTCCCTGACTGTGTCATACGCCACTTCTCTGTGCTTCAGTTTCCTTGTCTGCAAATTGAGAATGAGATATACCTATTTCACATGCATTCTGTGAGGCTTAATTAATTAATGTTTGTAAAGCACTTGGAGATCCTAAGATGAAAGGTAGACATGCATTATTACTAAGTTATAGAAGTGCTACCAAAAATATTTGACAAATGGTGGCCCTCAGGTAAAAGGTCTGGAGGAAGGGTGGTGTTTTTCAAATCTTTAAAAAGAAGAGGAAATGAATAACCCAAGATAACCTGACTTCTGTGCCTCTTAATTCTCTGGAACAACATAAGGGGGAACACAGAGATATGGAGAAGAGGAAGCATTACATGATTGCTACCTTGCATCTATAAAACCCAAGTCATGCTGTACTAACTTTCTCATCAGCAACAGATACATTGGATACGGGGAGGGTGGTAGACACAATATCATGTTCAACATAGCACCACACGAAGATGCACTGAGAGAAAGATGTTCTAGATAATATGATACAGTGAATAAACAATGGGTTATAGATGGGAAACAAAGTTCTCATCAAAAAGCAGATGGGGCTGAAGGAAGTGGATCATGTGACATAACACAGTATGTTGGTATTGTCTGGACCAGTTAAATGAATGCTGTCTTTTATTCATTCCATAATAGACAAGTGTCCATGTTACTAACTTAATATTTCAAAAGGCACTGACTGGTAGTGTCAACAGAGACTCCGAGGAATAAGCAAATGGGACCATGTTGTCTTGCCTCTAGAAGTGGGCCTTCCTGGTCAGAATCAACAGGGTGCATTAGGCTTCTTCTGCCACTGCTCACACTGTGTATTCACTAGAGAGTGTCACACTCTGGAGCTCTTAATTCAGCACCTATGATCACTAAAATACACCTTTTAAAATATACTCATGTGACTTTGAACATTGCTGCTTCTACAAAAGCGGCTTTCCTGCATACCAGTCCCTTAAGCCACTTCCTGTTCTATATGTTGAGGATGTGAAGCATTCCCCATCATAATTGCTTATGGAAAAATCCTACAGAATTCAAAGGGGATTGATAACCTTTATATACAGTTTATTAACCAATCTTTAGAAATCTATGGGATGATTTTAAAAAAATCTATAGAAAGGATAACATCCTGTAAATGATCTTTGTCCCTCCCTGCTCCTCAGCAGAATACACAGACCCTGATTTAGTGTCCAAACTCACCCCCACTTTCTGGCAATTTGTTAAAGTTGCAAATTTTGAAAATTTTCAGTTGAGTCTTGCACAAAACTCAGCCTAAGCCTTTTCCCCAAGCTTGGCTGTTCCTATTGTTTTCTTCCAGGAACTCCTCTGTTCTGTTTCTCTCTGGCCCAAAGAAACATTTCCACCCTTTTTCTGTTTGGAGCTAACTGTACACATTGGCTAGAACGACACAACAACAATTATCTCCCTCCTTCTTGCAGGGGTTTTGCACTTGAGCCTAAGGTAACTCAACAGAAGGGTCCTAGAGCTTACCACCTTGTTAAAATTCTCTCTTAATTTCTGTAGGTTTGTAGTATAATTTCTGTAGCTTCCGATTGGTGTAATCCCTATTAGAGGGACTTTCTCGTAAGGATCTACAGAAATCAGTGTGCCAATTTGGCTCTGCAGTCAGTAGGATGAACATGCCAACAATTTCTTGCTGTAGGTGAAACTTCTGTTTCTGCAATTACGCTGTGGTGTTTATTGTTCAGCAATTCAGGACTTAAATCTCTGAGGCAGAAAGAGAGGTTGCTAGAACCTTAGGTTTACAACAACAACAACAACAAAAATCAGTACAGATGCCATGCAGACTGGTAAGCTGAAAAACTTGGGGTGAGGCAGCTTGAAGGTAGGACAGCTAAGTTGTATTTTCCTCACCAGTCAGCAAACATAGTCTGAATATGTGCTGCAACAGGTTTAGTTAGAGATGGGAGCCAGAGCGTACCTTTGCTATGTTTTGTAATAGTAGTAGTTCACATGTGTGTTGCATTAACACTGTAGAAACCTCTGAAGGGAACTACTATAAAAGAGAGGGAAAGAGCTGCAGTTAGACTGGTTGCTAGTGTGAAAAACAAATTTGTAAAGAGATCAAATTTGCTTGGGCTGCAAGTGTGTCACTTAGATCACATCAGCAGTAGGAGCACTTTTCCGGTATAGATATATCAGATACTATACCAGCAAAACACTCCAAGTGTGGAAGCAGCTGATATCAGAAAAGCTGCTTCAGCCCCAGGGGGGTTAACCCAGCCGTGACCGCTGCTTCAGTGAGCCGGGGACCACTGCTCCAGTGGCGAGCTGCCAGTCAGCTGCTCTGGCGGCACCAGGGCTGGCCACCAGTCAGCTGTTCCAGCTGCTCTCTCCCCTTCCTGCTCCCACTTCTGCTGTGGTGGTTAACAGCTGCTCTGGCTCTGTCCCAGAAGTAGTCATGGAGGTCCTGGAAAGTCACTGAATCCGTGACCTCAGTAACAGAATCATATCCTTGCCCTTTGCTTATAAAGTGAGTGACTTAGCTTGAGAGCCCCAGTGGATATCAAGTGCTGAGGGCTGGCTCACAGCAAAAAGGGTGTTTCTCAGCTAACCATTGCCCAAGCTATGAGAAAGGAAGGAAGATGTCATGGCTAAAGTACCGGAATGGGTTCTCACTTAGATAAATAAATTAATATTTGTTTTATTAGCTGCTACAGCGATCAGGGACACAGAAAAGCATATTAATAAAAATTACTGGTGTTTCTTGTAGTAGAGAGAGCGAGCCTGGAGCTCTGGGCCTGGTGCAAGATCTGAGGCCTGAACTAGAGGCTGGGACCAAAGTCAGGCCATCTATTGATGCAAATAAGCATCCAGTATATGAACTTGGCTAAGTTGTTGATAGAGAACT
>ML677332.1:31631006-32063248 GCA_007922305.1 Dermatemys mawii
CTATTCTATACCCTAGCAACAATATAATTGTAAACATTGGCCGAAATATGACAGGGCCAGGCCTAGGAGACACCTTTCCATCATGATGTGATGCCAGAGGGGGCAGAAAAAGCTCTGACAAAGAACCTCTATAAAACCTTGCTTTTTAATGTGGTATAACAGGGATTTGCAAGTTTGGCATGCAACACCACAGGGTAAGCACCCTTAGTGGGCCCCGCCGGTTTGTTTACTTGCTGGTTCGCTGATCGCGGCTCCTACTGGCCACGCCGTCCTGGTCCAGTGGGGGCTGCGGGAAGCGGTGCGGTGCTGACCCTGCAGTGCTGCGTACCAAGGTTGCCGATCCCTGCAGTATAACACACAGGTGATGTAACTGCAGATTACAGGACCTTACCAAAAGCTAGATGAGGGAGTTTAGGACTGAACCTTGCTTTCTTCAAGGTTTTTGACTTATCTTACTTTGCCATATATTTTCCCAAATGCTGGACTAAGTTCTAACCAATTATTTACTGCAGCTGATGCCCATTTAGCCATGTTTTCTTTATTTCCCAAATGTTAAATAAGATGACACTGGTATTCCAAGAGACACTAGAAGTTTAATACAAACAATCCTTCTCTGTCCTAAGAATACATTAGTTTTTGGGCCTATTACTCATGCTAATATTCAAACTCAATTTTAAACCATAGTTCACCTAGGCCTAATGTAGACCTATAGTCCTATATTAGGCCTGGTCTACAATACGTGATTATGTTGAATTTAGCACTGTTGTATTGAAATAAAACTAGATCCGTCCACACAACCAACACGGTTTTGTCAACTGAAAAGGCTCTTTAAACCAGTTTTTGTGTTCCACCTTGGCAAGCAGAATAGTAGCAAAATCGGCATTGCTGTTCCGAATTTGAGTTACTGTGGACGCAATTCAACAGTATTGACCTCCAGTAGATATCCCAGTATGTTTCATCGTGACTGCTCTAGACAGCACTCTCAACTCAGATGCACTTGCCAGGTCCACAGGAAAGGCCCTGGGAACTTTTGAATTTCATTTCCTGTTTGGCCAGCGTAGTGAGCTCATCAGCACAGGCGACCATGCAGAGCTCATCAGCACAGATGACCATGGAGTCCCAGAATCGCAAAAGAGTTCCAGCATGGACTGAATGGGAGGTACTGGATCTGATCACTGTATGGGGAGAAGACTTGGGATGTTCGCGGCCAGTATAGCTATTGGAAAAGTCTGTTAACGTGTCTGGAGATTGAGTGGAAATCCTCCAGGGACATCTCCATAAAGCTCTCCTGGTACTCTAAAAGACTTTGCCACATGGAGAGTGGAGGCCCGTTCATGCTGAGCTGTTCGTGTTTGGCTGAGAGGGATCTTCCCTGATATTAGCCACCCAGACCAGGGGGAAGTTGGGGTGAAGCACATGTGCTATGTAATATGATTCAGTGTGAAATAGTCTTCCCTTTGTTCTCTAAAATGTATCTTTTTAAATACTACTCTCTCATTTTTTCCTCCCACAGCTGCAAATGTTTCTACGCTCCCCCTATCATCTCTGTCCCAGAGGCTAATGAGCCTAATGTGGGAGCAAACCTCCACCAGACGTCTAGGCATGTTGCTGCAGGAAAGGCAGTAGGATCACAGACTGCCACTGCAGCCCCTGTATAATCGCCTGCACTCCTCCCCAAGTTCCATATCCTACTCACCCAGATGCCCAAGAACGCGGGGCGGGGAGGCCACGGGCACCCAGCCACTCCACCCCAGAGGATTGCCCAAGCAACAGACGGCTGGCATTCAATAATTTTTGAACTGTAGTGTGGCCTTGTCCTTCCCTCCTCCCCTCATCCACCACCCCACCTGGTGCTTCTCTCCTCACTCGCCCCTTGCGGGTTACCTTGTGAGCTTTCCCTCTGTTTATGTGATGAATTATTAAAGAATGCGTGATTTTGAAACACCAGTGACTTTATTGCCTCTGAAACAGTGATCGAAAGGGAGAGGTCGGTTGGCTTACAGGGAAGTAGAGTCAACCAAGGGGACGGGTTTTCATCAAGGAGAAACAAGCAGAACTGTCACACTGTATCCTGGCCAGTCATGAAATTGGGTTTCAAAGCTTCTGTGATGCGTAGGGCGCGCAGCTGTGCTCTTCTAATTGCCCTGGAGTCTGACTGCATTTAATTGGCCACAAAGCGATTTGCCTCTATCTCCCACCCTGCCATAAATGTCTCCCCCTTACTCTCACAAATATTGTGGAGCACACAGCAAGGAGGATTAACAATGGGAATATTGGTTTTGCTGAGTTCTAAGTTAAACTGCGCCAACAAGCTTTTAAATATCCAAATGCACATTATACCACCATTCTGCACTTGTTCAGCCTATAGTTGAGCTGTTCCTTACTACTTCTGTCCAGGGAGCCTGTGTATGGCTTCATGAGCCATGGCATTAAGGGGTAGGCTGGGTCCCCAAGGATAACTATAGGCATTTCAACATCCCCAGTGGTAATTTAACTGTGAGGACTGTTTTCATCTTGGTATTCTTGCGCTTCAGGGCCGGGGAAAGCAAGTCACAAAGTTCCATGAAAGTGCCCTTATGCGAAAAGTTTCGCAGCCACTGGGAATCATCCAAGACCTGCAACACTATGTGGTCCCACCAGTCTGTGCTTGTTTCCCAGGCCAAGAATTGGCATTCCATGACATGAACCTGCCCCATTACCATCATGATGTCCAAATTGCCAGGGCCCATGCTTTGAGAGAAGTCTGTGTCCATATCCTCATCACTATCATGATTGCGCTGTCATCGCCGCTCGCCTCCTTTTGCAGGTTCTGCATATACTGCAGGATAATGCTCAATGTGTTTACAACGCTCACAACAGCAGTGGTGAGCTGAGCAGGCTCCATGCTTGCCGTGGTATGGCATCTGCAGGAGAGCAGAGTTGCAGCGGAAGCGGTAGATGACGACAAGGCACCGTGCACATTTCCCAAGGAAGAACACACATTCCCGGGAGCCCATGACAGACAACATGGAGAAATTCACTATCTAGGCAAGAGCAGGAGAGCAGAGTTGCAGCGGAAGCAGTGGATGCCACGAGAATAAATATTTATACAGAACGATGAGAGGACCTGAGAGGTGGATTTATGGCACCAGGAGAGCAGAGTTGCAGCAGAAGTGGTGGGTGGATGATGACGGTTAGCAGTCGTACTGCACCGTCTGCTGAAAGCAGTATGCTGTCTGCACTGAAGAAAGGTGCAAAATGAGGGAGGGCAACAGAGGGAGGGCGACGGAGGGAGGGCGACTGACGACATGTACCCAGAACTACCCGTGACAATGTTTTTGCCCCATCAGACATTGGGAGCTCAACCCAGAATTCCAATGGGCAGCGGAGACTGCGGGAGCTGTGGGATAGCTACCCACAGTGCAATGCTCTGAAAGTAGACACTACCCTTAGTAATGTGGACGCATGCCGCCAAATAATGCGCTTAGTGGCGACACACACAATTCACTGTATAAAATCGCTTCCTAAAAATCAACTTCTATAAATTCAACCTAATTTCGTAGTGTAGACATACCCTTAGACTTACTACTTGCAGCACAGCACTGCCCTGAGTCTGACTATGTCTAAAGCAGGGGTTCTCAAGCTTTCTAAGTTCGAGACCCCTTTTTTCTGTTCCGCGCACACTGCGGCCCCAGGGTATGTCCGCCGAATTGCTGCAGAACAGAACACTTCCGGATTTGGCAGCATTTCGGTGGACACGCTTCTCTGTGTGTCCTCCGAAATGCTGCCAAGAGCAGAAGTGTTCCGGTCGGCGGCCTTTCAGCAGACACAGACCTGCTTTCGGAGCAGCTGCTGAAATGCCACCGAATTTCCCGGGGGCTCGTGACCCCCTGGGAATTGCCCCATGACTCCCCAGTTTGAGACCCCCTGCTCTAAAACCAAGTGTCTCTGACTCAACATGTGAGGTTTACTGAAGGTCTTGTGCAGACAAGGATCTTCCCTGAGGGATAGGTGGAATATCCTGGTGTGGGTGTTGCTTGATGTACAAATGCCTTCAGCAGTCAATTGCATCAGCTAGTTGGTCTGAGGCTCCTTTAGAAAGTGTGCAGCAATTTACAAGAAATGGGACAAAAACTAGTTTTGTAAAGCTGACGAGGCACCAGGAACATACAGTCACCTTAAACAAGATACAGCCAAACAAAAATCACATGGTCTCTTGTTGTAAATCTTGCCTTTCCCTATGAGCACAGCTTCCCTATGAGCATCACTCCCTGCATTACATCTAAGTAAGATTGCTCAGGGAAGCATCTTTATCTCCTTATATGTCTGCATAGAGCTGTGTAAACAATAAAAAAAAATGGTGAATAGCCAACATTTGCAAAAGTACAATCTACAGACTTAAGGGAGACTCACTGTATCTGTGTTTCCTTATCAAGGACTGATTGATTCCCACTTGTGGAACACCAGTAGAAACCTAAAGATGACATAGCTGAAGAGTTTTGGAGTCTGTATGATAAAAAAAAGATGGTGGTAACAACAGTTCCTACATGCAGTTAGGGTTGCCAAGCGTCTGACTTTCGACCGGAATGCCTGATTGAAAAGGGACCCTGGTGGCTATGGTCAGCACCACCAACTGGGCAGTTAAAAGTCTGGTCTGCGGTGCTGCGGGGCTAAGGCAGGCTAGCCCCTCCCTGTCCTGGCTTCACGTTGTGCCCCAAAAGGGACCAGCAGGTCTGGCTCCTAGGCGGGGAGGGCCAGGGGGCTCAGTGCACAGCCCCCCGCCCTGAGCACCAGCTCTGCACTTCTGTTGGCTGGTCAATGGGAGCTGAGGGCGGTGCTTGTGGGCAAAAGCAGTGTGTGGAGCCTCGTGGCCCCCACGCCTAGGAGCCAGACATGCTGGCCGATTCCAGGGTGCACCACAGCACGGAGCCAGGAGAGGAAAGGATCCTGCCTTAGTTCTGCTGCACCGCTGACTGGGAACTGCCCGAGGTAAGCCCATGCCCCAACCCCCTGCCCCAGCCCTGAGCTTGCCAAACCCAGAGCCCCTCCTGCTCACCAAACCCCTCATCCCCGACCCACGACAGAGCCTGCACCACCAGCAAGAGCCCTCATCCCCTTCTGTACACCAACCTGAAGCCTCAACCTGCACCCCACGTCGTGCATTCCGAATTCCTCAGCTCCACCCCCACAGCTGGAGCCCCCTCCTGCACGCCAAACCTCTCATTCCCACCTCCACCCCAGAGATCATACCCCCAGCCCAGAGCCTCTACCCCGTACCATACCCTAACCCCTGCCTCAGCCCACAGCCCCCTCCCATACTCCAAATCCCTCGGTCCCACCCCTTAGCCTGGAGCCCCCTCCTGCACCTTAAACACCTCATCCCCCGCCCCACCCCACAGCCTGCAGCCAGAGCCTTCATCCCCTTTCGTACCCCAGCCCCTGCCCCAGCCTGGAGCCTCCTCCCGCACTCTGAACTCCTCATTTCTGGCCCAACTTTGGAGCTCACACTCCCAGTTAGAGCCTTCACCCTATCCTGCACCCCTGCCCCAGCCCAGTGAAAATGAGTGAGGATGGGGGAAAGTGAGCCACTGAAGGAGGGGAAATGTAGTGAGTGGAGTTGGGGCCTTGGGAAAGGTGTGGGGTAGGGGCAGGGCTAAGGTGTTTAGTTTTGTGCGATTAGAAAGTTGGCAGTCCTACATGCAGTAGCTGAGGGCTGACAACAGAGTGGGAAAACGAAGGACAATTGTACTGGAGAACTGAGCACAGGGGCCCCTTCCCCTCCACAAGTCTGTAACCTTTGAGTAACTAAAGTAAAATGGGAGGGCGGGGGCGCAGCGAACACAATGTACCAGGGCTCCAAATTTCTCTACGTGGGCCTGAGCAGGTAATACAACAGAAATTGGGCAGGTTTTGAGGATTTATAATCAGCAAACATTTTCATACTGTGGAATGCATTTTAATTGATTATCTCACGACTGCTTCTCCTCCTAGTACAGATCCTATTTGGAACTGTATAACATCCTGTGGGAACTGCAGCATTTGCTTACACGAACACATCATGGTAAGTTGCCAGGTTCCGTAAGCATATTGTCCTCTGCCTGGTTCCCTTCCTCCCTTTCCCTATACATGCTACCCAGTTGTCTGATTCACTTGTATTCTGGATGTTCCTTTCATGCTGGTGACTCCAGTCTCTCAGCATAGTTCCTGTTTCATCCTCAAGTTATATAGCAGTAGCACCTAATAGAACTAACTTAGTTGGCTTCGTCCCCCGTTTCCAGGTTCTTTTACTATGTCCAGGCTCCTTACTGCAAAGAAGAGCGTGTGTGCTTGTAAAAGCAAGAGAAAACAAGGAGCAGGAGATCACACAATGTTATATTCCAGTTCCCCATAAACCAGTTTGACAACCCCTGATATACAGATAATAAGAAAAGCCTTATATGGTGTAACCACAGTGAGCACATGTGCTTTCTAATAATTTATAATTCCACTGTATCACACTCAAAGGCAATGCAAGAATCTGACTCTTGTTATCTTGTAGATGGGAGAGAGCATTCTCTATATACGCTACCTGAGAGCCTGATCCTGAATGGTGCTTTGTCAAGATCAGATGTATAAACAGGAAAAAATAAATTGTGAACTAAGTTATTCTAATCAACAGCTGCTTCATGCAGTGTATTAACACAGAAAGTCACCAAAATTATACTAGTGACAACTCAAATTGCTCTAACGGTGAATTTATTTATTGTCATCAAAATCAAGAATCAATAGTAATGGTTACATGGATCATGCCATGTCATGCTGACTTGGCCAACTATACACTTCTTCACAAAGATATTTTCCTACATCACAATCCTATGTCATGTGTATAAGTTAACAAGTTGGGCTTGCTGCATCACCAGTATAAACCTAATGTATATGCTTATTCAAGGGGAAAGAAATCCAGATTGCGATGAGTTGTTGAACGCAACAAAACTTAAATTCCACAGCAGATTTAATTGTTTGATACAATTTGATTATGCGCACAGGCTTCTATATTTAGATTTGTATTAATAATGTATGCTGTTCGAGTAAAATACTGTGGTATGTTCTTTCATAACAGGAAACATAGCAGGCATGTATTTGTTATTAAAATAAAAATGTAGTATTTTAAAAATATGAAAACATGGTTTAGTCTCATTCACTTGGGCTTGGTACAGTTTGCAATTAACGTAATAATGTCAATGATTTTCCATGTATATTTCATCTAAAGCAGGGGTAGGTAAACTACAGTCCGTGGGCCGCATCTGGCCTGCGGGACCATCCTGCTTGGCCCCTGAGCTCCTTGCCGGGGAGGCTACCTCGGCCCCTCCCCTGATGTCTCCCCTTCCCCGCAGCCTCAAAGCACTGCACCGCCAGCGCTCTGGCCTGCTGCTCCTGGGCAGCGCTGCAGCAGCGTGGTTGGCTCTGGCAGGGCCTGAGCTCTTGCTGCTTTGAGCAGCATGGTAAGGGGGTGGGACTGCGAACTCCTGCAGGCAGTGTGTCTAGCTCCAGTGGGCTGTGTGGCTGCCAGACATGCTGCTCTGAGCGGCATGGTGAGGGGGCCAGGACCGGGGGTTGGATAAGGAGCAGAGGGTTCTGGGGGGCAGGCGGGGGAAGTTGGATGGGGAGAAGGTTCTGGGGTGTGTGTGTCGGGATGGGGACTGGGATGGTGTATAGGTGTGGGAGTCCCGGGGGTCTGTCAGGGAGTGGGGGTGTAGATAGGGGTTGGGGCAGTCAAGGGCCAGAGAGCAGGGAGGGTTGGGTAGGGGATGGGGGGCAGTGTTGGGCAGGGGTAGGGGGTCTCGGGAAGGGACAGTCAGGAGACAAGGAGCAGGGGGGCTCAGATTGGGGGTAGGGTCCTGGGGTGGGGGTTAGAGGGGGGGAATGTCTGGAGGGGGTGGTCATGGGACACTGGAGGGGGAGGTCAGGGGACAAGGAGCAGGGGGGGTTGGATGGGTTGTGGGTTCTGAGGGGACAGTCAGGAGGTGGGAAGTGGGTGGGGTTGGGTAGGAGGTGGGGCCATTCTGTTTGGGGAGGCACAGCCCTCCATACAATTTTGCAGCCCGATGTGACCCTCCGGCCAAAAAGTTTGCCCACGCCTGATCTAAAGCCACACAACCTGCCTTCTCATTCCCTCCAGCTGTTTGTTGCACCAACATGTTGTATCTTGTCTTAAGTAAGTTCTTTGGGTCAGGAACTGTCTCTCAAACTCTGTATTTGCACAGTGCCTAGCACAACGGGGCCCTGATTTGAATGAGGTCTCAGGGCATTACAGTAATATTCAGTTTTTACTTAATGGTTGTACCCAGTATCTGTTAGGTGCTTTCCAAACATTCAAGGACAGTCCGTGCTCCAAGGAACTCACAATTTAAGGACAAACATGAAGACAAAGGTTAGGGAAAATGGAATGGAAACAACAGAAAATAAAATCTATATGCAAGTCACTCTGATTAACTGTAAGCAGCACAGCAGAAGTGGTTATTTAAGAGGGACTTGTGTGCAGAGAACATAGGGGCTTTGCAGGTGAGCTTGGAGAGATTGTACCTGGCTTGGGGAGTACATGGAAGATGGCATGGAGGAGATTGACAAACAAACGGACAAGGCAGGGAGCATTAGCAGAGCAGAGGGAATGGGCGCAGCATGAAACTTGACAAGCTTAGATAAGCAGGGAGAGACAGAGTTATATAGAGCTTAGAATGTGGTGACCAGAATCTAAATTTTATTTGATAGTGGATGGGAAGCCAGAGAAGAGTTTTAAAAAAAGTGAGTGACATAATCAAATTGACAGGCAAGGAAGATGAATGTAGCTGCTGTATTTTGCATGGACTGAACAGAAGCAATATATGGTGTCTGGGAAGCCAGACTGAAGGATACTGCAGTAATTAAAACTTTCTTCCTGGACCTTCAACCAGCCAAAACAATAGCTAAGAGAGGTACAATCTGCCCCATTCATCTCAGTGGGTTGATATGCTGGAACATAACAATTTAAACATCAACATTGTTGACTATTTCCCTGCTGACTGTTTTAGTAGAAATATCCAGCTCATTTTTTACTCAAAATTCCAAACTACTTCCTATGCCTCCCCATGTGCCAAACCCCACAACTTTCCTCTTCTACTCTACTAAGGCCATACCTAGATTACAATATATGTCAACTTAACTTACATCAGCATACAGTCATTAGAATTACTATTGTGTGTGCACATGGCTCCTTGTGTTGGTGGTGTGTGTTCTTGCCAGGAGCACTTCTATCGATTGTATTGTCAGTATAGGGCATTGTGGGATAGCTCCTGAAAGCCAGTAGCAGTTGATGTAGTCAATGCAGTGTCTATACTGACACTGCATTGACCTAATTACATTGACCATGTCTCTGTGCTGCTGTGGGAGGTGGTGTTACTAAATCACTGTAGGGAGGCACTTATGTCAGCGGAAGCCAAATTTAAGTGAAGACCTTTCCACAGCAAGGTCAATGCAAGGCAGCTTACATTGACCTAACTCTGTAGTGTAGACCTTCAGCTTCCTCTCTGGCAACTTGCATTATGCTATTATGCAATGTAATGTCAATACAAACACTATGATATACTGAAAACTGAAAGTGGGGGAACAGCATGGTACAGACTGAATTTAATATCAAAGTAAACCATCCTGGCCTACCGTGTTACTATATTGGGGTATTGTATTATTCAGTAACAATCTCTATTGTCCAGTTTAAATAAATCTGCTGCAAAATTAGAATATTAAAGATGTTTTATTGAATGGACATCTGGACTGGGACTCAAAGGACCTGGGTTCAATTCCTTGTTCAGTCACAGACTTCCTATGTTATTATAGGCAAATCACTTAATCCACTTTGTCCCTCTCCATCTGTAAAATGGGGATTATAATTTACTATGTCACAGGGTTTTTATGAAGAGACAATTCATTATTGATTGAGAGGCTCTCAGATATTATAGTGATGGGGTCATATAAGTGGCTAAATAGATAGAATTTGCAGCATGCCGTAGAAATTATGACTCTCATAATCTCATATAGTCATCCAGTGACTATACAGAGCTATGTTCAGGAGTGGAATGGTGAGGTTAAATGGGTATGTCATAAGTGTGAAGTAACCTAGAATTAGTGTTTACCTGTAAGGGGTTAAGCTAAAGGTAACCTGAGAGGTGGACAACTGACCAATGAGAAATTCCTCAGGAGACAAAGGATTTTAAGTTTCGGTTTCTCTCTGTTCACCTCGGCCATGGGATGAACACAGCTATGTCTTTCACTGTAACTATAATTTCTATCAAGTACTGTGGTCAGTAAGTTTACCTTCTTTTTATCACTTGGAGGGTTCTCAGTGGTGAGTGTTGGCTGGGTGCTTCTTGATATTGTAAGCTTCAGCAGAGGTATCAACAGTGGGAGAAAGTTGCCTCAGGGGAGAGGTTTGGTTTCTGAATCCTTTTGTTGATTATGGTAGATGCTGTTCTATTGATGGTTATAACAGATTTATTCCTTTCTTCTTTTCTTTTATTAAAATCTTTCTTTTAAGAATCTGGCTGCTTGTTTTCCATTGTGTAAGATCCTGGTTTTGGATCAGGCACGTCTCGCAGGATCAGGCGAGGTTTGTTTTTTTTTTCTCTCAAGCTTTCCAGGGAAGGAAGAAGTTTGGGGGGTTAGTGGAAAGGGAAATAAGGGTCCCAAACTACCCTAGACTTAGTTTGGTGGTGGCAGCAGTTAGTTCCAGACACAGAAGAAGTTGTGTTCTGGGGAAAAACATTTTAACCCAAGCTGGTAAAATAAGCTTGGGGGGTGTTATTTCTTTTTCATGCGGGTCCCCACATCTGTACCCTAGAGTTCAGAGTGGGGAGGCAATCCTCAGAGGGTATGATCCAAAAGATATATTGAAGAGCCTTAAGCACAAAAGATTTATGGTTGATGAGTTCAACAGCAGATGAAGGATACAGCATAAGATTCATGGAAACATGGCCCAGGTTACTAGACATACTAAGCTTATTACAAAATTGCACAAGAGTACTTCTAACAGTGAAACCAGAGCAATAATACTTGACACAATACAATGTTCCAGTGACGACTTAGATGGGAAGCCAACTCTGAATAATCATTTCCACACTCAACCTCGACCAATAAAGAACAATAAGGGAAAGAGTGAAGAAAACCAAAGTGGAAGAGGGCAAGTTGAAGCCTGGGGTTTTGGGAGGGGTAGGATGGGGAAAGGAGGGAAGAGGCTTAAGTGGGGCTTAAATGAATGGAAGGGACCCCACCTGTAGCCTGCTTTACTGTATGTAGGGCCAGCTCTGACTAAAGCAGTGTAAACAAGGAAAAGTCAGTATCAAGCAGTATGACTAAAAGTAAAGTAATCATCTTAGCTATGAGAACTAAATGAACTAAATCTCCCTGACCCAGCAACTCCCTAATAACAGACTCTTGTTATCGTGACCTACACAACTGGGGGAAATTCATCTATTTTACAAAAAACTATATTAAAAATGTTTGGAGTGTGCAACTCAGAATGATGGGAAGATGGAATCTGATGCATAAGGGAGAAATAACTCTGACACAGAAACTACACTATGGTTTATGCAGCTTACAGGCATGTGCGTGAACCACTATTATTCTGGACAGTCATACACTAATGATAATATATTTTAACTCTTTGAACCTAAGATGAAATGAAGAAAGGCCCATCAGCACAGAGGGGTTAAGAAGAACCTTTGAGCCCAGCTAGCTCCACCCCATTATATCTGCAGCCAATGCCAGGCCTGGAAGGGAGAGAAAAGGAAAAAGCCTAGCCCAGTTCATTCTGACTGGTAAACAGACAGAACTTTGATCATTCCTGTTACGTTCACTCACCTGGGGCACCTGGTATTGGCCACTGTTGGTAGACAGCGTACTGGGCTAGATGGACCTTTCGTCTGACCCAGTACGGCCTTTCTTATTTCTTATGTTAGGCAGGAGCTAGCTACTGCCCTATCTGAAGGGTAGCTTTCCAGCCAAGACATCATGTTCTGTCTTCCAGCCAAGGGAGATTGTGGAAGAGACCTAGGAGTCTCTGGTAACTGGGTGACCGCAGACTAGAGACATTGTGGGAACAGGTTAGACTTTCTTCTGTCCGGGTGGGTGCTTCACAGCTGCTCTACCCTGAGGCCCCACTCCCACTCTGCCCTTTCCCCCAAGGCATCACCATCACCCTGCCTTTTCCCACCCCTGCCCCCCTCTGCCTCTTTCTGCACCACTCTGCCCCCTCCCCCAGCATCTCCCACCCGCTGCTGAACAGCTGACTGGTGGGGCCCAAATTTATGACTGCCCTGTCCAAAGGAGCCTGGAACCATGGCTGGGCACCGTCCAAGATCCATAACAGGCAAGCCACCCCAGCAAATTGGACAATAGGGGCCATGTCGAAAACTGAAGGATGCTAGTAGGAAGTTGTTCAGGACAGTGGATTTAGATTCTCTGCTTGGAGTGCCCCCTCCAGTGGAGTGGGATGGCCTCGGTCCTCCTACCCCCACTACCTGAAAAACTAAGGCATTTTGACCAGGGAAACAAGGGGCTGAAATTCAGGCATGCCAGCCACTAGGTTACCTGACCCTCTACACACCCTGTTACAGAATCATTCCTCCCAAAGATGCTCAAACTGCTTTATAAACTATGGCCTTCGTTCTGATTAGGTTTATTTTTTTAAAAAATGCTGGGCTGGGGGTGGAGGGGGGAGGGGAGGAAGCACCTATTCATAGCTTTAGGAACCCCTGCCATAAATTATAAAAGCAAACCTATAATCACCCACATCACGTAATTTACTTCACTGGGGCTATTTCTGTGCTTAAAGGTAACAAGTAGAAGTGAAGAAAAATACTGTGTGTCCATGAAACTGCCAGGAAAAAAACGGTAGTCAAAATGTAATTACCCATAATGACAATTTGGCTAGAACAAGAAACAATCCCTCTCTGCTTGCAGAAAGTGCCACAGTCTTTAATGGCTACATGTGAACAGGATATTAGAGTTGTCTGTCATCAGATAGATGGTATAGTGCCTGCATTAGTCTAGTTGCTGCTAACACTATTTAAGATGGGACATTAGTGAGGTTTTGATTCTGTGGGAAGAGCCTCATCTACCTACTCAACAAAACTATTTACAACAGGCTGGGTTTTCGTTGAAATTCTTCACATCATTATTGACCAGGTCCAACCTGACTGTTTCCAGTAGTGCAACAAAATACTTACCTTTCGTATCAAGAAGAGATCTTGCTGAAAATCTTTGCAGTAGGTCCTAGCTGAAATAAAGTTGTCATATGCTGTCATTTCTAGGTGCTCTTATTTTTTCTGTAAGTGTCAGCAAGCTCCTAATATTATTCATTCATTTAGAGGATGAGGATCTGGTGGCTTTGCATATTTCCAATGGAGAAGCAAAATGTCCCTGATGTGGTCCTGCATCCTACTGAAAATAGAACATTTGTGTCCCTTATGTTAGCAAAGCCTCACATGCTGTGATACAGCACAGCTATCTGATTTCTAGTCTGCATGTGGTCTTGTGCCATGGTATGAGTCAAAAAACATTCTGCCTTGTAGATTTTAGCAGCTTAAGCATCTGCCCCACTGCTGGACTCCTGTCTCCCTAGGGTGAGCTTTGATTACAGACCAAAAGCAGGAGTAGGAAGGCCCCGACTTGTAATGAGATCTGGTACCCAAACACTGGTAAAGGTGTACATGGTTATGCAGGTGTATGACAATATTGGTGGTAAGCACATTGCTGCAAATCCATAAGGACAAGCTGCACTTTACAGGTGTTGTTGGTGAGCTGCTGGGATTTTCTGCCTTCAGGTGCCCAGGCAGTGCCCGTTTGTCCCCCTAGTTGGGCCCAGTCTGGAGATTCTTTCTCCCCTGCGTGTGACTCCAGGGGCTTATCTGGCAGAGACCTTGCACCTTAGTTCAAACTACCCGCCCCGACGGCACGAACGGTCCGCATGACTGACAAGTGCCTCTACCAAAGGCTGCAGGAGCGTAAAGTCGACCACGTGGCGTGCAGGCGACAGATGAATGGGAGCGCTTGATGAGCATCCCCATCTTCCAATCAGAAGGTAGCTGGCGTGGGTTCGTAGACTTGGGGGCGGAGTGGCGAAGCGCTGCCCAATGGAGAAGGAGCATATTTTTGAGTGAGCGGCAGCCTAGCCAGTGGGGAAGTAGCAGTAGGCGGGCGTTGTTACGGGTGCGGGTCAGCGCTGGTCCGCAGGGTTTAGTCGGCTGTTGGCCTCCTCCCCCGCAGCATGGAGGTCCCAGGAGCTCTCCCCAATGGCGGTCTCCTCTACTGGGTGGGGGTGCTGAGCGCAGTGTACATCGCCGTGCGGGCCACCTACCGCCTGCTGGCCGGGCTCCGCGTCTGGCTGCTGGGCAGCCCAGTGGTGGTGGGCCCGGGGCTGGGCGCCTGGGCAGGTGAGTTCGCTTCTTTGGGGCTGCCCCGTCTCCCGCCCCTGGTCTGAGCCCGCCCTGCCCCGGTTCACGGGGGGGGGGGCTCCCCCCGGCGGTTCCTTGCGGTTTCTCGTCTCTTCATGGGGGCCCTCCGCGCTGGGACCCCCATGCGGCTAGTGCTGCCCCAGGCAGCCTCCTTGTCGGGGGAGGAGGCGGGGAAGGCGAGCTGCGCCGAGTCCCTTCCTCGTACCCGGCCTGAGTCCCTGCCCGGAGGGGGTGAGGTGGGTGGGCCGAAGACCTAACTTCTAGTCGCCGCCTTTGCCCCGGTGTGACTGGCCTCTCCTGTTTCTTGGCTGGTCCTGATCTGTCCTCCCCCAGCCGGGGAGATGCCGTGTTTCCCCGAGGGTAGCAGGGACCTGCTGTTGGGGGAATGTGACAGTGGGGGTCAAGGCAAATCTAGAGGAGAGTGATCCAGCGAAACTTGTCACCAATCAACTGCTTGCTGCATCCACAACTACATGAAAGCTGGAGTATAGCTAGGGCCCTACCACAGTCCATTTTGGTCAATTTCATAGTCCTAGGATTTTAAAAATTGTCAGTGTCATGATTTCAGCTATTTAAATCAGAAATTACATGGGGTTGTAACTGTAGGTCTCCTGACCAGAAAGGAGTTGTAGGGGATGGGGCTTGCAAGGTTATTGTAGGAGCGTGTGCCTGGTACTGCTATCCTTACTTATGTGCTGTTGCTGGGGTGGTTTGAGAATAGTAGCTGCTGTCTGTGAGCTCAGCTCTGAAGGTAGAGCCAGCACCAGCGCAGAAGTAAGAATGGTATGGTATGGCCACCCTTACTTCTTCGCTGCTGCTGGTGGGATGCTGCCTTCAGAGCCGGGTACCTGGCCACCAGCTGCTGCTCACCGGCCACTATCCATCACTCTCCGTCCGTCCGTCCAGCTCTGAAGGCAGTGCAGCAGCAAGGGTGGCAATACCGTGACCTCCCTAAAACAACCTTGTGATCGCCTGCAGTTCCCTTTTGGGTTAGGTGGTAAGTAAGTTGCTGGTGTTCTCATGAAATCTGTATAGTATAGGGTAAAAGCACACAAGATCAGATTTCATGTGGGGACACCAGATTTCAGTCTGTGATACATTTTTCATAGATTTGAATTTGGTAAGGCGCTAAGTATAGCTTAACCTCCCCTGCACCCCAGACACACTGTGTGTTAAATTTAGTTTAAAGAAAACAGTGGAAAATTAGTCTTAGGTACGGGTTTATGTGTAGTTGAATCTGGAACATGTGCTTCAGGGATAATCTCAGCCCCCTGAAATACAACCCATTTTGCCTCAATATCTCAGCCATATGAGCCTGCCACGTCCCAAGTTTGGGACAAGGAACTAGAATGAAGGTCCCAAGAGAAAAAATAATAGTAAAGTGTGTAAAGGGGAGAGGAATCTGGCTTTGATATAAACATTTTCTGTTGAATATTCTCTGTTTTGACTGTCAAATACTGTACATTACGGTAATGTGGTCTTGTAGACTAAATGCAAGATTGGGAGCCAAGGGACTTTTGTTCTGATTGTGGTACTGTAACCAATCTGATCTGTGGATTTGATAACTTACTCAGTCCCTGTCACTATTTGTTAAACAGATAATCCCTGAATTTTGGAAGTTCTGAAGAAATAAATAATGTTAATGAGTGTGACCTGTAGGGTCCTTGCCAAACAGCCAATGAAGTGCCAGTCACGAACCTGTTGGAACATTTCACTATTTAATTTCAGTTTATTGTTTGTAATTTCTCTTTGCCATTTTGTTCACAATTTGAACCTTGCCTGACGAGTTTTGTTTCATTATAATAGTAGCATTTTGGTAGGATTTTTACTCTTAAAACAGCTACTAGAGCTACATTTAGTTGTTGATTATTAAGGCTATGTTTTAGTTACAGGTATTTTTAGTAAAAGTCATGGACTGGTCACAGGCAATAATCAAAAATTCATGGCCCATGACCTGTCCACGACTTTTACTATATACCCCTAACTAAAACTTGGGCTGGAGGGCTCGGGGGGGAGGGGGGGTATGGGTGGGAGGAATGCAGGGAGTGGGTGGGTGCGGCGCGAGTGCTTGGGGGAAGAGGTGAATGGTGGTGCATGGCCCAGGACCCTCACTGGTGCTGGGGGGTGGTGGCCCCAGACCCCCTCTGGTACTGGGGTGGGGGTGGGCAATGGTGTGCGGCCCAGGATCCCCTCTGGCACTTGTGGGAGAGGGTTGGGGAGGCTCACAGGTCCCTACCTGGCTCCGCATGTTCCTGCAGCTCCTAAGGGGAGGAGTGACCAGGGGGCTCTGCACATTGCTCCTGCCACAAGCACTGGCTCTGCAACTCCCATTGGTCAGGAACTGCAGCCAATGGGAGCTTCGGGGGCAGCACCTGTGGGTGCGGGTGGTGCGTGGAGCCCTTTGGCCTCTCCACCTAGGCACTGCAGAGACGTGTTGGTGGGAGCTGAGAAGCCCCTGCGCCTGAGGTAAGCGCCACCCCACCCTTCTCCCCAAGCCCTGAGCCCCCTCCCACACATCCAAACTGCTGCTGCTGGCCCAGGGGCTGCCCAGTCAGTGAGTCCAGGAGCCATCACCAGCCATTGCAGAAGTCATGGAAAGTCATTCTGATAGACACACAGCCTTAATGGTGCTAGTAAGGAATAATTCATGCTATGACAGAGTTTTGAGGATTTAAAGTTCTAAGTAAAAGCATCAGGTCTACAATGAGTAAGGACATTTGGACCAAATGTTGGACAGCAAGAAAAATATGATTGATTTAAATCCTCTTTAAAATCCTTCTCATACTGCTTATGCTGGACCAAATTGCTTTCAGTGCCTGCAAAATCTGTCATGTTTTCACAAGTTTGTTTTTGAGAAGGATGGAGGTGAGTGACATCATATAGTTTTGTGTATGTATCTTTGTCATGCTGAGCTTTGTAGCTTTTCTTAAAATAGAAACTGCCAGTAGTGACACAGAATTGACTTGTTTGGATTCTGAATCTTTCTATTATCATAACATTGCTGTAATTGTATACTAATAATATAGGACAATATGGACAAACCAAAGGAAGTGACAGGAATTGGAAGCAAAACCTGAATGCATACAACTTGAAATTCTTATTCTTGCTTCTCCTTTTCCATTCAGTTCTCTTAACACTTATATTTTCCTCGGGAGATTGTGATTTTTCTTTGCCCTGATGATTCTGCTTCAATTTAAATCTCTAGTTAAATCACTACAGTTACCATCATCTTTTTCTTTCCCTAGTTTGAAAAAGATTCACTTTTGTGATGCTTTCTATTATTGATTCCAGCACAGCTGTTTACCAGTATGCTCTAATACAAAAGTATGCTTTCAAACGTTAGCTTACCTTGGGCAATGTGGATTTAACAAATTTCTTAGAGTTCAGTGAACAGTGTAAGTGTAGTACATCTCTAATGCATAGTACTTGTGTCTAGGTTTCCCTAAGAATTGCTTAAGAGGAAGCTCACCAGGTTGATTGCGTATTATTGCTCTTGTTAAAAGAAGCTGTCTTACTCATTTTCAGAAGTGTCCGTAATAAGTGCTTTCTGGAGAAGAAGACATGGGGCTAGATCCACAAATGGACTTGGGCAATGCAATTTAGTGTTTTGGTACCTAATTTGGGCACATTGCCACCCAGTGGCAGTCCATAGCTCTGAGTTAGGTGCCTAGGCTCCCTATACAATGTTGGGGAGATTAAGGTGCCTAAGAATGGGATCCACGAAAACAAGCATGCTGAGCAGGGAGCCACCTAAGATTGTCCACAGGAAATACAGAGAAGAGGGATGGGTCTCAAGCTCTGTTCCTCAAATGGACTTAGGCACCTTCCTCTGCTCAGGACTCACATCTGTGAACCCTCTCCTGCAGTTAGGTGCCTAATCCCTTTAAATATTCATTGAGCAAAGAGAGAG
The DNA here is from genome assembly GCA_007922305.1 of Dermatemys mawii. Taxonomy (NCBI): domain Eukaryota; kingdom Metazoa; phylum Chordata; order Testudines; family Dermatemydidae; genus Dermatemys; species Dermatemys mawii. The sequence continues at coordinate 31,649,358 of ML677332.1, forward strand.
TGAGCATGACTTCATAGCGGAGTAATTAGGGCATTCATCTGAGAGATGGAAGACCTGAGGTCCAGTCCCACTACTTGAGTACATATTTAATTATTAATGCATAGTGGAACAGCATCACTAGGAGAGCTTGAGATCCATCCTTTAGCCCAAAGGTTAGAGCATTTTCCTGGGTGTGATGAAGAACCAAGGTTAAGTCCCTTTTACACATTAGGCAGAAGAGGAAATTGAACCTGGGTCCCTTCATCCTGGGTGAGTACTCTAACTGCTAGGTTAAAATGGGGCACCTCCTCAGCCTCTAGCTGTTTTGTGTTGGTTTTGGTATCCTCTGAAACAGTCTACCAGACAAGGAGGCCCTTCAGCAAGATAGATGGGGAAAATGCTTAGTTACAAGATCCTGCCTAAGCCATGAGCTAGATGCCCAGGTGCCTAGACTAAGGTGTCTGTGCATGTGTTCATTGGCAGTTAGATACCTATGTCCTTTTTGTATATCTAGCTCACGATCCCAACTCCAGGTCAAATTCTCAAACTAACATCACAACTATGGCTAAGGTTATGGTGGGATTTCTTTAATTCACTTTCATGTACTCTGAAAAATTCTCTTTGGGCTGACCATTTCCATCCTTAAGTGTTATTCCTGGCTGCAATAATTTTTTACAGTGTGTAGCATTTAATGGACACTACTAGAAAACAGAAAAACTTTTCTGGAAGTACAGGAAAAATATTTGAGAGGAGCAGAGTTTCTTGTTCAGGACTTGCCTTGTTTGAGTACCATGTTCTCAAATACATACTCTTAACTGATTCACAAATTCAGTAGACACACCTTTAGGAGCATTTACTTATCAGCAGAACTGCAGTGTTGATGCACATATGTTGCAATATTGTGTTTCTGCCAACTGGCAATCAGTGATGAACAGTGATTAGGAAACATTAAACCCCGCCCCAACCTACCCCCGAAAAAAACCTGTAATGCATGTGAGCTTTAAAATCTGGTTGCACTGCACTAGGTATGATTAGAATATAGATCCATCATGAGAGGAATTTTATTACAGTTACATTTTAACTTTTGGTAGAGTTGGAAAAATGAAGTTAGTTACAGGTTGGGGTGTGGGAGAGAGTGCAGGCTCTGGGCTGGGGCTGAGGGGTTTGGAGTGAGGGAGGGAGCTCTGGGATGATCCTGGTGCAGGAGTGAGGGGTGCAAGCTCTGGGAGGGAGTTTGGGTGCAGGAGGGGGCTCCAGGCTGGGGCAGGGGGTTGGGGTACAGGAGGATGTGTGAGGTGCAGCCTCTGGCTGGGAAGCACTTACCACAAGTGACATGCGGATGGCGCAGCGGGACTCTGGCAGGCTGCCTGCACTGGCCCCACGCTGCACTTTGGAGTGTCTGGCTGCTGGCTTGGCTCTGCTGCCCCTGCGAAGGAGTGAGGGCCTGGGCTGTTTCTGGGATAGGCTGCATCTTTGCACTGTCAGGGTCAGGTGCAGCTTCACTACTGAACCTGGGGCTCTAGGGTGATCTCTCATCTCCATGCAGCCAGAGACCTGTGCTCCCCACTGCCATAGTCGAGCCTCCACATTTATTTAATCGACAAATGTGTAAAATTTATTTTTGGTGCAGAATTCTCTCAGCAGTAACAGAGTTAAGTTCAGAGCCTCTCTTTTCTTCTAAAGCCAGCAAGAGCTGGAAAAATCGGAGTAAACCTTTTAGGCTATTCAGTTCACCTCACTACCATTCTAAGCTCTTTGGTGCAGTTTCTTGCACTTATTCAGTCTCATTTCAAGTGTCCCAAGCAATAGGACTTCTGATACTTTCTTTGGAAACCTATTTAACAATCTTGTAGGAAAAGTCCTGATGTTGGTCTAACACCCTGACTTCCAATTTTATTTCATCTCACTATTCCGCTGGAGAAGGTAGCAAGGCATCCTGTAGAGTGGAAATAAAACTGCAGAGTGTATTGAGAATCTTGTATGGCTATACAGGCTTTACATAACATTTTAAGTTTTCTATTTCAAAAGGATTTTATCTTGATTAGTTTTAGAGCAACTTTTTTTTAATTAAGATTTAGATTTCAGAAGATAAGACCACTGACCTATAACCCATTTACAAAATGGAAAGATTACCGTAATTGCCTTGTTTGCAAGAAGAATAGAAACACTTTTCAGCTGCCAAATTGCTTTTGTGGGATTCTTTTGTAGCTCTTCGTAGTCTGCTTTGGACTTAACTGTATGAGTAATTTAGTATCATCTGCAAACTTTGCCACCTCACTGTTTACCCCTTTTTCCAGATCATTTATGAATATGTTTAATAGCATTTATCCCAGTACAGATCTTGGGGGATCCTGTTTACCCCTCTTCCCTATAACAACTGACCAGAAAACTGAGAACTGAAGAGTTGTCATTCTCCATGTTGTTTCAAGTATTGCATTTTTCCTTTTTCTGTCTTGTTTGTTGTATTAGCTCGCTTCTTTATTTTCACATACTGGTCTCTTATTTTCAGGATGGAGTGTGAAAGTGTGATTGTATGTGAACACCCATAAATCCCCCAAGGGGAAGACACCAGTAAAAAGTTCTGCACTTTAAACAGCCCAAAATATTGTCCCATTAAAAACCTCATTGAAATGCTCTTTTAAAAAGTTAAAATATTTTGAGATACTCATTGTAATTACTAGTGAATGAGAATTGTTAAATTTCTGCTTAGTATAGACTATTATGTTGAAGTCTGTTTTGTATAGTAAAACCTCAGAGATATGAAGACCAGAGTTATGGACTGACCAGTCAACTGGATGCCCTGTGAAACTGGAAGTAACCAATTAGGCAGCAGTGGACACTCACTCACTCCTGTGCCTGTATTACATCTTAAAGGTAGGCACATCTGGACTGCCTGTTCCCCATCCCCATGCATTGGGCAGTCACTTACAGCTAGGTGGTGAAGACGCTGGCAGCCTGAGCTGCAGAGCAGGAGAAGCATTAGCGATTATGCCTCTTTCAACCCTCCTCCCTGAGTCAGGAGGGAGACAGGCTAGCAAACTCTCTGATCCAGGGAAAGCAGCTGCCTGCAAGGAAGCTGCCGGCCACCTGCTGCTGGAGCCTGGCCTGGAGTGTCAGGAGTTGGAGCCTGAACTGCACTTTGTTCAGAGTTAGGGACAACCTCCTTTCCCAGCATGTCTGTAACTCTGAGGTTCTACTGTGGGTGTGGATGGTAGCACTGCCTGTTAAGGTTGCCCAGCACTTCCTGTTATTAGGCACTTTCTTCAGCTATTTATAACCTTGCCAAATTGACCATTTAAGCTGAAGTTTTTCATGCTGCCTGCCCACCTCAACCTGACTTTTTTGAAAGTTTCAACCAAAAAGGAACAGTTTAGCCTTTAATAATTAATGCACACACACACAAAATGTGGGTTCTGGGACCGTTGAAGTGGGTGGATACCGACCAGTCTGCCTAAAGGCAGACTTACTGATGGCACTAGTGAGGGGAGGGAACTGGTCAGTTGTTCTCACAACTGAAACAAAAAGATGTGGTGGACTGACTTTTAGAGTACCAGACCTTTTTAGAGTTAAAACTGATGGAATACGGGAGTCATTTAAATAACCAATAACCTACATTGTCTATATAGCATTCCTTTTAAGTGGGAATCAGACCCCTTCTGAGGCAGTGTCAGTGTCAACTGTCTGCCAGACAGTCTCAAAGGCTGTTCAGAAACAGCCTTCACATGATCAATGGAAGCCTAAGCATTGTAGGCAGAGGACATCAGCAAACCATTTCTTCTGCTAATTTGGCCTGAAAGTCTCAGGTTTGAGAAAGAGACTAACTTTTAATCATATCCCATACTGGACTCGTTCCTTTCCTGTTTTCCTTTGGAAATAATTTGTTTTTGTTATAGAATGGAAGGGAAATACTTCATAAGGATTGGATCCTGAGCTCCAGATTAAGTGGTAATCTGAAATTACAGCAGAATAGAAATATAATAGTCTTATGTCAATAAAGGACATTGTCTATGTCTTTACTAGATTTTAAACTAGTTTCTAGTCAGTTTCAGTAGTAGTTGACAATAGTAGCAGGTGATAATTCAGGTTGATTATACTGGACCTCAGTCTAAATCATGAATCTAACCTAGGCTACCTGATAACTTGGAAATATGAAATGTCTCCATTGCTAAACTACTAAATCAGCATGTAACATGGTTTATTTTTCTCAGAGGGAGATATCCAAGAACCAGGCCCACATTGGGGCCAGGATCAAAGTGCACTAAGTGGGAGTAGATATAAAAGGAAACAGTTTACTCACGTTTTTGCTTCTGGTAAATTTCCTGCAGATATTTGCTCAATAAGTGAAACATTTCCAGACTACAAAGCAACTGCAATCATAGAATAAAGAAAAATTAGTGTGAAGGCACTGAGACCTTGTCCACATTAGATTCTTTGCTAGTATAGCTATACCGGCAGAGTCCCCTAGCATAGACACAACATATGCTGACAGTAGGTGGTTTTCCTACCGGCATAGCTACACCACTTCCCTGAGTAACGTTAGCTGTGCCAATAGAAGAGTGCTTTCGTTGGCATAGTTGCATCTACATTGGGGGTTTTGCTGGCAGAGCTATATTGGCCAAGAGGTGTGTGTTTCACACCCAAACTGGCAGCTGTGTGGAAAAAAACTTTGTAGTGTTGACCAGGCCCAAGAGACTAGATACAAGTTGCTCCAACTCTGATAAACAGGCAAAGGCTCTAATTGTTGCATAAAATACTGCTGCTCAAACCATTAAGAAACATCTGCTCCTCATTTGAGATATTTCAGCAGAAAATTATATATAGCAGTGTAGTGGTGTGGCGACTCACCCTGCAGCACCTCCCACTGGTACATCCAGGGAATTAGCTTGTTCAGCATCCGGAGCATCCTCTGCAGGCCAAGGTCCTTTTTGCTACTGGCCCTGTGTCCCTCCCAGACCCCAGTGCCATCTCCCCTGGGGTACTGCACCCCAGCAGTACCCCCCACAGGTCTCCTCTCCCCAGGGAACCCCCACTCTCAATCCCCACCTTGCCTCAGTCTATCCAATTGCCAGTCACCACTTACCCCTGTTCACTGGGGCAGACTGTAGTATAATTGCCACTTATCACCGACAAGGAGGGTTGGCCTGCTGCCTCTGCCTGCCCATGGGCTGCCCCCTGCAACCCCAGTACCCCTTTTTTGGACCATCTCCTAGGCCCTGCAGCCTGGGGTTTTCCAGGGTGGAGCTCACCCAGCCCCTCTTGCCTCCCCCCAGCCCTGCTCCACTCCAGGTACACTGTCAAGTGCCCTAGCAGCTGGGCCTGTCTGCCTCTGTATCCAGAGAAGACTGTCTCCCAGGTCCTTGCCTCTCAGCCCTTTTGTAATGGCCTGCTGGTCTGTTTGGGGTGTGGCCACCCATCTGAGCGTGCCTTCCCAATCATCCTGGCAGCTTGCTTGCTCCCAGCCACAACCCTTTCCTGGGCTGTTCTAAGCCCTTCTGGCTGGGAGCGCGTAGCCGCCCCACTACAAGCAGTGTATTAGGAATATAGCCTGGATAACCAAACAGAACACATTGTGGATTAATTAAACTGAAAGGATAAAATAGCCGTAGAAGTACAATACTATATACGTAATAGGAGTACACATGGAACAGTGGTCTGATCTTATGCTGATTAAAGTAAGCAAGCAGAGTTTAAAGGCAAGAGAAGAATGTTTACAGTGATGCTCATTTAATAAGGGAGGATGAATTAAGGATATAAAATGTTAACCTGTTAACCAGTAAGCATTAGTTTTACCGGTTAACCCGCCTTAATTGTTAACTGGCTGGAGCAGCCCCACACTAACAGGAGAAGCCCTGCCTGCCAGAATGGCTCAGTGCCTGCATTTTAATCAGTTGACCATTTAAATGAAATATTTTTAATCGGTTAAGCAGTTAACTTTTTAAACAATATTTACATCCTTAGGATGAATGCAAAAACCTGAAAATTCTGTGAGAATTGTTTCTCTCTCACCTAGCTAGGTTGACCTAAGTTTTTAGGTATAGACCAGGCATTGGAGTTTGACTTCAGGAATATCTACAAAGCTTCAAAGTGCGAGGTATAAAGCCAGTAACAGGATATGCACAGGGCAGACTTTGTTTCTAGGGGAACACATACTTCGGAGCTTCTGTAAACTGAGCTTATTGCAGGGGCTCCTTGCATTCCTTGCCAATTTCACAGTCTCTCCCTTGTAGGGGCTTTGTCCCTTCCATCAAGTTTCCCCAGTCTGCCCTAGAGGTTCTGTGTGTCTTCATTCTTCTTCCTGTGCGTGGCACTTTGTGTGTGCCCTCATTCTTACGGTCCCTGTGCCCTCTGTTCCCCCCAAGCCAGGGTCCCGGAATTTCCCTCTTTCAGGAGTTTTGCCTGCCCCCAGTTCTCTTTGTCCCCAGAAGCTATGGGTTGTATTTCCTTTTTCTCCTGTAAGGTCCTCCATTTCCTCCTCCCCCAATGCTAGGGTTGTGTGCATGCTTCATTATCTTGAGAGAGCCATTCGGGGTGTCAACATGCTAAACTCTTGGAAGGATGAGCAGCGGTATTATGTTGGAAGGCATTAATTGGTGCCATAAGCTAATTGTTTGATTTATAGACAATTGTGAGGTGCTTGAAGCTGTGATGGTGCCAAATAGATGGCAGGGCTCCAGGTGTTCCCCATTTTCAGCCTTTTGGAATATGATTTTCCTGCAAATTAGTAGGAGTTCAGGCCCCCAAGGCAAAGACTATTTTGTGAAAATTGGAATTGCTTGGATGTGGCATTCAAAAGTTATCACATGACAGACACAGAAATGCCTTTAAGTTGAGTGTTGTGTGCCCTTGTACGCTTGGCCAATTATTATTATTAGTCATTTGTATTGCGTTTTAAAATTAGTTGCTCATCAATACCCCCTGCTTAAAATCAAGTTTCATTTTGCGTGCACTGTTTGAAAATCAACACGAGTTCTGTGGGAAAACAGAATCCTGACGAACAAAGGAATTGGACTATTCTGTACTTGAAAATTGAGGCCATTTTATAAATAAGCAAATAAAATGGCACTTTCTTACACAGATTTAACTTCTTTGTATGTGCAGAGCTTGATCTGTTTTCTTTAGGGACAAAAAGTTTTTCCTACTTCTTACTCCTACTAACATTGCAGAACCAACACTGCTGTGGCAAAGAACTCTAATCTTGACTCACAAGGCCACAGAATTGTCATTTTAGTTCCATCACTTTTGTTACCAGTGAAAATGTACAAATAAATAACCCAACTTGACTTTTAGATCCCACAGTGAATTTGCCCAGCTGACAGCTTAAAAAGCCATCTCTTTCCTTTATAAGAGAAACAAGTTTTTATAGGAAAGTCATTTTGACTATGAACATGGAATTCTGCTGTATCCTTTTAACATTCTTCTGAAAACTGTAGAACCACATCAAGATCTCAATTATCTGAACTAGAAGTTTAAGAATTCTAGAATATAACTGGTCTGCTGTCCTTTAGTGATTGTTCTTCAAGTTTTTATACTTAAGATTGAGTTTTCCCCATGTAAGGAATACCTGTGTTTGGTAAACAATTACCTTTTAGAAAACAAGTTCCAATTCTAGTAAACTAATACAAATCTAGCATTGTTAACAGCAGACATAACAGTGATTGTTTAACTGTAGTGAAGAGTGCACATGCATTTCTATGGTAACCTTTTGGTTTCCGTCACCTAACCTTCCAAAGGATAGTCACCTTTGAAGGTTGAAATTTTCTAGGCTTGGTGTCTGACTAGCAATTCATTTCCCCACTATTCCATATTCCAGGACTAATTTTCTGCCAGGTCTCCTGCTCCCTTCTGTGTGAAACATCTCACTAAGATAGCTCACTGCTCTACTAACTATGCAGGCAGCTTTTCTTTCATAATTCTTGTGTCTCTTCATACAGAGCTACAGATTCTTCTAGTTGCATCAGAACTTTATCAGAGGCTTCATGGTTTGTTCCTTATCATCTCTAGAGGCTATTGCAGGCATCCAAGTACTGCACAAAATCTGGATGCTCAGAGAAGCTGCTATGCCTAAGCAGCCAGCACCACGTGATCAGCCTCACCCCATAGTTTGAGAATCACCGTTGAATTTATCTTAGACATGAAGGGTTAAATTATGCCTAGTAATTTGTTAACCTAGCTATGTTACTCAGGGCTGTGAAAAATTTCATGCCTGTGTGATGTATGCCTGGTCTGGACCTAAAGTGGCTTGTAGAGTACAGGAGCTATAAGCCACAGTGAAAGCAGTCTGCGTCCACACTTGTCACTATGGTGGCAGTGAAAGGTTCCTGCCCTCAGGAGGGGATCATGAAAGGCTCTTTTATAGGGGTGAGGCAGTGGGACACTACATTACTAAAAATAGTAGTATAGACATGGGAGGCATTGCTTGGGTATACAGAGCTGTGCTGGGTATGTACCCTAGGGTTGAGGTATGTAGGGTGCTGCTGTACTGAACTCACCTAAGCCATGCCTCACTGTCTATGCTGCTGTTTATACCCCTGCTAGCTGGGCATGCTGTTTCTTTACTCTGCTATAGATAAGGTTAAGAACTTTTGGCTTAAAATTCAACTCTTTTTTAAGCACTCGAAAATATGAATGATTTTTCAGATTGCCTTGGCGTTTCCTGTGTCTGATGGGGTGTTGGCAGGGTTAGTAGTGAGTCAAATTTTGGGTCATTTGAGCAAGAAACTCCTGAAATACACCCTTCCCCCCCCATGCCTTTTGTGGGGGGAGTGGGTGGCGGGAAACAGCTTTTCTTAAAGTTCAGATTCTTCAAAGGTAATGACTTTATGACTTTTTGTCTAAGGTGACAGAGGGGTAGCCGTGTTTGTCACTTCTGCAATACTAGACTAAGAGTCCTGTGGCACCTTAAAGACGCGATAAATCGATCGCCAGTGGCGCCCCCATCGACTCTGTAACTCCAGCTCGCCAAAAGGCGCAAGCTGCAGTTGACGGGGGAGTGCGCCGCTGCCTGCCGCCGCCGTGAGGATTGAAGGTAAGTCGGCTGTAGATAACGCATCTGAAATCGGCGTATTAACGTAGCTGAAATTGCATATCTACAGTCAATCCCCCGCGCTAGTGAAGACCAGCCCTTAAAATGAGAGAGGAAATAAACATGTATGTCCCTTTGAGTTCACAGGTGTGTGTTTGTGATGACACAAACACCAACCTTGGGTCTCACAGGTCAGTGTATGACGTGAAGCTGTAGCTTTCCTTGCTGTCCCCCAGTGCAGAATGGCAGGACACTGATGCCATGTGTTATGTTAGAGGAGGAAACATAGGAAGCAGCGGCCATGGAATTCTCCGAGGGAGGGACTCTTTTGTCTGCCTCCTCTGTGCAAATTGTTTGTCAATGTCCACATTTCAATGTCTGGTCTGTAGCTGTGCTTGCCCAGCCTCTTCTTCCCATAGGTGCATGAGATCAAATACTTCCTGTCTACACCAGGCAGGAGTGTATCCTGTGCATGGAGCACATCATGGTTGATTGGGCAGTTGCATGCAAAAAGAGTGAGCTCCTATGTGTGCTTTCCAAAGTATGCAAACAGGAAAAGGCATTTAAAAAATGTGGGCGATTTTGAAGAGTAGGGCAGCTTCTGGTGTCTCTGATCTCTAGGCAATGGAATTTATAGCAGTGATTATAGTCACTGTTGCAAGAAATGGGGGATTACGAGAGAGCTGCTGGAGGATTATTTGAGTTAACACATGTTGCAGTGTCTATACTCTCACTGTGTTGAATTCAGTAGGTTGTCTGTGGCTTTGTTCCATTTGGAGGGGTGATTTACTGTTCCACTGTCATGGCATGCTTACATTGACCAGAGAGAAATTGGAGCGTAGACACATGTGCGCACAGACTTAAGTTGATCTCCCTTTGTAATGTAGACCAGGCCTCAGTTTCCCCTTAGCACAGGTTGGGATAATGTTTCTCTCCTTGGTAAAATTCTTTGCGATCTACTGATGGAAAGTCTTAAATAAGAGGTAGGTGGTATTCTCATTACTGGAACCACAGTAGTGTTTCTATTGCAAACATATGTAACTACAGCTGTGTAAAACCCTGCAAACTTTACAATTAAATCCTTGCTGGCAGTAGACTGCGTTTTGTTTGTTTGTTTTTAAAGAGAATCTTAGTAAAATGCTTTTTTAAAAAGATTGAACTGACCTGCTTAAGACCCTTAATTTACTTTCCTTAGCAACATTCCTCCAGATAATACATAGAAGTATTATTGAGGGCCATGAATGGGAATGAACTTGAACAGGCTTTCAATTTTAGCCTTTAATTTTTTTTTTTTTAAAAAAAACAACATAATGCTTATTTGAAGTGCTTTTATATTTGGCCAGTACTATTCAGATACAGGATGGAATGTTAAGCTAACTAGGGATAATTTTATTTTCTTTATGCATTTTATTTAGTGGAGAATGAAGGCAAGGTTTTTTTTCCTTAGAATCTTTCATGTTAAACTTAGGAGTATACCCTCCACCTTTTGACATAAGAGAAACCTTGGTGCTCAGAAAAAATGTGTTTAAGACTCTATCACAAGGCTTTGATTCCAAAGTGTATTGGAAAACGCAAAGTAACTACCATAGGAGTCAGTAAATTATCTTGCATTTTACATGGCAGTTGAAAAATGGTGCTAAGATCTGAAAACTTGCGTGTAGAGTCATATCTCCAGATAATTACTGAGGTTTTTAATGGAAACAGTTATTTTTAGATAAATTATTGATAAAAATAGTTTTTTGTGCTAAATAGAGACTGATCTCTTTGAGGTACAACAATAAAGATTGCATAGCTCTATATTTTTAGACAATGCTATTGAAAATGGTCTTGCAGAAGCTTAGTCTGTTCGTGCTGGTTAATCCATGTCGGTCATGTTTGGTTTTTTGCTAGTTGTCTGAGACATGCTCCTTTACCATCTCCTTCAGAAGTTTCTCTTTTTGTTTTAATCTCTGAAGGGATGGGATTACGTGAGTAATTCCTAAATATTGGCCACTGACAAGAGATGAACTCTGCAAATGTAGTCAGTGAACCACTATGCAATGGTTCGAGAATAGAAAATTGCGATGTCATTCTCTGATTTGGCTTCCATTATAGTTAAAATAACTAATAAACACTTCTGCTCTCAAAACATTCATAAAACAGTAAAAGCAATTCAGGTTGAGATAATGTAAGGTTTATACCTTTAGTGTTGAGGTGCTGAAGTGCTTATTGATTAGTGAAGCATATATTACTTGCAGTGTTTGACCAAAATCTGATATTAGTCTTGTCTTTTGGGTAGGACCTTTTTTTGTCATATTCTACAAAAGAATGAACACTGGTGGGCACAAGGGCAAAGAATCATTTTGAGTACATGAGTTTTGCTAATGCTGTTGATCCTGCTTTAGTACAGATAATTATTTGAACTTGTTTTTGTTGCTTATAATATTCTTGAGACAAAATGGTTGAGAGAGTCTCTCTTATTGGCCCAATTTCTTGTAAGAGAGACAAACTTTTGAGCCTTCACAGAGCTCTTCTTCACCTCTGGGAAATTTGTGCAGGCTTGGTCTGTGCTACCAACTTACATCATGCCTATGGGAAATCCACACCCCTGAACAATATTGTTACTGATGTAGAAACTCTCCCATTGGTGTAGGTAGCTGCAGTGCTGTAAGCCCTGGGAGTGTCACAGCTAAAAGTAAGGTGGAACAGATTGCTTAGCATAAGTAATTAACACACATTTCAAAGGACTACTCAAAGTGAAGAGGCCTGTTAACATCCCTCCAGTAGCAGGGAAGAAAGGAGGAGGGGAGGAAGTGTCTGAGGGGTTTGTTAGACCTTGTCTACACTACAGAGTTTTGTCAACAAAACTCATGTTGCCACTCAAAGTGCTATGATAAAAATTGGTATTGCATGTTTGCACTCCATCTGACAGCAGAGCGCTCAAGGCTGGTTAACCACTAGACGAAGTAGGCGGCTGCGTAGAGTGCCAAGATTTGGGGAAGCCAAAAAGCGATGCCCCAAATTTTTTTTTACACTATTGCTGGAAAACGAATGAATAAAGAAAAGAGAAACGTTGTTGAATGTGCATTTTAACTTATTGTTCTCTCATACATTACAGCTATAGCCTACGCTAGCTCTGTGTTGCGGGCATAAGTGTTCTGCTTCACAATGGTACAAAGTGGCAATGATGTCATTTCTCGTGGCATGCAGCTATTACCCGTTCTGACAGGCTGTTTATAATACTAAGTTTACTAGTTTTCTGAGCTTGTCGACTGAGGCTAACTATTTTTGTTGAGTTGTATGAGATCTAAGACTCTGGCAAGTGCTGCTGCATCATTTCACTAATACTTTGTTTCAGTTGTGTGTCTATATTAAGTCTTTGAGTGTATATGTTTATGTGTGAATATGCGTGTGTCGGTTGGTGAAATTTGTCATATTGATATTGTCAGTTGTATGATGAAGTATCCGCCATTCTAATTTTATACATTTTATTAACAATAATTGGATATTCTAATGGTAGAATAAAATGTAGTAGATTTTGATATGAAAGAATGAAGGAAAGAAGTATACTTGACTAAAAAGGGTGTATTTTTGAATGTATTTTGAAAGTTTATAATAAGCAATGCTCCAGGGTTGGGAGGGGGAGAGCGAAGGGGGGCTGCAAGGTAGAAGTTTCGCCTAGGGCACAAAATATCCTTGCGCCGGCCCTGAGAGCACTTCCACACTTGGCACTAACAACGACAGTGTGAGTAGTGCACTGTGGGTACCTATCCCACAGTCCAGCTCAACACCTTCTGCTGCTAGGTCTTGTAGGAAGACGGAGCAAATGCAGTGCATATTGGGATAGTGCTCAGTGTGCTTTGATGCATTGCTTTCTGTCCCAGCATTCAATGAGCTTCTGGCTTTCTTTGGTGGCATTTTTCAATGGCCCTTCTTTGCTGTGCACTGTGGCGTCTTTGAGAGAAGGGATGTTGTAGATTGCATAATCTTTGTGAAGCTAAGGGTGAAAGGTTTGCTCAGGGGTGGAGTGTTGAGGCAAACCATTTGGCTGCTGATTTTGAGTAGTCAGACACCAGGGCTATCAGAGGAGAGCAATTCGAATCGGAGGCTTTGAGGCAACACTTCTGAAAATGAGAACCAATAATGTATATCTTTGTGATTGATGCTGCAATGTTACATCACATGTAGTTTTCCTAGGAAGTAAAGGTGACATTGGGGCTTTGCATTTCAGTAAGAAAATGATTAAACTGCCTGTATATGTATTGGTAGTGCCTGCTATACCTATTTGTAGGAAACAAAGATGAGTTACTGTTCAAAACTTTTGCTTTTATTGCACAAGAAACCACACACACACACACATGCTTCATAGAAAAGGAGGTATCAGTAAAGGGCAGACTTTTAGAGCTGTGCATAGGTCCAGCTGTCATTTTGAAAGTTGTTGTCCAAGGGGGTGGAGTGAAGGGGAAACAGAGAAATCCCAGAAAGCGGAAAGGGCTGTGCATACATGTTTTGAGGGGAGGAGGAACATGGACAAGTTATGAATGTGCTGCAGGGGAAGGCAAGCTCAGTCTGCAGCATTACAAGGACTTCAGCATCTGCATTTGCTCCTCCATGACTTTAATCATCCACTCAGTGGTGTCCTTAACAAACTCCTGATTTTCCTTTCTGTCCTGCCTTTCAGCTTCCCTGCACTCCTTGCGTTCCCTTTTCTCTGCATTGGATAAGTGCAGTACCTACCAGAACATATCTTTACTCCATCTTGAACACTTTCTTATCTGGCCATGTAGGGATATGGGGCAAAAATCTGTTGGATGATTTAATTGGGGATTGGTCCTGCTTTGAGCAGTGGGCTGTACTAGGTGATCTCCTGAGGTCCCTTCCAACCCTGATATTCTGTGAACACCCCACAAACACCTGCCAAATATCTCCGCCAGATAGGTCATAGCCCTTCTCGCATAACCCTTGAGAAATCTGCCTGTAGGTATCAAAATTCCTATGGCTCAAGCACAGCTGGGACCGCACAGTCTCCCTCCCCATATCCTGAGCAGGTCCAGCAGCTCCGTAGTGGTCCACGTGGGAGAGTGTTTGCCGTGATAACCTGCCGTGGTCACCTGGAGGATGCGATGAGACCTCTCCATACCGAGCAAACAGGGAATGGAATTTCAGAAAGTCCCAGAGTGTCTAAGGGGGCAGGGTAAACGGTTGTTTACCTGGTTGCAGGACAGTGAAGTTTAACGTGCTGACCAGAGTGGTCATGATGGGCATTGTGAGACAGCTCCTGGAGGCCAATTAAAATGATAAAATCAAGTATGGTGTTTACACTGGCACTTTGTCAATAAAAATTTTGCGCAAAAAGCCTGAAGTCTCCTATTGGGATGGTTTTACTTTGTCGCCAATTCAGGGCATTTTTGCCACCAAAAGTCACATTGCAATGTGTATGCATCCACTGCTTTTGTCGACAAAATTTTGTAGTGTAGACAAGGCCTATGTAGATTACAAATTGTCATAATAAGCAATAATTCCAGCGTGTCTCTTCAGACCATAACTTTGCCAGATTCTAAAAATCATGAATTTAAGCTCCCAGGGTCATTTTTTTGAAAGTGGTAGCCCAGTGGGTCAGCTTATCTCTATAATTATATTCACTGCTTTGCTTTATAGTCTGCTTTTTATATTCAACAATAATGCAAGGAACCTACAGGCTTGTATCCTATAAGACATTGACTTCAGCAGTTAGCCTGAAGCTTGAGGCCTATGAACTTTGGCATAGATAAACTTAGGTAACTCATAAGTTTTGAGGAACTGGAAGTAGAGTGGGGGGGGGGGGGGGGGATTTTGTCCATAAGGACATCAGCCAACCACAGTTCATGTTCTGACACCAGCTTCTGGAAGGTTTTGGGACAGAACTTCTGACCGCAAGAGTGTCATGGCAATGAACTGATGTTTATAGTAATGGGATAAAATCATAAATACACTAACCTATAGAAGGACACCTTAACATTGGTAAGGGGAGGAAATAAGGAAGAAGGTGGAAACCGTTACTGAATATGCATTAGACATGGTAATGTCAGCGTAACATATTATAGAAGTGGCATCCCAACCTGGGGCAGTAGGAGAGAGAGATGTGGCTCTTGGGAGGGGCCAGAATGATGGCCACTGGTGAAGATGAGGAAGGTGACAGTGGTGAGGAAAATGATGGCTGACATTTCAGGTTGTTCTGCAAGGGATGGTATGAGTACGGATTTCAGATGTACTTTCTATATTATCTCTATTTATCTTACTGAGTTAGTGTGTGTGTGACTTTGCTAAATGTATTAATAAATTATTTATTTGTAAATATAAGAGTTCCTATAGTGTGAGTGTTGGACCTGTGCACATAGAGGTTCCCAACTATATAATAATTTTAATAATACTGGGCCTAATCTTGGGACAAGAACCTGTCAACCCTCAAAGTGATAGCTGGGAATTTTTATTCATAATCTATAGATCAGGCTACAAAATATTGTGCAGGTTGCCTTTCAGGCTGAGGACTGATAGTCAGATACAAAATGATCGCTCTGTAAAAAATGTTCACCCACAGTGATACGGTGTTATCTTTTATCTTTTTCCTGTGTGAGTTCATTCAAGAGTGTAGTACTTGTTTGTTTCACCCAGTTTTATATGTTTCTGCCCAGTGTACATTGAGGCCTCAGTCCTGATCTTGGGTACTACTGTAATCTGCAAAAACTACTTCATTCCTCAAAGACTGAGGTTCCAGTAGTATCTGAGATTATCTGATGTGTGTGTTTGTAAATGGTAAGCATGTTAACAACTTGGGGATGTGTATCCTCCAGCCCCTACTCCCCCCCAAAAAGGTTTTTTCATATAGGGCTAATAACCCAGAAGTTCAGTTTAGTTTTGGACTATAGAGTCTTTCTACCAAACATTTTTAAAATATTTTTTCTTAGTGTGCAAGAGTTTGAGTCCTTCAGGTAAGATTATTCTACAGAATATTTTGCAATTTTACCAACAGTCATGTTTCAGGGGAATTTCTCCTAGAGCTGAAAACAATTATGAGCCAGATCAGCTTGCAGGAAGAATTTAATTAGGAAAGTGTGAATGATTGGGGATTAAGAACACTTTTTACTAGGTGTCCAAGATGGCACAAGTGAGGAACAAGGCAGTATAGGTTAACAAACTTAGATCTGGTTTAGATGCGAAGTGAAAGCACCTGTAAAACATATCTAAAAACAAAGAAAAGGGGAAATTGATAGTAATGAATATAAATCAGAAGCAAGGCATTGTAGAAAACTGATAAGGGAAACAGAGACACAAGGAGTAATCAGCAGCAGAGCTAAAGACAATAAGGAGGTTAAGTGTATTAGAAACGAAAGGAATTCTAATAATAGTATTGGTCCATTGCTAGATGGAAATTGTATCTATAATAACACTTTCCATTCCACTAGTATCTCAGAAGGATGTTAAGTAGCAGCTACTAAATTTAGACATTTTAAAAACAGGTCCACATATTTTGCATTCAAGGGTTGCTGGACCATTAATGCTTATTTTCAGTAAGTCTTGGAACACTGGATAGTTCCAGAATATTGGATGAAAGTGCCAGTGTTTAGAAAGGGTAAATGGCATTATGCGGGAAATGATAGGCCTGTCAGTCTGACATTGTTGCTGGGCAAGATAAATGGAGCAGCTGATATGAGACCTGATTAATGAAGAATTAAGAGGGTAACACAATGCAAATCAAGATGGGTTTATGGAAAATGGATCTTGTCAAACTAACTTGGTATCTTTTTGCTGAGATTACACATTTGGTAGTTAAAGGTAATAGTGTTGATGTAATATATGTAGACTTCTGCAAGGCATTTGACTTAGTACCCCATGACATTTTGATTAAAAAATGGGACAATATAAAATGAAGATGGCACATATTAAATAGATTACAATCTGGCTAACTGATAGGTCTCTGAATGTAATTGTAAAAGGGGAATCATCATCAAGCAGTGTTTCTAGTGGAGTCCCACAGAATTCAGTTCTTGGTCTTACACTATTTAACATTTTAATCAGTGACCTAGAAGAAAACATAATATCACACAAACACGAAAACACAAAAATTAGGGTGGGGTCATAAATGCTGAAGAGGACAGTTCACTGAGACAGGCTGATTTGTGATCAGTTGGTAAATTGGTGCAAGCAAACAATGTCTTTCAGTATAGCTAAATGTATGCATCTAGAAACAAAGAATTCAAGCCATGGGGGACTTTATCCTAGGAAGCTGTGCCTCTGAAGAAGTTTTATGGGATTATGGTAGATTAACAGATGAACATGAGATCCCAGAGCGATGCTGTGGCCAAAAGGACTAATGCGATCCTTGGATGCATAAACCAGGGAACCTCTAGTAGAAGTAAAGAGGTTACACTACTCTACAGCCAAAATGCTTCTGAAATAAATGTAGTCGAACTTTACTAATTCTGGGTCACTGAAAACGACAATGACGCTTAAAATTGTTGATTGGCTCTAGTTTTCAAGATATGCTATTGGGTCAGTATATACGACCCTTGACATGGGAATGGCGGAGGATAAGTGAGTTATAAAGGGAAGGGATCTCAATTTAAACCAGAAATGACTAAAATACATCTTTGACTGGATCTATTAATAAATCTGTGACTGGGTTTGGACAGTACTTGCTTTTTAGGCAAAACAATGAATGATGCAATCTGAAGCTGGTATTGCATCATACATGATATGAATTGCATCATGTTATTCCTAGAAGTCATGGATGATGCAATCATAACGAAGCTTACATCACTCTGCTGAACAAATTGCCCTATATCAGCTCTAGAAATCATACAGTGTCGTGCTCTCTTATTTGTCAGTGTTTGATTTTGCAAAGGGACACATTTCTGTTTAGCCAAAGTGAGCAGAGATGCCTCATACTTGTGTGAATAGTGCAGATAACTTCTGCTATGTTTGTGGTGAAGTGACTTTTGCATCACAAAAGCGCAGTCTAATGACTATGGTTAAGAAAGCCTATCACCTTTATTTTGGCTGCAAGATTGGAGATCAGGACAAGAGGTGGGCCCCACACATATGCTGCAACACTTGTGCAACAAATCTTCACCAGTGGTTGAACAGGAAAAGGAAATCTATGCCTTCTGCAGTGCCAATGATTTGGAGAGAGCCAACAGATCATACCAGCAATTTTTACTTCTGCATGGTGCCTCCAGTTGGGAAAGGTGTGTCAAAGAAGAAAAAGTGGACTGTGCATTATCCAAACATTCCATCAGCTATACGCCCAATACCCCACGGAGAAGGACTGCCGGTTCCTGATGCACCAGAATCATTCTCACTTGAGTCAGACGAGGAAGAGGATGAAACTTCTGGTCCTGAACCATCAATGTCACAGGACCCACATTTTCTCCCATCCTCCTCCTCTGAACCACACCTCATAACACAAGGTGAACTGAATGATCTTGTCAGGGATTTGGAACTACCCAAGAGTAAGGCAGAGCTGTTGGGCTCCAGACTACAGCAGTGGAATCTCCTGGCAGGTGATGTTAGGGTTTCCATGTTCCGTGACCGTCAAAAGGATCTTGTCCCATTCTTCTTCATGGAAGGTGATCTTGTAGCCTGCAGCATCATCGATGGTGTGATGGCAGCCCTCAACATCGTTCACGATCCAGCTGAGTGGAGACTCTTCATTGATTCATCAAAGACGAGTCTTAAAGCTGTTTTGCTGCATAATGGCAATGTTTGGCCATCAATTCCAGTTGGTCATGCAGTCCATATGAAGGAAACCTATGACAACATGAAACAACTTTTGAGGTGCATAAACTATGACCAACATCAGTGGCAGCTTTGTGGCGATTTGAAGGTTGTTGCTCTCTTGCTTGGTCTGCAGACTGGATACACAAAGTACTGTTGTTTTCTCTGTGAATGGGATAGTCGTTCAAGAGATTCCCACTACATCAAGAAAGATTGGCCACTCCGACAGTCATTGGAGCCTGGGAGGAAAAGCGTTCAGCATCCACCACTTGTTGAATCAAGGAAGATTTTGTAACCACCCTTACACATCAAGCTGGGTCTGATGAAGAACTTTGTCAAGGCCACTGACCAAACACAAGCAGCTTTCAAGTACCTCTGTGGAAAATTTCCAAGGTTAAGTGAAGCTAAGATAAAGGAAGGTGTCTTTGCTGGTCCTCAGATTCGTGAACTTGTTCGAGAGGATGCATTTGACCATGCACTGCGTGGCAAGGAAAAGACGTCATGGAAAGCCTTCCAGTCAGTGGCAATACATTTTCTTGGAAACAACAAGGCAGACAACTACAGGTTGTTGGTGGAAAACCTCCTCAAGGCATACAAAAGCCTTGGTTGCAACATGTCACTAAAGATACATATTTTGCACTCTCATCTAGATTTTTTTCCACCGAACTGCAGAACAGTGAGTGATGAGCACGGCGAGCGATTTCACCAGGACATTGCAACAACGGAGAAACGCTGTCAGGGCAAATGGAGCTCATCAAAGCTTGCAGACTATTGCTGGACAGTGACAAGAGATGCTCCATTTAATGAATACAAGAGACAAGCCAAGAAGCGCCGAGTAGACACTGAATAGGACTAAACTATGTACATAATATTTTTTTGCCTTTTGTTTCATAATACATTTTATTTATATAACCCTTTTGCTGATTTTTAAAGTGTTACATAAACAGGACAGGTGAAATATGATCATGTAAAGCAACCATAAACACATGAAAAGACCTAGGTTTACAATTTATGATTAAAACTCTACTATCTACACAATATACATAGACATAAAATGTAAAAACTTAAATATCTTAGAAACAGTAGCCAATCAGTTGTTTTAATTGTCATATTTGAATTCAGCACATCAAAATACATAATAAATATCACATTTTATCTCTGAAGCAGATGACTTCTAAAAAATTGTAGACCAGTGTTATTTTACCTATTTGGCACAGGTGCAACCACTGCTAGAATACTGTGACTATAAGAAAGGATAGTGATAAATTGGAGATTGTTCAAGGAAGAGCCACGAGAATGATTATTGGATTAGAAAACTTGCCCTGTGGCAATACGCTCAAGGTGCTCAGTCTGTTTACATTAACAAAGAGAAGGCAAAGCAGTAGTTTGATCACAGTTTGTAAGTACATATTAGGGAACAAATATTTGATAATATAATCCAATGGCTGGAAATTGAAGCTAGAAAAACACAAATAGGAAATAAGATGTAAAAGTGTAACAGCGAGGGTATTTAATCATTAGAATATTTTTTTGAAGGTGACACACGAGCTGATTTTCAGTGGCACTCTTACTGCCTGGGTCCTGGCTGCCAGTCCGGAGGGCTTTGCATTTTATTTTAATTTAAAATGAGGCTTCTTAAACATTTTAAAAACCTTATTTACTTTACATACAACAATAGTTTAGTTCTATATTAAAAACTTATAGAAAGAGACCTAAAAACATTAAAATGTATTACTGGCAGGTGAAACTTGGAATTACAGTGAATAAGTGAAGACTCAGCACACTACTTCTGAAAGGTTGCTGACACCTGGTATAACTATTGCTAAGGAATGTGGAAAATCCACAGGGCTGAGTGACACAGTTACATTGGCCTACTTTTTGTTGTAGACAGCACTATGTCAATGTGGGGCTTACCCGTCTGTAGCTACCACCTTTTGGGGAAGTGGAGTGTATACACCAATGGGAGAAGCTCTCCTGTCTGTGTTGGTAGTGTTTTCATTGAATGACTACTGCGGCGCAGCTGAAGCAGTATAGCTGCATTGCTGTAGCATTTTAAGTACAGACAAGTCCTTAGTTCCAATGCCAGACACTATGGTACACTCCTTCTTCATACCCTCACTTCCCAGAGCACGCATGGGCAAACTTTTTGGCCTGAAGGCCATACTGGGGTTGCAAAATTGTACGAAAGGCCGGGTAGGGGAGGCTATGTCTCCGCACACAGCCTCGCCCCTGCCCCCATCCGACCCCTTTACACTCCCCACACCTTGATTGTCCCCCTCAGAACACTGATTGAGCAATCTCCCCTGCTCTCTGTCCCCTGACCCCCCCCCTTCAGAGGCCCCCCTGGGTCCCTGCCCCCATCTAAGCTCCCCTGCTCTTTGTCCCCTGACCACTCCCTCCTGAGATCCCTCACCCAAACTGCCCCTGCAAGACTCCACCCTCTATCCAACCGCCTCTGCTCCCTGTCCCCTGACTGCCCCAACTTTTATCCATACCTCCACCCGCTGACAGACTCCCGGCCCTATGCAACCCCCCCAGTTTCCCATCCCCTCACCACCCCTCTAAAACCTCTGCCACCTGCCCACTCCTGGGACCTCTGCCCCTTATCCAACCCCCAAATCTGGCCCCCTTACCATGCCGCTCAGAGCAGCATGCCTGGCTCTGTGCAGCCCGCTGGAGCCAGACACCCTGCCCACCAGAAGCGCGCAGCACCACCGGAGCCAGCCACACCGCTGCAACACTGTTTGGGAGGAGCCACGGACCAGAGTGCCGCCCACACAGCGCGCTGAGGCTGTGGGGGAGGAGTCTGGGGAGCCTCCCCGGCTGGGAGCTCAGGGGCTGGTTAGGAGAGGCCCACGGGCTGTAGTTTGCCACCCCTATCCCAGATACTTGGAGGAGAATTTGCAGGGAAAGTTTTGTTCAACCATTGCACCTCTGAAATGAAACATGCTCAGTGTAGATAGAATCTTCAGAGACATTAGCAGTCAAACTCTATCAAGCTTCTGTGGAGCATGTGTGATCCATATATATTTTTTTTCTCCCGAGGTTTATAACTTGAACAAATCAGGGTGAATTTTCACAGAGATGGTAAAAGACATATCCCTGACACATGGGAGATCTTTTGGTGAATTTCAAACCCCTCCCCTCTGTCTTTTTAACGTGGGCATAATGTATCTTCTCTTTTCTCATTATCAGGAATGTCTGAACTGTTTCAGCTCAAATTTTCTTTAAAAAATTCAGCCTGAGGCACATGTGAGGTATGGGAAATCTCAGCCTCAAAAGGTCAGAGGACCTTGTATGGTGGACAAAACTGGAAAAAGTGTGAGTGGGAGTTCCTTTCCTTTCCTTTCCTTCACACCCAACACAACCACAATTATGGATGCTTTCCTCATTGGATGGAGAGCCCACATGATAATCAAACTGTGCAAGGCATATGATTTCATTGGGAGGCCAGAATGCATGTCTGTCTCCTCAAGTCAGTTTGCCTAGCTTGCAACTAGCTAGTGGAGCTAGCAAACAGGAGCAGCTAACGGGAGTTTTTCAAGGGAGTTCTCCATATGAAGGATCCTTGGAATGAGTTTGTTTTCCTTAGTGTGTGTGGTTTGTGGTGTGCTTACTGCTTGACTGAAATATATAGTGTAGTTTGTTTGTTTCGGGAGGCCGTATGGCTGAACTGGAAGAGCTAAGGGGGAGACTTTCTGGGACACAGTAGAGTGGTTCCACCCCCATTGAGAGTCTGACCTCCTCTATATTGTTGAGGCGGAATGGAGGTGGGGTTGCAGGTGGAAGGAGTGGGGAGTGCCCCCCCAGTTGCTCTGGCCCAGGGCCCTAGGAAGCCTCATTTACTTCTGCAGGTGGGATCTGATGAGAAATAGTCCAAAGAAAGAGTCCCATTCAGTTCCATCAAATAATGGCAGATAGCTAAAAAGTGACATGTTTTATAAGTGCTTATATAAAGATCCCTCAGACAGAGACAAACCACCTACAAGATCTCTATGAAGCATTCTTAAAACTACAATACCCACCTGGGGAAATGATTAAAACAGCTTGACAGAGCCAGAAGAATACCCAGAAGCCACCTACTACAGGACAGGCCCAACAAAGACAAAAACAGAACACCATTAGCCGTCACCTTCAGCCCCCAACTTAAGCCTCTCCATTGCATGATCAAAGACCTGCAGCCTATCCTGAAAAATGATCCCTCACTCTCACAGATCTTGGGAGACAGACCAGTCCTCGCTTACAGACAGCCCCCCAACCTGAAACAAATACTCACCAGCAACCGCACACCACACAACAAACACACTAACCCAGGTACCTATCCTTGTAACAAAGCCCGATGCCAGCTCTGTCCTCATATCCATTCAACTGACACCATCATAGGACCTAATCACATCAGCCTCACCATCAGAGGCTCATTCACCTGCACATAGACCGATGTGAGATATGCCATCTTGTACTCTGCTATGTACATTGGCTAAACCGGCCAGTCTCTACGTGAAAGAATAAATGGACACAAATCTGACATTAGGAATCATAACATTCAAAAGCCAGTAGGAGAACACTTCAATCTTCCTGGCCTTTCCATTAAAGACTTGATGGTGTCAATTTTGAAACAGAAAAACTTCCAAAACAGACTCCAACAAGAAACTGAGAAACTGGAATTAATTTTTAAATTGGACACAATAAACCAAGGACTAAATAAGACTTGCGAATGGTTCTCTCATTACACTAATTGATTGCATTTCCCCAGTTAATTTCCCTTCAATAGTTATCTCCTGTCAGACACAGAGATCCATTTCAAAAGGTATTTTTTTCTCCTGCTGATAATGGCCCATCCAAATTAAACAGCCTCTTAGAATTGGTATGCTAATGACCAACCTTTTTTTTGCTTTCTGTGTGTATAAATGCATCTTACTTCTGTTCCATTCTATGCATCCGATGAAGTGGGCTATAGCCCACGAAAGCTTATGCTGAAATAATCTGGTTAGTCTCTAAGGTGCTACAAAGTCTTCCTTGTGTTATTTACGGATACAGACTAACATGGCTGCTAATCTTAAACCTATATAAAGATGCAAGAAGTCTAAATACGAAGATGGGTGAACTTAAGTGCCTGGTATTAAATGAGGATACTTATGTAACAGGCATCACAGAAATGTGGTGGAATGATGATAATCAATGGGACTCTTTAATACCAGGCTACAAAATGTATAAGAATGACAGAAGTCGTGGTGGTGGGGGAATGGCACAATATGTGAAGGAAAGCACAGAGTCAAATGTAGTACATACAGTACACCCTGACTCCAACAAACCACTGGGTTATCCATGCCATTCATTCAGTATAGCCAGGGAATCATTATAACAAGACAGGGTAGCGGAGAGGTTCTCCATCCCACTTGGCTGCAGCACAGAGCAGGCTACACTTCTAAGTATTGACCACATATTCCTTACATGAAGGTTGCCATCTTTGTTCTCACATCAGCCAAATGTGAGTGAACTGGGAGCACTCCTGGCTGACCCGCCATATTTCGTAGAGAGAGTCTCTCCCTTTGGCTCCACCCAAAATTATTCCCCAAGGTAATTTGAGTTTCAGGTGAGCCAACCTATTCACTTACCAGTATTTTTTCCAAAACCTTTATGCTTCCAATAAAGAAAAAAGATTGTACTCCTTCATGGTCAGATGGGTGTTAGCCTTTTTACTGCAGATAACTGTATGTTTTGTAAGGCAACTACATGGAGCGCCATCCACACCTTTACAAAGCATTGCACCCTAGTCTAGGCTTCTGCAGATCCAGCTGTGTTAAGCATGTATTAAACTGGGGACAGCAGTATTAAACATCCATACTAATTGCATCCTTGCATCCCTCTTGTGTTTTACTATTGCTTACCAATCATTCACATGTGGAATATACAAAGGGACCACCATTTGAAGATGAAATTGAGGTTAATTACCTATAATTGGAAGTTCAAGATGTGTGGTCCTGTCTGTGTTCTGTTACTTGCATTCCTTACTCTCTGCTTCAAAGCTTATCTGATTCACAGTAAGAGAAGGAATTGGAGAGGCATTGGCACAGTTCAGGGCACAAGGAGAGCAACTGCACAGGCACAGACCAATGGACACTATTTGTTACAAATCTCTGGTCTCATGTGCATAGTGTGTTGCATACCTATGTGTGGAATACAGATTAGGGACCACACACCTTGAAGAAGTTTGTACGAATCAAGTAAGCACATGAGTATCAAATTGTTATAGAAATGACTAATGCAGTAAATCAATCTAGCTTAATATTGGTGCATTATCTATCCTAGGCTTTTTAGTGAAAAAAGCCTTTATCTTGAAAGTTTCTGCAGATCTGTGGTGAACTTGTGTACTATACAGTTTGTAGAAAGAGCGGCCCTGAATGCGTTGCTACACAGCATCCTCTGTTGGCTAACCTATAAAATTACTTTGACTTTGCAGTGATGGATACAGGTTAACAACGTTCCCTTCAAACACTGATCTCTACATTCGTACAAGTACTTTGTCAGTTGAGCACAATAGCTGTATGGCTTTTTGGATAATGTACACCTATCATGGTAAAATTGAAACGATATAATATGTAAGAAATGACTCATTTGCAAAATGCATTTAAACATTTTCTACGTGTTATATCTTGACAGATATGCACAAAATGTACTTATAAACTAGATATATTTCTTACAATAAGGAGGAGAAAATTTGAGATAGTTTTCTCTCATTGTTACCTTGCATGCGGTGGCAGGGCTGCAGTACTGTTGTGTATGAGAGAAAGGGAAGTTACGTGGTGTCTGACCCTGCCCTGTGGGGATTCTCTCTTGCACACTTACAAGAGTAATGCCATTTGAAGAAATCTTAACCCTTATCACCAAACGGTTAACCTTCTTTCATCTCAATTTTCCCAGTGGCAGGACTGCCCTGTGCAAAGCCCCCTCATGCACACACAAAAACCTGTCATTGCTTCCATGTGGGAAAAGAGAGAAATGCTCTCTCTGCAGTGAGCCCTGTTCTCTGCCCTGGTCTCCACTACATAGTAGGTAATAGGTGACATAACATGTCCCCTCTTTTTTTTGGTCCTTTTTATTAGCATGTTCTTCATATTATGAAACACTTGCCTCAGGCAGTCTGATGAGATTCACACATGCCAAATGGAAACATTACGTTGTCCCTTTTGAGTTTGACTGGGGGTTCCCTGTCATTAACTCAGGTTTTAGTTGTTGTTCAATATGCATTTATATTTTTTAGAAAAAACTTTCTTTAAAACTTGCTGTGGGTTTCCTTGTGCATGATCAAAAGCAAGAATTTTCCTTTGTCTTTGCTTCAACTTATTAGTGAAACTAACGGTACATTGTGAATTGATCATTGCCACTTTTATGAATCAAGCAGGGCGCCATTCATGTGCTAGGGCTGCTGGCATGAATGTGGTAGTTTCTGTGAGCAGTGGACTCATCTGTATGAAAGGTGACTGGATGTGACTGAGCCCTAGAGGACCGAGCTATGTCATGTGACAAGAACATTGGTTAGTCCACGTGCAGCTGACGGAGGGGAGGGAGTGGCGGAGGGGAGGGGTGCTGAGGGTTGCTGAACACAGCATGCTGATGCCCGTGCAATACCCACAGGCATTTCCTTTGTCTCTCTGCTCTTCCAGGGTGAATAAAGTGCATCTAATCAGTCGTAGCCGAAAGATTTAAGGAGGCTTTATGGTAGTTTTTTTCATGTAGAAAAAATTGAGAAGTTTTCCATTTAAGAAAGAGCTTTGCAAGTTATTAATTGCTAAAGAATGAAATAATTGCAAGAAGCCCTTGTTATTACATTTAATAATAGGAAGAAATATACTCTGTATCAGGGGTGGCCAAACTTGCTGACCCTCAGAGCCGCATATGATAGTCTTTGGAAATTTGAGAGCCAGGCATGTTGCTTGGGGCTCGGGGCTTCAGTCCTGGGAGTTGTGCCTGCTGGGTCATCAGCCCTGCGGTTGGGTCGTGGGGCTAGAGGCACCTGCTGGAGCTTGGGGCTTCTGCCCTATTGTGTGTGGGGGGGCCCTCCGGGCTTCAGCCCTGTGGAAAGTGCCTACCGGGGCTTGGGGCTTCGTAGCTGAAGCCTTTAGCCCTAACAGGTGCCTCCCACAGGGCTGAAGCCCCAAACTCCCTCTCCCCGTGCAGGGCAGAAGCCCCGAGCTCCCCTTCACCAGTCTGGTAGGTGGAGAATGGGGTGTGGGGTATGGGGGTCTCTGAGAGCCTCACTTGAACTGAAAAAAACTGCATGTGGTTTGCGAGCTGCAGTTTGGCTACGCCTGTTCTATCTTTTGACAGAGTTCCCTTGAATCTCAAATCTCAAATATTTGGCACCAATGTCATTTTGTAAAAGAACAAAACAAAATTTTAAAAACCTCTTTAGCATAATCTTAAAATGGAAACCTATACAAGAGGATGAAAATCCTTCCTAAAATTTGCTGTTAAAAGTATATAACATTTTGTATAAGAGAACCCATTATCTCTTTCCAAATGATGTTACTTTCATAAGGTGTGTTAAACAAGGGAAACTGGTGAGATGTTTCTCTCTCAATCCATGTACAAAATAAGGTTGTCTAGACACTTAGTCAAACTCCCAGATGATTCAAGTCCAGCTAATTAATTGTAGGAAAGTTTGAAAGAGACTGAAAATTACTCAAAATTCTTCAAATATGTGCTCTTTTAGGTGACCTGGGTTGTATTTTGGGATCAAAGAGACAAAGATGAGTAATTAAGAGGGTGTCCATTCTACATTTTATGTTGGCATAATTTATAGTAACTTCTTATGATTTATTTACCCGCCTGAGTGACATAAGGTACACAGACAGAAGCGCTGGTATGGACAGCACTGTGTCGGTGGGATAGCTTTTCCTGCTGACATAGCTTCTGCTGCTTGCGGGGAGCTGGAGTAGTTAAGCCAATGGGAGCACGCTCTCCCGTCAGCTTAGAATGGCTACATTACAGAATTTATAGTGGTGCAGCTGCATTAGTGCAGCTGTGCCATTGCAAACTCTAAAGTAGCCCTGCCCTCAATCTCTGAATTCTAGTGATGGGCTACTTAATGACTCTGAAGAACAGTTTCTTTGTAACCTGTTTTTATGTAACCTGTTTTGCTCAATTCAAGCAATTAGCTGTTCTGTGTTTCTTCTTAAAAGAAAATATCTGGCTAGAGGGAGCTGTTGAGCACTTTACAAATCTTTCTGACAATGGAGATTTTTTTCCTTAAGGTGTGGTTTGAATTTAAGCTTCTGTTTTTAAAAACTGCAAAGCACAAAAGCAAGGCAGTTGGGAGAGATTTCCTATAGGGTACAAATTGCAAATGTGTTTTATCCTTTGTGCAGTGTAAGGGGAAAAAAATACCTTGAATGTAAAACATGGTTCATACAAGAATTTACATATTGCCTGTCCCTTATTTTAGTTGTATCCAGGACACTCTGAGGAAGATTGATTTAGTGCTTTGTTTTAACAAAACTTTAAGCTTTTATTCACTTAATAAAAGAGAAAATGCTGATTACGAAGTCTTTGAATCAAAGACTTTAGAGCACTTCTTAATATCGGAAGTCTAATTTTTAATGACAAAGTATTCTTCAAATGCAGGTATCTTGGCTACTAGAGAAAGATATGTTAGAAACATCAACTTTTGCCTGCAGTTGTCTTTGCATTTCTTTATTAGCAAATTACATAAAGATAGTGTGTGACTGAGGGCAGTCCTTTTCTGTGATACTCTGACGTCACAGCGGAAGCTAAGGCAAAGTCTACACTCAAAAGTTAAGTTGACCAACTACGTTGCTCAGGGGTGTGAAAAATCCACACCCCTAAGTGACATAGTTGAGCCGATCTAACCATCACTGTTAACATAAGAACTTAAGTGATCTCTCTCCTGCCATTCAACACTACCCTCTGACAAAGAGAGGCTAGGGACACCATTCCTTAACCATCTTGGCTAATAGCATTAATGGACTTAACCTTCATGAATTTATCCAGTTCTCTTTTAAACCCTGTTATAGTCCTAGCCTTCACAACCTCCTCAGGCAAGGAGTTCCACAGGTTGACTGTGCTGTGTGAAGAATATCCTTTTATCATCTTGTTTGCTTTTTTGACTGCCACTGCACAGTGCATGGATGTCTTCAGAGAACTATCCACGATGACTCTAGGGTCTTTTTCTTGATGAGTTGTAGCTAAATTAGCCCCCAGCACTAAGTGGATGGAAAAATTCTTCCGTGGCCCTAGCTACCACCTCTTGGTGAGGCAAATTAAGTATGCTAACTGAGAACCTCTCCTATAGCTGTAGTGAGCGTCTACATTGAAGAGCTACAGCTGTACTGCTGCAGCTGTGACACTGTAACATTTCAATGTAGACATGTCCTAAGAAGGGCACTTAACCTCTGACTTTGCATGTCCTTGGATGTGGTTTTAAAAGAATTGTAGCAACATATTCTATTTAATTTCCAGGTGTGTTTAACACTGAGTGAGTAACTCATGGCTTGAAGACCAATTGTAGCTTAGTGTAAATGGGCCAGTCACCTTCCTTGGGACTGGGAGTATTATGTAGACAACATTTTTGTATCTGTGGAAGGAAGTTCTCAGTTTTTATCCTAAGCTAGTGCTGTTTCAGCTGTTGCTTGGGGCAGGTCTGGCAAGGCTGCATCTAAGTCCTCTGCATTTTAAGCCACAGGTGTTTCTGGGAAGTCTCTTAAACTTTATCTGTTGCTCAAGACAATAACAAACACGGATAACTTTAGCGGCTCTGTTCTAATGAGTTCAAAATACTCTACCTTAGATGCTTCACCTTTTAATGTAAGTGTACTAGCTTTAGCAAGAATTCTACTTTTGCATATTCTTATTCTGTATTTAGAAAAAAATGTCCTGTATAACCAGTATGGGAGAAAAGATGATGAGGGTGCATAAACTTTCACCAGTGCAAACGCAGCCCAAATTATTGTCTGACTTCTATTTGAAACACTTATTTCATATAGGGCAGACATATTTCAAGACTAGAAGTGGATATGTTGGCATTCCGTGGCTATTTCAGCAGGGAAGTCAAGGATTGACCATGGGAACTAAACTCCTCTCTTACAGCTAGTGATGGTTTCTCCAGGAAATGTGAAACCCATAGATAAGAAAGTGATGGAAGTCTTCACTGTTGTTGCTCATTGTGCATATATTCTGATGATAAAGGACCTCAGTTCCCAGAGTTGGCATCCCAACATCTTTTACCATGATCTGACTCCTATATGTAGGGCCCTACCAAATTCACAATCATGAAAAAAGACCATGAAATCTGGTCTTTTGTGTGCTTTTACCCTATGCTATACAGATGTCACAGGGGAGACCAGCATTTCTCAAACTGCGGGTCCTGGCTCAAAAGGGAGTTTGCTGGCGGCACAATATTGCCAGCCATTCTTCTGTGCTGCCTTCACAGCTGGGTGGTTGGAGAGTGGCGGCTATTGGCCAGGCGCCCAGCTCTGAAGGTGATGTCCCACCAGCAGCAGCGCAGAAGTAAGGATGGCAATAGCATACCATGTCACCTTTACTTCTGTGCCTGTTGCCTTCTGAGCTGGGCAGCCAGAGAGTAGTGGCTGCTGATTGAGGGCCCAGCTCTGCAGGCAGCAGCACAGATGTAAGGGTGGCAATATCATACCATGACATCTTTACTTCTGCACTGCTGCTGACGGTGGCTCTGCCTTCAGACCTGGGGTCCCGACCAGCAGCTGCTGCTCTCCAGTTGCCCAGCTTTGAAGGCAGTGCCGCCATCAGCAGCAGTGCAGAATTAAGGACAGAAGTAAAGCAATCCCCCACATCCCTCTACAATAGCCTTATGACACCCCACCAACTTCTTTTTGGGTCAGATCCCTACAATTACAACACCATGACATTTCAGGTTTAAGTAGCTGAAATCATGACATTTATGATTTTTAAAATCCCATGACTGTGAAATTGACCAAAATGGACCATGAATTTGGTAGGGCCCTACATACAAAAAAACAAGGGGAGACATCACAGAAAAACTGAGGAACTTACCTGCTCAAAATAATCAAGGGAGAAGTCAAAAGAACTCCACTACTCCTTCTTACTACATCTGTCTTCTCACCCACAGCACAAGAATATCTCCAGGGATGGGGGAAGTTTGGGAAACATATTTTAAAACAGGACAGCTGTGAGAGCACCCACAAGTGTACTCCCATTACTCTCAAGCACAGTCTTATATCTGCAATTTCTGAAAGCTTATTACTTTGTGGTGACCAAAATGTAATATATTGAAAACAAATGCTTTGTTTTGGATAGAATGTGGAATTCACTGCTGCTTGAGGTTAAGATGCAAATATAATTAGAATTTTTAAAGATTTTTTTTTAAAGTACTCACCTTAGAGCAGTGATTCCCAAACTGTGGGGTGGGGGTGCAGCAAGGCCCAGGCCAGCCCCCATGGCGGGGTGGGGAGGCTGCACTGCCCAGCCCGGCTTTGCTCCGGCTCTGCTCCTCACCCCAGCACCGCCACCCAGCCTTAGCCCTGGGCTGTGGTCCCACTCCTGGCCCCAAACTCACCCCCATCTGTGGCCCAGGCTTCAGCCTCTGGCTCCCGGATCAGCCATGGTTCCCAACTGTGGTGGAAGGGAGAAGGGGGGCGGGTGGACAGTGGTAAGAGGGGATACCAGGTAAATAATTTGGGGACCACAGCCTTAGGGCATCAGGTGATGCAGGCAGGATAATGGTTTGCTTAGAAGCTGCCTTATGCTCCCACCAACAAAATACCCAAATTCTGCAGGGTACTGTATCAGCAGCAGCTGGCATACTGCATTTCTTCATGTCTGTGTCATGATGTCCCTCCACTCTTTCTGCCTGCTTAAAAGGGGAAGCGTGGATTTTTAAAAAAAATTACAGGAGCCATGCTTTCCAGTACCAGTTCAGATGTCAAAGGGCAATGTAATGTACTGCAGCCAAACAGTTTGTGGATCTAGCTTTAGACTTAACAGTATTGTGTTTTTGAGATGTACATTGGCATAGACAACTCTTCTGTTTTAGAGTTTTTAAAACTCTTCTTGTGTTGAAATGGTTTAGCTGTTGAAATAGATGCAGTCACATAGGGAAAGTGCATCTTAGTTATCATTTTTTAAGAGATCTCTAAGAATTAAATTAGCTTTTGAAAGTATTAGACCTTATATTAGCTGTGTATGTGTTTTGGATGTCTTCACAGAAATTTAGAAAAGGAACCAAGCTGTATCATGTTCTACAACAAATTTAGAGGTCAGAAAATTCCCACACAGTAATATCCAACTTTCTCCTATGATGTGCAGTAAAGTTATATTCTCTAATGAATATATATACTTACACTGTTTGTGTGAAACTCAAATTTTCACTGAATGAGTCTACTTTTCAGAACATTTCTTTCTGTGTGGATGTAGGGCATGGGAAGGTGACATAATGCAGGTTTATTAGGCGTCTTATAACATTTACAAAATCAAACTGTGAAATAAATGAAGGGTTCTGGGAGAGCCCTTACAGCTATTGCATCACTTACCAAGAATAGAAACTTTACTGCATAAGACAGCTTGTCTGCAGTGTGGAGAGACTTGATAAATTAGTGTTTCCAGAGAACGATGGCCACTTGTTATGCATTTTAGCTAATAGCTTTTTATTCTAAAATCTAGTGCAAAATGAAGTAGTAGGTTTTTCCTTCCATCTCAAAGGATATTTAGCGATTTATAGTATAGACATTAAGACTGTAGTTTTGCAAAAAAAGAAATTCATGACTAATTGACAATACAAATTAATACTGATAATATACTCTTGTATTTGGGGAGGCTGTGGAGGAATTTTCTTTTGCACAGCATGAGGTGATCTGACTGCCATTCATATCAAATCAGTTTTTAAAAAAAATCCATTATCAAACATAAATCGTAATTGTACAATGCAAGCAGAACATCATGCTAATCTAAATCAATGTAAAAATTCCTACTCCTTTAAATAAAAGGTTTGTTCTACATTTTCCCCCCTTCTCCTTTGTGAAATCTTAGTCAAGATACCAGCAAGGGAGCGTGTTTGTATTCCAGTGGTGTAGCTGAACCAGACAGGTCTGCAGCACAGCATTTTATTTTTAGACTCTAGGTTGCCATTTTTATCCTGTAAAAATATTCATCAGCGTCTGGGTGACAGGCCATCACTTTTTATAAAGGTGTCAGAGAGATCAGATTTTTTTCACCTCTGTCCTCTCCTTTTAGGTTGTGCTGTATACAAGTCTTGAGGGGGATGGGGAGCTTGATTTCAATTCATGCATTAGATTCTTGAATTCACAGATCTTTAGCGTCACACAGTTCATTCATCTCCTTCTGTACGCAGCTGCTTACGCAGCTCCACTTATTGTGTATTATGGGTGAACTGTTCTCGTGCATAGAGCTGAAGGCATGTGAAGGGAAAAATAAGTGGATTGTGATGTCTAGTTATGTCTCCCCAGTCTGACCTCCATCTCTGTTCCCCAAAAAGCACATTGATCTTAAAGTGGTATTTCTTTTGAAAGAGAGAGGTTTTTTATCCTTTGTGAAAAACACAAACTTGGGATGTATAAGGGATACAGATCTGTATGGTTAAGAAGCCATTCTGGATATTTTGGAACAGTATTCTATTGTGATAGACAAACTATTGTGACGTGATGTGACATTTCATATTTTGGGATACTGTGAAGTGGCTAGTACACTCTGGTAAAAGAGTATTTAATACCACCCCATTAGTCTTTGTTTCAAGGGACATTTTAGGCTGGTGGTGCGATCTTAAACTATGGGATAACCTTCCAAGGGAAGTAGTGTAAATCTTATTACTTGAAATACTAAAATTGTATTGGGCTAAGCCAGGGGTGGGCAAACTTTTTGGCCCAAAAGCCACATCTGGGTTTAAAATTGTATGAAGGGCCAGGTAGGGAAGGCTGTGCCTCCCCAAACAGCCTGGTCCCGCCCCCTATCTGGTCCCCTCCCACTTCCCGCCCCCGACTGCCCTCATCGAACCCCTGACCCATCCTACCCCCCGCTCCTTGTTCCCCAACTCTTCCCTCCAGAGACCCCCAATCACCCCTCAGAACCCCACCCCCATCCAACCTCCCTGCTCCCTGGCCCCTGATTGTCCTGGCCCCTAGCCACATCCCCTGACAGGCCCATTGGGACTCCCACATCCTTTCCAACCCCTCTGTTCCCCATTCCCTGACTGCCCCCTGAGATCCTCCGGCCCCCTTACCACGCTGCTCAGAACAGCATGTCTGGCTCGGAGCCAGACATGCTGCCACCAGGGGTGGCTCTAAGGTTTTGGCTGCCCAAGTGCGAAAGTTCCATGGCACGCAAGTGGGAGGTCTGTGGCTGCTGTGGATTTGGTGGAGTTTCTGCAGAAGGTCCACGGGTCCAGCAGCCTTGTTGTCCTTGCCACCAAAATGCTACCAAATCCACGGCAGCCGCAGGCCTCCCACCGAAATGCCGCCAAAGACAGCCTGACTGCTGCCCTGATGGTGAAAGTCAGGCTGTCCCCTGCGGCTTGCCGCCCCAGGCACGTGCTTAGAGTGTTGGTGCTTGGAGCTGGCCCTGGCTGCAATGCTGATCCATCGGAGCATGCAGCCCTGCCTCCCAGAGCGCTGCTTGTGCAGTGTGCTGAGGCTGCGGGGATCGGGGGGGAACTGCGGGGGAAATGGGAGGAGATAGCCTCCTCAGCTGGGAGCTTGGGGGGCCGGTCATAATTAGCCCGCGGGCCGTAGTTTGCCCACCCCTGGGCTAAGCACTAGAAACTACATTGCAAGGAGAAGTCCTTAACTAGATGACCTAATAAGTCTCCTCCCTATCATTTTATAATTCATTTTATTGAGAGCAGTGTGCTTGACATGACACTAACAAATATGTTCCTCCCCACAAGGAGTTACACAGTATACTTTAGACAGGCTGTACAGTTCAGGCACACAAAGTACACTAATGGTACGTAGTCACGAGCAGAAATTTTGGAATTTTATATAGGCAATCATTGACAGGCTTTGTGGGAGAAGTAGGTTTTAGGGTGAGATTGTGAGAAGAGATATATTTAGTGTCTGTATTTTTGGATTGTAAGCTCTGAGGTAGGAAACATCTTTTTGTAGTATTTCTACAAGTACAGAGGTGTTCTACTCAGTGAATGGTGTTCCTAAGCACTACCACAATGTAAATAAAACACACATGAAGTGATTTAAAGCGATGATTTCCATGGAGGAGTCCATAGGAAAATTAATGGCATTTTGAAATGGCTAGGTAGAAGCATTCTGAAAAGTGCAAAAG
Source organism: Dermatemys mawii (assembly GCA_007922305.1). Taxonomy (NCBI): domain Eukaryota; kingdom Metazoa; phylum Chordata; order Testudines; family Dermatemydidae; genus Dermatemys; species Dermatemys mawii. The sequence goes on from ML677332.1 coordinate 31,684,393, forward strand.
CAGTTTGAGAGAGTATACTCTGCCATGAGTGGCACTTCTGTTACATAAGGCAAGAAACCACCTCTTCAGGGGTTGAAAGTTGCATGATTTTTGTATGCAGGTGATGTTACTTATATTTTCTGCTTCAATAAAATTATATTCTGAACAGTTGTCTTTTCAGACTTTTTTCCATGGATGTCATGGAGTCATAAAAATGTAGGGTTGGAAGAGATATTCCTGGGGGAATTTTGTTCCACTGCTCAATGCAGAATTTTGCAGAAATTAGGTGTGTGCACAGAATTTTCATTCCACCATAGAAATGGGCTGCAGTGCTGCTAGCTGCCACTAGGAGCCACTGGACCCTGCAGAGCACAACTTGCACAGAGAAGACACTGCTGTGGGGAGGGAGAGGGAGCTAGACGGTTTCTGGCAGCTGCAATTCCCTGCATGTCCGGAGCAGGTGTGAAAGTAGATTTACTGACTTACCGGTATGGGGGCTGGGGCGGGGCCGCGGGCAGAAGGGGCAGGACTGGGGATCAGAGTGCTCCCCCCTACCGGAGTAGCGGCGGGGCTCTGTGGGCTATTTAAAGGGCCTGGGGCTTCCCTGCTTCTACCGCCCTGGTCCTTTTAAATAGCCACTGGAGCCCTGGGGTAGTGGTGGCAGGGTTGACAGGCTGTTGGCAGTGTCTGCGATAGGATTGGCAACTTTCTATTTGCATAATATTAAACAACCTTGCCACGCCTCCGTTCACTCCATTGCCCCTCCCTCTGTCACTTGCTCTCCCCCACCTTCACTTACTCACTCATTTCACCAGAGTGGGAGAGGGGATGAGGGCTCTGGCTGCTCTGGGGTGGGGCCAGGGATGAGGGGCTTGGGGTGCAGGAGGGGGCTCCAGGCTGGGGCAAGGGATTGGGTGCAAGAGGGGGTGAGGGCTCTGTATGGGTGTGCAGGCTCTGGGGTGGGGCCAGGGATAAGGGGTTTGGGGTACAGAAGAGGGCTCTAGGCTTGGGCAGGGTGTTGAAGTGTAGGGTGAGGGCTCTGGCTGGGGGTGTGGACTCTGGGGTGTGGGGTACAGAAGGGGACTTGAGTTGCGGACTCCAGTAGGTTCGTACCTCAGGCAGCTCCTGGGAAGCAGTGATATTTCCCTGTGGCTCCTTGGTGGAGGCATGACCATCTGGCTCTGTGCTTTGCCCGTGTCTGCAGGCGCTGCCCCTTCAGCTCCCATTGGCTGCGGGTCCTGGTCAGTGTAGCTGCTGAGCTGGTGCTGGGAGCAGAGGCAGCGTGCAAAGCACCCATGGCCATTCCATGGCCTAGGAGGCCGAGGGAGATGTCAGCAGCTTCCCAGGAGTCGCGTGGAGCTGGGAGGGAGCCTGCCTTCACTGCCAACCAGACTTTTAATGGCCCAGTCAGCCGTGCTCTCTGGAAAGGAGGTTTGGGTGTGTTGGCTGGGGGGGGCTCCCATGGCTGGGACGTGTGGGGGAGGGCTTGAGAGTTTCTGGCCACCTCATTGGGCTTGGGGGCGGGGTTGAGGATAAGGGAGCAGAAAAACAAGAACTAGGTTTCATAGGGGTTTCTTTAACTCTACTCCTCGGGGAATTTTTGTGTACGTCTGTATTGTTACAGACATACTTGCTAAAAGATATTTTGAAATAAATTACCAAAATAATTGAAACTGGCATGATTATGTAGTTTTATTTTGACCAATAAAATTTGCAGATTTTAATTTTAGACGCAGAATGCCCCTAGGAGTAAAGAGACTTCGAGAGATCATCAAGACCAGCCCCCTGCTCTGAGGCAGGACCAAATAAACTTTTACCATTCCTGATAGGTGTTTGTCCAACCTGTTCTTAAAAGCTGCTAAGGATGGGGATTCCACAACTTTGTTTCAAAACTGATTCCAGTACTTAACTACCCTTATAGCTGGAAAGATTTTCTTAATATCTAAACTAAATCTCCATTGCTGCAGATTAAGCCCATTAGTTCTTGTCCTTCCTTCAGCAGACATGGAGAACAATTGATCACCCTCCTGTTTCCAACAGCCCTTAACATGTTTGAAGATTGTGATCAGATACCCCCTCAGTTTTATTTTTCAAGATTAAACATGCCTAGTTTTTTAAAATCTTTCCTCATCGATCAGATTTAGAAAACCTTTTTTTTGTTGATCTCTGGACTCTGTCCAGTTTGTCAATGTCTTTCCTAAAGTGTGGCACCCAGAATCAGACCTAGTACTCTAACTGAGGCCTCTCTGGAGCCAAGTAAAGTGGGGCAATTACATCCCCCGTCTTATATACGACACGCCTGTTCATACACCCCAGAATATTATTCTTTTTCACATCTGCATCACATTGCTGACTCATTCAGTTTGTGAGCCATTACAACCCGCACATCATTTTCAGCGGTACTTAGCCATTTTGTAGTTGTACATTTAATTTTTCCTTCCTAGCTGAAGTACTTTGCACTTATCTTTTGAATTTCATCTTGTTGATTTCAGACAATTCCAGTTTGTCAAGAGCATTTTGAATTCTAATCCTGGCCTCTGAAGTGCTTGCAACTTCTCCTCGCTTAGTGTCGTCTGCAAATTTTATAAGCATATGCACCACTCCATTGTCCAGGTCATTAATGAGAATATTGAATAGCACTGGATCTAGGACTGACCCGTGTGGGACACCTACCAGATATGCCTTCCCAATTTCACATCCAGCCATTGATAACTGCTCTTTGACTATGATCTTTCAATCAGTTGTACACCCACCTTATCTGCCCCATATTTCTCTAGTTTGCTTATGAGAATGTCATGTGGCACTGTGTGAAAAGCCTTACTGTAACCAAGATATATCACATCTAATGCTTCCGTGTATCCAGTAGGCTAGTTAAAGAAAGAAATTAGGTTGGTTTGGCATGAATTGTCTTTGACAAATCTGTACTGGCTGTGTGTTATGCCCTTATCCGCTGGATATTTACAAATGGATTGTTTAATAATTTGTACCAGTATATTTCCAGATATTGAAGTTAGGTTGCCCTCTTTGTTCCCCTTTTTAAAGATAGATCCTAAGTGTGCCCTTGTCCAGTGCTTTGGGACCTCACCTGTCCTCCTGAAGTTCTTGAAGATAATCACTAGCAGTTCCAAGATTGCTTCAGCTAGTTCCTTAAGCACCATGGGATGAATTTCATCAGGCCCTGCCAATATGAATATATCTAATTTCTGAACTATTTTTTAATCTGTTCTTTCCCTGTTTTGGCTCATGTTTGTTAGGTATTTAGTCATCATTAATCCTTTTAGTGAAAACTCAAGCAAAATAGACATTAAATACATCTGCCTTCTTGATATCATCAATTATTAGCTCTTCTTCCCTGCCAAGTAGAGGACTTACGCTTTTTCTTCCTCTTTCCTTTGCTCCTAATGTGTATTTAAAGAACCTCCTCTTATTGTCTTCTATATCCTTGCCTACATGTAACTCATCTTGTGCTTTAGCCTTTCTGATATGTCTCTACATGTCAGTGCTATTCTTTTGTACTCCTTTTTAGCAATTCATCTGTTTCCACTATTTGTAAGATTCCTTTTTCATTTTCAAGTTATTAGAGAGTTCCTGATTGAGCTGTATTGGCCTCCTGCTGTTCTTCCCATCTTTCCTCCACACTGGGATAGTTTGCAGTTGTGACTTTAATATTCCCTCCTTAAGAAACTAACAGTTCTCCTGAACTCCTTTATCCCTTTGTCACTCTGGAGTTGTGCCATAGGTGGGCTCAAAGTAACTTATTGTTTGATCTGTTGAAATGGAGACACGTTTGAATGGCTTGAATAAAAATGTTGAGGTGAGAATAGAGCTTGATTTTTCACGCACCAGTAATTGTCTAAAATCTTTGTGTTGTTATGTAACGTGTTGTATGTTAACTGCTCAGAATATTTTAATTCATGGTGTTTTTTAGTTGTCGAGGAGACGACTGAAAATCTGAGTCTGGTTCTAGAGGAGGGCAGTAGGAAGTATATATTTTTAAAAAAATACAAGAACTGTCTTTCATCTTACTTCCTCTCCAGCTACTTCCTATCTCCTTTCATCTTTAAACTCCTCAAATGTGCTGCCTTCATTTGTTGCCTCAAGTTTCCATCTTGCATACCCTGCAATCTGATTTCTACCTTCTCTGTTCCAGTGAAATTGCCCTTACCTAGGTTTCTTTCCTCTCCTGGCCAAATTTCATGGTTTCTATTCCATTCTCATCCTCCTTGAGATGCTTGCTTCTTTTGACACTGATCACTTCTTCCTACCTAACATCTTATTATCCCTTAACTTTCATGATACTGCCCTCTCCTGATTTTCCCACCTCTCTGGCTGTTCCTTAAGCGTCTCTTTATTCATGGATCCTCTTTCTCTTCTCTCTCCACTTTCTGAAGTGATCTCACAGGGATGTGTCTTATGCTCCCTGTTTCTCTGTTGAAGATCTCACTGCTAGGACCTAAGCTATCATCAGTACATTGACTTATCGGTCTGCCTTCCTGTTTCCTTCAATCCAATCTCACATCTCAGTGTGTAGGAAGGCAAGGAGGGAAGTCAAGATGACTACCAAATTGTAAGCCTGGGTGACATGGTGGATGGTGCTGTTGTTCATGGTTACACTCTGCTACCTCAGGCCTTGGTCCCTCCTGTTCTCTCCCTGAGGCACGTAAGTTTGGTCTCCTGTGAGTTGTACAACTTTGCTCAAATTTCGTTTGTTGGGGTTAGTGTGTAGGTGCTGGGTGATGTTGGTGGCCTGTAATATACAGGAGGCCAGAGTAGATAATCTTGAGGTCCTTTCTGGCCTTAGACTCTGACTCTGACCTCTTCATTTTAGAGATTATGAACTCTGTTTTGTCCATGCTGAGCTTGATATGATGAGTCATCCCAGATCAGGAGTGGAGAAATCTATCTGAGTTGTTGGAATTGGGATAGTGATGAATTCCATGAAAATGTCGAGGGTGCTGAAAGGTAGGTTGTGTGAGGAGAAGTAAGGGACCAAGAACGGAGCCCTAAGGGACTCTCATTAGAAGAGGAGGAGAGTGGAAAGCAGAATGTAGATTAGAAAAGTGTGTGTGGTTTTAGATGTTTGTTTTCGATTGTTGTAATATCCTCCAATGAAGATAATCATGTACTGAATACAAAACGACTTAGATGTAAGACTAGAAATGAAGATTCTCATTGTATGAGAAAATAGATTGAATATTTGAGGAATGCATGGCTTTGAGACATCAAACTAGGCAACTCTAGTCCCCTTCGGTTCAGCTAGTATTGGTGAAATTTGCATGGTGAATATAGTCCTCAGCTGAGTGGCTTTGATATCAATGGTTTTAGTAAAATCTTTTTTGCAAATGATCATTATCTAAATGTTTAATCTTGCAGGTTGTCAATTTTGTATGATGCTACCATTTTTAAAATTTACTTCTAAATGAAATTAGTGTAGACTTGTAGGTCACTCTTCTTTCTTTGTGTTCCACAAGCTAAAGTTAAATTTATTTTGAATAATTTGAAGAAAATGAATCCCGTGATGAGGTCACTGAAGGGTAGTTGTGTGTGGAAGACGGGACCAAGAACAGAGCTATGGTAGCAAATAGGTGGCTGAGTCTGGGAACTGAACCCCATTCTCTAGCCCAGGGATCGGCAACCTTTGGCCCGCGGCCCACCAGGGTAAGCCCCTGGCAGGCCGGGCCAATTTGTTTACCTGCTGTGTCCACAAGTTTGGCTGATCGCGGTTTCCACTGGCTGCGGTTTGCTGCTCCAGGCTAATGGGGGCTGAGGAAAGCGGTGCGACCCAAGGGATATGCTGGCCACTGCTTCCTGCAGTCCCCATTGGCCTGGAACGACAAACCACAGTCAGTGGGAGTTGCGATCGGCCAATCCTGCAGATGAGGCCGGTAAACAAGTTGGCTTGGCCCACCAGGGGGCCTACCCGGCAGGCCGTGCACCAAAGGTTGGCAATCCCTGCCTAGCCTGACTACTCAACGCATGCTCATTAGGCTGTTGGACTGAGCGTTCTGTTTACATGTATATCTTACGTCTTGTATAGAAATACTTTTCCTGTGTGGAAAAAACCAATACAATTTCTAGGTTTTTATTCAGTGCCCATAATTTTTCTGCCTAGTTATTAGCTATTTAAATGAGTAAAATCAGTAGTGGAAGTCACATTTGTCTTATTTTTGCACCAAGTTTTCTGTTTTTCTTTAATAAAAATGCAGGGAGTTGCTGCTGTCTTATTAACTTGCAGTCTGCATGCTTATCGTCTTTGTTCTTTGTTAAATATGAGCTGGCATGTGTTAGACTACGTTAGTGTTCACTCTTAGGGACTTCAGTGGTTTCTAAATTTGGCATTGCTAAACCGGTGCCCTGTTTGCTTGAATCAATTGGGGCTCCTATTTTTAGCAACAAAAGGGAATTGAAATAGCAATTTTCTTTCCATGTAATAGATCCCCAAGAGGAATACTGATGTAAGCTCTGTCATTCTGTGTTCTCCCCCTCCCCAAAAGCACTCAGACGAAAGGCAGCTGTCACGGTTTGCGGCAGTATTAATCTTTAATCAATCGAGTGTTTTCTGCATTCAGGTGTTCAGGGAAAAAAGGGTCACGAGGAGGATCTGCCTAGAATAACTAAGCACTCATGCATGGGCTGTGCAGTCAGAATCTGGTGGGTAACTGCAGGGAACAGACAGAGCAGCTAAAAATAGTGTTTGCTTTCAGTGTTTCTCCAGTCTATTTTTGATACTTGATTTTGATAAGGTTGATTGGGTTCTTACTAAAAATAACTGTTCCTAGCAAGTTAAGGACAAAAAGTAGAATATTTTTAACTAACACAGACTAAAGTACTTTCCTTGGCTGCAGATAATTTGGGAGCTAGGCATTGGTCAGTTGCCAGTGTTTTATATAATCTGTAATAATGAGACGCTACTTAGTGCCAAGCGGGGATAGTCTTTATTCTTGCCAGCTTCTTTTCTCCCAGAGGGCTGACGTATTCTTGGTACAGTGTTCATATTATTCTGTAGCTGAAGACTCTTCAGATTCATCAGACATCTATGATATTGACGTTCACACCCATGTTAAGCTTTCTACTGCTGTGATGTTCCTGTGAACTGCACTGCTGCAAAAGAAAAAAATCGGTTTTAGTTTATTTTGTTTAGTGCTGAAACCTGCATTAGCTCGGGCACTTGTGAAATAACACACAACCTGGCTTGCACCTAGTTTTAATTGAATGATGTAGGTCTTTAAAAACAGTGATCTGACCATGACTAGCTCCTGTACATCATGCAGAGCAGTGGCTATTCACAAATATAAATCTTTCCCCATGCACTGAAGACAGCTTCTGTTGTAGCCACTTCACGCTCATATTTTTCTCTCATCCCTGTATTTCATGACTTGTCAAAGTCATGCTTCGCAGCAGTTGAGAACACGGAGTGCCACATTCTGTGGGTCTGAATTGCAGTCTGGGCATGTGGCCGAGCTTTCGTCTTTAGGTTCCGTTTCTGTTAGTTAAGCTGCTTCCTTATAGGTCCTGTGTTTCTTCTTTGAGTGCTTGCTCATGTCGATTCTGTTCTAGGTGTGTGTGCGCCCACATACACGATCATCAGAGATTTTTGCCTTAGCAGTTTCCATAGGGTCAGCAGTGGCACCCCCTTGAGTGGCGCGCTCATGCGTCGGTATATCAGGTACTGCCGACCCTAAGCCCTCTCAGTTCCTTCTTACTACTCATGGTGGTTGGGCTAGCGATTTTGTCTCTTCTGACTTTGAGCCCTAGGGCCTTGTTTATAATAGTACTATTATAAAGTGTAATTAGAAGTTAGAGTCCCATCAGGGACTTCACCTCAGTCTCCGGTGTTTAAACCCTGCTTGGACTGCAACAGGCTTATTCCTGTTAATGCCCCCTACAGCAGTTGCCTCAAATGCTTGTGGGGAACATGTGAAGGACAAGTGTTGTATCTGTAAAAGCTTTTGACCCAGGAAGAGCATGATATCCATTTGAGGCTGCCCTCCGACAGGCTTCTGAGCTACCCTGGGTGGACTCCACCCATAGTATCTTGGCCTCGGTGTGTAGTGCATCCCCAGCACCGGTCTTTCCGTTGCCAAAGACCAAGAAACATGGCTCCCCTGCACCAGGCAGGAAAGGCCATCGGGTATCTGGCAAAGGATCCTGTTTGGGCTGCCTGCCCACACAGGAGCCACACGTATGGGTGCCTCCCCAGTGGAGACCCTTAGCCCCTCAGAGGAGCCACTGCTGACTTCTGGGAGTGGTAAGGGAACCCAAACTTGTGTCGGAATCAACGTCTTCCCGGGCTCTCCTGACGCCTAGAAAGCAGAGGCCTCTACCAGTGATGGAGGAAGCAGCAAAGGCCCCCGACGAGGGCAAGCCAGCCAACAAGACCCCCCACCCCCAGAGGGCAGTTGCGTGCCGCTGATCTCCTGAGTTGAGGCAGTGCTCTCCAACTCTGTGCTGCAGGTCTCCAGCTTCACAGCCCAGATCCTCAAGGGCTAACCCCTAGATCATCGACATCATGTTCAGTCTCTGCCTTCTCGATGCAGGTTGCCTTTGGGGAGGCGCCAGTCTCTGTATTATTAGCACCGTTCACCCTCCCGCCAGTTGTCTTCTCAGCGTAGGTCACCGTCACCAGCTTCGTGGGAACTGTCTCCATCTCTGACAAATGCAGGCATCGACAGCTCCAAGGTGGTCACCAGAAAAGGCTTCCTCTGGCACAGAAGGGCAGTTTAGCCCCTTGCCGCATCACTGGTGCGATTGGGCCTGTAAGTTCGAGTCCCTCCCACAAGATCTGGCCCAGGAATTTGGCAACCTGATGGAGGAGGATACCACACCAGCAAGGTGCTCCCTTCAAATGGCGTGGCATGCAGTTGACTCAGTGGCTACAGTAGTCGTATCAGCAGTGGTCATGAGGCACAGCTCCTGGCTTCAGATCGCTGGCCTCTCCCAGACATACAAACCTCAATCCAGGGTCTCCCATTTGATGGGAATCTACTCTTTGTGGAGCAGATAGATGTTGGGTTGAAGGGCACTTGGGGAACCCTTTGCTCGCTGGGTATGCATACGCCACAGTCTGCAAGGAAGCAGTTCCGGCTGCCCTTGCTGCCAAGGCCTTGACAGCCTCAACAGGGGTCTGCAAGGAGAAGGGATAGACACATGAGCTTTAGTCATCGCCACCCTTCTTCCTTCTGCTCACTCACACAGCCTGGTCTGGCAAAGTATCCAGGGGTATCCAAAAATGCTAGTTTTGAGGATGGGGCATCGCTTTTGAGCATAGTCATCCCCCTCCCCCCTGTATCCACCTGGTTATTTCCTCAGCTATCTCCGTCCTAACCGTTCGGCTGGTCGAGGGTCACCTTGGACCTCTGGATGCTAGAAATAGTATCTTGGGTCTATACCCTGCAATTCTCGGGCCTCCCCTTTCTCTGCTCCTCTTCAGGGGCTCTGCTCATGAGCAACTCCTTGTTCAGGAGATTGAGAAGCTACTTTACTTGAGGGTGATGGAGGAGGTCCCTCGGAACATGGAAAGAAAGGGGTTCTACTCCCACTACTTCCTAATCATGAAAGCAAAAGGGGGTCTCAGACCTATTCTAGACCTGCGACGCTTCAATAAGTCTCTCTCATTAAGCTGAAGTTTTGCATGGTCTCTCTTTGCCTCCGTCATTCCCTCCGGGAGACTGATATGCTGCTCTCGACTTGAAGGATGCTTATTTTCAGATGTTTCCTCAGTTTTATAGTGGGTGGACACCATTTCTAGTTCATGGAGCTGTCCTTCAGCTTCTCCTCAACCCCAAGGATGTTCACAAAATGCATGGCACCAGTGGCTGCTTACCTGAGATGTCAAGGAGTCCAGATCTTCCTGTATCTGGACAATTGGCTCATCAAGGGCAGATCTCCAGAACAAGTGCAGAGGAGCATCAATTTGGTGTGCTCCGCCTGGGCCTGTTGATGCATGACAAAGAAGTCCACCTTATGGCCAGTGCAACAGATAGAGTTCATAGGAGCGATTCTCGACTCCATGTGAACCAGAGCCTTCCTTCCAGAAGTGCAGAACTCTACTGCTATTCTGCAGTGTGATTGCACTCTACGGAGTTATGCTAAAGCATGAATAACTTATGACTTGCCCATGTCTAACAGTGAAGACAAAGTCAAAGGTCAAGTCTGCCTTCAGACATGCACTGAGGCTTAGATAGGTATCTTAGATAGGTATCCTGGTTTTAAGTCATGTCCGCCCTGATTTCCCATGTAAAGAACCACCCGCTCACCACGGCTTGCATCTGCCTGCGATTGTTAGGCCACATCACCACATGTACTTAATGGTCAGTCATGCTCTGCTCCATCTCTGGCCTCTGCAAGTGTGGCTGGCGTCGATCTACATTCCAAGTAGACATGACATAGACCAGGTAGTCAGGGTGCTTGATCGCTTCCGGTCATCCCTGGATTGGTAGTTGGATCCTGGGTCAGTGCTGGAGGGAGTTCCTTTTGTGTCCCTGTTGCTGACCCTGGTGTCTGATGCTTCAGATCTGGGCTGGGGAGCCCAACTGGGAGAGCTGAGCACCCAGAGCCGCTGCTTGCAGGACGATCTGGCCCTCCATATCAACATCAGGGAGCTCAGAGCGGGTGCCCTGGCCTCCAAGGCTTTTTTGCCCCACTTGAAGGGCAAGGTGGTGAAGGTCCTGATGGACAATACCACAGTGATATATTACATCAACAGGCAGGGCAGAACCAGATTATTGGCCCTTTGCCAGGGATTTCTCTGCCTTTGGAACTTTTGTATGTGGCATGCCATTTATCTGGTAGCTATGCACCTGCCTGGGACCAGGAATATATTAGCAGATTACTTCAGCAGGACCTTCTCGTCTTGCCACAAGTGGTCACTCCTTCTGGAGGTGGTGAGTACAATCTTTCAGATGTGGGGAATCCCCAGCTGGACTTGTTTTGATCGTTATCCAGTGGATCATTATCCAGTGGTTGGATTTCAGGAACTTTGTAGCTCTCCCCTTGGCAGTGGAGAGATTGTGATGAATGTGATGTTTAAGAACTTCATCAGTTTTTTTCTTGAAGCAATTGATGAAATGATCAAATGTGTGATTTTTGTTGCTATGGAACTCATTGCTGTAGTATTGGAGTGCTTCCCAAACATAGTGAATTTATTTTCACATCACCCTGTGAGTAGAGTGGGAATTAGTCCAATCATACAGATGTGAAACTGAAGCAGAGAGATTATGGCCATAAATACCTACTAATTTTGCGTGCCCAGCTTGGACGCCAAAGACCTGGTTTTGCAGAGTACTTAACATGTTTTCCCAGAAAGCTCTGCTCTAGGAATTACTTTGGGGAAGTTCTATGGCCTGGGTTATATAGATTAGCCAGACTATGATCCCTTCTGACCTTGGAATCTGAGAATCTGTGAAACGTTATAAAGCAGTTTGTATTGAAAATACATCTTCCACTGATTTCAGTTTCAGCTGTGAGTGCTCTGTATTTCTGCAGATCAGACGCTAGGGAATCAAGTTGGGTACCCAGAAAATGAGGAATACAAATTAGTGTCCATCTATGGAAAAGTTTGGTTTAAGTAACTTGCCTAGCATCACCTAGGCATTCTGTAGCAAAGGCAAGGATTGAATCAGGTTCTCCAGGACAGCATTTGACTGTCATATCTGTAAGACTCTTCTTTCTCTTCATGTAATACTCTCCCTTATTCACACTACATACCTTCCAACTTCTGTAACAAATGAAACAGAGGTCCTACAGACAACTCTCCTTCACTATACAACATAAATTTAATCTCCATAGTAGATCTGTCCTGTGCAGGTAATGTGGAAAAAAATAGTGTGTGATCATTTAATTAGACTGTGTCATAGTGTGTATGCACGGTGGGTAGAAATAAGGTTGCACGTGTAACCTCAATTCTGGCATTTTCCAACTTTTGAGTGTTTGACTTGAGTTAATGTTGTTGTAATATCTTTCATATGTGTAACATGATAGCTTTTTAAAAAAGCAAAGTGAAAAAATAAGTTCTGTTGTGTGGCATCATATGGCTCATCAGCAGGGCTGGAACCTTTAGATCCTCCATATGCATCTGCTATTTGAACTAACAAAGTAACATAGCTTGTCATTCTCTGTATGGAGCAGCATTGGAGGGAAATGGCGTAGTTTGCTTGTGGGTTTCAGAGATATTTGCTAACAGAAGAATGATGAGTCTCAGGAATCTTGGGTTCCATTCCAGAGAGGGAAACGAGAGACCGTTCTGTCTGTTCTCGTCTTCTCTGCCCACTGCCTACTTGCTTCCAAGCAGGACTCTTTCTGCCCCATTCTCTTTCAGCCTATCCCAGTCCTGGCTTCTCCTTACCCCTGGCTTGTACCAGTACCATTACCAGTACCAGCCAGTACCATTCTTCTTCGAGTGCTTGCTCATGTCCATTCCATGTTAGGTGTGTGTGCGCTAAACTGCTGTAGGAAGCCTGTGGTGGTCAGTGACCCCTACTCCAGTTGTTTAAGGTGTATGGGGGAGTCTCACATTAGTAACAGATGTCGCAGCTGCAAGAGCTTTAAGCCTTGCACTAAGAAGGAGCAGGACATCTCACATAAAGCACTCTTTATGGAGTCTGCACTGGCACTGGCGCAGCCAGATCGGATTCCATGCCCAGTGCTGCGGCTTTGGTGCAGAGCACCCCGTCAGTGCCGTTGTCATGCAAAAATCCATCTCCCCAGCACCAGCTAGTAAGAAGAGGAGGTCGGCTTCCTGTTCACAAGGACAAGAGTAGTCCAGGAAGTGAGCCTAGGCCCACGAAGGGCAGCTCATCACCTCCAAGTGGGAGTCGAGCCCCAGGTACTGTTGAGCAGGTTAGCCCATCCTGGGAAGCACTAACTACCCCGGACAGCAGCACGGGAGTCCAGCACCTGGCAGTGCTGTCGACCTTGGAGGCCCTGCAGGTGGCGCAGGATGTCTCTTGTCCCTCCTGATGCCGCTGATATTGGATGCTTCAGACCTTGGCTAGGGAGCACAGCTCAGTGTGATGCAGATGCAATGTAGGTGGTCTGCAGAGATGACATTGCATATAAATGTCAAAGAACTCAAGGCATTTCACTTAGCCTGCGGAGGTTTTCTCCTGCAGTTATCTGGCCAAGTGGTTCAAGTGCTGACAGAAAACACAGACTCTGCTTTACGTTAACAGGCAAGGGAGAGTGTACTCGTCAACCCTCTGTCAAGAGGCTGTCCACCTATGGGGTTTCTGCATCCAGCGTGCAATCCACCTGGAGGCCTATCCCCTTCTTGGTGTCAGGAACATGCTGGCAGATCACCTCAACAGGTCCTCCTTTTCTCACCATGAATGGTCAGTCCATTCAGAAGTGGTCCAGATGCTCTTTCAGAGGGGAGAACTCCCCGAGTAGACCAGGCAGAACAGGAAATGTCCATCAGTTTTGCTCCCTGCAAGGCCTTGGTAAGTGTGCTCTCAGACACCTTTCTTCTGTCCTGGTCAGAATACTCGATGTATGCGTTCTTGCCCATCCCACTCGTCAGCAGAGTCCTGCTGAAAATCTTGAGAAACAAGGCTCGAGTCATGATCCTCCCGGCGTGGCTGTGCCAGCATTGGTTCAGCAAGCTGTTGGATCTGGCAGTAACGCTCTCCCTCTGTGGCAACTGCCTGGACCTTCTCTTGCAAGACCACTGTCGCCTCCTGCACCCCAACCTCACCTCCCTCCACCCCCATGGTGTGGGAGCTGCATGGTTGAACCCAGAGGAATAAGCTTTTTCTAGGGAGGTGCAGTAGGTCATTCTGGGAAGTAGAAAACCCTCCACTAGAGCAACTTATCTGGCAAAATGGATGAGGTTTTTCCAGTGGGCGTCTGAGCATAGCACTTTCCCGACATGCTCTTTTCTGCAGTCAGTCTTGGAATAGCATATTATTTTGTTGGAGCAGTAATGAACTGTATGAAAATATACAATATAAGACTTAAAGCAGAGCTTGCTTTAGCCCTTGAACTTACGGGACAGTGTAATTTTGCAGAACTGTAATGCATCTGGCAAAACACATCACTTTTTTTGTTTTTGTTTTTGGTATGTTGCGAACAAACTTTGTTCCTGTTAACTTGTTGCTCAGAAAAAAACAGAAATGGGCACTTTAAGCCAGCTCCCAGTTCAGTCCCACTAAGAGCATCCCCGCTACTGCTTATGCATTAATGGTCATGAATGAAAAGTCAGCCCAGCTAGGATACTCTGCAACATCTGAGAGGCAGCTTGGGCAGATTTTAATTGAACTGAAAGTTGAATAGGAAATTGGATTAAGGCTCCCATTTCAGGTTAATACAATAAGTTTTATAGGAGCAGAGTTATACCTGAGACCCACCTAGTGACAGGGATGACCAGTGTCTGTGAAAAGGAATCTGTAGTTCTCGTGTGAGTTTAAGGATAACATCTGTCATCTAGCCAAATCCCAAATGCAGGGGTAAATTAGGAGAGGCAGATGAGTGGAAGCTGAACAAGTGATAAGAATATTTAAGGGTATGTCTTCACTACCAATGTGGCTGTGTAGTTGTGGCTGTAAAGAGCTCTCCCAGCGCTGTAAAAAAACCCCAAAAAACAAAACCCGCCCCCCAGTAGCTACCAGCGCTGATGCACTATGCTTTACAGTGCTGAAATTTGCATCGTTCAGCAAGAAACCTTCAGTGTTATAAAGTGGCATTGTACATAAGGCCTAAGTGTAGTTAAGTGGGCTGGCTGGCAGGGAAGAGTTGAGGAAGAAGGAGATGCTTGATGGAGGAAGGGCTAACTAACAGGTGGTAAGCAAAGTAGTGAAAATGGATAGAGGAGCTGCTCTTTAGGTTTCTTTGAGAAAACAGTGGGTAGCAGTGTGAATGGAGTTTTGGAATTCCCCTCAAAAGTGGCTATGATGTACCAAGATTTAGTTCCTCATGGCCCTACAGTAGGTGAAGGTCCAATATAGAGGACATAGCCATCGTTTGCCAGACTTGTCACAAGAGGGATCAGAAAATGGGATTCTTTTTTTGAAAATTTTGGCTTTTGTTGAAATGTTCAGAATATGAAACATTTTTTTTCAGTTGCTGAAAATTAAAAAGATTTTGAGGAACACACACATTCCTCAAAAATTTTCACTGAGTCAAAAATCCAATTTTCCATGGGCAAAAAAAATTTCCTAAGAATTTGTCTGGCCATAGTTTCCGCTGATAAATTTACCCTTTCTGAACACTAGAGTGTGGGCAGTGAGGGGATGAAATCACAAAGAAGATGAATATGTGAGTGGAAATTAGTTCTGAATGGTCTTGTGCCTTGTCCACCATGAGTCTGGATGTACTTTCATCAGTTTCATACAGACCTCTGGTCATTTTAATCTCACTGTTTTAAATAAAACTAAATTGAGTGGTGTTTGATATTCACAACTTAACTTTTACAATTGAAAATGGGAGTTGAAAGTCACCATTTGGGCCATAAAGGGCAACCTGGGTCTCTAGATGTGGATTATGGAGTTAGCAGAGGGAGTATCGGTTTTCTGAAAGCTTTTTCAATAATGAAGAACTGGAGTCAGGTACCACGTCAGGATGTAACTTGGTGAGGTGCTTCATCGGAAAGGGTGCTCCAATAGCCTACTAATGACCACTTTGTTATGAGTTATTACTGTAAAGATAGCTAATACTTACTTTTTCCCCCCCTTTCCCCTGATATAGTGATCACAGGAGCTACTGATGGAATTGGAAAAGCCTATGCAGAAGAGGTAAGCCATTTTATTCCTTTAAAATGATTAGAATGGATACGGACTCTACTATTTCACTTTCACTGAATCCGGATATAGTGCCATCTTGTCTCATGCAGATGCACAGTAATTCTGTCATAGATCAGTGTTACCCAAAATGCCCCCACTTGTGTATTAGACTCAAATGCAGAATATGGAGTACAAATATCAGATACCTATGTACTGTTACCTGCACTCTTCCTTGGTGTTTGGGCTAGGCAGAGAATCTGGACTGCAGTAGAACAAATAAAATAATCTAATATGGCAGACTAAGTAACAGCTAATTTTGTTACAAACTGTATTTTTTTAGAGCTATAAAGAAATAATCTAGCCTATTTGAGTTAAACATGGGTTTAAGAGCCTGAATTCTAATTCCCAAGTTCTCTCACTGATGTTGCTCTGTGGGGTTGGGAAAATTACATAACCCCTGTCTCTTTCTCTATCTGTATTTGTAAATATTCACCTACCTTAAAGCAGAGTTGATACTTTGTAAGTATCTTTGGGGGTGGGACAGTAAAGTACCATGTGCTTATTCTGGTACTCACTTGTTTATTTTTCCTCCATCTCTAGCTTTTTTAAATCATAATTTCTATATCTGACTTTCTCTGTTACCAGTCAATATATATTTTGTGGTATTTGACCAAGTTTCACCTATTATTTTAAGGATGGTACTGGCCAGTGATCTATTGCACAGTTGTGATCTGCTCTGTCTCTCTTTTGTTTCTTTCAGCTAGCAAAGCGTGGAATGAATGTGGTTCTTATCAGCAGATCTCAAGAAAAACTAGAACAGGTTGCCAGTGAAATAAGTATGTGATAAATTCCTTTAAATTTCAAAATTAATACATGAAAGCTAAAATACAGCTCCTTTGACCTCTCCAATTCCACATGAAGACAATTTTATAGTAATTAATGGATAGTTTTTGAATATTCTATAAACGTTAATTTTACATTCTTAATCTTCATCACTTAAAAAACTTCATGAATATGGTAAAAAAAGAAGTGCCTAACTTACCAAATTTGTACAGTTCTTATTATCTCATTTCCAAGAGCAATTGGGGGTTAATTCTAGAATGGGATATCTTCAAAACTGTGCTTTTTCTCCTGGAACTCAAAACAATCCTAAACATGTCTCCTTACACTAATCACAATTTACATTCCCTCCCTTTGGTTTTTCAAATAAAGAAATATGTAAATTAAGATGAGTGATAGTGGGACAAATTCATCTGTGATGTAACTCTACTCATGTCAAAGAAATTACCCCATGGAGAAGTACTCCACCTAACTTTTTAAATATTATTATAAGTGTTGCTGGGGTGACACTGGAGTTAAGAATGTTTGTCTGTAACAATACAGACACACTTGCTGACAGATATTTTGAAATAAATCATCAAAATAAGTGAAACTGATATGATTATGTAGTGTTGTTACTTTGACCAATATAATGTGCAGAATTTTAAAATATGTTCATAATTTTTAATTTTTTGGTGCAGAATGCCCCTTGGAGTAAAGGGACCATCATAATCATATAGTCTGACCTCTTGGATATTGCAGGCCCCAGAACCTTGCTCACCTACTTCTATAATAGACCCATAACTTCTGGCTGAGTTAATGAAGTCCTCAAATTATGATTTCAAGACTTTTAGTAGGGGATTCTCTGTAACTTGTATTAATTTAAACCTGCAAGAGACCTGGCCCCATGCTACAGAGGAAGGTAACTTCCCCCCACCCTTCAGTCTCTGCCAATCTCACCAGGGGGTGGGAAATTGTTTCCCAAATAATGCAGTCAACTGACCCTGAACATTTTGGCAAGATCCAACAGCCAGACACCCAGGAAAGAATTATCTGTAGTAACTCAGAGCCCTCCCTATTTAGAGTGCCATCACCGGTTGTTGGGGATATTTGCTACTAGCAGTCACGGGTCAGTTACATGCCATGGTAGGCAGTTCTGTCATTCCATCCCCTCCATAAAATTATCAAGTTCAAACTTGAAGCCAGTTAGGTTTTTGCTCCCACTACTACCCTTGAAAGATTGTTCTCACTCATTGTGTACACTTTCTGACCTTCAAGAGGTAGCTTTCCTTGCTGATCCTTCCCATCTTCCATTCCTTGTAAGCTTTCTGCTTTCTCTTAAAAACTTATCTGAGATGTTTGCACATCTGACTTGGTCTGCAATCCTTCCCTACAGAATTTTTTCACCCTTGCTTGGAATGCAAGCTTCAGATAACTTTTACAACTTTAATTTAAAGCAATTCCAAACCTCCTCCACATTCAGATCCTTGAGTTCTTCAGTCCAGTCCACTTCCCTAACTAATTCCTTTATTTTTTAAAGTTTGCTTTTTTGAAATCAAGGACCCTAACTACAGACTTACTTTTGTTTCTTTCCATTTAGTTTAAACTGAATTAGTTCATGATCACTTGAACCAAGGTTGTCCTCTACCATAAGCTATGAGGTCTTCACTGTCACCAATCTAAAATGCCATCACCTCTTGCTCTACATCAACAGACAGGGGAAGTCAAAATCCTCTTCACTCTGTCAAGAAGCCATACATCTTTGATTGCGGAATCTGTTATCACATTACATAAATTTCTCTCTGCCTATCTGCTCCACGGAACATCCTGGCAAACCAACTCATCAGAGATTTTTCTGAAAACCATGAATAACTTCTCAAAGACTTTAGTCCTCCACAACATCTTTTGTAGGTTGAGATTTCCAACAGTTAGGCCTGTTTACAACATATCACAACAAATGTTTAACATTTTTCTCCAAAGGGGCATGAGCTACTCCGACAGGTGCTTCATCCCATGGACTCCAGAATTACTATATGCCTTTCTGCTCATGCCTATGATACTGAGGGCTTTGAGAAAGCAGAGGAAGGATGCAAATCACATCATGATAGTCCTGGTATGGGCCAGGCTGTTTTGGTGGCTGGTGAACATATCGGCACATACACCAGTCATCTTACTGGGTTCCGTCCAACCTGCACTGAACTCTGCATTGTTTTACTGATCAGTTTGGGTGGTGGCTGGATGATGTCTAGAAAGAGAAGTTGATTCACTTAAGATTCGTAGCATCTTAATTCAAAGCAAAAAACCTTTGACTAGAGTGATGTATAAAGGCAAATGAAAGAGATTTTCTGTCTCAGCAGCTCAACCAGCTTTGAGTTGATGCCACCAGTGCCAGTAATACTGGACCAATAGCTTGACATGAAACATTCTGACTGTCCATCAGATCAGTAAGGGTACATGTAGCAGCAATATCTGTAAATTGTTCTCTAGACCAGAGCTATACTATATTTTCACAATCCACAGTGATTAGGTTCCTGGAAGACATGGTTCCAGTTTTTTCACTAATTAGGAAGCTCCTCCTACTTGGGAACCAAATATACTATTAATTTGGTTGATGGGTGCTCTCCCTCCCTCCTCTTTGAGCCACATATCAATTAAAACAGCCTGTCTCAGGGCTAGCACATCAACTAGCGGATAGAAAGTAAGAGGTTGGTTAGGAGGGTGAGATGTGTGATTGGACTAGACTTTTTACAGTCTCCAAAATTCCAAATGTAGATGTCCATGACTTCAGGAGGCTGAAGGGTCTTTATGCTGCTCCTTCTGCTTCAACAGTAAGATATTTCTGATCTAAGGGGGTGTCTTTTCTGGGAAGAAACCTTTTGTAGACTGCCCTGGAAGCTGCAGCCATGTTGGTCTAGACTGTGGTTGGTGAGGGAGGGAGGAGAGGAGGCTGTTTGTGGCTGATATGCTAGAGCAGTTGAAGCCAGTCTTGTTCGGGAGCAAGGAGAGAAGCTGGGCAGATCTTGCACTTATCTTCTGTTTTTTGGTTTGATGTTAAAGTTGGGTAGATGAGTGTTTTAAGCAGCTTAGACCCTTCATAGGTTGCATGGGAAACTTTCCTTTCTTCCCTTTCCGGTTCTGTCGTAGATGTGAAGGTCACTGAGGCCTAGGAAAAGCATTGTTTGTAAACAAACAGCAAATGATAAATAACTAATCTCTAAATCACTTTGTATTGAGTTGGCTTGTATAAAAGCATAAATATAGCTATACTATTGTCCATTTTCACTTAATGTGCTGTGCACTTTAACAAAAATATCCAAACTAAAATGATGCTTTCTATTTGCTGGCCTTGCACAATTATTATGTAATGCTAGTAATAAAAGACTAACAAAGCATTGCTGTCAAATTCTAGCTCTGCAAAAAATGGCTTCTGTATTGAAACTTACAGGAAAAATAACTACTATATGTTTGAGTAACCTAGCAATTAAGATGTTCTAAACTGCATTTTTTTAGTTTAATAGCCACACCACCTAGTTTCTGATACAGTATAGTATGGGCCTTATCAAATGTTGTTAAATAGCTTAAAAATATAAAATAAATCTTTCTAAATATGGTATAAGGTTGTTTTGTTTTGTTTTTTTAAAAAAGGACACTTTCAACTATAATCTCATGAAATTGATTAGCTTCTTAAAAATTGATGTGGCTTTCAACCTTTCCAGACTACTGTACCTCTTTCAGGAATCTGATTTGTCTTGCATACCATAAGTTTCACCTCACTTAAAAACTTCTTGCTTACTTTCTTATTTTTACCATATAATTGTAAAATAAATCAGTTGGAATATAAATATTGTATGTACATTTCAGTGAATAATATATAAAGCATTATAAACAAATCATTGTATGACATTTTAGTTTCTACCGACTTTGCTAGTGCTTTTATGTAGCCTGTTGTAAAACTAGGCAAATGTCCAGATAAATTGATGTACTCTGGGAGCAGGTTTTGTTTTTGTAATTAGGAAAAAAAGGGTATACTGCTTAAACAATTCCTTAAAACATAAGTATCTTTTCCTTTGTTTCTAAAGACCTTTTCAGGTAGGGTTCTCCTTGCTGGCTGATTTTTCACAGGGATTCAGAAATTGACTCAAAATCAAATACACCAAGTATACTGAATTCCATCTTTTGTTAGTCATAGGTGTTACTTATGATAATGGTAGGTACCAAATTTTCAGACAGAGGATTTTTTCAAGTTGATGGTGTCCATTTTAATCAAAATAATAATTGCTTTAGAATTCTGATTTTAAATGCACATGCAGTTTTATACAGTCTAGCAAGCAGACAATAGTACAAAAGGTAAGAAGGAATAATTAAAGGGCATGTGATGTGATGTGCCCTTTCAGACGTAATCAAACTAAAAATAGCTTCTTCATGCTAATTAATGTCTATCTGGAAGCAGCAATGTGATAGCTAAAAACACCTTAGCGGGGCAGTTAAAATTATGTTGGGGGAAAAGGAAAACTTGTAACGTTGTCCATCACAATCCACTAAATGGTGAAAAGCTGTAATCTTCCTAAAAAAACTACTTGCAAAAGAGCTAAAATATTTCCCTAAGCCACTTATGTGAGTATATGCAAATTTATATATGCAAAATTTTACATTTTTATGTGGGTCTATATTTGAAAAAGTCACTAACACCAGAAGATTTTTACTAGGTAGATAGGCACAATTTTTTGGTCGTATTTGCAACATCCACAGGATTAAATGGGGATGGAAGGGGAAGTAGTGAAATATTCCTAGCCTCTAACTATATAGACCATACTCAGGGCACTTCAGATGCCAATGAGGCTTGGATCACATTGTGCAGATCTTTGTAATATGATTCTTATACGCTTTGATCATCTGAAATAACTATGGTGACACTTTACTTTGAAGCATGATGACTTAACAGGCATTGGGATGAACAGAGGAAGTTCATATGCGGAGCTATAGGTACAGGCTATTTGTAGACTTGAGCAGGCCAACTTAATCAATTTACACTTTATATTTTTACTTATCTTTGTAATTATAAGGGCTAAGCATTTTTATTTTTATGAAAGCTTACAGTCTGGGGCACAAGCATTGAGTTATTGGAAAGCCTTTTTGATACAAGTTGTTCATTAGTCTGGAATTTACTATGAAATCCTTTTCTTTTTGCTGATCTGAACTTTAAAAGCTAGTTTTCAAGAGTTGTATGTCCGTAACGGACACGTTAATGTAATGAAATTTTGGGGGTAGCAAACAGAGGCAAGTTTAAATAAAACACGTCTAATAATAAAAAAAAATAAGAAAATGGTGTACAAGAACTGTTCAGATACACATTGTAACAACTCAGATTTCCAAGAGGGCTCAAGAGCCTGTGTTATTCTAACATATTTAGTTGACGGTTGAGGGGTATGTGAGAAATTAATAAAAATCTAACTTCAGCTTTCAGAAGGTATTGTTCTAAATAACTAGTTACACAGACATTTGCAGAGAGCTTCTGAACTCCTTACACACACTTTTGAATAATGGTTACACTGCTCATGTTAACACTAAGGTATGTGTAAACTTAGAGCTAGGGGGGTGATTCCTAGCTGACATAGACATGCTTGCAGTAGCACGCATCAGTCTAGCGTGCTCAAAATGCGATGGTAGCCTGGGCAGCTGAGCGCAGTGGGATTCAGGCAGATTTGTACTTAGGGTGACTAGCTTGTGCTGCTGCTCTCTGCTGCCCATCCAACCCCAGCTGTGCTGCTATTTTTAGCACATTAGCTTGCTGAGAGCTAGCATGAAGGTGTCTCTATGAGCTGGGAATCGCCCCCCTAGCTCCAAGTGTAGACATACCCTAATTGTTCTCACTTGTTTAGTCTGTTGAAAAACAGCTGTTACTCCTTTGATGCAAACTATCTTTAAAGTTGTCTATTTAGGTGAAATGTCTAGCTAGTGCTGTGTATACACATATATAGCAACGCTGTGTATACAGTGAATTCCACTGGTATGGAATGAAACCAGAAATATTTTATGGTACTTGACCAAAATATATTTACCTTTTTAAATTTAACATTGCAAGCTTTTTCTTAAATCTTACCCAGGCATCTCATATGTTATGTGCTGAAACTGATACAGTATGACATCCCTATGTGGAGCCTTCTGTTGCAAAACAAGCACAGACTGAACTGTTCTATCAACTATAATTTATTTCAACTTCTGTTTATTCCTTAGGTTACCAGTACTGTGCCGTAGAGTTGTATGGAAACATCTGTAACTTGGTAGGCATCTTGGTAGAAATGCTAGCATACCTGCTATTACATGGACTAGCCAAATTAATGTGCTTTAGTCTGCATCTTCAATTAGGGCAGCAGCATTAGTGTTGCTATTCCACAGCTGGCACTAAGCCATGTGGGAGTGTATTGCACCATAGCCAGACATTAGATGGTATCTCTTAATTAAAATACTTGGCTGGGTGTGTTTGTGTAGTTTCTTTAAAGCAATAAGTGGTCTACAGAACTGATTATTGATTTAAAAAAAAATTTGAATCCCATTTTGTTATATTGAGATAGCAGATGTTTGGGATGTTTTTCCATTTCCCCTAAATCAGTTCTTTCACTAAGTGGTTCAGAAATTAATGTTTTGTGTGTAGCTTTCATGGCTTAGGCAATAAATTATCTGGTAGCCAGAGAAGTGGACACAGACTTTAAATGTTTCATAGAAGTATTTCTAATGCAAAAAAGGAAGAGCTTGCTCTTATGGTTGGGATGAGGGAGTACTCTCAATTTACTTCCTAGGGGAAGAATGTTGTGACTGACAGTCATTTTGTGACTTGGTGAAAGAAACCCTGGCAGCTAATTGTAATCATTAGGAGGAATGCTTAATGTTTGTGGGGCTTTTTTTGCATTTCACTAGCTTCTTGGGCACTGTACAAAAGCAATCTCTTCTTCCCCCTCCCCTCGTGAGAGTTTACAGTCTAGGTTTAATATAACACAACAGATGAATGCAACTGACAAATTAGAGGTATAGAGAAAGAGGAGGACAAGAAAACAGTAACATTTCTAGCTTTCTTTAAAATGCTCCTACAGCCATGAGCTGACCTGGGTAGATGACAAGACCTTCAGGGCAAATGTCCGGATGAGAAGATGGTGTAAATAAAAGGTCGTGTGTTTATAGGCACAAGCAAACTTCTTAGGAAAAGAAGACCTTATACAGAAGAGATGAGGCATTCCTTCTTGATAAATCTCTCTGCCTACCTACTCCAGCCCCAACCTTTAGAAGTGGAACCAAACTTCTAATATGAAGATCATCAAGATTTTGGAGAGCTGTTAAAACTGAGTTGATGTTGTGTAGGTAAGCCAATAGGTGCTGAAGAGTCCTTAGAGTAGACAGAGATTGACTAGGGATGTTAACCAGGAAATTCTGTATCTGGTTAAAAAAATAGGTCCAATTATAACTACTCTGGAAGAGGGACAAATTAAGAGCAGCACATAGATGCAGTCCAGAGTGAAGTATGTGGGAAAATAGTTAAATATACATAAACACACTATAAACAAAAATGACAAATATCTATGTCCCAATGCTAAAAACTTGCAAACAAAAATAGGCAGATTAGTTTGTGTAGCCATGGAAGAGAACCTTGAGATAATATGGAATGTCGTGAAATGACAAAAATAATGGAATGCTGTAGTACCTGGATATAAACTAGACATGAACGTTCATGTTGTTTGTGTATATCCAAGTAAGATTCATGCAAAAATTGGAAGATTTGACCCATGTTGATTGTGTGTGTATTTGCCTTTTCCTTTAGTAACATTATAAAGTAGTTAACAGTTAAAAACTCTTATACTACAGTTAAATATTTTTTGGAGATCATAGTTGATGTCGATGGAAATACTATTGATTGTCTACAGAGCAAATGCTTTTAGATATATCTTGTTGATTGTAAACCTTAAAGTAGTTTGGAAGTAAACATGGAATTATGGGTCCTAAAATGGGATTGAGGGACCATTGCAAAAGAGATTGATTTAGTTTTTGGTGCAGGCTGTTCACAGATTCCTTCACTAGTACGTTTTGTGCCTTGGTGACTCATTGCAAATGAAGCCGCTAGTCAGTTTTTATGATTTCACTAATGTTTAATCACCATGAAATTTGGCTGGGTCAGAGGGGCTGCTTAGGGGTTAGGAACATCTGTTTAGGTAGAGAAATTGTTGGACCTTAAACCTTGATTTTATTAATGTAGCATATTAAGAAAGTCCGGAGAGCTAATGTTCCAAGATACAAGTAGGGATGTAAAAGGTTAACTGGTAAGCATTGAGCTGGCTAGCTGACTAGAGGCTGCAGCGGGCTGACTGGCCAGTGGAACCCCAGCTCCATTGGTGCCCTGAACCCAGCCCCCACACCCGCCTCACAAGGCTGACTGGAGCAACTTCAGTTAAACGATTTAAATGATATAGTTTTAATAGTTTAACTGGTTAACTTTTTTAACAGATATTTACATCCTTCAATACAAGCATGTTTATTTAAACACCCAAGCACTACCACCATTATTGTGGGTAGTAGTGTCGGTAGAGTCTGGAGGGAAAGTACTCAGTATGTGTAACTGCAGACCTTTTTAGGCATGGGGTGGGTGGCATGAAGAGGCAAATGAGGCAGGTACTGGGGTTAGATGAAGACAGCTGAGATATGGGCAGGATTGAAGTTGTGAAGAACTAGAAGGAGCAAAGAACTTAGTGCAGAAGCAAATTAGAACCAAGTTTCAGGAGAATTGGTGATGATCAGAAGATGATTTTGGCGTCCGCCTTTTGATAGCCTGGAGGATTCAGAGGGGTGAGAGGTGGGGAGGCCAACCGGTAAGAAGCTACTATCATTAAGATATGAGGTGAGGGTGACCAATAGTAGGGATGCACCAGTAGGGGTGAAGTAGAAAAGCTGATTGTAGTTATCATTGAGAAGTAGAGAGAGGATGTGTTGAGATTCAGGAGATGTGGTGCAATAGAGGACTTCTTAAGGAATTGAAGTATTCAGGACTACCGTGTGTGAATCCACTAGTGGTGTTTGAAATCTGGTTTATTATTTGAAACATCTGTATTTGTTGCAAGCTGTTGGTGGGCTGATGAAGTATAACTGGCTTACTGATTCTCCTTTGAAGACGTAATGCCATCTTAATAAAGTAATGTTGAAAGAGAGAAAATAAAATTAAAAAACGCTTTGAACATTTCTGACCTCATCTTAAATATTTGTCTTGAGTTGGGTAGTGATGTGTACTTGAATGTACTATTGAACAGAACAAAAATTCCAATATTCAAGCCATTTTTACTGCAGATATTATTTTTACTGTTTTCCATTTTTCATTGTATTGTTTCTTCTGGCTTCCCTTACTTTCTGTTTCACATTATAGAAGATGATACATATTAGTTATAGCTGCATAGTTTAATCATTTTAAATCCATGTTCTTTAAGGACTTGCTAATTTTCATAAGCTCTGAAGACAGATTGCATGGAAAAGCTACCATCAGTGATATAGAACTTCATAATTATCTCCATTCAGCATCAGCTTTTTTGCTTACCTCTTTTGTCATTCGCTATCTTTGTATGCTTTTATAAACCTTTTTTTAAAGACCCTCCTAAATATTGCTAATAGGGCTGTCAAGCGATTTTTTAAAAAATCATAATTAATCATGCTATTAAACAAGAGTAGAATACCATTTATTTTAAATATTTTTGGATATTAATTTCCATTACAACACAAAATGCAGTGTATGGTGCTCACTTTACATTTTTTTATTACAAATATTTGCACTGTAAAAAGTTGTATTTTTCAATTCACCTCATACAAGTACTGTATTGCAATCTCTTTATCATGAAAGTTGAACTTACAAATGTAGAATAATGAACAAAAAACCTGCATTTAAAAATAAAACAATGTAATACTTTAAAACCTATAAGTCCACTCAGTCCTACATCTTGGTGAGCCAATCGCTAGGATAAAAAAGGTTTATTACAATTTGCAGGTGATAATACTGCCTGCTTCTTGTTTACAATGTCACCTAAAGTGAGAACAGATGTTCGCATGACACTGTTGTAGCTGGCATGACAAGTATTTACATGGTAGATACGCTAAAGTTTCATATGTCCTTTCATGCTTAAATCACCACTCCAGAGGATGTGCTTCTATGGTGATGATGGGTTCTGCTTGATAACAATCCAAAGCAGTGTGGACTGATGCGTGTTCATTTCCATCATCTGAGACAGATGCCACCAGCAGAAGGTTCATTTTCTTTTTTGGTGGTTTGGATTCTCTAGTTTCCACATGTTGTTCTTTTAAGACTTCTAAAAGCATGCTCCATATCTCGTCCCTCTCAGATTTTGGACGGCACTTCAGATTCTTAAATCTTGGGTTGAGTGCTGTAACTATTTTTAGACATTTCACACCAATACCTTCTTTGCATTTTGTCAAATCTGCTCTGAAAGTGTTCTTAAAATGCACATGTGCTGGGTTATCATTCGAGACTACTTTAACATGAAATACATGGCAGAATGCAGGTAAAACAGAGCAGGAGACATACAATTCTCTTAACAAGAAGTATAGT
Organism: Dermatemys mawii; assembly: GCA_007922305.1. Taxonomy (NCBI): domain Eukaryota; kingdom Metazoa; phylum Chordata; order Testudines; family Dermatemydidae; genus Dermatemys; species Dermatemys mawii. The sequence goes on from ML677332.1 coordinate 31,711,495, forward strand.
CACAAATTTGGTGCATTATTTTTTTAACAAGCATCATCAGCATGGAAGCATGTTCTCTGAAATGGTGGCCGAAGCATGGAAGGAGGCATATGAATGTTTAGCGTATCTGGCATGTAAGTACCTTGCAACGCTGGCTACAAAAGTGCCATGCAAATGCCTGTTCTCACTTTCGGGTAACACTGTAAATAAGAAGCAGGCAGCAGTATTTCCCATCAATGTAAACAAGCTTGTTTGTCTTAGCAATTGGCAGAATAAGTAGTAGGATTGAGTGGACTTGTAAGTGCTCAAGTTTTATAATATTTTGTTTGAGTGCAGTTATGTAACCACAAAGAATCTGTATTTGTAAGTTACCCTTTCACGTTAAAGAGATTGCACTACAGTACTTGTATGAGGTGAATTGGAAAAATGCATATGTTTGTAATCAAAAATAATATAAAGTGAGCACTGTGCACTTTGTATTCTGTTATAATTGAAATCAATATTGAAAATGTAGAAAAACATCCAAAAATATTTAATACATTTCAATTGATATTCTATTGTTATAAGTGTGATTGATCGTGATTAATTTTTTTAATTGTGATTAATTTTTTTGAGTTAATCGTATGAGTTAACTGTGATTAATTGACAGCCCTAACTGCTAAAGAAAAATACTTTGAGGAATGTAAGAAGTGAGTCATTAGTGATAGGGTCTGGTTTATTTAAATAATGTGTATTTCATAGAGCCCCTTAGTGGCACTGAAAATTGCTGAAAATACCATAAAAGAATAAGGACTATATTTGTGCAGTAATGTCCTGTTTTGCTGCTGCATCCACCCAATCCACTTGTCCGCATTTGATACATTTGTTCCATCTAATTCAGTGTCCTATTGGATTTCACATGTGTATGTTTTTAACATTCGAACAGATGTGTTCAAAAATAGAATCTCATCACCTTCCCCCTTCTCAGTAAAAAGATGTTGAACTTGATTTTCTTCTGACGCGGTCACAAGACTGCTGCTGCAGTAGGGGCTTAATGCTGTTTACGTCGTTATTTTACATAGCAACATCTCCCTGGGGATTTTTAAACAATGAAGCTGTTCATGAAAGATGAAGAGGGGGAAAAATAGTTGCATCTGCCATTAGGGTTATTAGAAAAAAGAACCCGCAAGCAAACCATTGAGTGCAGTAGATTCATGATTCTGCATGAATGGACAACAGAATCATGGGAGCTGCTATTTTTTTTCTTGAATGGAAGAGAGCATCATGGGAATGTGGCTGCTTCTAATCTTTTTGTGAATGATTCTTTTCCATTTAAATTGGCACCATTTTTATGAATGATTTAAAATAATTTTTCTGCAACCATTCTTTAAAATGTGCATAAATTACTGAAGGAACACTAAAATAGTGCTTTTTGCCTCTAATTTAAACTATTTTGGTCACCACCGTTTGTTTTGCTGATGTCCAAGATGGCATTGTGCTGATTTTAATTGAACATAATTAATTTAACTTGATGGAAAGAGAATTAGGCTACAGAGACATATTATCCTTAAATCTTGAATGAAATGTCAGAAATTATAACAATGTAATTTGTTCCACCATGCTGCAAGAGTGGAAGTGATACTATGTTGAATGATTATGTTGGTCTTGTATAACCTGTAGTTATACCTTTTTTTCCTATTTCCTTTCTTCTGTGTTTTCTGTCTTCTTGGTTTCTTAAACATCAAAAAAGTCAGGGTTGGAGTGGAGATGAAGAGCAACAGAAATCTGCACATATTTAAGCTGCAGCGCCTTCTGCACCAATAGTCTTTGCTAATGTTAGTGAGCCACTTAAACAGCATAAATATATGAAGCACAATCGTCGCTGATCCCATTGTACTTTAACTCTCATCATATAACAAATAAGTGGAATTGCTTCTAACTTTTGGATTTTGTGTGGTCTGTATTAACCTGTGTAATTTGCTAACTCCCTGGACCCTCATGAACAGAAAGTGCTGAATCTTTCGAAGCTCTTGTGGTGAGGTGAATGTGTCTTTTAAAGAGTTGGAGGATTTTAATAGTACTCTGAAGGTTTATGCATAAATCAAAACAGCCTAACAGTAAAACATTTGCCCTCCACAAATGAACATGACACTGTGTAACAATGTTTTGAACTAACAGTATAGTAGTTTGTCTTGAACCATATTGACTTAAGTATCCTTCATATTTTTAAAATTGGAATGGCCAAGTGCTTTAACTTTACTGTGTTCAACTTTTTTTGTTTTGTTATTTTTCAGAAGAGAAATTCAAAGTGGACGCAAAAATTATTGCTGCCGACTTCGGTGAGAGAGAAGATATTTACAGTAGAATTAAAGCAGGACTGGAAGGCCTTGAGATTGGTGTTTTAGGTTTGTATCTAACCTGTTTCTAGATTTTTTTTCCATGCTGGAGATTTTTGTCTTGATATCCCTATTAATTTGTTCCCTTCTGCCCCAGTATTAAAGTTTACTGAAACCAGCCTGCAAAGGCTGTAGATATGACTGAACTGAAAAAAATGAATTAACTGCATTCTAGATATTTCTTATGGCCTTGATTCCTAAAAGCATCCCTATTCAGGAGAGTATTTACTCCCACGCTTAAGTTCTTTCCTGAATCAGGGTGCTTCTGATGATACCTTTTTGGATGCTTTATTTTTATTTATATTACTAAAGGCTCACCTTTGTCTCCAAGTGCCTTTAATACTTTAAATACTCAGCTACCTGACCTAGTGGCAGCTTGGAGACTAACCAGATCTCAAGATTGTGAACCTAAATACCCTTAAATCAGATCATTTCAATTTTTAAACTACAGAAGTTGTCAAGGTGGAGTGAGGGGAGTTTGTATTAAAACAAAAAAGCAGACACAAGCTTCTGGCCCCTCGGGTCTCTGTTGGGTGGATAAGATCTTCCCAGGGTACAACTACCCATGGTGATGACTAGTATTTGATTCTCTGTGGCCTTAACCAAGGGGCTGATATCTTCTCCTTGCCTTCTGATTACTTCTCACAACCCTCCAGTTTACATCATGAAGCTGTAATAGATAGGTTGAAGTTAGCTGGTTTCTAACTTTAGTTTTCATAAGACATAAGGGGGTAAATGAGTCTTTAAAGTCAGGCTACGATCTTACTTTTTTTGTACTCAGAGCACACTTTGGTTATATAAATACGTTCAGTAGAACTCGGGAGAAATGGTGCATTTGTGATCACACATCAGCACTGAAAATGCTTTTCACTGCATTTATTCATAAACCCCAGCTCTAATGAAACTAAATGTTTTTAGTTTTTCTGTTCTGTGTGTATAGAGTAGCAGCTGAATCCTGTGGGAACGATATTAACTTTTAGTTACAGAGCTGCTGAAGCTTAGTAGTGAGGACATAACATCAAGTCATTGACTTCCTGCTTCAGGAGGTTCAGGTTTGACTATGTTCTGGTCATATTGGTTGGCTCTGTTGTTCAGCCTAATGCACTTATCCTTTGGGTACCATACAGTATCTTGAAGATGCTGCAGTAGTCTTGGTATTTTCTCATCAAAAGGGTGGGAGAAGACAAGGTGATTATTCTGTTTGCTTCACTGAACCTAAAATCAATAGGTAATTCAAACCAGTTCTTAAGCTCAAGAACCTGTAGAATTTCCTCAAGATAAGAAGATATACTATAGATTCAGACAATTCACTAAAGGAATTTTCTTGAAATTATATGTTTGTATTGCATTCCCTGTGTGTGTATATTCCTCTGTACCTTTCTCACACTGCGTTTCTACAGTTCTCCATTATGGGGATGAGATTCCATAATGGTGAACAATGGCTTGAGATTTCTCAAATCTGTCATCTGAACTCTCAAAAAGATAACACTGTTTTACAACACCCATGTGAGGTAAATAAGAATGTGAACAAAATTTCCAAAGTGTTTTAGGGTACAATTGCAGCTGGGATTAGAACAAAGGAGTTCTAACTCCTGCTCCCCTACTTGATCTGTAAGACCAAGTTTCTTCCTAAACCAGAACAAATACATATGGACTAGTTTTGCATTTAAGAAAAAAATCAATAATATTTCTTAGGCATAGGTAATCCTGGATTTCTGTACCTCAAATTGGGGTGGTCTGTGGTAGTTCTATGGTATCCATAGCAAATGTACCAAGGTTCTTGAGCTGCTTAAACTGTCTGTTGGCAATTGTAATGTGTGTTGTCTTTAAAAGGACACCAGCATCTGTCAGTGACTTTGAACATGTGCTAACTGCAGCAACATGTTAAATAGGCAGAGATGAGAGATTTTCCTTGCGCCACTTTAAATAGTGGGCGTCTTAAATGAAGCTTGACAAGCTTGAGACACTGTCCAGGTCTGCAGACTCAACTTTTTAGGTAAATTCACAATTTTTTGTCACTTTCCATCTGGTTTCAGTTTTATTTTAAACAAAATGTTAGTTTTAACATGGTTACAAAACTTATTAATGAGAGCCACGAATGACAAGGGCTGCAGTCCTACCACCGCCAATCCCTGTACTGAACTGAGTGTGAACAGGTGAATGCAAAGCCATGGGCATGACTGACTGGTTTCTTTCAAACGTCCCTCTCTTTCCTGCTCACAAAAATGGACCAGGCAGACAAGTCAGGAAAGTTCCTCAAGTTCTGTATTGATGCCCAGGATCATTCCTGTGGATGAGGTGGCATTCTGTACATGAGATGCCCAAAATTAAGTGTTGGCTCTGTCAAGTGATTTGCAATGCTCATGTTTCATGGAAATCTTTATAAAATCACCATCAATTTAGAACTAGTTTTGCTTGCATACATTTTACAGATGAATTCCTGACCATCCTTTTTGCTGGCATAGCCAAGCTTTGGGCTCCATAAAGGAGAATTGCACTTTTAAAGTCGGTTTCTTGTTTTTCCCTTGCAAATAGCTCTGGAAATGGATTGCTAAAATTGAAGAGAGCACATAGGTAGGCTCCATTCTGCAGTGAAAGATAGAGTGCGGGGGGCAAGATGTGGAACTTGAAATATCTCCCTAACACTTGGGTGACCAGATAGCAACTGTGAAAATAGTGGACGGGGCGTGTGGGGATAATAGGCACCTATATAAGAAAAAGTCCCAAAAAATGGGATTGTCCCTTTAAAAATGGGACATCTGGTCACCCTAGCGCGCGCTCTCGCTCTCTCTCTCTCTCTCTCTCTCTCTCTCTCTCTCACACAGACACACACGTTAAATTTTCAGAAAATTCCGAAGAATCGTATCCCTAAGTCTTCACACTGCTGTGAGTTGTGCCCTACACATAGGCTGATAACTGACCAAAAATGTGTTTTATTTAGGATGACAGGTGGTAAAAAGTGTCCCTCCCATGCTAATACTGACACTGCTTGTTAAAACTTCTATGCTTCTGAGGATATGTTTACACTACAGTAAAATACCCCTGGCTGGCCCAGATCAGCTGACCTGGGCTCAAACTGCAGTGCTATAAAATTGCAGTGTAGACACTTGCACTGAAGCCTGGACTCTGGGACCTTCCCCCCCATTGCAGGGTCCTAGTGCCCAGGCTCCAGCCCAAAGCCCAAACATCTGCACTTCAGTTTTATAGCCCCAGAGTCTGAGCCTTGTGAGCCTGTGTCAGCTGACCTGGGCCAGCGACAGGGGTTTTATTGCAATGTACACGTACCTGGGGATGTGCAGAACATTTGCTAATGGTCTGCAGGATGTTGATTTCTCCTCATGGCCAGCGAATGTATTTTTAGGATTCTTGTAAAGAAATGTGCATAGGTAAATAGTTGCTGTTAAGGGGTTTGGAAATCTTGAATAGGAAAGGTGTACTTGACAGTCTTGGAATGAAGTTTAATAACCTCTGCTTATAACTGATCTGTCAGTTTTCTCCACACATTTTTAATATCCTTGATTTTTCAAACAATATCTTAAAATTCAACCCTTTGCTGTCCATGCAACTGAGACAAAGATCCCATGATACTTCTCATAAAAACATTTGCCTCAGTGGCATTGGCTGCAAAGCTTTCCTTCTCCTGCATAAACTCCAACCCCAAAGGTGAATGCATTTCAAGAATGCTGTTTATATATTAATAGTACAGTACTTCAGGATCCTATGGGGGTGGAAGGCACTAGAGAAATGTAAAATGTTGTGTCCATAGCAACTGACTAGGGTGTGCCTACAAATTGACTTCAGGGGTATGTCTACACTGAAATGTAAGTCAAAGAGTTAGTGAAATTCAAATTAGTAGACTCTGGGTATGTTACAGAGAGAGCTCTACATTCATTTGTAACTCCAGGTTAGGAATTATTGAACCCTGGGTCCCAGCCTGGGCATCCAGTGTCTACGCTGCATTATGCGTGCCCAAGTCTAGCCACCCGTGTCCCAGACTTTCAGTGCCCTCACAAAATGTGGCCATTCTAGCCCTTTGTTCATGTTGCAGCATGGGAAAAATTTTGTCCAGAGGACAAAGAAAGTTGTTGTGAACATAAGAATGGCTATACTGGGTCAGACCAAAGATCCATCCAGCCCAGTATCTTGTCTACCAACAGTGGTCAATGCCAGATGCCCCAGAGTGAGTGAACCTAATAGGTAATGATCAATGTGTGTGGAAGTATGGGATACTTGTGCCCTGGGAATCTGCCAAGATTCCAGTGGGGCTGCATTTACACTGCAAAGTAATAGAGCTTGAACTTGACTCAGGCCCTCCACCTCCATGAGGCCTTGAGATCCTGGGTCCAAACCACGATTCGTGTGTAGACGGAAGGGGGTTTAGGCTTGAGCCTGAGTTTGAACCTTGGGTTTACACTGAAGGTTAACAGCAAATAAATGTCCATGAAACAAAGATTCTGTTTTCATGCTACTGTCGTTCACAATGAGGTCAAAATTGATAATATATAGGACAGAAACAGCGTTGTTTAAGTGGGAATAGAAGTTTTCCATGATTTGCTAGTGTTTAGATTACTAGAGTATGAATATTTGTTTCATATCTGGGCTTCTCTGCACTGGCAATTTACAGCACTGCAACTTTCGTGCTCAGGGGTGTGAAAAAACACCCTTCTGAGCATGGCAAGTTTCAGCACTGTATAGCACAAGTGTAGACAGTGCATCAGCGCTGGGAGCCACGCCCTCATGGAGGTGGGGGTTTTTTAGAGCAGTTGGAGAGCTCTAGCCACATTACAGCGCTGCCATTGTGGACAAGCCCTCTGAGAACAAGTTTGAAGTACTGCACTCAAAAATTAGGTTTAAACAATTAACAGATTCTCAATTTTAAATGCTGCCAGTGGGGGGAGATTTCACAGATCTGAAGAGTGTGAAAACAACTTGTGGAACAGTTTGCTATGGTGAATCCCTGTGTAATGAGCCTTTGACTACACAGAGAAAGCCAAACGCAAACCCTTTCAAAAGGCAGATAAGCTTTGTCAAAAACATGCACTGCTTAATGTGCTAAGATTGTCATTAATGAGATTTCTCCTGCACTCCTATTTGTCCTCGCCCCCACCCCACCCCACCCCACCCCACCCCAGCTATTGAAGCTCTTTGACAGTCTCTCTTCAATGAACTGAGATTGCATGTTGATTACTGCTGCCATCTACTGTCCTGACACAGCAATTGGTGATTTAGGAGTGATGTTAATTTGGCCATTTCAGTGTATTTCACTTTCTAGGGCTCTCTTCTGCTATAAATTTGTGTGTGTGTGCGCACATGTGTGCTGTTTTTTCACCAAAATTACAAGACTGAGTAGAACCATGGTGATGGCCTGTAAATAGCTTGTAGTCTGGAGAGCTTGTTGCAGATGTTTGGGATAGGGGAGGGAAATAGGCTTTTCTTAAAGGCAATGGGGAAACTGTCTAGCATGTTTACTCTTTCGAAAGCTGTAAGAAGTTTTCACGTAGGATGTTTCCAGGGATTGGGATGTGTCCCTTGGCTTTCCATTTAATTCAGGTGAGTTACATAATTGTACCTCTACACATGTGGTACAGTTCTGTCTAGGAGAAGGATCTGAGGGATGAGCGAGATTAAAATGCAAGTTAAAAATAATTGGAAATATATTAACATTTTTAAAAGTAAAGAATAATGGTGTCTTCTACGATTAGCTGTGAGTTTTGCCTAAGTGTTTGTACTGCATTCCTTACAGAGGGTGCTGGGTTACCAGCTATTCCTTCTCTTCGTGTACTCTAATGGATTAATTCAAGGACTGCTTCACTCCTCACTGTATTTAAAAATAGAAATTGAGTGAGAATTACAATGATTAGCTTGTATTTAAACATAAAGTTTGCTTACCTGCTTCTGATCCCAATAAATTAACCTTAAACTGCATTAAAACACAGGAGACTGGTTATAACTTGGGAGTGAAAGGCTCAACATATGAAGGTGGATGAGCTCTCCAAACTAAGATCATTATGTGAAGAGAGGGCTTTTGACTGACACTGGATTTAGTGGCGGTAGATTGAGTGCTTGCCTCAGTCTCTGGTTCATGTGGTCCATGCCAACACAAACTGTCTTGCGCATAGCATGTTGAGGCTAACTTTTTAGAGATGCAACATGGTCTAAACCATGCACGCTGCAAATTTCAAAAGGGGAAACCTATATATTGGGAATAACCACCTCACTTTCAGGAATGTTTCCTTTGTTGTACGATAAAGCTTAGCAGAAATCCAGTAGGACATGTGGAAGATAACAACTATCATTTTTATGGTGAAAGAATTCCAAAAATTATATTTGTCTTATGTGTTAACCCTCGCACTGTCCACTAGTACATGCGGGTGTATGTGCAATGTAGGAAATGTGACACGCCACAAGAGCATAAAGAACACAGTTATAAAACACCTGAATGTTGCATTGTCAACTTTGAAATGAGACTGCTTATTGCAAGTCATCAGAGCTTCAGAATTGGAATGACAGTCAGCAGAAACAAGTAAAACTTGTTGATGTTTTTGTTTCAGTCAACAACGTGGGGATTTCATATACTTACCCTGAATATTTTCTTGATGTTCCAGACCTGGATAATGTAAGTGTTGCTATGTTTAACTTAACTCTTCTGCAATTTTCTTACCTTAGTAGTAAACTTGTATTATTAGATTTCTGTGCAGAATGGAATACTTGTTAAACGGGGTAGCCTGGATGTAGTTCTAAGAAATACAACTTTAAGGCTAGCAGGCTTACTTACACACACAAGATTGTGAAATTCAAAGAGATGATAGAAGCATAGCCTTTTTTAGATACTGGCATATTTTTTGTTCTTCCGGAACAAAAAAAATTGCACGTATCCATTTGCAATTACATGTAAAAAATGTAACACAGCTACAGTTGCTGTGGGATCCATATCTGAATTTCATGGCTATTGGGTATAATCTCAACTGAATGTTACTCTTTTTTGCACTCTTTTACTTGTTTTTTTAAAAAAGTGACTGAAGGCAGTGAAAGCGAGTGATCCATGTGAAAAAATACAGAATATTTGCATATGTTATACTTATGTGGACATGACAGTTTTTATAACAGCTTTAAATACTGTTTTTCAAATTGCCAGGGTTCATACTTCAGTGAGTACTAAATACATACTAAATTTGAACATGATAAACATAACTGAAATGCAAAGTTTCATGCTTCAGAATGTACATTTTTTTAGACATTTGTCCATCCTTTGTCCCATTCTCATGGTCTGATAACTCAAACAGCTTAATGGATGTATTCATTCTTTTGGGTTCACCGTTAAATAAGCTTGAAAATCTCAAGTTCGTTGAAAGTGTTGTAATGTATCTCCATCTAATCACTAAAAAACTTGTCAGTAAGTGAATTAAAACACTAAGCAATATATAGGAAAATAATAGTCATTTAAAAGTTGGTACTGTATTAAAAGCTATTGTGATTTAATGTTGTTCAGTAGTCAGCATGTCCAGGAAGCCAGAATTTACACAGCCGGAGAGTGCATAAGTATGTGACAGTATAAGGAATTGTGTTGCAACCTTGATATGTATGCACAGTTCACATTAATAGGATTCATAAAACAGGTGAAAATCATCCAGTAAAACAGTTTAGTACCAGTCTACTCATATTTTATTCTTTCAAGTTGTTTCTTTAACACTGGAAGCAATTGCAGATTTTCTTAACCATAATTTTTCCTACCCTATTACTGCCTCTCTGCATCTTCGTCTTTTGAAGCAGGTATGAATGGATATTGACCACAGGAAAGTAGTCTTCAGAGCACACAGTCTGAAATGGAGATAATGTTAGTTCACAATCCAGAAAGCCAAAAGATCCCACTTACCTTGTTAATTTAAATCAGGTGCTTACTCTACATTACATGGATAATTAAGCAGACTTACTGTATATACAATTAAATATACTTCCTGCATGTTTGTGGTGAGATATCTTTCAATATCTAAGTGACTGACAACCTAGAAACTTGTCAATCGGGGTGTACACCTGATTCTGACAGAGATAAGGGGTAGGGAGGTTGTTAGATTTTCTGCTGGCGATGGAGTTTTTGCTGTAGTGCATGTGGCTTTTTTAAATTATGACACTTAAAGCCCTGGGCAGTTTAATATTTATCAAAATATTTTTTCTATAAATCTGTTTTATTTTCCTGCAGACAATCAATAAAATGATAAACATTAACATCATGTCTGTTTGCAAGGTAAGTGCTCTCTTACTGATATTTTCACTTAAAACTCTTAAGTATTCTAAAACAATAAACAGCGTTGATTCACCTGCTACAAGTAAGTTGCTTTTACTTCCTTTGAGCGATGCAGTTTCTCTCCTACTTTTAATCTCTCAAGAATTGCTTCTTTTAGTCTGCGCTCTCCTACCTGCTCACCAGACTGTTCTCCAGTTATGTTGCATAGAAGACAACTTAATATAAATGATACACAAATGTCGCTATAAAAGAGTACGATGTATACTTAAAACAATACCTCATGATCTTTTACATTCAGAATCGTCTCTTTCTCATGTCCCTGCATTTATCTCTCATCCGTGGCTGTCCTAGACTGTAAGCTTTTCTGGGCAGAAAAGTCCTTCATTTTTTTTATAAGGTTCCGTGTACACTTATGGCACAACAGTTAAATATTGTATTCACTGTGTGAAATAAAAAAACAAGTAGGAAACTACTTGCTGTTGTGGATTATTGTACAAGTGTCTGTTAACTTGTGGAATGCCATTTTTGAAATTATTTCTCTCCCCTTCAATAGTAGCTTGATATTTTTTGATATGTTCAGTTACTTTTAAAATTTGGAAGAAATCAGTCTGATTTCAGCCTTAAATTCAAGAACATACATGTTTTCTTCTTTGTTAAAACTAAGTCTGTGGTGTGGGGCAGTTAGCAGGGGAAGAGGATGTGACTACTTTCTTTACCCAAGTATGTTAAATATATCAGACTTTTAGTAGGAGTTGGAGATGATTCCAGCTTCTCTATTGCTTAGGAAATCCATGTTGGTAAGTTGAGGAAGCATGCTGGAAGAAATAGGTTACTACTCATCAGAAAGCTCCTGTTTGCAGTTATGCATATAGGATGGAAGAAAACTTGCCACTCTTCTGACAGCTAAGGGTCTCCTGGTTTTGTCTTCTGTTGAAATTAAAACATTGGGTGAATTTTTAGCTGGAGTTATGGCTGCCCAGATAGGATTTACCTATGTAAAAGAGTTTTGGTTTTCTTTTAAGAAATTGAAATTCATCTAACGTGCTGCCAAGGAGATTAGTCTGAAGTTGTCTGATTTCTATCCAAAAAGATACAGAAGCTGGAAAAGAACAGAACAATACTTCTGTAAGAATTCCCTTCACTAAAATGCTTCCATTTAAAAAAAAGAGAGAGAGAGAAGAAAGGGTAAAGTAGGTAGTGGATTGTGGTCCACTTGCTACTGTTAACTCTTGACTGTTTTGAAGTTTATATGTTACTTGGAACCTGGGTACTACTTATTCCAAAGCTAGAAGTTGCTTAATTTACCATAGTTTTACAGTGGAACCCCGCAATACCACACCCCGTGATTGCGCGAATCCGCTTATAATGCAGGGCGTGCGGGGCTCCCAATGACGGCAGCGGGTGCTGCTTTGATGCAGCGGAACCCTGCAATACTGCGACCCCACGTTTATCGCAGTCGATATTTCTGGACCCTGATCGTCGTGGTATTGCGGGGTTCCACTGTAGTTACTTCAGCAACTGCCTTTTCCCTCTAGCCTGACTGGTATTGTACTTGTGGTTTTGCACATCTTTGTCTGCAGCAAGCACCACCATTCTTCTGTCAGATGGGCTGGATCATGGCCCATGGTGACTTGTTGCTCTCCTGCAAGATTTCCATTTGGGAGAAACCAGATTCTGATCGACAGCTTTATCTAGGAAAGATTTTCAGCAAAGGTCACTCAGCTGAGCTAATATACAGAATTAATGCCTACAACACTTGTGTGTAAAACTGTGTAGAGCATTGGTTCTCAAACTGGGGTCATGACCTGGGTATGTGGGGGATCGCGAGCCCTGACACCAGTGCATGGCTGCAAGTTGCCAGCCCCGGCCCCTGTGCCGGGCTGCAAGCCTCAACTGCAACACGTGGCTGCAAGCCCCGATCTCTGTGTGGAGCTGCGGGGCTGCAAGCCCCAAACCCTGCACTGGGATGTGAGCTCCAACCCCGACCCCTATGCGGGGCTGCAGGCCTCAACCCCGACCCATGGTATCTAAAATGGCCCTGAGAGTCCTTCTGCCATTTTTCACTACCTACAAACGTGAGAGTGGATTCTCCAGCCTTTTCACAATAAAGACGAAATCTTGAAACCAGCTTGATGTGAAGGATGACATCAGATGCACCCTTTCTAAAACAGCACCAAGAACAAAACATCTTGTGTCAAGTAAACAGAATCATCCATCTCACTGATTTTTGGCTGCTTCAGGTCACTAATTGCTATCAAGTATTAAAATAAAATTCTACTTAAAAATAACTTTTCCACTTTTATTTAATTCACTAAAAATGTTTTAGTCTTAATTTAAAAGCAGTGAGAAAAGGTAAATTCATTTTAAGCAACAGGGTTTAAATTATTTTTAACATAAGGTTTAATATCAAAAATGTGTTTTTAATGTCTAAGGGGAGAGGTCGTACTCAGGCTTGGTGTTCAAAAGGGGTCACCAATACAAAAAGTTAGATAACCACTGGTATAAAGTATCTGGGGACCTCTCAGCTAGAGCTAAAATGTATCAGGGGCAAGAGGGATTGTTTCTCCTGATGTGTGACATCCTCACTACCCCAGAAGAGGGAGCCCACTATCCAGGGATTAAGGACTTGGGGACTGCTCTAGTTTGTTCAGCAGTTCAGATTTTCATATATTTTAGCAGCTTTTCTCTGCAGTTGCTGTAATTAATATTTTCTCTTGCCCTAAAGCCCTGCCTCTGACCTGGTGTGAGACATTAGGTAAATCATTTTTACCTTTTAAACTTCACTTTCCTGGTCTATAAAATAGGGACGACACTTACCCCTCCTTTTGTAAAGTACTTTGAGATGTATAGGGGTAAGTGCTATGTAAGATCTAAATTCTATTACTATTAATGGTAAAGACTAATTCTCTGCTTCCCTCGACATACCCAATATCTGTATTAAGAAGAGAGTGGTCTAAAACTCACACCAAAGTAGTCTTTACATTTTCCCTGGCATTAATGTGTATGGGGTACCAGTTAGCTTTAACTTGATGGGTCTTAAGGCTGTCAGCTGGAAATAATACTTAGTACTTGAGTAGTTCTTTCCGTCTTCAAGGGTTAACAACGTATTTAAAGGAGTGTTCAGGGAGTTAATTATACTCATTTTAGCAGAGATTGAGTTGGACTGGTCAAGGCCATAAATGGAGTCAGTTCAGATCTGAGAGCGACAAAGAGTCCTGTGGTACCTTAAAGGCTAACAAAAGTATTGAAGCATAAGCTTTCGTGGGTTAGTACCCACTTTGTCGCATGCATGCATCCGACAAAGTGGATACTAACCCATGAAAGCTTATGCTTCAATACTTTTGTTAGTCTTTAAGGTGCGCCAGGACTCTTTGTTGCTTCTGCAAACCCAGACTAACACGGCTACTTCTCTGAATTCAGATCTAGGATGAGAAACTAGCTGTTCCGCTCTTCCAGTCCAACTCTGTGTCTCCATGCAAATACAATCTTAAAAATCAATGGTGGAAAGAAAACATAATATTTCCTTTGGGGCAAGGATGATATCTTGCTTTGTTTGGAAAACATATAGCATACTTAAAATTTTACTGTAATATTTTAAAATGTATAGGTATCAATGTCTCAAGCTGGGAAGAAGGTGTCTGTGGACATTAAGAATACACTTGTGACAGCTTAGTGAAGAGTGGAAAGAGAGCAGATTATATTAGAAATTCTGAATGGAAGGACAGGAAAATGATCTAAAATAGAATTGGAGAGAATAGAAACATAGGTAGAAAATAACCCAAAATACAGATACTTCACAGGAGTGAGAAACCTGTGGAACAAAAATGTCATCCCCATCATGTTGTAAATTCAAGTTTAAAATAGCCCAGGGCAGCCAAAGACTGCATACCTCTGAGAGTATTTAACATGTCACAGAGAAGAGGCGATGGTTCTTCTGTGGCTCTGTTGGGACCACATTTAGGAAATTGTGTTTGGTTGTTACCAGAAAGATGTTGATAAATTGAATGTAATCCAGAGGAGAGCAACAAAGAGATCAGATGCCAGAGCAATTAATTCATGAGGAAAGATCAAGAGCTACATATGTAATAACTTGGCCAGGATTATTAATGTATGACATAATTTATTACTGATATTTGTAAGTAAACAAATATCTAAAGTTGTAAACACCCAAAAGGGGGAGAGTAAATACACTGCAGAAGATAGAAAAATTCAGGTTGCAGATACTTCCTAGATATAATACTCCTAGGTAAATATTATACATTCATTAGGAATTGTGGAGAAGGAGAAACCAGAGATCGCTATTAGGTACATTGCTAAACTAGAATTTTAAATACAGGAAACAGACCAAGGGAGAAGGGCAGCAGAGAAGTGTTTTCTGTCAGTGTTGAAGGAAGAATTTAAGACCTCCTTCTAGCTGCTGATATCCTGTCCAAACTTAGGAGAGTCTGTAGTTCCATGAATTTTGATAGCTCTGTGGGGTAGTGTCAAACATGAGTCCCACTGATTTGTTTGGGAAGTGGAACAGTACATCTCATCAGTTAAGCAGTCTCATTACATCTGGTCACATTGGATCGAAACGTCTTTCTCAGTTCAGTCTGGGATCTTCCCCTTTCAGCTCACCCTCAAAAAGTTTGAGATCTTAAATGGGGAAACTTTTGTCCTACTAGATCCTAGAAATAAATTCTGTTTAAAAGACATGGAAGAGGCTTGCAACATGTGATTCAGTTATCGTGTCTGCCTTCATATGCACTGTCTCTGTGTCTGGGTGACAGACCTTTCCTTATACTTGAATTGGTGACAGTTTTCACAGATCTGATAGGCCAGTTTTGTCCAACATGGAGTAGGAGAATTATCAAAGAATTTTTGCATATAAAACCCCCTATTTAAAAAACTTGTGTTTTTAGACACATTTCTCTGAATTGCTTGTAAAAGTTCATTCTCGTGAAGCATGGATGTAATTCCCGTCCCATTTTAAAGGGAGTTGTCCACATGTAGAAGGGGCATAGACACTGTCCGAGTGTTTTTCAGCTTTTTTGATACCCAGGACTGGCTTGTTGCCTTTCTAAACTATGTCAGGGAGATCTCAGGGACCAGTGCTGGTCCACGGACCAGTCACAGAGAAACACTGCGCTAACAGTTGACATATTGTAGTCTCTGAAAAATAGATTGTGTATGGACAGTAACATCTGGGAGTGTGTAATTTTGTGGGCAAGCTAATGATAAAAGAGGTGGTAAATTGATTTGTAAAAAATCTACAGAATGATAATTTCAGTGGTGTTCCCCTGTGTGGCACGGCAAAGAGGACTGACTTCCCCTCACGTCCCTCCCCCTCCCCATACCCTAGCTTCTACGTCCTTCAGTTGGTGGAAATTTTGATAATATACCATGTTGTCAGAGTCAAGTTGGGCATCATTTATGAACGCAAGGTACCAAACATGACAACTCTTGAACAATTACGTAGCTGTATAAGAAAATTTTAAAAAATCTGCTTTGTTTAATTATACTTTAACACAGGCATGTCAAACATGCAGCCCTCACAAAGTTAAATTGTGACCTTGATGGACTGTATGTTACCGGTTAATGCTCAGAACAAGATACTTAATTAATTTTTTACTGGTACAGATTATTATAAATGGAAGGAATGCTTCAAGTTATTTGTCATAATCAGCAAAAAAGGAAGCAGTTCAGTGGTACTGATGATCAGCTTTGTTTATTATATCCAAAGAGTTGCCATGAGGAATGGATAAGACATCAACATCCAGCAAGAAATTACTAGAATTCATCTGAAATGGTGTGTGCATAGTTACATTACATATCATCTTGGAAAAGCATGCTGATATGTTTGAAGACATTTCCCAGAAAACGCAGGACTTGCAAGACCAGTTCCACACATCCAGTGTGCATTCCACTCTGAGTGGCCTGTTGCACACGATGGAGAGCTGCAGTATGGAAAGCTGGACATGCACAAGTCCATGTGGCCAGTTGCAACGCACCCGGAAGGACAGACAGAGGAGGTTCCTGGTAAGCGGCTTTCCTGGTAAGCGGTTTGTCCTTGGGGAAGGACAAACAGAGGAGGTTCCTGGTAAGCGGTGCTGAGGGAGTTGGTTGATGTGATTGCAGAGCCATTGGCCATTATTTCTGAAAACTCGTGGCAATCGGGGGAAGTCCCAGATGATTGGAAAAAGGCAAATATAGCGCCAATCTTGAAAAAAGGGAAGAAGGAGAATCCAGTACAAAATCACTGACTCCACAGACATCTCCAATGTCACAATGAAGAAGCTACTGTTTTATTCTCTCACAAAGGATGAGTTAACCGCATACCTTGCAGGAAAAATGCTCCAGTATGCGAAGAAATGCTCTAAAAAAAGTTGTTGCATGCTGTAATGAAGCTGTTGCATTTCACTGCTTAGTGGAGTTTCTTCATAGTTCCCTTAAGGAGGCTGACATAAATGTATCTTTTATGCCATTAGAGAGGTATTGCTAAACTCCAGATTTTTTGCACAAGACACAGATGTTCTAGTGCTCTGTGAGATGCTACCGAAGTTTTCCAGAAGATTCTGTTTTTGTTCCTGCTGCTGAACAGAATCTCTGTATATCCTTCAGAGGTGTGTTCCTATCGTTCAAACTATTAAACCACCCCAGGGCTGGATTTCCACACCCTTTCAGGATGTGATGCTACTGTAAGGTTGCATGTAGAAAGACCAGTTTATCTTGTTGGAATGCATTTGATTCAGTCTCTGAATGCTCTTCTTGCTCAGAAGGTGAGATGGTCAGTGATGAGCTCGTAAATGCACTGGAGGCTTTCATAGGTTGAGTTTATCATTTGAAGACTAACATTACAACACTTGCAGAGCTGTGCTGGTGGATGTCTCCCAAGAAAAGGATGAATGGAGAAGAATTGCTACTGACAAAGGGTGCATCCATACTTGCTGTCGAGAGGGCAAATTATCAAGCAGTGGACTGGTTCTGATATAATAGAGTGCATCCAAAACTACCCTTCCTTGTTGGGCATGGGTGGGTTTTGGAAGATGGACTGATCTCACCAGTTGTGTGAAATACCACGCACTTCTGAATCAACCCTTCAGCTAATTAAATGTTTGTGTGCAAAGACCAGATGCTCATCACCTGCAAATGTCTGGTCAGCAGCCTGCTTTGTACAGAGATGCGTGAGTGCAGCTTGCATGAGCACCTGCGGAATGCCTACCGCAAAGCCCAAGGGGCAAATGGCCGCTTCGGTGCTGCACCCACTACCTGCAAATTTTGCAAAGAGCTGGACGTGATACTTTGGGGCGATCTCCCTCCTCTCCAGTGACCACCATGGACATTTCTGAGCCCAGCACAGCAAAGGGAAGGGAGGAGGAAAGCGCGAGCGAGGGTGTTGAGGCAGGGGGAGACACTCCGGAATCCCTTAAGGCATGTAGCCAGGAACTCTTCTCAAGTCAGGAGAAAGGCATCCAGTCACAGTGTCCAGTACTTGGGGAAGGACAAACAACAGAGGAGGTTCCTGGTAAGTGGCTCCCCCCCCCCCCCCCCCCCCAGGAAGGAAGTTTTTAGGTGTGAACTCTTTGGGCGAGGATGATAAGGGCCGCATGCATGCCTAGATGTGGAATGGCACGTTGATGTGGTCTATCATATCGCGGTAATCGGCGTCAGTGATCTCTTCAAAAGTCTCAGCCAGAACATGGGCAATGCGTCTGCATGGGTTTATTGGGAGAGCCAGTGTGGTTCTTGTCACAGTCAGGCTAACGTGTCCGCGCCACTCTGCCACGAGGGGTGGAGGGACCATTGCTGCACACAGGCAAGCTGCATATGGGCAAGACAGAAGCTGCATTGTAGTAGAAGACCCTCCCTTGCTTCTCCAGTCACCCTCAGCATCGAGAGAGATTCCAGGACGAACTCCTGTGGAGAATGTTGGGACAGCGTTCAGTGTAGGTGCCCCCTGCACCTGTGGGCTCTCCCCAACCCACTTTCTGGGTTCTTACCACCTCCAGCTGCCTCCTAAAGCAGTAGCTTCACCACAGCTAGTGGTGAGTTCAGCACACAGTCCCATGAAAATGGCTTTTCTCATCCAAAAGTTCTGCATGAATGATGTTAGCTACGTCAGCCAGAAGCATTCTTTGTAACTTTTAAGTATAGACAAGGTCTAGCACAATTGGGTCTTGGTCTTTGGCTGGTGCTCTCAGGTGCTACAATAATACAAATAATACTTCCAAATTAATATTAAGGTAAGAAGTTTTTTAAAAAAATTGTTATAGAAGCACAAAGGTGTCTTGAAATGGAGTTATTCTACACTTTCACAATGTACCTATACAGATCCACTGCCACCATACCACCAATCTGCAAAAGTCATCCTTATAAAACTATCAAGATAAATTGGATTTAGTGGGAAACATTATTTTGGGGCCATTTTATATTACCACTCCAGAAATCTTGTTGGAACACAAGAATGCTTTATAATACAGGAGGCATGAAGATCACTGGCAGTTGCTATTTCTAGGCATTGGCATAAATGACTGATCAGATATTGAACTGATACTATTGGGGATGGTATGTTGAACTTGGCACAGACATGAACGCTGACCTAACGTCTTTTCTAGCTCTAATTACTAAAATCCACTATATCTGGTATTTTGGCCAAGAGTTATTCATTGATGAGTTAAACTATACTGTAATACTTTTTAAAAGCCTGATCACTAGCTCTTCAAGTACCATCTGTTGCTTGTTTTCCTTAAAACTTTTCAGTAGGACTGTTGTTCAATAATATTAAAGTTAGAAGTGTGTGTGTGTGTGTGTGTGTGTGTGTAAGAACCAAGGAGAAGTCCTTGATTAAAAGCATGTATTATAATTATTGAGCTGTTTTTTAAATAGCTTTGCAAAATATTTAGGTAACATATATTTTTCCACCTCCTATTACAATTGGAAATAAACAGACCCTCATACCAATCTCCCTAATCAGAGCCAATCCCTGACAAAAAGTACATAGAGACAAAACTCTGTCCAGAGCTTGATATTTTTTTCTAAAATTAGCACCCGAGGCTCTAAGGGAGATTTCTGAGGTAGTTTGGAAATTGAGTCAGATCGTGTGTTTAGAGACAGTGGCTTGTCAAAATCATTGTTGAGAGAGTTCATTGGGATAGCTTATTCATAGATTTCCAAGGCTAGATGATCCATTGTCATCATCTGGTCTGATCTCCGGTATAACACAGATCAGAGCATGTCACTGAAAATTCCTGGCATGTGTCTTTAAGAAAAACATACAATCTTGATTTTAAAATTGCCAGTGGTGGAGAATCCTTCACCACCCTTGATAAACTGTTTTACCCTCACAATTAAAAATTTGCCCCTTATTTCCAGTCTGAATTTGTCTAGCTTCAGCTTCCAACCACTGGTATGTATTGTACCTTAGTCTGCCAGATTGAAGAGCCCATTATTAAATATGTGTTCTCCGCGCAGGTACTTAGACTGTAATCAAGTAACCCCTTAACCTTTTCTTTTAAGTTAAATAGATTGAGTCCTTTGAATCTATCACTATATGATATGTTTTCTAATCCTTTAATAATTCTTGTGGTTCTTCTCTGAACACACTAAAATGTATCAACATTTATTGATGTTGTGAACGTCAGCATTGTGAACACCAGAACTGAACTCAGTAGTTCAGCAGCAGTCACACCAGCACCAAGTACAGAGGTAAAAAAACCTCTCTACTCCTACTTGAGATTCCTCTGTTTATGCACCCAAGAATTCCCTTTGCCCTTTAAGTCACAGCATCGCACTTGGAACTCATGTTCAGCTGATTATCCACTACAACCCACAAGTCTTTTTCAAAGTTACTGCTTCCCAGAATAGAGTCCCCCATCCTGTTAACATAGCCTATATACATATAGATTTACAAGTTTTAAAACACAT
Source organism: Dermatemys mawii (assembly GCA_007922305.1). NCBI lineage: Eukaryota > Metazoa > Chordata > Testudines > Dermatemydidae > Dermatemys > Dermatemys mawii. The sequence goes on from ML677332.1 coordinate 31,731,997, forward strand.
AGTATTTGCTTGTGCCCAGTTTACCAAGCAATCCAGAATAAGTGATCTGTATTCTTTATTATTTACCACTCCCTCAATTTTTGTGTCATCTGCAAACTTATTAATGATTTTGTTTTCTTCCAGGTCAGTGTTAAAAAGTTAAATAGCGTAGGGTCAAGGACTTATCCCTGCAGTACCTCGCTAGAAACGCATCCATTCAATGTAATTTCCCATTTACAGTTACCTTTTTGAAATATAACAGTCAACTTTTAATCCATTTAATGTGTGCTAGGTTAATTTTATATTGTTCTAGCTCTCTAATCAAAATGTTGTCCAGTGCCAAGTCAGATGCCTTACAGAAGTTTAAGTGTATTACATCAACAGTATTACCTTCTCAAACAATCTTGCAATCTCATCAAAAAAAGAAATCAAGTTAGTCTGACAGGATCTATTTTCCATAAATCTGTGGGTTTTTTTGGTATGTATTATATTATCACCTTTTATTCTTTATTAATCGAGTCCCTCATCAGCTGTGCCATTATTTTGCCCAGGATTGATGTCAGACTTACAAGTCTATAATTACCCAGATCATCCCCTTTTATCCTTTTTAAATATTGGCACAACATTAGCTTTCTTCCAGGTTCTGGAACTTCCCCAATGTTCCAAGTTTTATTGAAAATCAACATTAATGGTCCAGAACATTCCTCAGCCAACTCTTATAAAGCTCTTGGAAGTAGGTTATTAGAAGTTGCTGATTTAAATGCCTCTGTTAATAGCTGTTGTTTAACATCCTCCTGAGATATTAGTGGAATGGAAAGTGTGTGATCATACGATATGACAATATTATCCTTTTTCCTCAAATACATAAAGCAATATTTATTTAACACTTTGCATCTTCTACATTATTACTGACAATTCTACCATTTCCATCTAGTAATGGACCAATACCATTGTTAGGATTCCTTCCTATTGTCTTTAACTCTGCTGACCATAGATTTCTCCTTGTGTCCCTTTGCTTCCCATTTCAACTCTCTGTAGTTCCTAGCTTCTGATTTATATTCATTACTATCAACTTCCTTTCCCTTCCATATGTTGCTGCTTTAACTTCCTCTCTATCCCAGGTGGCTTTTTAATCAGTACGGCCTTCTTCCACAATTGTGGCTTTTAGGGCATCTAGAAAGTGGTCTTTAACAACTCCCAATTATCATTATTTCTGTTCTTGATTAAATTCTTCCTCCCATCTAAACTGGCTGATAATTGTTTTCAGCTCTGTGAAATTGGCCCTTCTAAAGCACCAAGTATATATCTTGCTTGTCTGGACCTTAGTTTGCACTGTATAAAAGCTTGCATGGCTACTGCCCCCAAGTGGATATAGGTTTTGTATGTGGTGTGAAAAAGCTGTATTTCCAGCTGGATTGTGTTAAGAAAAATTTTCTTTGCTTAAGTGGTCCTGAACATTTCCTATATGTAACTTGATGATCTCATTCTGTTGTTAAAGGAACTGTAGTTTTAAAAACAAAACCCACACATGCAAACTAGGACTGCTCTGAACTTCTTCACTAGAACAATAACCTATAACTTCTGTGCCAGTGTACATATATTGCATATAATAGTCTCACATTTGTAGTAGAAGACTTTGTTTAAACAATACTAGGCCTGATTGACTTCTTTACCTCCATCTGGTTTCTAGTAGGAATTATTTTCTATTACACAGATGGCATAGTCTCTTCAGAAGATAATGTGTTCTTTAATAAGTGGGACTCATCAAGCTGCACTGGAAGACCTGCCTACCAAAGTTAGCAGAGTGCCTGCCTACACTACCATTAGTTCTGGCTAGTGCTTTTGCCACTCAAAACCAAATGAAAATATTTTTTCACTAAAATTTTTTCTCAATTAAAAGAGGAGGATGGAGAGAAGGATGGATGGATGGAAACTATTGGATTCTGTTCCTAGCCCTGCCACTGACTTGGTTACAACTGTGTGGCTATCTGTAAAACAGGGATCATACCTGCCCCACAACATCCTGGTGATATGATATTGTTTGCAAATCATTTTGAAAGCCTCTCATATAAAGTGCTATAGACATGGAAAATATCTGAGATAAATTGACTCTCCTACTATACTGATGTTACCAGTGCAGACGAATTCACCAGATTCACTGCACATAACTTCTTGACATTGCCAAGCTACAATGAATAAAAATAAACTGCCTATGCAAAATATAGTCTTCAGTTTCCGCAGAGTGACTTGGGTGGAGGTTGGGCAGAGGGCAGGCAGCTGCCTCTGGGAGAGAAGGATTCCCTCACTCTGTATCTACATTCCCAGCCATCACGAATGTTTTCTTTCCTTTTTTTGCAGATGACACGATTGGTGCTGCCCAGCATGCTGGAAAGGTGAGTCACGCAACCACTATACAGACAAAGTCATCATTATTTATAGGGGAGAATCCTTTCTTTGAAAAATTCATTACTGTGACTAATCAGCCTACCCTCCATGTTTTAACAGCAGAGTATTGCCGGGTGAGTCACTGATGGTGCATGAATCATCAGACGGTGGAAGCCTTTTCCACTTGATTCCCTTTTTATTTTTCCTCTTCCCCCTTCTCCACTGTTGTGGTGATTTCTTTTAGAATAGAATTAAAAAGCCCGTCTGACTCATCGGCACTAACTCAACAACCTGCTATTCTGAGGGGGTGGTTACAGTTCCTGGGAATAACCTTCTTAAGGCTATTTCTCAGTCATTGTAAGTAAAATGGATTCAGAGAGTATGCTCTCATTATACAGTAGGAGGCATATTGAGGGAAGTGTGTGATCATATAGTAAATCAGAATTGGAGGCAATTCTTTAAAATAACAGTCAATGCACACCAGTCTTTCACTGCTGGAGACGTGTATCGACTTCCTAGTTAGATCCCAGGTAAAACTAAAGTCACAGAGTCTCAGCCTAATGGCAGTTTTCTAGCTAATGTTGATGGTTCCATGATTTGCACAGTTTTTGTTCAAGAGCTATGCCTGGATTTCCAGGGGTTGTGGAGCCATGTGGAAGATTGCATAGCACCAGGCATAGGAACCATCATGATTAGTCTGCTGCTTTTGGCAATGCCAAATATATACAATGGGAGGGGAATAAATACAATGGTTCAGTACCATTTGCATAGGTGATGCAGCCTGGTGGTGTTGGTATGTAAACAAACCCAAAATATTGAAGAATGCTTACAGAATTAACCTTTTGTGTCTGTATAACCTGGGATTTGCTTTCTTAGCACACTTGTTGAGGCTTCTCCTGATTCAGTTTTCTTGACCAAAGTGTGGGACTCATTGCTCCCCTGTATGAAAATGGCAGATGCAGTTTTGGTCATGACCATAAGAGCATATGCCTGACTTCAAAATCAAATGTAGTAAAAATATTCTGAGTAGCTGTACTGTTGCCATGAAAGGAAGAGAGAGGGACATTACTGAAGTCACTCAGCTTTTCTGAGGGGTTTAACATTGTGTATACTGGGATTCTTTTAAACAAGTTTAGAAATTGTAACAAATGAAACAGGTGTAGGCCATATATAAAACAATGCTGTTTAGGAGATTTTCATGGATGTGACTGGCAGAGATGATCTTCAGCTGTTTTTTTCCCTTTGTTTTCTCATTTGATTGCTCCTTTTCTCTATTCACCAAACACTCAACATAGACAGACTTCAAACCACCTGTCATTTTAAAGAGGCCGCCTACTCTGTCCATTAAGCAACCTCTTTTTCTTCAAATATCTCCTTTTAAAAGTACCTCTTTCATAAAGCTCTCCCACATTCCTTCTGAAACCTTGTGTGTACTTTTTGGTCTTTTATTTTTGGCTTGTATCTTTTTTGTTTGTTTCAGTTAGATTATCATTTTCTCAGGGCAGGAACTTTGTTTTTCTGTTAAGTATGGTATACACTTACATGCAACTTGACAAATATTAAGTGGCATAGTCTGAAGATAGACCAGGAAACCAATATATGCCGAGTTCTAGTTCTGACTAGCCATGAGGAAGTCAATTCATCTTTCTGCCTCAGCTGCCCCATCTGTAAAATGGTGATAAATACTTGCCTCACAGGAGGGTGAGACTTAATATTCAAAAAGCGGTTTGAAGACAAAAGTCACATTAGTGCTAAGAATTGTTCACCAGTCTCAGAGCTCCCCCCATCCTCTCACCCCCCAGGCATATAGAGTCATTTAAATGATTCCCCGATTCTGGATGGCGCTCTCAGTATGAAAAGGAAAGATGGGTGACTAAAGCCTCTACATTCTTGCTAGCTCAGTTTTTGTTTTATTTTTTTGACCTTACAAGGTATAGAAACCAGTTCTGCAGCCTCTTGCATCCAGGGTGTAAATTATTAAGCTATTAACAATGTTCAGAATCTGTAGCCACAACAGATCTGGTAGCTCACCAGGCCAAGAGTATGAATGGTAGGTAGCTGCATTTAACTGTTTACGTTTATGGGTCTGGACAAAGTTAAGGGGGCCAGGTAGGTCTGTCCAAGTGCATTATACTGAAGATCCCATGATGACTAGGCACAATCTGTTCAATGAGAGAAAACTTGCTGTAATGCACTTTGGTGTGTATTGTAGTGCTGCACTTATCTGTCTGTGTGCACGCAAGTTTGTACAATGTACAACCCATAGAATCTCTCAAGGTGAAGGAATAGCAGAGCATACTTTATAATCTCTGACTCTTTGTCTGTAAGGAGAACTTGACCACATCTTGTCTGTCTTTCCTCTTAATTTGTGTTAAGTACATCTCTAGAAGAATATCTTTTCTATAAATGCTGGCATTTAGGCTTTGTGCTTTGGCTTATCTTATGATTCCCTAGCGCTTACATTTTAAATATGACAAATGTAATCTGCACTTTGTATTACACTTAGATGAGCTGTTCTACTGTAGATGGTCAGACTTTTGTCTGCTGTTTGCAAAGGTGGGAGCCCTGTGGAACTACTCAAGAAATTAAGATTTATGTCTTTGTGACCAAGAAAAATCAGTTGACTGTTTTTTCAAGACAAATATTAAACTATAGTATATATTGTTATATAGAAGTAGCAAGTGCATAATTACATTATGGAGGAAGCTTGCTCTTTCCACTTTGCGTACAGCTGGAGCAGGCGGTGGTTACCATAGCAACAGTGGGAAAGCTAAATATAGCATCTCTTATACTGTACTGCTTAAGGTAGAATGATGGTAAGGTGTTAGGGTGTGTTAGGCAAGTCACCTTTTTATTTATTAAAGCTAATCAACTTTTTTCAGTAAACTGTTGAGGAGGGCGCATATCAAAAGTTTAATTTACCCAGTCAAGTTTGCCAAACCAACACCCTCCCCTTGTTCAAATCCATCCTTAAAAAAAGTTTCTTCTGTGATACCTGAAAGAAACACAGCCATTATCATGGGGTGATTGGAAACTGTCATCCCCACATCTGGATTCCCTGCCTCTGTGGTGTTTAAATTGTGAGCTCTTCAGGTCAGGACCATTTTTTGTTTTTGTCTTTGTCTTTCACAGCACTAAAGCATTTTGTCAGCACTAAACAAAATACTAATATATAGGGTTCTCAGTCTGTTGCATGGAGGCTATATTTATGACTTGTGGAATTTTTCATAGGGATTGCCATATTGGATCAGACCAGTAGTCCACCTAGTCCAGTATTCTGTCTCTAACAATGGCCAGTGCTATCTACTTCAGAGGAAGAAACTCTGTAGTAGGTTGTTATGGTATCACCTGCCCATATGGAAAGCTGCTTTCTGACCCCCAATTGAGGCTGGCTTATGCCCTGAATCTTAAATGTTTATAGCCCTTCCAAGGCTTTAGTTTGAGTTTTAAATATGTAATATTCTTGTTTATCCACATAAATGTCTGATCTCTTTTTCTGAATCCTGCTAAGCTTTTGGCTTTAGTGAACTCTTGAGGCAATTACTTCCGCAGCCTAACTGTACATGTTAAAAAGTATTTCCTTTCATCAGTTTTAAAGTATTCCAAGTTTCCGGTATTTCATTTTAATTAAATGTCATCTTGCTTTTGTATTACAAGAGGGTGAATCTAAGGTTCCGATCTCCTATCCCTCCCTATACCATTAACTTTTCTGTGTGCTTTTATCAAAGCTCCTCTTATTTAATCTCTTCCATAGGGTAAACAGTCTGTCTTTTCAAACTGTTGGTATGAGTGTGTTTCCTTCTTCCTAATATTCTCATCAAATCCCCTCTATTTCTGCTATATCTTTTCTGAGAGAGGATGATCAGAAGGACCTGAACATAGTATTTCAAGTCAGGATATACTATTAATTTAGAACTGTATTATATTTTCTCTATTGTTGACCCTCCCATTCCATATGCATCCTAACATTGTTTCATTTTTTTGCCATTACTGCACATTAAGCCGAGGTCTTCGTTGAGTTGTATCCTTAGTGATGTTCAGGTCTCTTAACTGAGTTAAGGGTTGATTTAAAAACCAGTAAGGCGTCTGATTATTTTCTTCAATATGCATTATTTGCATTGTCAATATTCACTTTCATCTATCATTCTGTAGCCCATTTGTGGAGCATTGTTGGGCCTTATGAAGTTCTATTTAGTAGTCTCTAGTCTGAGTAATCTAAATGATTTTGACATCTGTAAATTTAGCCATCTCACTGCTCATTCCCATTTTGAGTTCAAGAATAAATATACTAAACACCTGCTATGAAAAACTTTTGGTACCCATTGTTAACCTTTTGCTAGACTGAAAGCTGGCCATTTAGTCATTCTTTTACTTTGTCTTAGCCAGTTTCTGATCCATGTTAATACTTTGACTCTCCCATCATGGCTATTGAGGAACTTAAACAAAGATTCTAGTGAGAGAAGAGGGCTGCTACACCAGTAAATACCACCATGATCAGGAACTCTGAAGCTTTTAGCAGGAAACAAACAGAAATCAGGATATGTTTTGTGGAATTTGTTCTCGTGTTAAAGCGTACCTATCAAAAAATGTCACTACATCCTTGTGCTTCCAAAGCAGCCTTTTTACAGTCAGTTTACAAAGTGCAGTTACATGGCTATAAGGATAGATATTTGCAAATTGCCTGGAACATTAATTATGCTATTTGCCGAGGTGTTATGATACAAAAGGTTTGTGAGTGCTTGTTAATTTATTACAGAAGCTTCAGTTCAGAGATATTTCAACCTCAGTTTTCCTATTTGCTTAAAACTTCTACACCCAGTTGCAGAAGAATTACTTGCAGTTGGAATACTAAAGAATTACAAGATATTTGAAGGAACTTTCATTTGCTAACTCTTAATCGTTGTTTTGTCAAATGATACAGTCTGAGCGCTCGTCTTTGCTACATTGATGCAGCTGCGCCAATATAGCACATCTGGTGAAGATGCGCTATGTCAACAGGAGAGCATTCTCCCATTGACATAATTAATCCACCTCAACAAGAGATGGAAGCTATGTCAGTGGGAGAGCATATTCCACCAACGTAAGATGGTGTAGACACTGCTTTAAGTCGATGCAACTTGCATCATTTGGGGGTAGTTTTTTCACACCCCAAGCAAGGTAAATTACATTGACTTTAACAGTAGTGTAGACAAGCCCTGAGTTGGGGTGTGGAAGGTAAATACAAGGTCAGCTGATAGCCAATGTGTCAGATCAATGTTTAAAATGTAGGTTTTACTGTGTGGGGTACTAAACATATTTGGTATTTAGAGGATTGTCTCTTCTGTTGTGTATTTCTAGTCTATCCTGTCCATAAAAAAAATAAAACCCTTCAAAATTTGAACAGTGGGTATGGGTACTTGTTACTACCTCACAAGGATATTGTTAACTGATGTTTATAAATCACTCCGGGTCTCCTTATGAAAGATACTGTAGAAGTGCAAAAGATACTATGAATGTCTCCTATTATTTCTGCCACGTTAGCAGAGATTTGAAAGCTGCCCGGGGGCACTTGTTAAGTTGCCCTTGCAACTCTTAGTTGGGCCAAGTTTTCAACCCTCGATCCTAGACATACAGAGCCTAATTCTTCTAGTACAGTAGTTTAACATTTGTATAGCTTCAGTGGAGTTACTCCTGGTTAATACATGCACAAAAAGAGAATCAGCCCCATGTCTGTTATAGCCATTAGAAGACAAATTGCAAATCTCTGAATTATTTTTTTAAAAAATTGATAAATGAATCTACCTGACCCGGGTTGCAAGTAAACATTTCTCTTTACTTAACAGACACTTCTGAAACTTGTAAGTCATGTGTTCTTTCCTGCAAGTGACTGCTTTCATTGCCTTTCAGATCTACAGGAATAATCCTGAATATCTCTTCAGCTGCTGGCATGTATCCATCTCCACTGCTCACTCTGTACTCAGCAACCAAGGTACACTTTCTTTTTGGTATGCTCCAGTCTGAACTATCAATCAGAAACAACAATAAAAGCTGTAAGAATAAATGTTTCTGGGGTCCCTCTATTGGTGGTTTGATGAAGTAAGGGTTTGTCTACACTGCTCTGTGTTTTGGAGTACAGGGATGTGAATAGCAGTGTGCTGTGTTGTGACTTAACTGCGTGAATGCTGTGAGCATGAACCGAAAGGTTCCTAGCTCACATTAATGTGATCCCCTTCAAATAGGACTACCTTAAATGTGAAGCAGAAACCTTGCCATTTGTGCCTGCAGTGTCCACACAGGGGAGTTACAGCTCAGCACTTGAATGCACATTGCTAGTCAGACCCTCATAGTATGAACTGCAGGCAGTGTAGACATTCCCTACAAGTAGTGGTTACTGAAATTAATTTTGTGCAAACAGTGAAAGTTTGAGTGGGGTAGGAGAGAAAAGGTATGCTGGTTTTGCTGTTGTGTCAACCTCATGTTTTGTGAGTCTGCATACACTTCCTTATCACATGCTGCATTTTTTAAACGCTTAAATAATTTGATACCTTATTTAAAGCAGGACGTTAACACAAGGCAAACTTGGTGTGGGGTGACTTATGGTCGCAGAACAAGTGTGAAAATTAGTCTATATACAAAAAAAACCTGGCACTTTCCTCCCTCTGGTCTTACTGAAGATATTTCTGAACATGGTTCTCCTATTGTGTGATAGGACCAAAGTCTAGGCTGTAATCTGTCCATTGTTTCTATTAAAGAGTTGTACCTGTTTCCTCCATTGGGTCCTATATGCGCAACTTAAGATATCTACTTACAAGTTTTAACTGTTTGAATTTGGAAACAATCAGACTAGTTCAAAAAATTAATCACTGGAAAAACAACATTCTAAATGTTTCAAGCTGCTTTTATATTTTTTTTTGGCTGTCTCATTTTATAGTTTCAGTAAAATGTTGTACTGCATGAGATTGTTTTCATAAAGCAGTACATCTTCACTTTTTCAAAAGTATTGTCCTATCACCATGTCACCACTTCAACCCAGTTGTATGAGCTCTGCCATCCCTGACTTTAGTTATCCATGCAAATTATAGGAGCCTTATTTAAAAATGTTTGTTTTGTTTTCTTTTTTTCTCACTACGTGGAGATGGAATGTCAAAATAGCCTTTTTCCAATAGCAGATAGTGTGAATCTGTGCAAGTGGACCACCAGTGCAGTTCAGAGAATATTATTTATTATTACTTACATTAGTTTGAATGCTATTTTTGTAGCTTTTGAAGTGTGTTCCATACTAGGTATTCCAGCAAATTGTTGGCTTTCTTTCTCCCTCCTGACTTTAGTGTTCTAGTTAGTTAATTTTTTTTGAAGTGATATAAAACACACAGAAGCTATTCGTCATTTATTGAGTGTGTTTAAAATCACAGCCTTTGCAAGTCTGTAAAGAGATTTCACTGCATTTATAATGTTTACTTCTCTAAAGATACCATCTGTGCAGGATCCCCAGTCTTCTCCTTTCTAGCACCCAACAGCCATAGCTCCCTGAGCTATTTTTGTGGTCCTAAAGGCAGTAGTAACTAGTAGAGTCACAAGCAATCCCTCTCCCCTCAGCTGGTAGTAAACCATCACTAAGCTTAACCATTACTCTATGAAATTTTCATTTCCTTTTTGAATCACAGTCACTAAAGAAGTCTCCCACAGAAACTACAACTATCGAGCTACTTTCCATTGTACTAAATTTGTCTGCCTTGACATCCTTATCGGGTCTGCCCCTCCAATATTTTTTTTTTAAACTGTGGCTCTTCAGCTGCCATTGGCCCATGAGATAACTAATAGGTATTGTCCTGCGATTAGAGATCTTGGCAGAACCCCAGTTCAGTGATTGAAATCTTTCTGATTGACCTCAGCATTCAGCCTCCATGTCTGTTGACACTTCATTTTTCTATGCTTGGGAGTTAATTTGACTCCAAAGCTACTTGTTGTATGGGTTATTAGGACGACCTCTACCCACTTGAGCCCTAAAAAGGCAACAGGAGTCGTTCAAACAGTGCCCTTGGGGCAGAAGAATGTCTAATGGATGAGTAGAAGGGGAAAGTATCAGATCTGTGTGCAAATGTCAAGCTGAGCACTCAAGCAGTATGGCATTCCTGGAAACTACCTTAAGTACAGCCCAAGACCTAGCCCCTAGTGCTTCAATGATTTCTTCTTCTAAGAACATGTCTGAGTCAGCCTTCAGCACTAATCACCAGACTATCAGTGCCACACGTCAGAGCAAATCCAATTGCCCTTTAGGCTCAGCAGGATGGTTTCCTCTTCGGAGAGTCCCTCTGGAGAGTAAGGACTCTGCCATGCAGACGCTAATACATTCCAGTCCTTGCTACCTGAAGTCACAGGTTCCTGAGTTCCACCTGTTCTTAGGCATTGCTTCCTTCCCGCTACTCTTGGAATATTTTTCTTTATTTGAAGATCTCAGGACTTGACCTCAGTTCCATTAAGGTGATGCAGCTGCCAACAGAGTCTTTTACTCACTGGTAGACTGCTGTTTGATATTTATCCACCCCTCAGCGGTACGGTTCTCGAAGGCTTTTTGTGGAAATACGGACCCATTCAGTTTGTTGCCCATCAGTCAGACTTTAACCTAGTCCTCATCTCACTGACAACCACTTCCTTTGACGTTATGGCTTCCTGCTCACTGTGTCTCCTTTCCCTGGAAGTCGCTTTCCTCATTGCCATTACATTAGCTAGGATGCTTGGTGAACTGGGAGCTATGATGGTCAACCTCCCTTTCACCACTTTCCATAAACACAAGGTCTCTTTACATCTTCACCCCAAGTTCCTACCCAAGGTGGTTTCCCAATTCCACCTCAGTCAATCCATATACTTACTTACCTTCTTGCCCAAGCCTCACGCCTCTAATGACGAAAGGAAACTTCACTCATTAGGTGTTCACAGGCCTTGGCTTTTTATCTTGAGTGGACAAAGCTATTTCGGAAATCTCTTAAGGATTTTTGTTGCCATAGCAGAGGGAATCAAGGGTCAAGCCATTTCCATTCAGAGAATTTCAAGTGGGTCTCAGGGTGCATTACATGCTGCTATTGATTATTGGGATAATCCCCACCCAAAGGGATTTGGACCCACTGCATGAGAGCACAGGCATCAACCACAGCCACACTTCACAATGTCCCCCTTGTAGATATGTGGAGTTTGGTACATAGCTTTTATCCACACTATGCTCTTGTGCAGCGGTTCTCAAACTTCTTCTGGTGGCGACCCCTTTTTGCTTTGCAGCGTAGTGCTGCAGCCTGTGGGTATGTTCGCTGAAATGCCACTGAATTGAACACTTCTGCTTTCGGTGGCATTTCAGCGGAAACACAGCATTCATGAATTGCCGCCAAAGGTGGAAGCGTTCACTTCAGTGGCTTTTTGGTGGACACAACCCCGCGTTCGGAGCTGCCGCCACCGGTGTTAGCAGCTTGCAACCCCCCGTAAATTGCCCCGCAGCCCCCTGGGGGTCGTAACCCCCAGCTCTAGTGCAGGGGTTCTCAAACTGGGGGTCATGAGGTTATTAAATGGGGAATCGTGAGCTGTCATCCTCCGCCTACAAACTCTACTTTGCCTCCAGCATTTATAAGAGTTTTAAATATTTTTTAAAATGCGTTTTTTAATTTAGAAGGCGGGGTCACATTCAGAGCCTTGCTGTGTTTAAAGGGGTTGTCAATAGAAAAGTTTGAGAACCACTGTTAGTGCATGATTCTGCAATAGATGCTTCATTTGGAGCAGCAGTTCTCAGTTCCAGAGTCTCCGTGTACCATCCCCCCACATTAGGTACTTCTTGTTACTCACCCTCAGTGAAAGACAATAGGGACTATCACTCAAAGAAGAAAGCAAAGTTACTTATCTGTAACTGGAGGTTCCTCAGGATGTGTGGTCCCTATCTGTATTCCAAACTCATTCTCCTTCCCCTCTGCTGTGGATACAACATATCTGCAGTAGAGAAGATAGCTGGAGGTAGCAGCAGCCCATCGCACCTTTTATTGCCTGAACAAAACCCCAGAGCGGTGCAGGACACGTGCACTGACTGCCGAACAGTACTACTTTTGAAAGTTCTGGCTCTGGACGCATGGTGCATGCACATAACCTCCATGGAATACAGATAGGGCCTACACATCTCAAAGAACCTCCAGTTACAGGTAAGTAACTGTTTTCTCTACTAGGAAAGAAGGCCTCTGTAAACTGGTAGCAAGTCCTGGCAATGTTCAGGAGATATGAGTTTGACCCTAATAGCCCCTAGTGGCTCAGAAAGGAATGGTTCCCAACTAAGTTGCAGATGGCTAAAGCTTTTCTCTTTTTTTTTTTTGGAGAGCCTCTTCTCAGCTGAACACTCAATTCTAGAACATCTAGTTCCATCCCAAACAGAGAGCCCTCTCCCTGACAGCTGGGGGCTTGAAGGGGTAGAGATCTGTATATAAGGATATGTCCAACCTGATGGCACTTATCCTGGCATCTCAGAACCACCTACCAGTAGGAATCAAAACTGTAGATAAGAAAAGTGCTATGTGGTGCAAAACAGGTTCATGTGGCCCTTTTTACAGGCACTGCATAAAATCTGTTTGATTGTCTTAGCCTTCAAGTTAGTTTCAGATTTAACTACATGTGATAGCTGCTTTATTGTGGTCTATAATGACCTAGCTAAAGGTGGATCAGTGTCCTGCAGCCCTTTGTCAAATTCATGCCAGGTTTGATGTTTTTGAAAGTATCCACATTTAATAGCCCTTTGTGTCACAGGACATTAATGTGGTCCTCTAGCACCTAGAAGCCTTAGACATGGACCAGGATCCCATTAAGCTAGAGCCAGTACAAATACAGAATAAAGAGACCGTCATTGCCCCCTAAAAATCTGGCAAGCTATGTATAAGAGGTAATAGACACAGATAGACAGGGGAGTACAAAGGAACAATGAGACAATATTGGTCAGCATGATGGGCAGTGATCTCAGCACACCAGCAGCCCAAGAATTCTGAAGTTTTGACGAAGGAGAGGGTTTTTTTAAAGGAATTTTTTGAAGAAGGATAATAAGGTATCTATGCAGATGTTTAGGGAAATTTCCTCCCAAGCATGAGGCAGCATCGGAGAAAGCACAAAGATGTGTGTGAAAATTTAACAAGTGGGCAATGGAGGCTGGTGGTATGGACAGATCAGAGGTGGGAGTTGACATCTCAACAGTGAATGAAAGATGATGGTTAGAGTGGAGATTGACTGTAAAGAGCCTTGACAGTGGAGACAAGCAGCTTGTAATAAAGAAGGGGGAGCCACTGGAGTTCAAGGAAAGGAGTGACATGGTCAGACTGAGGATCCAGAAAGATTAACTTTGCCTCAGCATTCTGAATGGACAAATTTGCATTTGTCAAGACTAGAGGAAAGAATGTTGCAATAACACTGGTCTACAATTTTTTAGAAGTCGTCTGCTTCAGAGATAAAATGTGATATTTATTATGTATTTTGATGTGCTGATTTCAAATATGACAATTAAAACAACTGATTGGCTACTGTTTCTAAGATATTTAAGTTTTTACATTTTATGTCTATGTATATTGTGTAGATAGTAGAGTTGTAATCATAAATTGTAAACCTAGGTCTTTTCATGTTTATGATTGCTTTACATGATAATATTTCACCTGTCCTGTTTATGTAACACTTTAAAAAACAGCAAAAGGGTTATATAAATAAAATGTATTACGACACAAAAGGCAAAAAACTATTATGTACATAGTTTAGTCCTATTCAGTGTCTACTCGGCGCTTCTTGGCTTGTCTCTTGTGTTCATTAAATGGAGCATCTCTTGTCACTGTCCAGCAATAGTCTGCAAGCATTGATGGGCTCCATTTGCCCTGATAGCGTTTCTCCATTGTTGCAATGTCCTGGTGAAATCGCTCGCCGTGCTCGTCGCTCACTGCTCCACAGTTTGGTGGAAAAAAATCTAGATGGGAGTGCAAAATATGTATCTTTAGTGACATGTTGCAACCAAGGCTTTTGTATGCCTTGAGGAGGTTTTCCACCAACAACCTGTAGTTGTCTGCCTTGTTGTTTCCAAGAAAATGTATTGCCACTGACTGGAAGGCTTTCCATGACGTCTTTTCCTTGCCACGCAGTGCATGGTCAAATGCATCATCTCAAAGAAGTTCACGAATCTGAAGACCAACAAAGACACCTTCCTTTATCTTAGCTTCACTTAACCTTGGAAATTTTCCACGGAGGTACTTGAAAGCTGCTTGTGTTTTGTCAATGGCCTTGACAAAGTTCTTCATCAGACCCAGCTCGATGTGTAAGGGTGGTAACAAAATCTTCCTTGACTGAACAAGTGGTGGATGCTGAACGCTTTTCCTCCCAGGCTCCAATGACTGTCGGAGTGGCCAATCTTTCTTGATGTAGTGGGAATCTCTTGCACGACTATCCCATTCGCAGAGAAAAAAGCAGTACTTTGTGTATCCAGTCTGCAGACCAAGCAAGAGAGCAACAACCTTCAAATCGCCACAAAGCTGCCACTGATGTTGGTCATAGTTTATGCACCTCAAAAGTTGTTTCATGTTGTCATAGGTTTCCTTCATATGGACTGCACGGCCAACTGGAATTGATGGCAAAACATTGCCGTTATGCAGCAAAACAGCTCTAAGACTCGTCTTCGATGAATCAATGAACAGTCTCCACTCATCTGGATCGTGAACGATGTTGAGGGCTGCCATCACACCATCGATGTTGTTGCAGGCTACAAGATCACCTTCCATGAAGAAGAATGGGACAAGATCCTTTTGACGGTCACGGAACATGGAAACCCTAACATCACCTGCCAGGAGATTCCACTGCTGTAGTCTGGAGCCCAACAGCTCTGCCTTACTCTTGGGTAGTTCCAAATCCCTGACAAGATCATTCAGTTCACCTTGTGTTATGAGGTGTGGTTCAGAGGAGGAGGATGGGAGAAAATGTGGGTCCTGTGACATTGATGGTTCAGGACCAGAAGTTTCATCCTCTTCCTCTTCCTCGTCTGACTCAAGTGAGAGTGATTCTGGTGCATCAGGAACCGGCAGCCCTTCTCCGTGGGATATTGGGCGTATAGCTGATGGAATGTTTGGATAATGCACAGTCCACTTTTTCTTCTTTGACACATCTTTCCCAACTGGAGACACCATGCAGAAGTAACAATTGCTGGTATGATCTGTTGGCTCTCTCCAAATCATTGGCACTGCAAAAGGCATAGATTTCCTTTTCCTTTTCAACCACTGGTGAAGATTTGTTGCACAAGTGTTGCAGCATATGTGTGGGGCCCACCTCTTGTCCTGATCTCCAATTTTGCAGCCAAAATAAAGGTGATAGGCTTTCTTAACCATAGTCGTTAGACTGCGCTTTTGTGATGCGAAAGTCACTTCACCACAAACATAGCAGAAGTTATCTGCACTGTTCACACAAGTACGAGGCATCTTTGCCTGCACTTTGGCTAAACAGAAATATGTCCCTTTGCAAAATCAAACCCTGACAAATAAGAGAGCACGACACTGTGTGATTTCTAAAGCTGATATAGGGCAGTTTGTTCAGCAGAGTGATGTAAGCTCTGTTATGATTGCATCATCCATGATTCTAGGAATAATATGATGCAATTCATATCATGTATGATGAAATACCAGCTTCAGATTGCATCATTCATTGTTTTGCCTAAAAAGCAAGTACTGTCCAAACCCAGTCATAGATTTATTCATAGTTCCAGTCAAAGATGTATTTTAGTCATTTCTGGTTTAAATTGAGATCCCTTCCCTTTATAACTCACTTATCCTCCGCCATTGCCATGTCAAGGGTCATATATACTGACCCAGTAGCATATCTTGAAAACTAGAGCCAATCAACAATTTTAAGCATCATTTTCATTCTCAGTGACCCAGAATTAGTAAAGTTTGACTACATTTATTTCAGAAGCATTTTGGCTGTAGAGCAGTGTAATTAAGATGTAAGATAATGAGTGCCCAGTTGATGAAAGCTCCTTTTGAAACCATCACTTCCTGTAAGCTAAGTTTCTTATGAAGAAGGCAAGTTTCCTGGTAGCTTCAGTTTGTAGAATGATTGAGCTTCATATTCCAGTGACAATGTATCTTATGCCATTTTGGATAGTCTTTGCTTTTCGTAAGGGAGGAACTGTCTAGAACTCTCCAATGGCACTGCTTACATTCAGAGGTGGCATGTGGCTTCTTGTGTGAGGGGGAAGGCTCAGGTTCTCATCCTTGGCTGCCACATGAAAAAACTAAACAAGCTTAAGAGTTTGGGATTTTTCCATTTATCATACGCTAGGAAACTGAGACACAGGAAAGAGACTCATGGAAGATTTCTTCCAAGAAACACAATTACAGGGTAATTGTTCTATTCTTTGCTCTTATGTTTGGAAGAACTGCTTTTCTTCCACCACAGTGGCTAAGATTAGCAAGTTTGCAAATGATTCTCCTGAGGTCTGTAGTCTGTAGAAAGGCCCCATCTGCAGTGCCTGAGATTCTCTCCCCCTCAGCATATGTTAGTTTCATCTGTGGCGTCCTCCAGGGCTAAGTTGATGTCCTTAACTAACTAGACAAAAGATGGAGGAGAGTGTTTGACTCTTGCTCAGCTTACCTGTAGAGATGTCAACATTTACAAATACAGTGAAATATTCTTAAAGGAAAACTCCTCCTTTATACTAAGGGTGATCAGACAGCAAGTGTGAAAAATTGGGACGGGAGTGGAAGGTAATAGGAGCCTATATAAGAAAAAGACCCAAAAATCAGGACTCTCTCTGTATAATCAGGACATCTGGTCACCCTATTCATACTGTGTTTTGGCATGCGAGGTAAGTAGGCATAAGAGCCAGGTCACTTCTCACTGCTGTTTATTGGGTGGGGAAACGGAAGTGTGCAAGAGAGCTGCCACCGCAAATTACTTTTACTGTTGCAGGCACTGCGTTTAATTTTTTAAAAAAAGTATAAGTAATCAGGATAGAGAGAAAGTGATGGTTTCTACATTTCAGGCTTGTTTGAAGCATCTTGTCTTTTTCTTGAAGTTACTATTTTGAATTATTTTAGGGCTCTCTGAGGAGCTCTGGGTGCCAAAAAAAAATAAAATCTTGTAGAAATGTTTGTCGTCTTGAATGATTTAGATAATGGAAATAAATATTTAATTTATTTGCACAGTAGAAGGGGGTAAATTTCTGCTTGTTGAACCTATGTAAAATGAGCATGCTATATTTGTTTGCAAAATAACTTTCAATAAAAATTGCTGGCAGTTCCTTTTTACACCTTATATTTTAAAGTCAGTGTTTGATTGTGGGACCACCAGTCGTAAGATTTGAAATTCTCTATCTGTAGTGAGCAAAGGAGATCACTTTGTTGATTAACAGAATACCATGGGTAGCGAACTTACATAGGAATAATGTATAAGCCTGATTTTATTTATCTTAAATACAGTAGATGCATGATTGCATGTCTCTTGTGGTGTACAGTCACCACATATGGAAATCTGGCAGAGGAACATTGAAATGTTCAACAAGCTATTTGTATATGCAGATATCACCAGGCCCATGCATGGTACATGGCAGCTGCTTACAACTGCATATCTAACTTGTTTAAATTATAGATATTTTAGTAATTGACTTGTGTGTGGTCTAGGTGGCCTGGTAAGCTTTTCTTGTAAACATTAACTTAATTTGTACGTGTGACGTGAAGATGTAGAATACACAGACCCATCTGTCATGCAGTAAAATCTGGGGGGGGTTTCAGCGTTTGCATATGCTCAGGTAGATATCAATAGAGATAATATTTTATTGTGTAGGAATTTGCTCTTTTTGCTTTGTGTACAGGCTGAGAAGTCCAGTGAGATGACCACTTTATGGATACTATGAATTTAACAAAACACTGTGTATAAGTAGGACTTTTACTCATGTAGTAATGATGGTGACAAGATCAATGAAGGAAATAGCAAAACAGATGTAATATTTCTTGGTTGTGTCTCTATTGACGCAGCTCCGAAGAAGCTGCTGCTATCTCTAGTTCATCTTTTTTCTCTAGAGCTGATTTCTTTTTCCCTTGAATAATTGACATTAAAGTAAATGGTAAATAATTTTATTTAATTTTATAATATGAATAAAAGGCATTAGTTCCTTCATTGTTCTGTACAACCTTGTTACTGTAAGTCATGATATTTGCATCTAACACCTTTTGTGGCTTACCTGGATGAAAAAGAACTGAAGGAGAAACTTGGTTTGGAAACCTTGTGGTACTAAAAATGTTGGAGTTGGTGAGTAGCCTTGGATTATTGCAGCACTGACAGTGTTAAATTGCAAGTCGTGTCTGCATCATTTGGGAGTGAGTATGGAAGGAGGGGGAAACAGCAAGGTCTGTTGGCTGTATTAAGCTGGGGATGGTGTCTTGATAATCCTTACCTATTTCCTTCCTTTATTGCCTTTTCTTCCATAGGATGTTGCACTTGTAAACCTCTAACAGAGGGAGAATGAACAGTGGTGTTCTTCAAGGCCAGCAAATGCCACTCTTGTAGTGGACATACTAGTGTGAAATAAGGTGGAATTTCTGTGAAAGCAGAACTGGAAAAAATTCAAATAGCTAAACACTTCAGTTTTGCAAAGAGAGAAACCATTTTAATTGTTGCCAGTTTTTTTAAATGGAGAAGTAAAATGGCAGATAACTCCTTTCTATAAGAGGCTATGCAAATCAGGCATTTAGCAAGAAGCCATTTTACTGGACTTTGTTGTATACCAGCTCCAGATCCTTTTCCCTTTGGACTAGAGCGGGGCTCACGCCCCCAAAATTAAATCTGCAACCAGATTTGAACTTCCAACAGTTCCAAGGGGTTTGGATCTTCTCCTTTGGACTGGGGACATCTTTGCTCTGAACTTGCATCTCACTTATATAACACACTATGAATCCAGGGTTTTGCTGTAATCTACAAACTTTATTTGAAAACCAGTTTATCTTTTTTTAAAAGCATAAGATGAGTAAATAGTCATCTAGAAACTCCTGAGAAATATTGACAAACTACATATATATTAGTTTTTACTTTGATATATACTCTGTGTCCTCCCCGTTCTCTGTAGGCTTTTGTGGATTTCTTCTCTCGAGGCCTCCATGCGGAGTACAAGAGCAAGGGCATCATTGTACAGGTGAGTGGAGTTTGTTTCATTTAAGTATCCTTGTTATTATGTGGTTACCACAGTAACTGTTGCTGTCTTGGCAACAAAAGGAAATCATCCCATTCACTCAAAAGTGTGATGATGATAAACCATTAAAGATACAGTTTCCCTTTTTGTTTGTCCCAGTAGCAGTTTCTGAACTCTTCCTGTTGTAATTAAGTATAAATGACTTAAAAACAAAACCTAAAGATGAGTGTTACAAATAATTAAATAGTAGATCAATGTAATTGACAGCACCTGTTATGATTTTAGCTACAATATATTCCACAAAACTGGTTGAAGTTACGTACTAGACTAGTTACAACATTCCTTAATCTCCTGGTATGTTTGTCATGACATTATGCACTAGAAATCCTAAGGACTAGACCAGTGGTCTTCAAACTAGGGTGCGTGCACCCCTAGGGGTGCACGAGACCACCCCTGGGGGGTGCGTGAGACTCTGGCGCCGCCGCTGTGACCGCTGAACTCCCAGGCGGGCTATTTTTAGACCACCGAAATGCCACCGCCAGAAGCGTCCGCTGTTTTCGGCGGACATACCCGTCCCCAGGGGCAGCCAGACTTTTTTCTCCGCGGCAAGAGGCCGCGGGGGAAAACGTTTGAAGACCCCTGGACTAGACCACAGAGCCTAAATATCCTTTAGTTTATCGCCCGTTACGTATGTTGCTGGCAACTCTAATAAAGTTTGTAACAGTAACTGCACTTGCGGTTGCTTACACTATGGGGAAACGTAGCAGGAAGAACAGCTTTGCATTTGGGAAATAAATTCATTTTGAATATCAGATTCCAGTTGTATAACTTCACAACTTGATATTGGCTTTACCTCATTTAATAGGTTTTTATCTTTGGCCTCTAGTTTACCTGCAGTAGACCAGTGAACCATCTGGGTACAAATTCAGAAAGGGCTTAAGAACACTGAATCAAGCTATGTGACAGTGGCTGGCTTTGTTTGCAGGACCTTGCGCGAACCTTTCTGTAGTTTTGTTTCTCATACCTCTTGTGGGTTTGCTTTGAGTTTCAAAATTGTTTGAACTCAAAAACTCAAAGCAGTACTCACATGACACCAAGTTTTGCCTGTTTTTGGGTATCCCAACTAATTATTTTTCTCATGGTTTTCACCCCAGAGCATAAATTATCCCAGGTTTGGTGAGAGTATCATAAGGCCCTATCTACTCTACAGGTACAGATATTATTTTTTAAACAGTTTGGAACACTCATCTGATCTGGTTACAAACATGGTTGAGATGCGTCCATAGCTACCACTTTGCCTGCCTATTTTATATCAAGTTTTGTTAGAAAATTGTGGAGGCTGTCTCAGTGCTTCAGCAGCAGTTAATGCTCAGAGGACATACGTTGAATTATCAGGTGCAGCATAAGAGGCAATCTACTCTGGGATGCCCTACCACAGAAAGCTGGGACAACCAGGCAGGTTACACAGTCAGGGAATCAATGCTACATGATGTTTAAAAATTTTTTTTAAAAAAATAGAAATAATTGTTAAAAAATCTTTTAAACAAGGTACAGGAAAACAGTTATGAGCAGCCATTGTTAGTGAATACTAGCCATGAAGTGTCTGGACACAAACTAGGTTTTCACTAACTGGTTAAAAACGTCTCAAATGTGTTGAGTACACATGTCCTTAGGCAAGGAACATCTTGTCTGTTTCATGGATTTTTCCTTTTTAGAGCATAATAAAAACGTATTGCTTGAAATGCCATTTGTCCTTATTGCTCAACAGTATCGTGCGGACAGTGCTAGAAAAAGGACAACTGATTCAATAAGCTATTGCATGCAATGTCCCTACAATGGCTTCCTTGTTTAAACCTAAACTAAACTTTTTTAAAAAATTCCCAACTGTACCACTGGTGCAATTTTAGTAGGAGTACCAATGGTGAAATTATAGTGTTGACGACAAGGCACTGGCAGCTGATAATGTTTTAAGTATTGTTGTGCAGACCTGCTCTGAGCAGGAATAGTTGACATGGTAATGAAAATTCAGTCAGCTTGACACTTTTACACAGGCAAGAAAACTTACTGTAAACACACACACACACTCTCTCTCTCTCTCTCTCTCCCCCCCCTTCCCTCGCCGTGGAGTGTGGCTTCTAAAATTTTCTAGCACTGGATGTAGAAAAGCTGAGAACTTGTGTATTTTGCAAACTTAAAGATTACTGAAAGCTTTTTCTCTGTGTTAGGTTTGCCTTTCTTCCTGCTAACAAAGTTTTCCCCAAACTACCAGCATGCTTTCCTATAAAGTTTGATTCCCAAATGCGTCAAGGTAATGAATAGTGTCAGCCTGGCTTCTCTTCTCTTGCATGCTGGCTGGGGGCTCTCAATTCTATGTAGCTGTCCATCTCCTCCCTAAATTTAAATGAATAGCCATTCTGAGTTGTGTAGGCCTAATAGCTGGTGATTTATGCTAATTGTCCTAAGCTCCTGGTCTTCTTTCTTCCCTGCCACAGCCTGAGCCCCTGTGCCTACCACTAATGAATACTAGAGGCATATTTTTAAAGCTTGCCCAACATGTCTCCTTCATTCAGCCTCTTGATATGTGAAGTATGGAGTTCATCACTGCAACTTTTTCAATGGTGAATAGACTTTGAATTCCAGACTTGCATTTGCACTTGAGGTAGCTCTTTGAAATGGCATGTCCTCAGCTAATACCAGACCAATAGAAAACACTTGTGTGAAAAGCAGAAACACATGACAGCTTGTTAATATACTGTTTCTGAAGCTCAGTACAAGTTGTAGCAATGCTGCCTATGTGAAAATGCCTTCTTTCTGGAAGCCAGGTTTGATCAGTGTGGTTGTATTGTAATGCAGAGGAACTTTTAGGTTCAGAAACAAAGTCCTCTTCAGCTCCACAAGCCACGTCCAATCTTCAGTTGGAGAATAGCAACTACATAGCCTCAGGGTCAAGTATTCCTGTGCGTGTATGGAGAGTGGGATGAAAATCTGTATTGGAAAGTAGCTGCCAAGAATGAAAGGAATATGGAAGAATCTAAGGATTTCTCTCAAGACTATCTTGTGAGTTTCCTGTTAATGGGGGAGCCCCTGCTCTGTCTGCAAAAACATGATTTTCCATGGGATAGTCAGTCTGAAGGGGTCATTGGGTTCTTCCTTCTGTTCATTCTGTTCCTGTTTTCTGCTTCAGAACAGTAGGCAGGGAACAGCTTTCTGTCTACTTCAGGCATTTTTGCCTCTCTTAAAATATGTTCAAAAGTATAAGTAAGGAAAAAATCTTATTCTATTTACATTTCTTCCTAATACCTCTACTACAGTATCCAGGCAGTGGGATAGTACTGGATTTTCTTTCACACTTTTGTCTTGTTTGATTTTCCTTGAACATCTGAAATTTTGTGTTTTTATTCTCTATGAGTAGTTTGGGAGAGAGGGGATTTGTGGGCATTAAAGAAGCTTTTTGCATAGAAGCCTGAAACCTTTCCTGTACCTCCCGGGGGGGTAGTATCAGAAAATCTGTATGTAGCACTTTCTCAAGAAGCATCAGTATAAAAATGTTATGGTCCAATTAGTCTCCCTTCATATAGGGAGTGAGTGTGGTTTACAAGCTAGTGCATAAGACAGGGACACAGGACTCTGAGTTGTATTCATAGGTCACCCACTGATTTGTATGATCAGCTGTTCTACAGACTTTTCTGGTCTGAACAGTGTAGTGTCATATACAAGCATCCGAGTTTACCCATAGCAAACCTTGCTTTGCTTACAGCCTTTCAGTCTCTTGATCCCACTTGAATAAAACACACCTCTGAATAGTTTTTCCACTTTTGTATTCCCTAGGAAAAATTAACAGCTTTTTGGACATATAGGAGCATTAGACCAAACAAAAGATTGCATTCTTAGTGAGAGATGGTAGAGCTAATGTTTCTGAAGCATTTTTTTAACTATAGAATGTAGGAGACAAAATGTTGTTCCATAGTCTTATAACTTTTAACTATATTGAATTGTTTGGAATAATGGCTAGAGAACACTATATATAAACTATTAGTGGTACAGCTTATTCCCACTCTGCTCAGTTTCTCTGTGCAGACAATGGATTATCTTTTGGCACCATCTAGTTGTGCATCTAAGTAGTACAATTTGTACATAAATTTATTTTGTTTCAGAATGGTGTGGATAGCTAAGATTGAAACTATTTTGCCCAAATTGCAGAAAGGTGTTGAGGAAAAAAAAGGGGTGTGCCTTAAAAGAAACACTTGCTATATTTTAATTCAAACAGCTTGTCCTCAAAACTTCATGTGAAACTTCCTGGAAAGATGCTGGCAAGATTTACAGCCTTGAGACTTGAAAAGGGATTTTGGAGAATTTATTCATTGGTGAATTTGGAATTGCCAAATACAGTCAAGTTCCAGCAGAATTTTGAAAGGCACCGAATGAAAAGTAGAACCTTTTTAATTTAACAAGTACAGGCAAAATGTTCAAACACAGATGCCTAAAGTTAGGCACATAAATTCATATTTAGACAGCTGAATGAGTGGTGTAGTTTTACAGAGATGCTGCTGATCTATAAAGGGAGCTGAAGGCATTTACACTTCTGAATATCAGACCACTTTTATTAAAGTGCCTTTAATTTTAATTGAATTTGAAAATTGTGTGCTAAGTTTTTAACCCTTTTATTTGCAAAGAGCCTGGAAAATATAAACTGATCACTGAGAGTCTTGTTATGATGACTTGGTGGAGGGGAGGAGAAAATCGCAATCTGCATTAGCCATTCTTTTTCCTAAATTCCTCAATCAAGCCTTGTGTGTGTAGGAATGTTTCAGCCCACGCAAATATGTACCCTCTTGTGGAATGGAATACAGCAACTAGCAATACTTTAGATTGGAAATGGACTTCCTTATGCAACTAAAGCAACAAGGAAATCTGGAAAGACAGAATGAAGTTACCCAGATTGGAATTAGCTCATAACACTGGAGCTAACTCTGTTCTCAAAGTTCAAGCACAAGTACACTGATTTGAAATCCTCTGCAAGAGACTTACCCATCCCCACACTCCTTAATGTCATGCTTCAGCATTAGTTTGGTAACAGCTCTGCCTACTGAATCATGAGCCCCACTACTGCAACACCAGGATTCTCTGAGCAGTTTTTCTGTTAAGTACTGATCAGGACCAATCCTCTTAAGTTTGTGAAATCTGACAACAACATAGCCCTAGATTATACAGCTATGGATTATTAATTCCCTTGAATCCTGATAGTATTTGTGTGTGCGCATGTTTATATATGTATAGATGGATGTATATACATAATATACACATGCATACACACGACAGATAGTGATTTCACCAAAAGATGATCAGATTTTTTTTTAAAGTTTAACTAAAGTTCATACCTTTTTACTTTTTAGAATCCAGTACTGCTAGCTACAGGTCACCTAATGCATACTATGAACTTTCTTCTTGCCGTCTTCAGGAGATATACATAGAAGCTGTCTGAAAACACTTGGGACTATTTGGGTCCCAAGTTTTTACAGTTTATGATTCTGATAATGCTGTGACGTTTGTTAACATAAATGAGCTGGAAAAAGGGGTAAATAGGGAGGGGGACAAAATTTGCAGATACAAAACTACTCAAGATAGTTAAGTCCTAGGCAGACTGCAAAGAGCTATAAAAGGAGGTCTCAGAACTAGGTGACTGGACAACAAAATGGCAAATGAAATTCAATGTTCATAAATGCAAAGTAATGCACACTGGAAAATAGAGTCCCAACTATATATATTAAAATGATGGGGTCTAAATTAGCTGTTACCACTAAGAAAAAGATCTTGGAATCATTGTGGATCGTTCTCTGAAAACATCAACTCAGTGTGCAGCAGCAGTCAAAAATGCAAACAGGATGTTTGGAATCATTTAGAAAGAGATAGATAATAAGACAGAAAATATCATATTACCTCTATATAAATCCGTGATACACTCACATCTTGAATACTGCATGCAGATGATGTCACCCCATCTCAAAAAAGATATACTAGAATTGGAAAAGGTTCAGAAAAGGGCAACAAAAATTGAGTATGGAACGGCTTCTGTATGAGGAGAGATTAATAAGACTAGGACTATTCAGCTTGGAAAGGAGACAAGTAAGGGGGATATGATAGAAGTCTATAAATCATGACAGGTGTGGAGAAAGTAAATAAGGAAGTGTTATTTACTCGTTCTCATAACACAAGAACTAGGGGTCACTGAATGAGATTAATAGGCAGCAAGTTTAAAACAAACAAAAGGAAGTATTTCTTCACACAATGCAGTGTCAACTGTGGAACTTTTTGCCAGAGGATGTTGTGAAGGCCAAGACTATAACAGGATTCAAAAAAGAACTAGATAAATTCATGGAGGATACGTCCATCAATGGAGGATAGTCCAGGATGGGCAGCGATGGTGTCCCTAGCCTGTTTGCCAGATGTTGGGAATGAGTGACAGAGAAAGGATTTCTTGATTATCTGTTCTGTTCATTCCCTCTGAGACACCTGACATTGGCCACTGTCGGAAGATAGGATACTGGACTAGATGGACTTTTGGTCTGACCCAGTATGGACGTTCTTATGTTAAGAAATTGCAGTGTCAGGAAATGCCTTTGTATAAATGTGGAATCAACCTCTTGCTGACAAGGCTGTAAGCATGTCTCTCCCAGGCCAGGTACAGTGGTGGGTCATTAAAACTTAATAGCTACCTATTCAGGTGGAAGGACCTTGAGGACAACGGTTTTGCTTGAGCCTCAGAGAACCAGTTTTCTCCTTCCTAGTTTGTGGAGACTGATGATATGAAAAGTGGAAAAACACCAGCAGGAGAACAAAGGAACTAGGTGTTGATAGGGAGACATATAAGCTCAAGGAACTTATTGAACAGGAAGCTTTGGATAGGAAAGAAGAAAACAGAAGCCACCTTTTGTAGCATGGTTCCTTTTTAAATGATGACCAGCCAAGGTAAGAGGTAGCTGACCTAAAGAAAGGCTCCATGTTTTTGAAGGAAAGGCTGTAGGGGAAGGATCTTTGGTGCCCCAGAACACTCAGCCCAGGCCCAAAGAACTCTTCATAGTGATGAAGAATCTTAGGTAAGGGAAATATATTGTGACGGAGTCAGACCAGAAGGATATAGGAGAGTGCTGGAAGGCAGGTATATTAGTCTCGGGATGTGCAGGTCCCTGTTCCCTGGATAGCCAAACAAAGGCTACTCCAGACCAATCAAGACACCTGGAGCCAATTAAGAACCTTCTAGAAAGGAGTAGAAACAGCTAGCCTAACTGGGACACCTGAAGCCAATGAGGGACTGGCTGAAACCAGATAAAAACCTCCCAGTTAGTCAGGTGGGCTGTGGGTGTCAGGAGCTGTGGAAGGAGGTTATGCTGTTGGTGAGACTGAGTGGTGGACAACATATCATCCAGAAGGAAGGAGGCCCTGAGGTAAGGGTGAAGTGGAGTTTGAAGAAGCAAGGACTGCTGTGGGGAAGTAACCCAGGGAATTGTATTGTGTTTTGTGGATAAAAGGTCAGCCATCTTAGCTGATACTGTTAGGGTCCCTGGGCTGGAGGCCGGAGTAGAGGGTGGGCCCGGGATCCCCCCGTTTTTCCACCTTCCATACTGGCCTGTGATGAAGGTAACTCACTAGGTGGTGACTCTTGCCAATTATACTGAGAAGGGGAGGTCACTCTGGGGCCTAGATGAGTTTCTGAGGCCCCTAAATCTGCCAGGAAGCGCAGGACCCACGAGTACAAACTTGGACCTTTGTCACAATATTACAGGCATATCTTATTTTTTTGAGATCTGCGTGTATCATGATAAGTAAAGAGTAGTGGTCTTTATCATCCTGTGGAAGTCTGTCTGGAGTTGTGGGGCAGAAAGCTACTGGGAGGGAGCAAAGGAAGATGGCAGCGGTCCTAGGGGCAAGACAGTTGGACTGCAGGGTCTCTTCTCTCAGAAGCAAGTGGTAACTGGACAGAGGCTCTATACTTGGAGAGCAAACCTAGAGACCCCAAGCCAGGATGCACAATATGAACTTTGTTTCTTCTTGCCATGTTCAGTAGATGTACATGGAATTTTTCTGAAAATACATGTCACTTACTGTGGTCTCTTTTCCTACCTGCAGAGTGTTCTACCATATTATGTGGCTACAAAAATGTCTAAAATCCGGAAACCAACCTTTAATAAGCCCAGTCCTGAAACATACGTAAGAGCTGCCCTCAGCACAGTAGGCCTGCAGTCCCAGACCAACGGATGTCTGCCCCATGCCATTTTTGTAAGTTACCTTGAAAAAGGGATGTTGCTCATTTTGTGTGGTCCTGAGCATGTTCTGCATGTATTCTGACCATGGAGGAAAGAGAGTGCTGAATTACGTTAGTTACCTTTTTAAAAATCCTGACACTAACATTTGTCCTTGCATACTTAGTCCTAATTTTGTCACATTTGAAGATGTAGAAGAGATTAATTTTAAGCTCGTTTTGTTTAGGTGATAACAGTTGGAGTTTTTTCTTTTAATTTCTTAGGGCTGGATCGTTTCTCTTCTTCCCACCTCAGCAGTCATTAACTTCACAATGCAAAAACACAAGCAACTGCGGGCTCGCTACTTAAAGAAAGTGAAGAAAAACTAAGTAGCAGCAACTTGATCAGATGTTTTGATACATGGTGGCTCAGTACCCACAATTCAGCACCAAAAAGACTTAATCACATTTAAAATCTTCTCTTGTAGTTTTTACTTTCTTATGGGACCAAACACCAATTTGGGGTGGGATTATGATACAACATGATTTCTTTCTGGCCTTGACTTTCGAATATTGATTTCAAAATATGCTTGATTTGTTGGTCATATGTGACTATGGGATATTAACTGGATTTAATCATTAGCTTTATGTAGTGTATTTATACCAATGAATAAGGAATTGTATCCCAGTGCAAGTAGCTTGGTGATAAAAGAAAAAACCCACAATAAGGCAAGACAAAGTGCTAGGGGGTCTTAAACTACATTATTGAAATCAGATGGCCTGTGCTTAGTTAAAAAGAGAAATGGAAGTTGATTTGCCATCACTTCAATTTTTTCATGCTGGAAAAGGCCAGTTATATAACCTCCACCTGTTTTCTGTATTGTGCATGTCTGGGTGAAGGGAAGAATGGTGGCAGTTTGTCTTTCAGGTATACTGCTGGGAGAAAACATGGTTATTAAATAAAGCAAACTAATGTTCATTGATGTAGCCTCTCCCCAGCTCAGCTTCAGAGCGCGTGGTAGGATGCTGTGTGGCTTGTCGTCTAGTGATGTCTCCCCATGTTTCACTTAACAAGCTGTGTGTGCACTGGGGCACCAGGGAGAAGTATGTGTAACTTCCCCTGGGTGGAGCTGCCTGGATGCTATGTATGAGTCTCCAATAAAACCATTTCCAGGCTAGTGTCAAGTTAACTCAACTGAGAGAGACCACCCATTTTTAGTTATTTTTTTGTTTTACACCCTAAAAGACTACTTGTAGCTTTCATCTAGTGTACTGAATTGGATTCTTGAACCAACATTTGAGTGTTTTATGTGTAAATTAGAAGGATATACTGTAAATCTATTTTATGAAGGGAAGGGAAGTGAGCCAAAGTACACACTGGGAGTGATTGCTATATATATTTTAACATCCTAAAACAGCAATTGTTTAAATTCCTGCATCTCTAATATTAATGCAAATTTTTCAAAAATCTATTATCTTTTGGATTTGTAATGACCTCTTAAAAAGATTGATGCCTGCTGTAATCTGTAGACAGATGTAGCACAATGTAGATAAATGCTACCAGTTACACGCTGCTTGTTGGTTGATCTGTAAAACACAGTATTGTACTTGAAATGCAGATCTTCAAATTCAGTGCTGTCTTTGTAAGGGCTGCTGGTTGAACTTGCTGGCACATGCACCAGTCTGTTCTCCACTGTGGGCCTGCCGATATAAGAAGCTGAATCTTTGAAACCAACTTCTAAAAATGAATGTGCAAATTAAAAACAATAAATACCATTTAAATATAGAGAAACTGCAGAATTGAGTGCTTCAAAAGTTTGTTTCTAGGCTGAGCCATGAATGTGTTTTTACAAGTGACTTTTACACCATGAAAAAATCTACTCTGGGATGGGAGTGGGTTTCTGGATTACAAAAGATTGCATTGCTAAAATATTGGATAATTTTAAATAGGATATGTGAAATAAAAGCCATCGTAGTTGGCACCCTTGTATTTGGAAATTTTAGCCCAGTGGGAATGCTCCATTGAGGCTGCACTATGCTTATCTCATCATGGGGGAATATTGATCAGGGTGTGTGTGTAAAGTCTATACTGCCCCTGCCTGTGTCTGCTTGCTCTGTGGAGAAGAATTTTTGGTCTCTGTTGACATCAAACTCTTTATCAGCTGTAAATGTACTAAAACTGTGTTTTAAAAATAACTTGCGTGGGTAATACCTTCATCATTTTTAATGGCGTTGGAAATTCTGTGATCTGGAGTTGTTTATTGCCCTTGAAAGAGTAATTTAAAGCTCTGCTTTTAAGTTAAATGTGTTGTATTGCAGCATGAAGGGGCTAACATTTCTGTACATTGAAAATACATGAATACCGATGCAATGGTGCTGATCAGGTATGAGATGAGGATCTTATCCCATAACTTGTGTTTTGGAGTGGGGGTGATTGAATGTGAGTGGATTAGACTGCATAAGGCCACTGTTTCTTGGCTTGCTTTGGAGAAGACATGGGGTTATTTGACTAACCAATTCTGTATATATTCTTTTTCTAACACCCACACACACAACTGAAATAATTAAAATAAAAGATTTCTCCTGAACCGTTAACTCTTGAGTTTCCTTTTTAAAATGTTTTACCCTGCTTCATTCAAATGATAACTGGTATCTTATATACAGGGCAATACAACACTTGAAATGATCCTTTCTCACCCCGAAGAGAACTCCATTATTGTGGCTTCCTGCTTGTCAAAATTGACAACTAAAAGTGGCAGCAGTTGTTGTTGTGTTATATCAAAGTAAAACATTAAAGGGAAATAATGCACCTGTTCCTGCACATGTTCCTATTAGTTTGACCGAAGCTTGCTGCATAGCGAGTGCTAATTTGGAAGAGAACTCTTACATTCAAGCAGCATGTTCAGTTTTTGAATTGTATAGCACTAAGCACGTTACTAGTATCGTAAATTGCAGCCCAGGAATTGCATTCTGATTCCCTAAAATCTCTTCTTTATTTTCAGTTAAAGATATCTTCATGTCTGTCCTAAACTACTTCATATTTGCTGTTTAAAAACCTGCTGCATTTCAGTAATTGAAATGATTCGTGTGCATGTACAGTAGTTTGTAAAGTGCTATAAAAATAAGGCAAATTTCCTTTTCTGCCCTACATTTTTTCATTTTACATTTTTACAAATGTTCTGAATTATTTTATTAACTTATGTAACTCCAGTTCTTGCACTATTTGCACTCCCTTTTTTCTGATTGAGATGGTGGAACAGAAGTGAGGTCTGTCACATGGCAGGTAGGTCTAAGAACAGTCTGCACAGGAAAAAAAATTGGTAGCTTTTTTTTTGACAGCACAACTATTATGATGCAAATTTGTAACATGGAGGATAGAATCTGTGAGTTTGGCCTTAAAAGGCATCTACCACTTGTTCTAAACTTAGAATCTTCAATAACTGTAGCAATGCACTAATACCACTAGATGGTGACCGTTACACACATACTCAAGCAGGTCAGATGTGTTCCATCTTCAGGAGGCTAAAGTGCATGGCAAAAATGTAACCAGAAGTAAAGAGGCATAGGAAATCCAATAAAGTATTTGGAAGGCTGATTAATGGCTCCATCAGTGCAGTAGCACTTATAGTGATACCTGGCATTGTCCAGGACCAAAAGGTAGCTAGCACTTACAAAATCGATGACTATGTACGTGTGTCACAGTTTTCGAAACCTTTTTTCCTGCATTGTTGGGAATCCAAATGCTTGGGCTCTCACTTTGGCTGAGTTGAGACTTTTAGAATTAGAGAGAACTTTGCAAACTTCTTGTTCTCTGCCCTTACAGGAGCGAATGCTGTTTCTTGTACAGGCAAGTGAAAAATGTTTTCATTATAAGAATGGCCAGGTAAATCTTGTACAAGTTTTCATAACATTTTTACAATGCTGGGTTAGCATTTACTCAAACTTGCCTTTTCAAATATGCAAACTCCATGTCCATTAGCCAGTCCCAGCAAGAACTTGGGGAACTGGATCTCTTTTTAAGCAGATACAATTCATTCACCATGTGTCACAAAAAAGCAAGATATTTTTTTTTAGCAAAATTTTTTGAAAGCATTGTGTGTCCTCCTTTTCAAAGGAAATGAGCACCTGCAGCTCCCCTTAACTTCTTGGGATTTGTTGGGTGCTCGGTTCTTCTGAAAATCAAGTGAGTACTGCATACATTTACAGAGAACAAATAGAATGAAGGATTCATGAAACGTTTCCATGTTAAGTTTTCCATGTATTTAAAGTTACAGTTGGGCCAAAATTTTACTTTAAAAAAAAATAAAAAAAGAAAGGAAAGTATTCTTACTGGATTGTAGGTTCATAATGGTCAATTGCTACTTAACTGATATGAAATGAAAACTGAGAGGAGGAAAGTGAGATCACACTGGGCAACCAAAGGGCAATGAAATAGGAGAATGAAGTAGAAGAGAAGCTCATATACAGGGTCCTGGCCTGAGCAATGTGAGTAGAAGGAGTGGAAACACTGAGCAGCAAGATCTTGAAGTTACACTTTCTCTATTTCCTTCAGCCATCCTATATTGCATAGTCATTGCAGACTTATGCACATTTAGCAGTGATGTCTGCCTTATTTTAGAAGTGGCAGTGGTTCTGCATGGCTGATCTGTTGGGGAAGCTTGCAAGAAATGCTCTTTTTCATAGTGAGAAAGAGAAGGCTAAGTCACTACCAGTAAAGTAGGGTTGTCCTGCTTCCTGAGTGTGACTGGATGAAAAATTTGAAATACTAAGATTTTTCTTAACATCTTAAAGTTTATAATAAATTACCATTAAAAAGGTTCCAAAGTTGGCCTCTTGTGTCTCTTAAATAGTAGAGAGGAGAGATTCCCTCCCTTATCAACACCTCTTTTACAGATTTGTATTAGGTGAGTTAGTCCTGAAAGTCATCAGAAGGGGACAAACCAATTCTGAGCAGGAGAAAAGGGAGTCTCTCTCTCTCTCTCTCTCTCTCTCTCTCTCCCCCCCCACACACACACACACACTCACACACACACACACACACACACACACACAAAATTCAGAGACTGTGCTGCTCTTACTACTGTATTAAAATCAGCCTGAAGGTTAGAAAGGCTAAAAGAAGTTCATATAGTACCAGGGGTATGCAGAGGTCTTCCAGTGAGTACATCAACTCCTCTAGATATTGGTCTAGTTTTACAACAGGTACATAAAAAGCACTGTAAAGTCAGTAAAAACTAAAATGTTATACAACCTGACTATACTGCTCCTATATACTACACACTGAAATGTAAGTACAATATTTATATTCCAATTGATTTTATAATTATATTGTAAAATGAAAAAGTAAGCAATTTTTTGGTAATAGTGTACTGTCATTTTTTTGTCTGATTTTGTAAGCAAGTTAAGTGAGGTAAAACTTGGCATACACAAGACAGATCTGACTCCTGAAAGGGGTACAGTTGTCTGGAAAGGTTGAGAGTCACTGGTGTAAAGCGCATTACTGTATCTCTGACTTACCCAGCACAGGGCTCAGAGAATGGAGCCTTTTAAAAGTTCTTCTTCTGCAATATACCTAACAACTTTCAGCCTTTTAATCTTCACTATCCTATAGACTATGTTAACTATCTTAGAGGAAACATCCTCCTGTACAAGTGAGTATTTGAAGAATATGGTTCTGAAGAGCCAAAAACCAGATTTTCTTGACATGAGACCAGTCAGACTGAACCCGAAGGAAGCAACTGCCTGCAGCAGATGTACTTAACCAGATTTAAGAAGAAACCTGAGGATTCTGCTGGACACCCATTATCCATGCTGTCCCATCTATTGGGAATCATTCAGGATAAGCAACTTCCCAGCTGAGGTGAAAAGACACTCTAATTATAGAGACACAAGGTGGGTGAGGTAATATCTTTTACTGGACCAACTTCTGTTGGTGTGAGACACAAGCTTTTGAGCTCACACAAGGCACTTCTTCAGGTCTGGGAAACAGCTACAACACCACTACATAAGCTAAGTATAGACACTTCCAGTAAAATGGATTAAACGTAAAATGTATCCTGGTTGTATTGCTTGTATTCTGCCTATGCTGAAAAGTTGTTTCAGAAACCTTTCCCTGAAGATCTCAGTAACTAGAAACTTTATCTGTCTGAACAACTTGCTGACAGGTAACCTCTTCTAAGGATTGCGTAAATCTTTGAGTCCACTGACTTACTTGAAACCAAACATACCCACTCGTTTTATAGAGGCATACATCTGTATCTAAGTTGTCTATGTCTACAACTTCATAGATGTTAGTTTATTATGTGGAGGGGAGGAGAGTTGAGAAAGAAATTAGCCAAAGGTGTTATCTGCAGAATTGAAGTATTTGATTCCTGCTTTGTAATTTTCTGAGTTATTCAATATACTTATGCAGGACAGCCATTAGTGTAATAACCATTAATTTTATATATAAGATCTATATAGCCTACATACTTACAGAAATGGACTTGGATATGGAAAGTCTTAGATCATGTACTGTGATTTATGGATTTTAACCAAATTTAGTGTCTAGAAATTTGCTATATCAGTTCCATCCACTTGTGGTATTGACGTCCGCCAAGCTAAATGCCTGGTATCTTTGAATGTTTGTGGATTCCACTGTCATCTCACTGGCAATGACCCATTTTGGTCAACTTCACAGACTTAGGGTTTTAAACATTGTAAATTTCATGATTTCAGCTATTTAGATATGAAATGTCATGGTATGCGGTACTACTACTTCTGCCCTACCACCACAGAAGTACAGGTGCCAACATTGTGAACCTTCTGCAACTCCCTTTAAGGTCAGGACCCCTAATTTGAGAAATACTCCCCCTGTGAAATCTGTATAGCAGGTGTAGGCACCCTATGGCACATGGGCCAAAGGTGGTACACGAGCTGATTTTCAGTGGCACTCACACTACCCCGGTCCTGGCCACCGGTCTGGGGGCTCTGCATTTAACTTAATTTTAAATGAAGCTTCTCTAAACATTTTAAAAACTTTATTTACTTTACATATATAACTAAACTAGTAGTGTATTAGATTTATAGAAAGAGATGTTCTAAAAACATTAAAATGTATTACTGGCACTTGAGACCTTTAATTAGAGTGAATAAATGAAGACTCAGCACACCAGTTCTGAAAAGTGGCCGCCCCCTGCTGTACACCATAGGGTAAAAGTGCACAAAAGGCCAGATTTCATGGTCTGTGATGCATGTTTCATGGCTGCACATGTGGTAAGGTCCTAGTTATAACTAGGAATCCTAGAACGCTGTTTGTAACTGAAATTCATGGCCTTTGGCTTTTTACTGGCCATTTTTCCATTGTGTGAGAAAATAAAAATCTGTAGAGTAGAACCCCGTTTATCTGAGCCTGATTAACCGAACCAGCAGGTGCCTGAGCGTGGCCCTGGTGCGCTCTGGGGCTGGACGTTGGATACTGGGGCTTCTGCTGCAGAGCAGTGAGACCGGCCGTTCAACTGCCCCCGCTTGTGGCCAGGGGAACGAACGTTCCGTTTGCGTCCCAACGGGGGCGGGGTTAGGGGAGAACTTGGACTATTTTATCCTAGCACCGAGCTCTAGGAGCCCCGCTGGCAACGGGGCCCTGCGGCCAGGTACCGCCCGCGGCCTGTGCGCGCTTCCCGGGATGTTACGGGAAAAGCGGCTTCATTTCGAAACGGGGTGGGAGGCTCCTAGTCCCTGTGGGCTCCGCGCCCCGGGAGCGGCTCACGACGTCTGACAGGCCTGGCTGAGGCCGAGCCGCCGCCCCTTTAAGGTCGGGCCCTGGCCAGAACGGAACCGGTGCGCGGGGAAGCGGAGCCTGGGGGCCCAGGAAGCGGCGGCACCGGCGGCAGCAACTTCCGGGCGGAGCCGGGCTGGTGCAGGCCCAGGCGCTGCACTCGGATCCCCGCGGAGCTGGGCAGGGTGAGGCGCCACCGTACGAACCCCGCGCTCCCCCTTCCAGCCCAGCCGAGCCCAACCGGCCGCGGGCGCTGCCCTGAGTGGGGGCCGGGCAGACAGGTGCTGCCCCTCGATGGGCGCGGACTGGGGGCATCTCTCTGCGGGAAACCGCAAAACCCCGGAGGGAGCAAAGGCGGGTGGAGCTGGGGCTCGACTCAGCCGGGGCTTGGTGACCTCGCTACTCCGCGCTCATCCAGCGCTGCGCCTCCAAAACTTGTAACGGCAGATCTGTAACTACCTACAGCCCCACCCTCCTCTGCACCCCTTGCCGCCGCCCCACGCACCCCGCCTCTGCACCCCTCCGATCCACGCATCCCTCCTCCTCTGCACCCCCATGTATCCTCTGTTCTGCCGTACCCCGCCCTGCTGCCCCATGAACAAACTCTGCTGGGCACACACCCCTGCTACCCCATGCCCACTCTCCTCTGCGCCTGCATGCACTTTTCTGCAACCCCAACACACCAACTTTCACATCCTGCCCTGTTTCCCTCCACATTTGCACAGTCACTTTCTTTCTTTTCCCTCCTCCTCACCCCACCACTCCACACACAGGGGTGCTGGAACTGGGTGTGTGGGAGCACACCCTGGCTTGAAGTGGTTTCCATCATATACAGGGGTTGACAGTTTTTTAAATGGCTTTCAGCATCCCCCACTACACAGTTGTTCTAACACCACTGCCAACGCATGCTCTCACACTTTCACCTGTAGGTATTCCCTCTTCTTCACCCCCTCATGCACAGACACATAGGTAAGCTCCTCTTTGTGCCCAATAGGTGCACAACTACTCTTCTCTTCCAACACTTCCCTCCACCTACCACCATGCCCTTGCACCTGTGCTTGCACAAACGCGCACACAAGCATACGTGCATAGATGTGCCCACTTAGCTTCTCTGGTGCTCTGAGTGCTGCATAGTAAAACTAGGGTAAGTTAAGTAAAACTAACTGTGCAGTTAAACACAGACACAGCCAATTGCCCAGGTATTTGTTGGTTTGTTTTATTTAGCATTCTGTATTCACTCTTTCCACACATTTCTTTTTCCTCTCTGAGGAGGTATACTAATTACTATAGCAACATAGCAGTCATTAGACTAGGTGGTGCTGAGTAACATCCCTAAAGGCAGCATAAATTCTGTTTATAGGATATTCTGACACAGCAGGTTTGTGAAGTGTACTAACCTAAAGGAAGGCTTTCATGGCCCATGTTTGAAACAGGTGCCTGGCTTGATCTCTGTCTAGAAAAGGTGTGGAATGTCTGGACATGTATAATACAATACTCAGATATAAATTCCCCCTTATGCCTCCTTGGGGCGATGTGTAGGTCAACTCCCTGCAGAGTTTATGGATTAGAAAGCAGGACTAGGGAAGGGTGTAAGAAAAGGAGTAAATAATGAAGAAAGGGACATTATAGAAATCAGAATTGCTTACTGAGGTCCACCTGGGCAAGTTTTGTTGGAAAGCGAGCAGTGCTTAATTTGTAATGAAAAATGTACCAGGGCTCAAGCAATTTTTTTACATTCATAACTGATGCAGCAAGCACAGACATGCTATGAACTGTCAAGCCTAGAGGTGCGGAGACTCAGCCCTGGCAAACCCTGGAACAAATTAAACAGTGAGGGCGCAAGGGAAATGATGAAGTCCGTAATATGTAATGCACCAGCTAACTAGAAGAGTGTTTCCATAAACTCTGTTGATATTTAATACTTGGCTCTAAATTGACTAAACAACTTTTTTCTTATGTTTGAAACACAGGGGGAAATTAGACCAGTCTAAGGTGCTGGAAGATGCTGTGAAAAAGTATGGAAGATAAAAGACGGAGAGCCAGAGTACAGGGTGGCTGGGCTGGACCTGTTAAGAGCAGAACAGCCCCACATGCAGGCACGATATTGAGTGTTTCTTTGTATGATCCCGGTCATGTTAATCTTTTTTCTCATGTCTTTTTTTTAAATAATTGTAATTATATTTTTCCTAATATTTTATAGAGAGATTCTAATCCTGAATGAATTTGATGATAGAAAGGTATGGGAGGTGTCATTTGATTGGTAAAAATCTACAAAATCAAAATACCACCTCCCATACCTTGCTATCACTAACTTGCCCACAGAATGAGATTTTACTACATTATACTCCCAGACTGTGATGGAATTCTCTTTTTTTAGTTTGTTTTTTTAACTTGGAAAATTACACACGCAAAACTGTTAAAAGAGCATTACAAACTGAAGTGCTTAGAAGGTAGGAAATGCTGCAGTTTAAGTTGCCTGTATCACCTTAATTCTGCCCCCTGGTATATAGATTTTTTGGGTATGTAATAAACACATTTCCTAAATATCTTTTGAGTAGAACCATAATATTCCCTGAAGCCACACCACTCTCGTATTTTCAGCACCCTAGGTGGATGAACTCCTCGATGGAAAGCCTCTATTATCTTTAACTTAACATTGTCTAATACAAACAATGGCCACTATGATTTTAAATGATTCACTTTTGTCAGTTGAGTTGAAACAGTTTTTATTTACTTCAGTTTATAAATTAGTTAAAAATGCTCCCATCCTAGATTTAGGGGCTTTTAATGATTGTTAAAAACAGATCTGACTCTTCCCTTGCTCTTTTTTAAAACTTTGACATAAGAAGGAAATCCTTCAAAACTGTACAGTGATTCCGTTAGTTGTCCCTTACAGGAATATTGGGTTTTCCACATAGTGAGATGTTCATTTCTCTGTCCCCACTAGTTTTCTTGAACCTGTTTCTTTTCTTTACCTTAGCTCCTGGGGCTTCTGTGGACAGGAACCTTGTGTCAGTGGGCACTGATCTGACCTGGATGAGAAGAGAGCAGCTTCCACCCAAAAGACAATTTGTGTTTCAAGAACCAGCAGAGGTAAAAATGTAGATGGTTGTCCTGCCATCTCATCTTTTTGTTGATAAGTGGAAGAGCAACTTATTTTTAAAACTAGTTGGCCTTATGAGGTGTAGTTCAAGAATAGATACATCTCTGTCCAAGCTTTTTGGGCCTCTGTAACACACACTTTACAAACATATTGCTTGTGTGGCTTACAGAAAGCTAGGATCATTTTAACTGGCCCCAAATATTTTGATTTTCATTCGCTACCAATCAGTGCCACTTTGTTCAGTAGAAGCAAATAAAATATTCTGGTCTAAAGCCATAAAAATGAGTTCTGCCTATTGCTCCTTCTGCTGAGAATGTTTGTTGGCAGCATAGTCAACCCCTGATTTCTGGTCGGCGAAGGAGTGTAAGATCCAAGTTTCAACCCTTGGTCTGCCAGAGGATTACAGGGTAATGTGCTCACGCCAGTGGGTAGTGAGTTTCTTGCATGAAATAAGAGATTGGTTGCTTAGCCCTGTAAGACTGAAAAGGCAGTGCCTCACTTTTTTCTTGTAACTGTGCCAACATGCTCTCTGACTGGGACTACATCCTGCTTTCCTCACATGGAAAGAGGTTTACTATGATGAGGCAAACTGAAAATGTTATAGCTGAATGGGCCCTCCAAGAGCAACATTTATTTGAGGGAGAGAAGCTGGTCTCACTGAGACAACTGGAATGATTATCAGGACAGCATAATTGCTGATGACTTTTATTCTAGACCTGAGCCCTACTATGTAGGTGCTGACTACATGGGTGCTCCGGGGCTTAAGCACCCACTGAAAAAACATAAGGGGTACTTATTATCCATGAGCCACCAATAGGTGGCAGGAGCATGTACATGGCTCATAGTGAAATGAGAAGATATCCACCGGCAAAAACAAAAGTTAGCACCCGTCCCCCCAACTCTTCCTCTCTGTTGCAGTGGTAAAGGTTAAACCACTTCTGGCTTTCACAGGTGACAACCATCTCAAGCTAGGCAGGGGATTTTAGACTAGTAACTCTTGCTGCCCAGTCTCTTTCTCTCTTTTGTTCTGCTTGTCTGAAACTGGAGGATTTTGCTCAGCCCCAGGGAGTTGCTTCTGATTTTTAATCTGTGAAGGCAGGGAAAGCGATTCTCCAGTCTCAGATAGTGACCAGCTGCTGTATGAACAAACAGATTCTCCTCTAGCTAGCCCTACTCTCTGTAATTAAGAGATGACTCCAAAAAAGTATGAGCTGCTGGTGAGTGTTTCAGAGTGATACTGTCACCATTTCAAAACTGCCAGAGAATATATCTGTGTGTTGATTAGCATTTCAGTACTGAGAGGCAGGCAGGTGTTGAAATCCCATATCCATTCTTCTGGTGTTGGGGCTGGGACTGGGACTGGGACTAGGATCAAAGCCCCTGTGAAGGTTTTGGTATCTACACAATCACCACAGGGCTAGGAGTTCAACTGCGGCATGTCAGCCCATTGGTGTCCTTACTTATGTGGTTTTCTTGATGCCTGTCAGGTGGAACGCAAAGCTCCAGAGCCAAGAGTGATAGAGTGAGTATAATGCTGGCTTCGCTACCCTCATTGTGCTACTTTCTCATCCCCAGCCCATGGTGGGATTGACTAGATGCATCTTCTGCATTTCTAATTGCTATACCTGTGGAAAGAATTTTCAGTACAAAATATGATGTCCAGACTCAACTCTTTTGAGTCCCAAACATATTTTATCATCAGTAAAGACCAAATCTTTTTTTCATTTGTTTAATTGTTTTCTTGGGTTTTACAAACCAGTAGGAAAGAACAGTGGGGCTTTGTAACATAATTGGTCAGTTATACATAATTGTTTTGCATCTGTGCAAAGGTAGTAAGATCAACACACACAGCTTTCTCCCATCCTCTCTATTCTTTTGCCATGACAGTGTTGTTTCTCTGCTTCAGGTTTGTAGTATGTGGGGATAAGGTGTTAGGTCGGGTGTATTTGGAAGTTTGTAATCCAAAACTAGTGTGTAATTGGTGGGGTGTGGATGTCTCCACACTGAAGAATTTCTCTGCTTTTCTATTCAAAACAGGAGGCAGAATCAAGTAAGCTGCTAGGTATATTTTTAACACTTTGATCAGTGTGTTAATTGTGATGATGAAGGTCCCTAGATTTAAAACCTGTTTTTCCTTCCCAAAAAAGTTAGGTTGCTATGTATGTATTGTCAATTCTCCCTTGTTAACATATTTATCTGGAATGATCCCTAATATAAACTGTTTTGGAAGTTGTAACGTGAAATCCCAAACTTCTTGATGTAAGGGCAGATCCAGATGCAGTCAAAATTCCAGGCTACACCTGTCCCATGTTTAGTGCAGATCAAACACTTTTTACCGTGAAGGCTGATGAAATATAGCTGCTATTAGGTATCACCATCAGACTGATAGTGGGACTGTATAATCAAGTGCTTCAGGCCATTGACGATCTTCTAGTGTGATATGGAGAGCTCGTTCCTGGGATATGCTTATTCCTTGCGTGTCTGCATTTGTCATCCAATCATTAACTTACAGACTTTGGAATGGAGATTTGTTTGGGATCAGAGGAGTTTCCTTAATGGACAGTTCCTCAGAGTTGGGTTGTAGAGCTAACTCTTAATATACTGTGCCAGTCATTTATTATTTCTTTCTAAAATAGTTAATATTTCCCTTAATGGAATTTAACATCTGCAGTTCATGTACTAGACTAGATAGACATTGGTTACAGAACACTAATTCAGGTGCAGCACCCAGGTGCCCAGCACTGGTGGTGTTGGGGAAATAATTCCACTTAATGTACTCTTGTTATGGGACGTGCAGAGAGTTTTCTGTCCTGATTCACTGAGAAATCATTGCTCCACGATGTTACTAAATAACATTTCACTAGGGGCGCTTAGCAAAGCCCTGAATGTAGCTGACCTTTCAGTCTGTTTATTAAAGCTTCACAATTCCCATTTCACAATGGATGATAGAATAATAATAGAAAGGAAAGAAAGTACAGCTGTATCCAGAGAATTCAATAAATACATAATTTGTAAAAATATATTGAAGGCCCACTGGCCGTTTTTAGTTCTACTTCCTGCATGAAGTAGAGTTTGAGGGGAGTCTGGGTGGGGAAGACCCCAGCTGCCATTATGAAAATCTGGCAAGCAGGATGGAGCTCATATAATACCTTTTTCTTCACTAAGTCACTGTACAGTATTCCACAGGTCTTTCGGGGTCACTGCTTTGGCATTGCTCATAAATGCATCATGATGTGCAATACACAGTTCATCTTTTTTCTCACCATATATAGGTTCACCTCTGAGGGCATGCAAATATGCACAGTGCTGTACAGTGAATAATTGGGCAGCACAAATCAGAGTTCCCACCCCAAAGAACGTACATTCTAAAGCAAGAGTGTGAGGTAGTTGATAGAGCAGGAGACTGAATCAGAAGAGGTGAATTATTTTGCTTGTTTTACCACTGACTTGCTCTGTAGTTTTGGGCAAATTGTTTTAACTCTTGTACTTCATTTTCTCCTTTGTAAAATGAGAATGATGACGCTTACCTCACAGGCAACATAATTCATGATCTACACTTTTAGATTCTTGGACAGAAGTGATGTCCAAGTGCAAAGTCTTGTTTATTAATAAAGTCATTACAAAACCTCATACAT
Source organism: Dermatemys mawii (assembly GCA_007922305.1). Taxonomy (NCBI): domain Eukaryota; kingdom Metazoa; phylum Chordata; order Testudines; family Dermatemydidae; genus Dermatemys; species Dermatemys mawii. Next base: position 31,774,231 of record ML677332.1, read on the forward strand.
GGACTGGGTGTGGATGCAAAATCAAATGTATGTGGAGGAAATGCTTCAGAGTACCATACATTTACTACAGCTCTCTGAGGGAGTGGAGGAGGTGGGTAATGGTGGTTAGTAGGCTGTTCAGGCATATGGGAAGCAGGAAGTTTGGAGCTAGAGAAGGAAACAATGGAAGAAGTTGAGAGAGAAGCTCAGGCAGACCAATTATAGACCAATATCTGCACTGCCCAGCAATGCAGTTGGTAGCTGATAGAACAACTATTTTACTTCATGCAGCAGTTAAAATCTCAGTTGAAATAAGTTTCAAATCTGTCACCTGGTTTGTGTGTGGCAGGTAGCACTTCTCACAACATATTTATTTTGCTAGGCTACATAAAATGAGGGCACTTGCCTTCTCACTGAAGTTTCCGTCTGTGGTCTCCTCAGCATGAGTCAGACTGTGTGTGGCTATATTATGTATTTGGAGGGGGAATAGGCTCATGAGATCCTTTTCCTTTAGCCTCCCCTCCATTTTCCCTCTCTATTTTTCACTGGAGCCTGTAAATCCTGTAGTGAGTATTTGGCCAGAATGGAGGCTCCCAAAAGCAATGCGAAGTGATCTCTGAGAGTAGAGCATGTTGTTTCCACACCACTCCCAGCTTCTGCTGACCCTGTCTCTCGCTTCCTTCTCCCTAGCCTCATTGCTCCTTTATGGTAGTATGTTGCACTGGCCTTAAACCACTTCCTTTAACCTAGGTTTGCATGTGACTGGACCATGCATTGTCGTCCCATGTGTATTATCTGTTTCTTGTATTTCACCCACCTGATGACTGTTTCCTCTCCATGTCCTCAGAGAACAGGGCCTGCATGAGATCAGCACGTTTCCAACAGGAGTGTCTCAGTAAGTGGATTATTGATTTTTTTTAGCACCTTGGTTGCTATTGAGTAATGTAATGGCATTCAGTCTTTCAAAGGGTTAATCTCTACTGGGATTTCGGTCATGGCTCTTGCAGGGATGTCGTTTTTCTCATGCCACCTTATGTGTAAGATGATGCTGGAGGGGGGATTCTGGCCCCTGGGGTAACTGGTACATCAGGGTGCAACAATATGGTTAATTCTGAGCAGCATGGAAAGAGTTAGGAGTCTATTGTTGGTTTGAGTAAAAATGAGTGTACGCAGGTTAGTATTGTGTTCGACTTCCAGTGGTATAGTGCAGGGGTCTCCAAACTTTATGAGACGAGGGCCATATTAGATTTTTGAAGGGGCTTTGCGGGCCAAAGAAATGGTGGAAAAAAATTAATATATGCAAAATCCCCCCCTTTACTCCTCCAGCAGCTGCTGCACCCCACCCTCTTTGCTCCTCTGGCCACTTCCGCGCCCCCCACACTCACTCACCCCTCCACATATTGGGCCACCAGCAGCAGCTCGCTGCGGGGGGCAATAGCGGTGGCTTCTCCACATGCCTGCTCAGCTGGAGGGCCGGACAAATCAAAGCTGCAGGCCGGAGCCGGCCCCCGGGCCATAGTTTGGAAACCCCTGATATAGTGAAATAGATAAAGTGGTCTTGATTGATTAGTCCATACCCTAGTGTAGGTCACTATAAATTCTTCATAGAATCATAGAATATCAGGGTTGGAAGGGACCTCAAGAGGTCATCTAGTCCAACTTCCTGCTTAAAGCAGGACTAACCCCAACTAAATCAGCCTACTTGGGGCAGTAGTTTTCCTTTTTGCATTTTGGAATCATCACAACCCTGATGTTGCCAGGATCAGGATATTAGGTGATGCAGAGTATCTTCCCGTTACTGGGCTATCACTTCTATCCGACCTCGTAATTATCAAATACAAACCAAGAAGGGACGCATCACTTAGTCAGGAAGGATACTTTAGCGGTAACAGAGTGGGCCCAGAGCATTGCTTGACCAGTAAAGGCCAGCTCATGGTATTATGGTGCAAGATACCCATTATCCTCAGCTGGTTGTTATTCCCCAGGAAACATCCCAGGCTGCAGTCTTTATTGCTAATCTGAAGGGAGATGCCTGGGAAGAGTTTAATCTCACGTATAAATGCCTTGTGTTGCTGCTTATACAATGGGCATTTCTAGGGAATTAACATCCAGTAGGTTAGCCAATCTGTTGTTGAGACTTTGTTCTGTGTATCAGCTAAAAAGAATGTGTTAGGATTCTGGGCTGAAGCATGATATTTCAGTAAAATTATTTTGGAATCTAACAAGTCGTGTTTCTCAAAGAGAATCTCTATAAAATGTATATATTATACAGTTTTAGAGACATTTACAAAGTTCTCTGTACAGCCTCCCCACCTCCCGTTAATGTTTCCATACTTACAACTGCACTCCCTGTCTCGGTAATTGCCTGTGTCCCTGGGAGTCACAGCAGTGTAATAGAGGGGCATACTAATGGCTGGAGCCCTGCAAATCTGTGAATATCCACTTTACATTTACGGATCATTTTTGTGGATCACAGATGCAGATTCAAATTTTGTACCCATGTAGGGCTCTACTAGTGGCCTAAGGAGCCTTGACACAACAGGATCCAGCTTTTTAACAGACTGCTAGTAGTTGACTAGCTACAGGAAGGAATTCGGGTTTCTTGCCCTTCAAGATGACTACCCCTTTTTATTGCTGATGGAAAGGAGGTATATTTCAGCAACAGTTCCACTTGTAACTGGTATATCTGGGAGCAGTAGGTGCTTATTTGCAGAAAATACTTTTTTGCACTTCTAATCCAAAACAGAAGTCACACATTTAAGAGATGCAATGGGTGCAGAAGACATTAGTCCACATTTCCAGTGATTTGTGATCACAACTCTGTGCTAAGGAAATGACTCATTCCGTACACAGCCATCATGCCAATAGAAACTTCTAGGTAGTCCAGAACAAGAACGAGGCACAGCATGGCTCATAGTATCACATAGGCCAAGCTTGCTGTCAGTCCAGAAATGCCTGCAAAAGCCATGAGAACAGTCCTGATGCTACCTTATGGATACTCTACATAGAAGAATTCAACAAATCCCTCTGAACCTCTTTAGTTAGCTAGCCTTTCCTGTTTGTCTGTGATTAGCAGGAATCATCATCATCACAGATGTGCTTGTGTGTGGATGCAATTCTCTTGAATTATGCTTTTCAGGTGTTTTGCAACAAAAGGCTCACAATTCTACCTGTTTCTTATCCATCACTGAAAATGTGGGTGGTAACTGCAGACATTGACTATAGATCCTCCTAGTTCTTGATGTCTCGCTTCTGAAGCATCCCTGGAAGGCTTCCCCGTCCTGGCTCCTGCCTGTCCACTTCTTTTTAGGATTCTAGTCTTTTCTGATTAGACAGAGACTTAAGTGCATTAGGATGGTAATACTCTATCCCTCTACACTGATTTTTGAATATTCCTTGTAATCTGACCTGCCAATGGTGGAGAAAAGACGGCTGTTCTCTCTTCTTTACTTATATTAAGATTAGCTGTCTGGTTCTACTTTTCATTCATTTATATCCTTTTCCTGGTCAAAGCTGTGATATTCTGTGACCGAGTAAGAAAGCCAGACAAGTAACATCACCTCTATTTTCTGCTGACAAATGAATGCATGGTGGCTATATTGTATGGTTAAAGAAGGGATGCTGGAAAATGTTAGGTATGAAATTTGACTTGCTTTAAAATGAAAATAGGAGCAGAGAACAGTTTTGTGAAATTTAAGGCACTAGTTTAGTAAAACGGTTAAGCACATGCTTAACTTTAAGCCACATGAGTTTAAGCATTTTGCCTGATCAAGGCCTAAAATGTTACTGCTTCAATACATTTTAAAACAAAATATGCTAATCTCATGTTTTCAAAAATGCTTTTAGTTTCCCCTGCTTTATTTGCTTCCGAGTTAGCCATAATACATCCCAGATTTTTATGCCTATCAATAATACAAATGTGGGACGTGAAGAGGCATTGTATACATTTAGCGGTTTCCATTTTGTTTCCATCTAAAAATTTGGAAAACATTTATTTTCTAAATGCAAAAGGACAAAATAATTGACCAGTAGGAAGGGGGAAGTGACATTGGAAGGTTTTACTTTTATTGTTCAGAATTTGTATCTTCTGTATTAGTTTGGGGATTCTGTTTGTGTGTAGAATAGTATACAAATGCCAGTTCTTGCAGGAATTGCAAGTCATGCTATAGATAATCCGGAATCAGTTTTCCTTAGGTGTGCAGTAGCATCTCAGGTTCAATCTAAGACCTCAGAGTTGCAATAGCTTGGTCATTCTTAATATACCAGAACCTCTCCCAGTTCCTTTACTATGTCCTTTTCGTTGATTTTCCTTTTGGGGTTAATATTCATAAAATCTTGCATTGTGCTGCATTGTGGAAGGATATAGTGGCTGGAATTTTTAAATTGTGGCTAGTGATTTTGGCTACCTCTGTTTCTGGGTGCCCAACCAGAGAGATCTTAGAGAGGGTGGATTTTCAAAAGGAGCTGAGCATCTACCTTTTAACCCATGACCTTTTTAGCCCATCTCCTGTTGGTCACTTTGAAATGGAGGTACCAAAAATCATTAGACACTTTTGAAAATCTTGGCTTGTTTCTACAGGAGGTATATTGTATTTAAATATAGTCCTGCATTATCTGCTGACATCTGCACTTATTAACCCTTGAAATGGGAGTATTTAATAAAAACCCAGGTATATGCACTGTGCACGTTTCTTCCTTCTTCTCTTCAGTCTAACTTTTCTGCACTAGGATTCATTTGATTCCTGGCTTCATTGACTCAAAACAAGCAGACTGGATGTTTGAACAACTACTCAAAGAGATCCCCTGGAGACAAAGAACTCACCTCAGACAGGGTAAATGTGCACTATTTCTTAATGTAATTCCCTTGACACCTATGTCAAAATGCTTACTCTTGATTTCATTTCCTATCCCCTCGACTGTTAGAACTCCAGAGTTTTCCAGACTCTGTAGAGGTTGCTGCGGCTCAATTTTTACGTTTTTAAAGAGGCATGTCCGCATTATCCTATCCTCAAACAACTCTGTGATGCCCCATTAATTCCTGATCAAAGTCAAAATTACCCTCTTAGAACTGCTCTGCTCTGACTCTTCAAACATTCTCACCACTGATATTGCTAGAGTTTTCTCCTCTAGAGTCCCTGCTTTTTTCTTTGTCTCCACACACCTCTCATTTAAAATCTCTGCTGTAAGTAATTCTATTTTCCCTTGTTTTTGTTCATTACATTTTCTTTTTCTTCTATTTTATTTAATTCTGTAAAGCATTTTGGTTATCAAGCATGTGAAATGCCTGCTATTCCAGTTGTGTTCACTGGGAGGCACCTGTGCTACTTCTTAGCCGCTCTGACTCAGCACTGGGCATAAGGTTATAATGTTTTCTAGCTGGTATAGAGCAGGCCCAGAGTAATCTTGTCCTAGTCCTGCCAAGCAAGTCATTGGTCCTGAACACACCTGCTCAAAGCCTGCATTTCTTCTTTGAGTGCTTGCTCATGTCCATTCCATATTAGTTGTGTGTGCTTGCCACATGCACCAGCACTGGAAGATTTTCCCTTAGGGTATCCGGAATGGCGCCTCCATGGCACGGTGTAAGGGGTACTTCTGGCTCCCTCTGCCCTGAGTTCCTCCTTGCCGCCAGTGATGGTGCTGGAACTTCTGCTGCTTCAAACCTTGGATGAAAAGGGAGCACTATATCCGTCTCCAACAGGAGAAAATGCTCCTGTTGGAGTCAGCATTCGCTCCGGCACCAGAGCAGCGGTCCAACTCCGCAACAAGCACCTCCGTGCACAGTGCTTCTCTGGCAACGTCCACGAGTCAGCACCAGTCGCCCTCTGTGGCTCTTGGGAAGAAGCCAAAAGACACTGTAAGGGGTAGATCTCCTATCTCCCATAAGGGAAAGGAGAGGGCTGGGTGCAAGCCACAACCTGTGTTGGGCAGCTCAATGTCCCAGTTGGGAACTCGAGCCTCAGGTCAAGAGGTGAAGCCCATCCCATATTTCGCCTGCGACTCCAGATAGCAGTGCAGGCCCAGGCCAGCTTCAGTGCTGTTGATGCTCGAAGCCCTTCAAGCAGTTCAGGAGATCCTGACCCTGTCGGTACCACCCACACCGTTTCCAGCAGTACTCCGATTTTGGGGAAAACCTGCATTGGGACCTATACGTGTGTCTCTGCTTCAGGTTAAGTTTCAGGTTGGCCTCACCATTCATACCTTACCCCCATGTGCCTATCTGTTACAGCACAGAAGGTGAGAAATTTTGCATGGTTCTGAGACCTCTTCAAGGCATGAACCCCACACAGAGAGACTGTTAGAATTTCAGACCTATTTCTGAATTTCTTTGTTTCATTGAGTACCATTTAGACTCTTTTTATGGAGGGGTGAGCACTTTTTAGGGGCCACCTTTTAATTTGGGGTGAGAAGGTTATTGCTTCTTGATCATCACTTGCAAGAAGCTTCTTGACAGTCTTGCACTTTCACGTCTTCACTTCCTAGCCAGTAGATACCTGATTTGTAAAGTTTTCCTATTGTTCTTTCTTTAGGTCTATCTTACAAGGAGCCCAGACTTACTTCCTGGTATGGGGAACTTCCTTACACTTACTCCAGGTTAACAATGCAGCCAAATCCTGATGTGCGTATTAATTTATGATAGCTTTTTCTTTGTAGATTGCAGTAATAACTTTTGTAAAGTATTTTTAAAAGATAGACAAACATTTGTACTGTGATCTGACCTGATTCATGATCACCAAAGTAGGTCAGTGGTGTATATATGCTTCTTCACACAGCGCACAGTCAACCTGTGGAACTCTGTGCCTGAGGAGATTGTGAAGGCTAGGAATATAACAGGGTTTAAAAGAGAACTGGATAAATTCATGGAGGTTAAGTCCATTAATGGCTATTAGTTAGGATGGATTAGGAATGGTGTCCCTAGCTTCTGTTTATCAGAGGGGGATGATGGATGGCAGGAGAGAGATCAGTTGATTACCTGTTAGGTTCACTCACTCCAGGGCACCTGGCATTGGCCACTGTTGGTAGACAGGATACTGGATTGGATGGACCTTTGGTCTGACCCAGTACGGCCATTCTTATGTTCTTATGAGTTTCATTACTTGTGGATTTATTCAGATTTACAATTTAGCATTTTGAGAAGGAGCCTTTTCTGGTGGTAGGGGACTAGCTAGCACTACTCCTGAGTTCTATTCCAAGTTCTGATTTTGTGTCACTATCTGACCTTGGGCTTGTCTCTGAACCATTGTGTATCATTCCCTTTAAGAAAATTTAAAAATAAGCACTTCTTGATTCTTCTTTAGGCATCATTCAGGCGTGTTCTTGCTGAATGTGTGAGTGCAATCAGATTAGTACACATGACCTGTCTGTTTAGCAAGATCAAACTGAACTGTGTAATTTCCCACGCCATTTTGCTATTTTAGAAGGGTCAGAAACCTCGCTAAGTCACTTGTTGACTTTTTGTTCATGCTTAGTCACACTCTGTCAACCTACTGTCCATTTGGACTGTCTCTGGATGTTGCTTTGTTTGGAATTTCCATGGCAATAGTCTCCCATGTTTTAAGCCATAAATTAAGAATAACTAATGAGAACTAGGTTACATGAGAAAATGCTTCTGTTGAGTCCCAGATATCTTCATTGCTGCCAAGGAAAGATACATCCGAACAAAGCAGAATTTGAGGGAAGTGGGATTTTGCACACAGTGCTTGAGTAAACAGTCTGAGATGGAAGGGTCTGGCAGTCACGGTAATGCTTTAGTGTAAAGGCTGTGTAATTTAGGATGCAAAGATACAGACAGCCCGTTGGTTGGGATGTATTTAGTTACGTAGTGATTTATTTAAATGTTTTTCTAGAAAGAGGTGGTGAAGTCTGGATGGCTTTGGAGGTTGGCAGTGCCTTTCACCTGCAGATCAGTTGTTCAGAATAGCTTAGCAGTAAAAGCTATTACCAGTTGGGGGGTTAGTATGAGATTAGAGATGAAGCAAGGTTGTGGTTAGTATGAGGAACACTTGCCTACCACTGTGTGTGATGTACTACTTCTATGGAAAAGCAAAGATCCTCAGTCTTCAGGACTGTCAATCTGATACACACACTCTCTCTCTTTTTCTCCCCTCTCCTTTTCTGACTCCTTTGCAGCTGGGGGTTTCCCTGGTGTGAAGGAATCAAATGGGACCATTACGACCAGTGTATCTTAAAGCAATCTCAGGATCCAGGTAGAGGGATAGAGGTTTAGAGCATAGCTTAGTCACACCCAACTATCAGGCCCTGAATGTTTGATTTGTAGCAGAAGCATCACCCCTCCTTTTAATAACAACAGTAATTACACACACACACACACACACGTATATATGGTCTTGTAATTAAAACCTTGTGGGGATAATAGGAACATGAAACCCTCCCAAATGCAATAAGTGCTTATGGTTGTGTGAATCATGGTATTCCTTGTAAGCAGTGAAATATTTGGTAACCTGGTAACCTTTCGTAACAAGAGGATTTGAATTACTGCTCATTTACAGTGGAGTTCCTATTGAATCACACATGCATATCCACATTTCTACCTGATGAGGTGGCCGAGGGGAATATTGTCAGAGTGGAAATCAAAGAAATCCAGTAATGACCAGGCAGTCACTAGAAAGTGGTGCTGGTAATTCCTCATGAGCCTTCTCCTGTCAATTCATGTCATATTCTCACAAACTGTAATACTGGGGATCCAGTGGTTTTCTTGTCAGGAATTCCACTTGTTAAATGTGACACTTCAGTGCAATAATCTCCCTGAACTACAAGCTGTTTTCATAGATAATCATTCATATAGCACCTAAGTATTGAGGCAGTGTGTGAACTAGAAATACATAGGATAGATAAGAATGCTGTGATTAGGTTCCAGTGCCAGAGCCAAACAGACCCCAGTGAAGATGGAGGCAATATGGTGTTGTAATTAGAGGAGGAGACTGGGAGTCGAGACGCCTGGGTTCTATTCCATCCTCTGCCACTGACTTGCTCTTCAACCCTGAATAAATTCCTTAACCCCTTGTGCCTTAATGTTTCCACTTACCTAATAGGGGTATGCTTCAGACATATCTCACATTGCGGTTAGAAACTTAGCTACTGGCTAAAAGCACTGTGAGATCCTCAAATGAAAGGCATGGTATTCATGTGTAAAATCTTTATTAAATACCCATGATGCATTGGAAGCAATTACAGTAGAATCTGTATAATTGCTATAGACTTTGGGCACGGAAATATGTTAACAGTACAATGGCTGTAGTCCATGGAGTTTGAGATCCACTTATGTCTTGAATCAGTTTATAGGATATACTATTAGAACATTAAAATCACAACACAGAAGGAGAGTTGGACTCATTAAGAAGTTCTATTAGAGCAGGGAATGCAGGGACATTCCTGTGGCAATGTTATGCCAGCACTCACCATGTACTCCTAGTGAACAACTCCAGGCTTCATGTGCCAGTTAGCCACTGGTTCCAGTCACTGAGATATGTTGTAGTTCAGCATTCTTTAGACATCATCTCAGTTAGCAGCCATAATGTTTATTCCTGGGGTCCTCAAGTAGATTTCATTCTCCCAGTTAATGAGGGGGGCTGGAGCAGCCATATTGCTCTGAAAGGCCAGATGGCCATGCAAGGCAGAGGCCTTTGTATCGAAATAGCAATGACTCAGTGCTAACATGACTACACAGAGCTGAAGGGCTGAACTTCTGCTGCACTGGAAGCAGGTACTAAAAGTTTGGGAGAGGCATAGCGTCAGTTGGCTTCATGTTTATTATGCAAAAATATGGTGGGCCTTGTATCCCTTCCAACCCCAATGAGTTTGCTTTTGCTTCACCTCTCTGATATCCTGAAACTTTCCCCCTTCTGTACTGGCACTTTCTCCAGTGCATCTACCCCACCTCCGGCTCTTCTCCCTATGACCACTTTGCTGTGCCGATTGCAGTGGCATCCTCTGCTGACCATGCTGAAGGAGCACATCGAAAAGGCCACCGGTCACACCTTCAATTCTTTGCTCTGCAATCTGTACCGAAACGAGAAGGACAGTGTTGACTGGCACAGTGATGATGAGCCATCATTGGGGAGAAACCCTGTCATTGCCTCGCTCAGCCTTGGTGCCACCCGAATATTTGAGATGAGGAAGAAAGCCCCACCTGTGAGTATTTTCTTACTCTCCCCCTCATTCTCATTTTCCCAGGTCTTGGGATCTAGATAGCAGCGTGAGGTTCACGTCACTAGTAATACTACATTACTGTGAAATGCAAGATCCCAAAAAGGAGGACACTGTATCTGCTTTCCAATGTGTTATGTCCCACTCAAAATGACTCCAAAACACACCATAAACTGTATTCAGTAAATACACGAATCACTTCACCTATCTCTGAAATGCAGCCATTCTGAGTTGGAATGCGACAGCTGTTTAACAATGCACAGGAACATTTCACTACAGTGAAATTACATTTTGAGAATTCCTGCAGCCATAGTAAAGACCTTCCGAGTTAGCTAGAGCAGTGGTTCTCAACCTTTCCAGTCTGATTTGTCTTGTATACCCCAAGTTTCACCTTACTTAAAAAATACTTGCTTACAAAAATCATAAAATCATAAAAATACAAAAAAGGTCATAGCACACTATTTCTGAAAAATAGGTTACTTTCACATTTTTACCATATAATTATAAAATAAATCAAATGGAATATGAATATTGTACTTACATTTCAGTGTATAGAGCAGTGTAAATACGTCGTATGAAATTTTCGTTTGTAACTTGGCTAGTGCTTTTTATGTAGCCTGCTGTAAAAGTAGGCAAACATCTTGATGAATTGATGTACCCTCTGGAAGATCTATATGTACCCCTGGTTGAGAACCACTAAGCTAGAGCAATGTCAGGAGAAGTGCCTGCAAGAAGTGGGCACATAAAATTAGAAGGGATCTGTCAGAGGTTAAACACACATAGACTTATTGAATTACCGTTTTTGTCACCAGTTAAGTGATGCCTAACTATAAGGTATGTGGGTAAAGAGAAGCTCCAGTGGATGTCCAGTACATAAAAGCCCTCTTACCACTGGCCACTACCTGGCTCTGATGTATAAGTGAGTAGTGAGAGCTAATGGACTGGGGGCGAGAAGGAGGAGAGCAATTTCATTTTTTCTCTGTGATGCCAAACTGCCTCATCAGACCTTTCAAATTAAGCAGCATCTTTGAGCCAGGCTATTACTTGGATGGGTACTTCCTTGGACTTCCCCTGATTCTGCAGGAAATGGTATTAGTGATTAAGTAGGTAACAATCTCCTGTCTGAGTCAAGGCTGACCCAGCTGTGTTGGGAATGCTGTGCTTCCAGAAGGGCTGACTCCCCCATGAGTTGCAAAACTGAGGTATTGACCATTTGTGGTCATAAAAGATTCCCTGGTAAAAGTTACGGATCAGTCCAGTATCCTGACCTGACTGTATTTTGACTTTGGGCGGTTACATTCTGCCTTCTTATTCCTCCCTGTCTCTCCTAAACTGTTATGTGCTATTATTGCGTGATGTTAAATTGCTTCTGCATTTCAGTGGTGGGTGGGGTGGTTTTATATAGTTTGCGAGCACTTTGGGATGAAAGTGCTGTCTACGTATAAAAATGTTGCTGTTGGCTTTGAATAAATTGATGCAGAAAGCAATGTAGAAAACTACTAAACTGTCAGAAAAAACCTCTTCATGTACCAAGTACTGGGGCTATTAAAAGCTGGACTTTGGTAGTGTGCATGGACCATTTTGTTGCAAACAGTCAACTTCACAACTAGATTCCAATTGGGAGGAGTAAATTACATGAGTCACATTTCATACTAAGTTTCCCCACACATCTCTTCCTCAGGTCAATATTTCTGTGACTCGAAAACAGGTGAGGTCACACACACTAGCACAGTACATCAATGGCCATATTAGTATGTAGTGTTCTGATGACAGAGAGAGTCAACAAGCGACTGCTTTGGAAAGCTTTAGTTGGTGGCAGGATTGACTAGATGCAGGGAATATTTCTTTTGGGAGGGTTTAGTAAAGTTCATTGAAATTTAGTGTAAACTGTACAATTTTCCCTTAGCACTTGAAAGAAGTATCCTAAATGTATATAGCCTCTGGGCAAGCCTTGTATTCATTCTCAGCTTTGGGAAATTTGTTCACTGTGGGGAAAGGAGAGAATCCTGCCCACTCCACTCAAGTTTGACTGTTACCTTTAACTTAATAGAACAAGTTCTTATACAATGCAGTGTGGAACAAAGTATGATGTCCTAATAGATATATCCCTGAAGGCCCACTCATTCCTTTCCTTAATATCCCTATCCCAAGGCTCCTGAATCTTAGTTTGTAAATGAAGAGTATTCCTTTGCTTTGAAAGTGTGACAGTCCTGGCAACATCAGTTGCTGGAAAAATACTGAAACAGTTTACATCTTAGAAGAGATCATAGAATCTTTCTAACACCCTCTGCTTTTTCTGCTCCTTGTCAATATGTCTCTGTGAGATCTACTATGGAGCTTTTCTGGCATGGTGCTGATCTATTGGGGCCAGAGATTTTGAGTGGTATAAAGTTTGTCTGTGTTCTCAGAGAGATTGGAGCCGGAATATAAACATTGTAATAGGAGAGAATTCTTCTCTCTTATAGTACTTGCATCAGTGAATGTGCTAGAGTTAAGATTGCAAAGGAGTAACTATAACTCTTTAGTTTCATTTAGGCATAGCTTTCCATATTTGATGTCAGCCTAAACATCTGTAGTCTTGGAAAATTTCAGAGAAAATTAGTTCAGCTGGTTTGTGTATGAAACAAAGATGTTTCCAGCTGTAAAAAGAAAAGTTTGGGTTACTGTAATTGCATTCAGATAACGGAAAAACTGCTTGAAGATATAAGTCAACCTCTGCTAGAGAAATAAGATCAAGCCAAGTTAGGAGGAGGAAGATTTGTGAGTTTTTTAAAGTAAAAGTGCAGTACGAAAGTTTTCTTTTTGTTTATTTGAGGTTAAGGAGGATACCATGAATAGCATAAAGCACTATAGACAGCTGGGCCTACTCTGTGTCTTGATAGTAGTTCTTGTGTCAGAATATGTTCTTCACAAACAGAGGAAGATTTATTATGGGAGGCTGTCAGGGCTGCTCCTCACCCTGGTGGTATTGTGCGGGTTGTGCACCCGTGGGTTAACACTTTTTTTCACAAAGTGATCCCTCCATATCTGACCTATCAGTCCTCATCCTCAAACGAATCATCTGCACAACACCTGTAAAAGATGAGCATGAGAACTTAAATCCCTAATTCTGTTAGACACTGAGTTAAGTTGACTTAAGTTATGTTGACAACCACATGTCACTTTAATTACATCAGGTTGTGCACCTCCATACAAGAGTCCTTGTGTTGGCAAAGCCCATCCAGAGTTGGTGCTCTTGCATCCACGCAGCATTGCATTGTGGGTAGCTATTCCACTTTGCAACTAACAATCCTCTGCCACTGGCGGATCTGAGGACAGGTCAGGGGGGCACGTACGCCATCCCATGATGCAGTTTTTTCTATCCCATCTGATGGCTATCTCAACCTATGGCTTTGCCACAATGGGATTCCCTGACTGCAGGGGGGCGATATCCCAATTTTGACCCCAGACCATTTTGTGACAGAATACATCAGTGGAAAAGACTACTTCTCCATGGTCTTGCAGGTGCTGGTGGCTCACTGGAGCCATTTCACTGACATCAGTGTGGGTTGATCAGGGAAAGTTCATGGCACATGCATCTTTAGGAACACTGGACTGTATAGAAAGCTGCATGCTGGGAATTTTCCAGACTAGAAGATACCAGTGGGGGATGTGGAAATTCCATAGTGATCCTTGGAGACCCTGTCTACCTCTTGCTTCTGTGGCGCATGAAGGCATACGCTGGGAACCTAGATAGTAACAAGGAGCATTTCAGCAGTGGCCCAGGAGGTGCTGAATGACCATTGAATATGCCTGTAGCTGATTAAAACGTCAGTGGCACTGCCTTTCAGGCAGTTTAGACCTCAGTGAGGAAAATATTCCAGTGGTCATTGCAGCTTGCTGTGCTCTGCATACCTTTTGTGAATTGAAGGGGGGAAAGGTTCCCCAGGGGTAGAGCTCTGAGGTGGATTGTCTGGCTGCTGATTTTGAGCAGCCAGATACCAGAGCAATCAGAGGAGCTCAGCCGGGGGCTATTAGAATCAGGGAGGCTCTGAAGGAGCATTTTGACAATATGCACCAGTAATGTGTCTTTATGTGATCCATTCAGTCAGGCAGTGTTTACTTGCCACCTTAAATGGCCCTTGTAATGCTTGCTTCCTGAGCCTTTAATTGAAGGGAGCCTATCTTGCCTATAGCCACTTTGAATTTTAGCAGCAACTACCATGTGCATGACACAAATAAAGACTCATTTTGTTTCAAATACTAGACTTTAATAAAAGGATATAATACTTTTTTTCTTTTTGCAAATAGGACATAACAATGAGGAGCAGTCTCTTGGTTCAAGATCTAACAGCTGTGTGTAACTCCAGCTTTCATCATGAAGTCAGTATTTAGGGGTGGATTGCAAAGGGTGCTGTGATGGAACAGGAAAATGTGAGGAATTCCCAAGCTTTTAAGCGGAGGAGAGAGACATGCCTGTGCATCTGCAGGGCAGCGGAGTTCAAACCCTGGACCAGAGCGGTCATGATGGTCATTGTGGGACGCCTCCTGAAGGCCAGTTAGGACAACAAAAGCAAGTGCATTGGCTATGCTGAGGAGCATAGCAAAAAGGTCTGTGTCGCTCATCGAGGTAGTTTTATTTTGTCCGAGTAGCAGGAGAGCTAAATCAGCGGTAGGAGCACTGTTGTATGTATACCTCCACTGCTTTATTGATGAAAGTTGATTTTTGTCATCAAAACTGTGTGGTGTAGGCAAGGCCTAAAAATCATGGTGGTCTTAGCAATATGATTGCAAAGGTGTTCAGTGCCCTGTTCATTTGAAGTGATTTCTTACAACCTGTGTTAACCCCTTATGCTTAACAGTCAATCCCGTCTTGTGTTTAGTTGTGACGTTCTAGTTACCTTGTCCAGACCTGAAGAAGAGCTCCGTGAATCTTGAAAGTTTTTTCTTCTACCAACAGAAGTTGGTCCAATAAAAGATAGTACCTCACCTACCTCATTAAAATGGCACCTCATCTGGTATGATAACATCTACTATAGGGGAGAAATAGACCTGTTCAAAGAGTTAAGCTGTTTGTGAACTAAAATTATTCATTATATAGGTATAATGTTTATTTGCTACATATGTCTGTGGTTTTATATTGTCTAAGCTGGACAGGTGACATCTCTTAAAATTCTTTCTCTAGTTCTGTTTTGCATTTAATGAAGATGTCTCTTGGAGGCTCTTGGTTTGGCTAAAAAAGGAAGTACTGAATAGAATGTTCTGAAGTGTAATCCCCAGACCCAAGATAACCTTTGAATGAGTTTCTGTAAACAGTATCGTGTGCCTGAATGGTAATCAAGTTTAACATCTTATACAACACACGATACATGTTCTTTTCAAATTCTGAAAGCTGTAGTATTTTGACTAGCTTTGCAGTTTCCCTTTGAGCTTCCTCTGACGCCAGAAGCTCAGTCAAGCAAGAATTGCAGGAGTCTCTGATGGAAATTATAGCCTTTCAAAATGTACTATCAAGACGTGTTTTATCTTGTCATATTTTAATATGCTATCCCTATTTTATTGAGAAGATCTAATGCCTAAAGTCAAGTGTGTGAGTTTGATTGCTGGTCTATACAAAAAAAGAGTTATGGGTCAGTGAACATAGTTTAGGAAGGGGAAAGAGAATTCAGATTAATAGTTGTCACAGGCTTTCAAGCTATCTAGTTTATCATCTGCTAGTATTAGAACTTCAGGTTATCCAAAGTTAATCCTGAAGCCCTTCTGAAGGGTGGATAAATAAATAAATCACTCCCCTCCAAAAATCAAATACTCAAATGTTCTTTAGGTGCTTGTATTTTTGAACTGAGCTTCTACTGAAGGAGTAATAGGAGATTCTGGTAATTTATTATTTGGTTCAGGGATTTCAAAGGCTAATGTGCCTCTTTATATTTTGCCTCCTGATGCTGCCTCCGAAGTAGGGCTGTCAGAATGGAAGGTATTACAGATGTTAACCCTGATGTCCTGGTTAAATTGGAACTTAGGTTGTTATGTTCTGCCAACCTGAAATTCCACCTGCATTTGCTGGATACATGATTAGTCTCCTCTTCATGCTTTAACTCATTTAATGTTTCTGTGCTTAGAGAAACCACTACTGGATTGCATAAGAACATAAAAATGGCCATACTGAGTCAGACCAATGGTCCATCTAGTCCAGTATTCTGTCTTTCGGTAGTGGCCAATGCCAGGTGCTTCAGAGGGAATGAACGGAACAGGTAATCATCAAGTGATCCATCCCCTGTCGCCTGTTCCCAGCTTCTAGTAAACAGAGGCTAGGGACACTTCAGAGCATGGCTGTGAATCCCTGTCCATCCTGGCTAATAGCCATTAATGGACCTATCCTCCATGAACTTACTAGTTCTATTTTGACCTCTGTGATAGCCTTGGCCTGTAACTCCTCTGGCAATGAGTTCCACAGATTGACTGTGTGGTATGTGGGAAAAAATGCTTCCTTTTGTTTGTTTTAAACCTGCTACCTATTAATTTCATTTGGTGACCCCTAGTTCCTGTGATACGAGAAGGACTAAACAACACTTCCTTATTTACTTTCTCCAAACCAGTCATGACTTTATAGATCTGTATCATATTCCTCCTTTAGTCATCACTTTTCCAAGCTGAAAAGTCCCAATCTTATTAATCTCTCCTCCTATGGCAGCCATTCCATACCCCTAAATCATTTTTGTTGCCCTTTCTGTACCTTTTCCAATTCCAATATTTTTATTGAGATGGGGCAACCAGATCTGAATGCATAATTCAAGATGTGGGTGTGACATGGATTTTATATAGAGGCAATATGATATTTTCTGTCTTGTTATCTGTGCCTTTCCTAATGAGTCCCAACGTCCTGTTAGCTTTTTTGACTGCCGCTGCACATTGAGTGGATGTTTTCAGAGAACTATCCACAATAATTCCAAGATCTCATTCTTGAGGGGTCACAGCTAAAGTAGACCCCATCATTTTAATATGTTTAGGATTATGTTTTCCAATGTGAATTACTTTGCATTTATAAACATTGAATTTCATTTGCCATTTTGTTGCCCATTCACCCAGTTTCGTGCAGTCCCTTTGTAATTCTTTGCAGTCTGCTTTGGACTTAACTACTTGAGTAGTGTTACATCATCTGCAAATGTTGCCATTTCTGAGGTGGCTTCGTTTCACTTTTGGGTGAAGTAATCTTTGTGTGTACTCTGTATAAAGGGCTTTGGAACCCTTTGGAATGAAAGGTGCCATGTAAATCCAGTATGATACATGGCGTATTAAGGTAGAGACTTGCCTTGATATAGGAAAAAATGAAGCGGCCTCCCTCTGTCACGCGTGCACACACAGCATGAGGGCTGCAAAACAGCGTAAGCTACTGAGGTGGTAAAATAGAGCTGCTGAAAGGTGCTAGATTGCTGGCCCAAGTTTTCATCTACTTAACAGATGCAGCATAATTAATAGCAGTGCAGATGTTTACCATGCTGCTCCACCAGTGTGTCTCAAATCATTAGTAGGTAATGACTTAGCCTCTGATGCATTCAGTCTTTGTCTCTCTTCTGAGGCAGCTGTCAAGGATACCAATGGTCGAAAAAGTGATATATTGTATAGTTGACATTTGTCAGCTAGAAACTGGGACCCTTCATTTCATGCAGGCCATTGAAGAACTGTCACATAGTGACTTGTTCCTAGAGTCATAGAGTTTTTTAAGGCCAAAAGGCGCTACCAACTCATATAGTCTTATCACCTGTATATCACAGGCCACCAACACCACTCTGAACCCACACTAAATTCAGCAACTGAAAATCATGACAGTATAATAGTCCACAGGCAACTAGACTGCTTTGAGCCATAGGCAGACAGTTTTAGGGTCCAAGGTCCCACCAATGGCAAGGAAATAATTGAGAGAGAATTCTGGCAAGTGACCTGTACCCATATGCTACATAGGAAGGTGAAGGCCCCCCGTCCTCCAAGGTCACTGCCAATCTGACCTAGGGGAGAATTCCTTCCCTAATCTAAGCCTTGCCCTTTACCCTCACAAGTGACACCATCATACAATTGCACTTACAAACTTGGAGTCCTTGTGGCACCCTAGAGACTAACAAATTTATTTGGGCCTAAGTTTTCATGGGCTAAAACCCACTTCATCAGATGCATGGAATGGAAAATACATGAAAAGATGGGAGTTTTCTTACCAAGCATGAGGTCAGTCTAAACTTGTCCAGCTCTCTTAAAATTGAGTTGTTTTACGCCACAACTCCTTTTGGGAGGGTGTTCCACAACCTCACCCCTCTAATGGTTAGAAATCTTCTTCTAATTTCCCTCCTGAATTTGTTCATGGCCAGTTTATATCCATTTGTTCTTGTGCCAATGTTCCCCTTTAGCTTAAATAGCTCTTCACCCTCCATGGTATTTAGCCCCTGGTGTATTTATAGAGAGTAATGATATCCCCACTTAGTCTTTTTTCTGCTACACTAAACAAGCTAAGTTCTTCCAGTCTCCCCTCATAATATAGGTCCTCCATTCCCCTGATCAGCTTTGTAGCTCTTCTCTGCTTTTTTTCCAGTTTGAATTCATCTTTCTTTACAATTCTGATCACTCATGCCATACACTATTCCAGATGAGGTCTTACCTTGTGCCATGTACAATGGCATTAATACTTCTCTATCTATACTGGTAGTGCCTTGCCTGATACTTCCTAGGATCATATATGCCTTTTTCACAGTTACATCACACTGGTGGCTCCTCATCCTGAGAACAACTCTCATACCTTGGTCTCTCTCTCCCCTCATTTCCAGCAGATGACCCTTAGCTTGTAGCAGATTCTTATTAGATTCTATGTATGCGACTATGAACTAGGTACACTTGAATTACATCCTGTTTCTGTACTCCAATCTTAAAAGTCATCCAGATCTTTCCATACAATATTTTGATCCTCCTCTGTATTGATGATTCATCCCAACTTGAGGATATCGGCAAATTTCTCTGATAAGAAATTAAAAGTAGAGTAGATGCAAGTAGCGTTTTTTCTATTTGTTTCCCTCACTTGCTGGAGGGCAAACAAGTTTGCCCTCTTCTGGCTCTCCCTCCGGTGAAAGCTTTACTATGTGAACAGTATCAGTTATGATAGCCTGTCTGATTTCAGCTAATACAAGAGTGAACCCTGTCGGGAGGGAAGAATATCTCATTCAGATTCCACCCAGTACTCCAAAAAAACACACCACACAATGTACATTTCAGAATCAAATTTCCCATCAAGACTGTTACAGGGACTTAGCATGGAAATTAGCATCATACCAGAAACAAATTTTGTTTTAGCCCTGACTACGTTTTCAAGGTCTTTTAAAAATTTCTCTGTGTTCTTTTCCATTGGTTTAGAAATGGGACAGTTTTGAGGTTTTGATGCTTTGCCTCTGCCTTGAAGCCTTTGTCTCCTGCTTGGCAATACGAAGACCATTGTGAAGTGAACTAGCCATTTTTGTCTTCTAGTTGTAGGTCCAGTAATTTGAAGAAACCTCCCTTGCCACTGCCCTTTTTCCTCTGTTGCAGTTTCTCCCTGCACAGAGACAGCAAGTGAGTGCTTTGTTTTGAATTAGTGCCCTCCCTGTGATTTAAGCCAGCACATCCTGCTGCATGAATTAATGTATTCAGCTCACTCCCCTACCAAACACATAACCTCGCCAGTCCCTGCTTTTGTATTGCTTGATTGTATCACTCTGGGATGAATGATTCTTGAATGTCTTGTTTGGATAGGTCTTTCTGACATATGCTTATGAGCTCCCCCTGAAATTGATCATAGATCTCAATGAAAGGGGTTAAAGGACTTCCTGAAGGGTGTTTCACTGAAGGTTTACCAGGCTCCTCTTCCCCCTTGGAGCTGTCTTGCTGCAGAGAGCCTTCGGTGTGCTATAAGGATTATTTTGGTGCAGTTACCCTGCTAACTGCAGTGCGAGCTGTGAAGGGAACTGCAAAAGCCAGTTGGCAGACTATTTCTCAGTCTGTAACCAAGGAAACTGATGGCTAGGGTGTGCGTGGTGTGTGCGTATGTTAGATAATTGCAGAACGTTCGTGATGTTCTGAAAGTGTTGATTCCAAAACCTTGTTTTTATAACAAACAACCTTCGATTGAGATATTAAAGCAAGGCCCTTCCTGTATATGTGTGAGTGGTGTCCTGACTAAAGTTGAAGACTCAAAGTTCTCTTTCAAAAGAGCGAAGGAATTAACCCCTAGTGTCCTGACTACCACAGAATGGTGTAATAGCAGAAGGAGCCTTATTCAGAATAGAGTAAGAGAGAAAATAAGTGTCATTGATGATGAGAAACTAGATTTTTCAAATGGGATTTGAAAGGGGATCATCAATATAGAGGAGAGATGCAGGAAATGATGTTCCAGGATGCCAAGAGCTGCAGAGGAAAAGGCTTCTTGCACCAGTGTTGGCAAGACTTAAGACAGAGAGGAGATTGTGGCAGCTGGGGAAAGGAGAGAGGAATAGAGAAGCCCTCCTCGAGGCATGATACTCGGTCGTGGGCATACTAGACATGACTAGATAGGCAGTCTGTGAGGTCAACTGGAGAAGGACATGAAGACATTGTTTTTAAATGTAGGTCATTTTAACTGTATCCTGAAGAGAAAGGGACACCAGCGGGGTTACGCGAGCATGGGGTGATGTGACTGTATGTATGAGAGGGCAAACAACAGTATTCTGCAGGAGGTTGTACAGAAGGAAACTGATAGTTAAGGCAATGAGGAATTCAGCAGACCTCGTGTTGAGGCAATGGAGTACCTGGGCAGTATTGCAGAGGTGATGATAGATCAGCAAACTTGAGTTTAGAAGCAAAGTCAAAGGTCAAGGTTGATGCCAAAACTCTTGACAGTGGAGCTAAATAGGAGATCTGGGTTGAGAGTTAAAAATAGAAGAATTAGAGATGTTTGACATAATGATAACCTTTGGCAAAACGAGTAAGGGTACGATTCTGTCATGGAGCTTATGGATTCCGTGATTTTCCAGGACCTCCGTGACTTCTTCTGGGGCAGAGCTGAAGGAGCTGGCAGGGCTGAAGGCTCTGCCAGCCCCAGGATCACCAGAACTACGGTCCCTGGCCGCTGGAGCAGCAGCTGGAGTTGGGTCAACGCCTCTGGGGCTGGAGGAGCAGCAGTCAGCCCATCGCAGGAGCAACGGTGGGGCTGAAGCAGCTGCAAGCCCCTGCAGTGCTCTGTTTGCTCTCTTTCCGCCTCTCCCTGGGGGGTATTTTTGGTAAAAGTCAGGGACAGGTCTTGGACTTCTATGAATGTTTGTTTATTGCCCATGATCTGCCCCTGGCTTTTACTAAAAATACCCATGACAGAATCTGCCTTGGTTTATAGTAAAAGGAGGAGATGGGGAGTCAGGACTTCTGGGTTCTATTTCTGGCTCTGCAACTGATGCTGGTCTTGAGCAAATCACTGCACCACTTTGTCTCTCACTTTCATCGATTGTAAAATAGGAATAGTAGCGGTGATCTCTTAGGTGCTATGATAAATGAAAAAAACCCATCCATTGCAAAATATGAATAAGTATTTGTATTTGATTTTCAGTATAAGTCCTGTTGGTGACTGACAGAGAAAACTGTGTCTGGGAACCAGCATATGCAAAAAAGAGTGTAGAGCACAAGTAAAACAAAGTAGCAAGCACATCACAGAATTCCCTGAGAGGACAAGAGCTACCATGTAAAAGACACAGCTGAGTCTTATGAGATCGAGAGACATTAGCGTAAGCATGGATCACTCAACATATATTTCAGAAATGGAGATTTCAAAAAGTTGATTCAATTTTCTAGACATTTCTGGAATCTTTTCCAGTAAACAGCTCCATTTATTAGTACAGAGCGCTTCTCCACTCACTGAGAGCAGTCAAGAAGGTGATGGAGATTTTGGTTGTTTGCTTTTCGGATGGCATGTTATATAACTGTTTCCCAAGGCTGCATTCTCAGTCTGGAATTTTGAATTCTGTTTCTGTTGTTTGAAGATGCAGTTTTCACAGCACTGAAAGCATTTAGCACTGTCCCTGTTAGGGGAAATTTGGTAAAGGTGTTACTGTGTCAGAGCCAAACCTTATTTTCCAAAACAAATGTTGCCTCTGTCCTTGCCCAGCCCTGACCCCCAGAGCAGGTACAGAACCCAGTTGTCTGTCTGTCTGCACCGTATATCTAATTCTCCATTCTGCAGCCTGTTCTCTTCCTCTTTGTCTTCTGCTAAATGTTCTGGGCACTTCCTAGCATCCCATTGGTTTTGAATGCAAGGTTAATTAGTCATTGACACAGCTAAGCAGATGACATGAAAGGCCAGCAACATGTGGAAAACTGAGCAAACTCAGTACTTCTGACATTCCTTGTCGGTATAATGCTTTTCAGCATCCTAGCTACAGTACACGGTTGTGGCAGGTTGATATTCTCGGGTGCACAACTGCCCTGTTATCATCATGCTGCCTACGCTTTTTTGTGTGTGTGTGGGCGGGGGGTGTTCTCTCATGAATTCTTCCTTTCCCTTGCAACACAAAACATTTTCACGCCATGCTGGGCCCATCTCCTGCCACTGCCCTGACTAACTTATTGGAAAACATTAACAACAATGGTATACAGGTGACTTTACAATCTGGAGTGCTGTATTGTGGCGCAGCTTCATGATGTGGGGACAGGAGGGGTACATACAAGAGAGAATTTCTGCTATAAGGCTGAGTACTCCCCAGAGCTTTAGAAACCCTGAGTTAGTGTCATCATATGAGTTCAATCCCTTGCTGAGTTGTACCAATGGGACAATGTAGCTTCTGTAAAATAGCAATGGTGAATCTACTATAGGGAATAATGCCACACTGTCTCCAAGTGTGCAGTAAGATTTAATAGATCTTTTCTGTCTCTAACTTCTCTGAGTCTGTGGAATTGTTTTTAGGAACAAGTCAAGGTCATATGCGGTCCAATAATGTTCTTTTAAACTTTACATTTACTGCTTCCTACCAGCTAAGCCAGCAGCCTTCCTAATTATAAACTATACCTTGTTAAAGAAGAACTTGAAACAATTTTACCTCTTTGGCTAGGGCAGTATAAACCCAGGTTTTTATTGAGTGTACAGCTGAAACCTATTGGAGAAGTTAATCTCAGTGCACCAAAATGCAGGCCAGTTCCTTTTGCAGGCCTGTGTTTCAGGGACTACTCCTTTTCTAAGAGTATACAGAATTGACCATGCTGACTATATAAAAGTGACCATGTGTTTCTCCAGATTTATTGTCAGGTATTTTAAACATCACATTTACTCAGCTTACAAGTCAAAGAATCACTTTTAAGTACCAACACTGTAAATGGTTTTGAAAACCCACTGTGTTGTTCCTCTAGCATCAGCTCCAAAGGTAAAGATTCTGCAATGGGTCTTTACAGACAATGTTGATGATGGTGTAGGAGGTAGAGTGCTCATAGCTAGGGTGCTCATAACTATTGGCTCTGCAGAGATAACAGGAATGCAAACCTGGGTTTTTTGAGTATAAAGTCAAAAATTCTGACTCAAAAATGCACAATGAAGTGTGGTAAGAGGGTGTTGTTTTTACATAGCCACTTTTCTGACAACACTTCAACAGAGTCTCTTATCAGATCAAATGTTCAAATCCATTTTAACCAAGAAGATCAGGAGGCAAAGA
This sequence comes from Dermatemys mawii, assembly GCA_007922305.1. Classification (NCBI taxonomy): domain Eukaryota; kingdom Metazoa; phylum Chordata; order Testudines; family Dermatemydidae; genus Dermatemys; species Dermatemys mawii. Next base: position 31,798,029 of record ML677332.1, read on the forward strand.
TGAAGAGTTCATTCTTGTCCAGACATATAATAACATGGTGTAATCCTGTGAAATGAAACAGAGCTTTCATAATGGTATTTATGTATCTGCTATTTGTCAGCAGTCATGGACTTTTTATAACTTGTGTTTAAAAACAAAAAACCTCTCTCTCTCTCTCCCCCGAAGTTAAAAAACTAAATCCCTCCACCCCAAATCTTTACCTTTGCATATGGATTGCTAGGGATGCTTCTAACAAAGCAAGATGTTTATCCAAAAATTCGTGTGCGCCTTGCAATGTCTTTTTCAAGTAAACATTGTCCTTGCAAAGAGAATGCTAGACTCTATTTTAAGCAGTACTGAACACCTTCAGCACTCTCAGACTTCAGCAGGAGCCATGTATACTCAGAACTTTAGAGGATTGGGCCCTTAGAGGAAACAGAGAAACACTAATGGTTCCATTATTCCCAGCACAAGCACTGGCAGTATGAATGGCCTCATTATACCTCCCTGCGACTCCCTGGGCATGAAGAAATGTGGTTGCAGTTCTGAGTCAATTCTGTCATGCCATGCTTTTTGTTATTTGGAGCTCTTTATTTGGGAATTGATCTGAGAACTTATTTCACTTAAATCTCACACTGGCTTTAACACTTCCATTTTAGAGGTGAAGGCTTTATCTGCCAAGTCTTTCATCCATGTTCCTCTGACCCTTGTTTTTGCATTAGGAATTGTTCATATCCGAATCTACTCTTTCATTTAAACTCTGGGGCCTGAATTTTCAGGTGATATTGACTGTTACTCTGATTTTTCAGAAAGTACTGGGCACTTGTCCTTTTGAAGTGTGTCAAGTTGAGCGCACTAAAATGAAGCACCCAAAATAATGTCCCTTTTGAGAATGTAGACATCATGGATCTTTTTATTATTAATGTGAAATACTTTTGGATTGTATTGATTTTTAAAATAACACTTTAAAAGATCATGTTGTTCTTCAAGTACTGTTGTTGTCCCTGTGGGTGCTGCACCTCAGATGCACATGTGCCCATTGGTCTTTGATTGGAGATTTTCAGTAGCATTGTTTACAGTTTTGTCCCTGTGACATACCTATTCTTGGGCTCTTGTCTGAGGGTATGTAGGGAAGGTTGGATCCCCTGCTGCAGTTCCTTCCCAACTGCTTGCAGCCTGAGACTGAGCTTTGCTGTATCCCTAGTTAGCTTGTGAATTTTGCGTTCTTTCTTGATTTATTCTTCTTTTACTTATTTTGAATGTAACTGATTTTCTTTGTTTTTTCAGACTTTTTGGGGGTGGGGGTGGGGGGAACTCTATGTATCCCTCCTTCCTTGACAAGCCAGAGCTTCCTGCCATCTCAGTTTCCCCTTTGTTTGGGGCTGCCTTTATCTCCAAAGTATGGTGAAAACCCCAGAGTTTAAACTTTGCAAGGTCTGCGCCATCTTGAAGAACAGATCTAGGAAGTTGAGAGGACTGGCTTCATCTACTCCTTATGGAGTACTCTTTAAGGACTGCCAAGATGGCAGGGGCCAGGGCCCAACTCCTTGTACATTGGTCTCAAGAGACCCAAATGCCCCATCGACTTCCCACGTCTAAGCTTTAGCAAGCTGTTTCAGAACCCGCGTGCTAAGAAGCAGCATGCTAAGAAGAAGACATCCAAGTCCACTAACAGGGAGTTGAATAGGAAGCAGAAATCTTCCCAAAGGTCAGTTGCTAAAGAGACCTGTGTCCCAGTGTATGTACAGCGGATGCTCCTCTCCTTCCTCATACTGAGTCTCACCCACCTTCAAAGAAGACTTCTGGGTCTTTTCATGCCGAAAAGCCCTGTTTAATACAGTCTTTATGTCCAGTTCAGAGCCCTTTTGATATCAACACCAACTCCCTTGATATTAGCTCTTCTGGTACTGCATACTCTTAACAGGGCAAGAGCTTAGAGAACATACAGATTGCTTGCTCATGCTACCTCTGGTACTGGAGGCTATATTACAGCAGGCAGCCCAACAACTCACCTTACCAGTACTAAGCTCATTGCTGCTCCCACAAGATTTCTTTATCCTTCAGGAACCCAACTCTCTTCTTCTGGCCAGTACCAAAAGGGATCACCTGATGGTACTGTTAGACCAGCAAGTATCCACTCTCCCTCTAGCACTGACCTGACCACCAGTCTCGGCACAATCTCCAGTACAGATTCCATCTCCAGCACCAAAGTGGCTTCCAGTCCCCAAGAAAAAGGGAGGATGGAGACCAATCCTACACCACAGAGTGCTAAATCTGCAAAAAAAAATGGAAGTGTTTTTGCTACTGGTAACCTCAGAGAGGACTGTCCCCATCAGAGTCCCACCTCACTTGCATATTCGACTACCAGTTGAGCTTGAGGACCTCAGGCCTGTTGCTGAGCTCTAACGAGAGCCACCTTAAAGCTGTTAAGACTTTTCACTGTCTTGCGGGTGGCGTTTTCACATTCATACACCCCACAACATAGAGATTCCTTAGAGTCCAAGGATATGTACAGTGTAGGTGCAGACCCACAGACACTGTTCCCAAAACTCTCCATCCAAAGCACATGTGTATCTGAAGTGGAGTATCTATAGGGACAAAACATTTTGAAGAACCGCAGTTATTGTACAAGTAAGTAGCCTCTCCTGGATATTTATCAAAACATTCATTGTCCTCTGTGACTTATCTGTAATATAGAGTTATTCTGAAATAGCTATCTCAATATCTCTGTGTGTGGATGCTCTAATTCTGCAATAAATGACCACGTGGCATCATTCAAGGACATTTATTGCAGAATTAGAGCATCCACACATGGAGTTTTTTGAGAATAGTTATTCCTGTTTAATTCCATGTGTGGGTATCTGAAAGCTGAGGTCTTGTAACACTTTCTGTTTCACAAACAGTGGGGTATCAGTGTGAGGCAACTATCCCTTTGCTTCAGGCTGGATAGAATCTTATTCTAATAACTGTTTTCTAGTCTGAATTGTGCTACAATGTTTCCAAACGACATCAGCTCCACTTGTCTTGCAGATGATACAGTACTCTTTCGGATGACACAATAAGTTGTGGCCTGTCTTATCTCTTTCCCCTGTGGGACAGCTCCATTTCATCTGATGTATTCCATTCTACTAGTGACAGGCTGTGTTTAATTCAGTTGGGAGTAATTGCCATCTTGAGCAAGGGCTGAAACATTTTTAGCAATGCTTTCCCTAATCCCCTCCAGGCCAACTGCAGTGAGTGTGATTTTTAGGAGTCCACCAACCATTATAAGAAACAGGAAGAGAGACTGCCTCTGTAATTATAAATAAATAAGTGAAATGGGGAAAAAAAACAACTTGAGCATCTATTCTGTGTGTCTGTATGATTGTGTTCTACAGCAGTGGTTTTCAAACTCTTTTTTTGGTGCCCCAGTTGAAGAAAATTGTTGATGCCCACAACCCAACGGAGCTGGGGATGAGGTGTTTGGGGTGTGAGAGGGGCTCAGGGCTGGGGCAGAGGCTTGAGGTGTGGGGGTGGGACTGGTAATAAGGGGCTTGGAGTGCTGAAGTGGGCTCTGGGTTTGGGGTAGTTCAGGGCTCAGGTGGGGGGTTGTGGCATGTGGGGGTCAGGGCTCTGGGCTGGGGGTGCAGGCTCAGGTGAGGCCACAGATGTGGGATTTGAGGTGCAGGAGTGGGCTCTGGGTTGAGGAAGCTCAAGGCTGGGGTGTGGGAGGGGATTAGGGCTCTGGGATGGGGATGCAGGCTTTGGAGTGGGGCCAGGGATGAGGGATTTTGAGTGTTGGAAGGGGTTCCAGGTTTATGGGGGCTCAGGGCTTGGGCAGGGGACTGGGGCACGGGGTTGTGGTGTGGACTTCCCTCAGGTGACACGGCTAGAGTGCTAAGGCAAGCTTCCTGCCTATCCTGGCACTGCAGACCATGCTCCGCCCGGCAGCGGCCAGCAGCAGGTCCGGCTCATAGGCGGAGGTACGCAAGCAGCTTCTCGTGGCTCTCGCTCACCGACATCGCCCCCTACTCCATCTCCCATTGGCCAATGGAAGTGTGGAGCTCATGCTTGGGGCAAGGGCAGCACCTAGAGCCCCATGGCTCCCCCACTTAGGAGCCAAACCTGCTTCAGGCCACTTCCGGGGCACAGTGCAGTGTCAGAACAGGTAGGGAGTAGCCTGCCTTAGCTCGTCAGCATCGCCGACAGTACTTTTAATAGCCTGGTCTGCAGTGCTGACCAGAGCCGCCGCAACTCAGTGTCTTGTATTCTGCAACCCACTACTGAGTTTTGACCTGCAGTTTGAAAATCACTGGTCTCCAGGGACACTGTTAACATTTAGAAGCTTAAAACATGACCTACATTTTTTCTGTATCTGTTTATAGTCATGGTATATATTTTTCATGAACAAATAATTGATTCAGTGTTCTCTCCCTTGCTGTCTTCTCCTACAGCCAATTCCTATAAGGAAAAGAGTCAGTAGCTCAGTGCTCAGAAATGATCTTACAAGCCAACTGTTCGAAAGGCCCTAAAATTAACAATTCATGATGTGCACAATGCGGGGAAGCTGCAATAACAAAGCCATGTTTTGTGCAGTCTAGTCCTTGGGACTGAACGTGCAATGACAAACTAGCACGTGTCTTTGCAGTGCAGCACTTTTTAAAAAATTATGAAGATAGATTGCAGTTTCATGCTTCCCAACATTAGTTATAAACAAAAAATAAAAAATAGTAATTGTTCAGTTTAAAGGGCACATTCTGGAGCTGAATTTCTACTCTAAACCTCCTTAAATATCGCATTTCAGAAAAGCTTTACACCTTTATTTAGACAGGGAGGGTAAAGTTGTGAGTAGTGGTGCAGACAAGGCAGAAGAGTTCAATAAATATTTCGGTTCTGGATTTGCGAAGAAGCTGGTTGATGTCAGTTTGCAGTGATAATTACACAATTTCAACAGTAAGTAGAAACTTACTTACTAACAGTAAGTATGGCGAATGTTACAAAGACAACTAAAGCTAAACGTTTTCAGATCTGAAAGACCAGATAATTTTATCCAAGAGTTTGAAAAGAATTGACAAGGAGCTCTCTGAGGCATTTGTATTTTATAAAACTTTTGGAATACTGTGGAAGTCCAAGAAGACTGGGAAAAAAGTTAGTGTGTCAATATTTTAAAAGGGTATACGTGATGACCCAGGTTACTATAGGCAACTTAGCCTAACATGGATCCCAAGTAAAATCACGCAAAGGCTGATATGGGGTGCAGTCAATAAAGAATTAAAATGACAGCATAATTAATACTATAATACCTAAAAGAAACTGTAATTGCCACAGGGTCTATACTGGCAGCACAGTGCTGTAGTCCCGGCGCAGAAAGCTCTATACCTCTCTTTGGGGTGAGTTTTTTTTAGAGTGCTACAACTGTGCAGTTTCTGCTCACGAAGTGTCTTGGCAATGTGTACACCTCAGGAGTTGTAGTGCAGAAAGCTGCTTTACTGTGCAGAAACTTGCCGCTGTAGACAGGGCCTAAGGGCTTGTCTACACTGGCATTTACAGCGTTGCAACTTTCTCACTCGTGGGTGTGAAAACACACACCCCAAGCACTGCAAGTTTCAGAGTAGTGTAGACAGTGCTACAGCGCTGGGAGCCACACCCCTCGAGGAAGTGGGTATTTTTTACAACTCTGGAAGAGCTTAAGTACATACATGGGGATCTTTTGCATAGTAGAGGGTTCCTTAATTTAACAGACAGACAAAAGCAGAATAAAATATATAATGGATGGAAGCTGAAGCTAGACAAATTCAGATTAGAAATAAGGCATGGATTTTTTTTTTTTTTTGAGAGGTTAATTAACCATTGGAACAACTTACCCGAGCAACGTGGTGGGTTCTCCATTACTTGAAGTCTTTTTAAAGCAAGGCCGAACGGCTATATGCTGTAGTCTAGCTCAGCTGGAAGTGATGGACTTGATGCACAAATCACTTGGTGAAATTCTAGGTGTTATGGGTGAGATCAGACTAACCAATCATAATAGTTCCTTCTAGCCTTAAAATGTATGAACCTTGGTGAAATATAGCTGCTGCCTGGCAGTTACATAGGGAATGGTATAACTGTTCTTCATGATACAATGAGAACCTTATCAGAAGAAAGTCTTAACTGGTAATTTGTTGAGGAACCTCTTTCTTGTTTTAAGCTCTGATGTGGAGTCCTCTGATGCAGTGTGTCCCTCTTCTACACACACTTTTGTATTTTTATTTCTTTTTAGGAAGAGAATGGGGACTATACTTATGTGGAACAAGTGCGGATCCCATTGCCTCATGGAACTTTACTGATGATGGAGGGAGCTACCCAGGAAGACTGGCAGGTGAGAATACTTAGGCAAGATGAACAAGCTTTTTCCCATCGTGGTATAGTTTTCTGGATTTCCACAACTGCGCCAGTGGGAACATGAGTTACTGGAAAACCTATTGGGAGATGTGTGTTACACAACAGCATGACGCTTCACTACATACTAACAGTGCTTGTCATCCAAGAATCTCAATGTACTCCACAAAATTAATGGCTTAAGATGAACAGCATCTCTGCAAGATGAATAAGTGATATATATCAAGGAGTAGCCATATTAGTCTGTATCCACAAAAACAATGAGGAGTCGGTGGCACCTTAAAGACTAAGTAATTTATTTGGGTATAAGCTTTTGTGCATAAAAACCCCCACTTCTTCAGATGCATGGAGTGAAAATTACAGATAAAAGCATAAATATACTGGCACATGAAGAGAAAAGGAGTTCTTTACAAATGGAGAAACAGTGTTGACAAGGCCAGTTCAGTTAGGGTGGATGTGGTCCACTCCCAGTAATTGATGAGGAGGTGTCAATACCAAGAAAGGGAAAATTGCTTTTGTAGTGAGCCAGCCACTCCCAGTCGCTGTTCAAGCCCAAATTAGTGGTGGTAAGTTTGTAAATGAATTGTAGCTCTGCAGTTTCTCTTTGAAGTCTGTTTTTGAAGTTTTTTGTTGAAGTTTGAAGTTTTTTTTGTTGAAGGATGTTGAAGGATGGTGTGTAGTTGTTGGTGAGTATTTGCTTCAGGTTGGAGGGCTGTCTGTAAGCGGGGATTGGCTTGCTTCCCAGAGGATCATTTTCCAGGATAGGTTGTAGATTGTTGATGATGTGCTGAAGAGTCTTTAGCTGGGGGCCAGTGATGTTCTATTATTTTCCTTGTTGGGCCTGTCCTGTGGTATGTGATTTCTGGATATCCGTCTCGCTCTGTCAATCTGTCTCCTCACTTCCCCAGATAGGTATTGTAGTTTTAAGAATGCTTGATAAATATTTTGTAGGTGTTTGTCTCTGTCTGAGGGATTGGAGCAAATGCAGTTGTATCTTAGTGCTTGGCTGTAGACAATGGATCGTGTGATGTGTCCTGGAGGCATGTAGGTAAGTATAGTGGTCAGTAGGTTTCCATTATAGGGTGCTGTTTAGGTGACCATCACTTATTTGTACTGTAGTGTCCAGGAAGTGGATCTCTTGTGTGGAGTGGTCCAGGCTGAGGTTGATGGTGGGGTGGAAATTGTTGAAATCCAAGTGGAATTCTTCAAGGCTCTCCTTCCCCTGGGACCATATGATGAAGATGTCATCAATGTAGTGCAAGCAGAGGAAGGGAGCTAGGGGACGAGAGCTGAGGAAGTGTTGTTCTAAGTCCGCCATAAAAATGTTGGCATATGCAGGTACCCATAGCAGTGCCGCTGACGTGAAGGTAGAAGTTGTCCCCAAATCTGAGATGGTTGTGAGTGAGAACAAAGTCGCAAAGCTCATCCAGCAGGTGTGCCATGGCCTCATCAAGGATACTGTTTCTGACAGCTTGTAGTCCATCCTCCTGTGGAATATTGGTGTAAAGAGCTTCTACATCCCTGGTGGCCAGGATGATGTTTTCAGAAAGATCACCAATGCATTGTAGTTTCCTCAGGAAGTCAGTGGTGTTTCAAAGATAGCTAGGATTGCTAGTAGCGTAGGGTCTGAGGAGAGAGTCTGTATAGCCAGATAATCCTGCTGTAGGAGTGCCAATCCCTGGGATGATGGGCATCTAGGATTTCCAGGTTTATGGATCTTCGGTGGCAAACCAAATATCCCTAGTTTGGCTTTAGGGGAACATCTATGTAGATTTGTTCCTGAGCTGTAGCAGGGGGTTTCTTGAGCAGATGGTGTAGATGAGGATATTGGCCAGTAGAATGTGGTGTTGGAGAGTTGCCTGGAGGCCTCCTGTTCATGATGACTACAGCACCTCCTTTGTCAGCCCCTTTAATTATATAATGTCAGAGATGTTTCTGAGGCTGTGGATGGCATTGCATTCTGTACAGCTGAGGTTATGGAGCAAGTGATGCTGTTTGTTCACTATTTCAGCCTGTGCATGTCTGCGAAAGCAGTCTGTGTAGAAGTCCAGTCTGTCATTTCAACTGTCAGGAGGAGTCCACGCAGAGTTCTTCACGAAGTGTTGGTAGGTGGGTTCCTGTGGATCAGTGCACTGTTCAGTGGTTTGTTGAAAATATACCACGAAAGTAGGCTTCTAGATCACCACAGAACTGTATCTTGTGCATGGGAGTGGTGGGGCAGGAAGAGAGTCCCCAAGATAGCCCGGCAGAAGAGTCTGTCCTAAGTGTGTGGTTAAATAGATTAACAATATTGTTATGTGAGTTAAGGGTACCACTGTTGTAGCCCCCTGTGGCATGGAGTTCAGATAGTTTTTTGTCCTTTTTCCTCTGTAGAGAAGTAAAGTGTACATTGTAAATGGCTTGTCTCATTTTGTAAAGTCCAGCTATGTGGAAGTTTGTATGGAAGGTTGGTTTTGTATGAGAGTCTCTAGTTTTGAGAGTTCATGCTTGATCTTCTCCTGTTTGCTGTACAGGATGCTGATCAAGTGGTTCCTCAGTTCTTTTGAGAGTGGGTGGCACAATCTCTCACTGTAGTCAGTGTAGTGTTTTGATTGCAGTGGATTTTTTACCTTCAGTCCATTTGATATGTCCAACTGTTTACACTCGGAGAGGAAGATTGTCTGTCTGTACAATACCCACCTGGGGAAAAGAGGACACAAATTGACAGAGTGAGACAGTACCCAGAAGTCACCTGCTATAGGACGGGCCCAACAAGGAAAATAACAGAACACCATTGGCCATCACATACAGCCCCCAGCTAAAACCTCTCCAGCACATCATCAACAATCTACAACCTATCCTGGAAAATGATCCCTCACTCTCACAGACCTTTGGAGACAGGCTTATCCTCGCTTACAGACAGTCTCCCAGCCTGAAGCAAATACGCACCAGCAACTACACACCAAGCCACACCACAGAAATGCTAACCCAAGAACCAATTCCTGTAACAAACCTCGTTACCTACTCTGTTCCCACAGAGTAGGTAACGATACCATCGTAGGATCCAACCACATCAGCCATACCATCAGACCACCCTGACTGAATTGGCCTTGTCAACACTGGGTCTCCACTTGTAAGGTAACTCCCTTCTCTTCATATGCCAGTATATTTATGCATGCATCTGTAATTTTCACTCCATGCATCTGAAGAAGTGGGGTTTTTATCCACAAAAGCTTATGCACAAATAAATCTGTAAGTCTTTAAGGTGCTGCCAGACTCCAGATGATATATCGTGATCACTCCACCCACCACTTAAATTCCTAAGTAAAGTTTCTGCATTTAGGAAAGACAGTGATCAACACAGTATGCATCTGAAAGTGCATAGGCAATTTAAGAAGATAGAACATAATAAAGTTGTAATTTGGCCTAACAACTCTACTGTTGCAAAAAGTGCTGTGGGATTCTTAATGGCCCTGAGCAGTCAGGCAATGGGGTTTATGTCTTCTCGAATTATTGTGAAAAGTGAGTAAGGTCACTGTCCTGTAAAATGAGGATACAAAATATTTTGTATTTGTTTTTAATTATGCAAACCCATATTCTTTTTGTTCATAATGTTTATAGCATCGGGTACCTAAGGAATATCATGCCAGGGAACCACGGATAAACTTGACATTTAGGACCATTTATCCAGACCGTAAGGGAATGCAAAGGTGAAAGAAGACAACTGTCTTGGATATTACTGGATATAACATCACAGCTAATCCAAAGACTCAGTCCTGGTGCTGGTTTCAAGCAAAATGCCATAATGGATTCACAGTTACTGCTAAACATCTGATGGGGAGGGGGAACAGTGCTGTCATCATGGAGAACTGTGACAGTCACAAGTTTCCTATTACACGTGGATGATACTGTTGTATTTTCAGAATAAGATGCTATTTGATTTTGCTAATTCAGAGACTTTGTTTTGTTTGATTTAAAAAAACAGTAGTGACCTGTCCCTTTTGAGAGTGGTGAAAATGTTTGCATAAAATTAAAGATATGAAAGTTCACCCTTTGGAAAGCAGCTTCAGTGATCAGTGCCTTTTTTTGCTACCATCCCAAACCCTGGCAAAATATGAATGGGTTTTTACAGCAAAGACAAGTAACGGAAAATAATCCATTTATACTGTTTATGCTCCTCTACGTGAAGCCATGTAGGTGTATGTTTAAATAATACTTTGCACTTACATGGCACATCAACTCACAGGATCTTGGCGCACTTATAATTAAGGCTACGATTTGGTCATGGAGGTTGCGGAAGTCACAGTTTTTGTGACTTCCGCAGACCCTCATGACTTTAGCCCACAGCAGCTGGAAGCTGTAGAGTACCCCACTGCCCTTGGTGGCTGAGAGTTGCAGAGTCCCCCTGTGGCCCGGAGTGATGGGGACTCCCCTGCAGCTCCCCAGCCTCTGCAGAGAATTTCCCGGAGCTACCCAGTCCCCACAGGTGCGGGAGACCCCCGGCACCTCCTCAGCTGCCGCTGCCAGCAGGGGAACCCTCGCAGCTCCCCAACCTGGGGGGGAAATCCCCCAGAGCAGGAGTCTCCAAACTATGGCCTGGGGGCCGGATTTGGCCTGCAGCGTCAATTTGTCCTGCCCCCCAGCTAGAGTGACCAGACAACAAGTGTGAAAAATTGAGAGAGGCAGTGGGGCGGGGGTGGGGGTGGTAATAGGAGCCTATATAAGAAAAAGCCCCCAAAATCAGGACTGCCCCTACATAATTGGGACATCTAGTCACCCTACTCCCAGCTGAGCAGGCATGTAAAGAAGCTGCCCCCCCCCCGCACAAGCTGCTGCCGGGGGCCCCATGTGTAGAGGGGTGAGTGCCCCCATGGTGCGGCTGGAGGAGCAAAGAGGGAGGGTCGCGGCAGTGGCCGGAGGAGCAAAGTGGGGAGGGGCAGCGGCAGCAGCCTGGCAAGCCCCTTCAAAAATCTAACATGGTCCTCATCTCAAAAAGTTTGGAGACCTCTGCCCCAGAGGATCCCCACGGCAGGGGATCCCCTGCAGCACCCCAGCCATCATCGGCAGGGGTCACTCCCAGTCACTGGGCAAGGGTTGCAGCTTCCAGCCACAGCAGGGCAGCGTGCTGGACCCTCCTCCCTCCCCATTGCTCATGAACATTTTGAGTAAAAGTCAGGGACAGGTCACAGCTTCTGTGAATTTTTATTTATTGCCCATGACCTGTCCGGGACTTTTACTAAAAATATCCATGACAAAATGGTAGTCTTACTTAAATTACTATAACATAGCTCTTACATAGTGCTTTTAATCTGTAGATCACAAAGCAGGTAAGTTGTATTGTTGTTTGCATTAGAGATCAGGGCTCCTTTGTGCCATGTATTATACAAACAGCTCTTGCCCTGAAGCAATAGGTGAGACAAACATGAGTGGGAGGGGAAACAGGCATAGAGACAAGAAGGGATTTACCCAAAGTGTCTCAAGTCATTGACAAATCTGAACAGAATTCATATCTCTTGACTACCAGTCCCGTGCCTTAGCCCCCTAGGCTGTGTTGCCTTGCTGCTTCGCTGATAACCAATAAAGCCTTGCAACACCCCTATAAGGTTGAGGAATATTATTTCTATTTTATAAATAGGAAATTAAATTGCAAAAAAATTAAGGTCAACATTGTAAAAAGTGGCCCAGGATTGTGGGTGCTTCAGATTTTAAGACTCTGTATTTTAGATACTTAAGGTATGATTTTTCAGCAATCCTGAGTACTTGCAGTTTCCATTGACTTCAGTTGGAGTTATGAGTGTCCAGCGCCTCTGACACTCTGGCCTTGGATATCTCAAATTGGTTGCCCAAAACTACTGGCTACTTTTTGAAGATTTGACCCTAAATTATTGCCCCATTGTCATGAGAACTCATCATTCCTGACTCCTCAGCCTGCTCTCTGACCATTAGAAAATGCTCCTGTGTATGTGTGTAATCTCACAAATTCAGGTTATAGTGAAAAACACTTCCATCAGACCTTTACTGTTCCAAACAGGCAAACGTCAGCCAAAACCCTCTTCTAGGTAATCTTTCAGGAACTGTTAAAAGCTTGCCTTGCCTGCCAATGAACTCATGGTCACTATTAAACAAAGCCATATATGCCCTATATATGGCTAAATAGTTACTTTTTCGTCAGCTATGCTAGGCTGGAGGATGGTAGATGTTCATTTTCTGTGTAATGTGGGAACAAAAAGCCATTGATAAACATTCTCTGCATTGTCTCACATCAGTTAAGCTAAGCTTGATGATGTCCCTCTTTGATGTCAGAGTAAGTCAGCATTTAGAAAAAGTCTGCTTCTGATTAGCCAGTGCTATCTGCTGCATTGTGGAAGAAAATTGTTCCCTGCTGACAACAGTCAAGTGACTAATCATCTGCTATGCGTAAATTTTCATGTTTACTGGTGATTGTAAAGGATAAACTCTCAAGCCACTGCAGTACTCAGGCTCTAAACTGGGCAGAATTGATTTCTCAGTGAATCACATGAGTATAATACTGGTATGATGTCTGCCTAAAGCACTGTACAGCATTTAAAACTGTATTTCTAAAGTGCATGAATGTTGATGGGAAAGAATTATTAAAGAACGGGTTGTAGCTAAACCCAGGAGGGGTGGGGGGAGGTAGATGCTTTCTGGGGTTTTTTCATCCCGATTTCCTGATGTTGTCTTGACTCAGTTCCTTACTTTCAGATGGAACAGCCTGATAATACTATAAGTAGTTGGTGTTGAAGGATACAGCCATTTGCTTTGCTTTCTGTTGTTATCTGGTGCTATACGCAGATTCATGGTGCTATGTTGTGTGATGAGGTTCCTAGAAAAAGAACTATTTCTCCTTAACCAGGTGCTTGAGTTGACTTCTCCCAGAGGCTTGTACTTATGTCTGTAACTTTCATTGCTGCCCTGCACAATTCACTGAAGCTGTGTATAATATAATTGTGTACAGCACTACATCCAGGCAGAAGCACAGTCCAATGGTTACTTCAGAGTAGCGAGCCTTCTCTAGTGCTGCCTTTAAAGTGTGAAAAAGGAGACAGGGACATCAGTCTAACTGAGTAAACCACAAGTGTGTGTTAAGCTTGACAGAATACTTACCCTACCATGTCCAGAGACAGGGCCAGATCCTCAGTTGTGTAAATTATTGTAGCTCAGTTGAAGTCAATGGAGCTCTGACATTTTACTGTAGCCGGAGGTTTGGCCCATGGATTCTAATTCTGCCATTGACTTCTCTATGCCCATTGATTGGGGTTTGATACATTAATGCATGTTTCTGTATTAACTAATAGGAATTTAAATGCTCAAAAAATGAGGAAATGGAGACATTAGTTTCTGTTGTGACATTAACTCAGCCATGCTACACATCCTGTATATTTTGTGGTTTGTATGAATTCATATTTGTGTAGACATTGACATCAATCCAGAAATTGACAATACAACACACACAGGCAGTGTGTGCAAGTTGTTAATTACTACAGTATGAGAACCACAATCTTTGCACTTCAACTCTGAAAGTCATGAGATTTGTAACCTTAACATAAGATGTATTTTAATTTCCCTGTGGATTCTCAAGAGAAAGAAAACCTCCTCTTGAGGTGCTAAAAGCTTCATGGTAGAGAGGTCAGCTCCTACAGACTTTAAAAGCCATGCATAAGCACCCTGATTCTCTCCTATGCTGACATTCACTTGGTATAGGAGACCTTAAGGGCTGCTGTAACTTGTGTGCCAGCTGATTGCGTTTCCTGTGGCACCACACATCAGTTGAGAATTGGTTGAGTGAAATTATGCTGTTATGCTCTCTCCTACTCCATACATCATGTGGATGGGGGCAGTTGGCATAAAGGCTGATTATGCCTCTTTATGCCCGGTGAAAACTTCCCCACACTGGAGAAATAATCAGCTAGCCAGGTAGGACAACCGTCTACCATTTTGCACTACTTGAGCAGCAGAAAATGGCCAGAATGGGCAGAGAGAATCTGGCCCAGAATGTGTTTCTACATTGAAATCTATCTACAGAAGAAGTTTTCTGTATTGATACTTAGCCCTGATAGTTCATAGCTCCCAGAGTCAGCATGCACAAAAATAAGATTTCAATGCTCATAATGCTGGTTTAATGTAGGTGGGAAGGAGGGTCCTGATAGCAGAAAGACTTAGGCCTCATTGAGGATCAGCAAAAGTGAAATTTCAAGTAGTAAACTTCAGAGGTGTTTGGTTTTTTTCATTCTTTGAGTAAAGCAGTGGTCTAACATTTATTTTAAATTGAAAATGTCGTGCTTTACCTTTTGATAATTAAGATAGTTGAAGGGGTTTTGCTCTGATTTTATAGATTGAAAAAAAATCCCCTCTGAGACTGAAGATGAAATATTTCATCCAAAAGACTTTTTCTAGAGTTAGTGTACATCCCTCAGATGCCATAGTGGTTCTCTTTCATCCTAGGCCTGTATAACAGACTACATAGTATTCCCTGACAAAAACTACAGTAAGAGGGAGTGAAGTTTGAAAATACATATCGGTAATCTAGGATAAAATGTATTGTGCTTATCCCCTAAACAAGCAGAGGATTCAGAGGCAAGGTTAAACTTTAATCCAAAGAAGATACGTAAATGCTCGGTTAGGGCATCCTTAACTTTCCCCTGTAATGACATCATGCTATAAGCATTTCATGATAATCAAGACATTGCAGTGTTTGTGGTTCCAGATAAAAATTGATTTTTGAAGACATTTTAGATTTTTTCTTTGTTTTCCCTTATATTCTGTGATGGAATTTCCATTTTTTTCATTTAAAAATTTCATACATGATCACAAAACAAGAAACTCAAAGAACGTAGCTATGTGATATTTATAACAATTTGAAGATAAGTACTTATCTAAAAATACATCTACTTTTTTTAAAAAAACCTTTTAGCACCAAATTCCTTAGGATGCGTTGATTGCTGTACACCACTCTAGAGAAGTCAGAGCATGCTGGCCAGTTAAACTGGGTTTATAGCTGCTTTAGATTGCTAGTGGAGCACAATGTGTATTTTAAAAAAAAAATATACTTAGGATCCATGGTAATTTTTTTTGGCCTTTTTTTTTATATAACTGAAAGCTTATCTGTCAGCAGAGGCTACTGCATTAAAATCCTCTCCTTTAAAGAAATGTGAAGAACACATTCTTTCAAAATGGTGATCATCTCATGCTTTTTTCAATTGAAGTGAGGCTATAACTTGTCCTCCGTTAAGATGCCCTCTTATAAATGGCCGCTATCTCCGCTTGTTCCAAATGTGTGAAATCTCTGGCTCTCTCCCACTGAGAATAATGCAAAATGGTGGCCATTTTGAAACTGACTGATCCACAGTCAAACAGCAAATTAATGGCTCAAACTAGGGGTCTAGAGGTAATTTCAAGGGGGGGGGGTCGTGAACTTGACACCCTCCACCCCAAGCCCCACTTTGCCTCCAGCATTTAGATGGTGCTAAATATATTTTAAAATATAAGGGAGTTGCACTCAGGGGCTCGCTGTGTGATAAGTTACCAGTACAAAAGTCTGAGAACCCCTGGCTCAGACCATCTTAATACCTCCTGTCTCCCCATCCTTTGCTGTAACCACTTATTCCTGGAGTACTTGCATTGAGTACTCCTGAATAAACCTCTTGATGAGGTTTAGGTTGCATATTTAACTACTCTGAGGTTTTATAGTGTTACCCATCACTGTAGTATCTGAGCAACTTCCATGTGAAATCCATAGTAACAGCATGGTTCTAGTGGGCTTCATGAAGCCCCGTGTGTGTGTGTGTGTGTCTTTATGGAAAAATCTGACTGAGGGGAGAGTGTTTTTAGATTTACTTAATTTGTATCATGTCAGATTAATTCCCTCCATTTTTATTTTTTTTCCCCCGGGACGGATAGATGTGGCCAAGTTACCTCCTGAACACTAATTTACGGAGAGGTAAGACAGCAGTGAAGGGGTTAAGCCGAAGAGCCCAGTGCAGCAGTCCTGGCAGAGCGTGGTAGATTTTCCTCTTGGGGTTTAGGACAAATGACAGATGATAGGTGCTCATGCAGCCCAGAATATCCTCCTCAAGTGTTGGCACCATTGACTTGGCTAGAAAACATTTAACACTAGGTTTGCCTTTTCTGGTCATAAACCCATTCACCCTCGAAATGGAAGCTGCATTTCTGTTTTGTGTGTTATTTTTTAAGTGCTCCTTTTAAATGCTTAGAGTTTCCATAGCAACCCCTTCCATTTGTTTAAATGGGAGCTAACCATTCCATCTTCCTTTCACCAGACTTGTGCTGAAAATATGCCAGCCGTCCCATTTTTTGCCGAGCCGGAGGGCGACTTTGCTGCATTTATTGCGTCAGCAATGAAGGCTCTTTGTGTGAAGGGTTCACTCTTCTCAGGGTTGCTTCAGACGCTGCTGAATCATTCGGCTGGCCAGATGCCAGACTTCTGTTGCCTTGCTTGTTGACCTATTTGATCAGCCTATTTCTTGATCCTTCTAACATTCATCTCGGCTTTAGGTAATTAATATAAGCTACTTTTAAAAGGGGTTGGGACTGTATGCCAATGGATTTTGAGCAAGAACGAAATCGGCTTCCTGGTGTGATTACTCAGGACAGTTACGATTCCTTCCTTAAATACAGGAAAATGGGGCTGTAATGAAGTTTAACGAGGGCAAGTATGAAGGGAAAGGTCTTACACAGAATAGTTATTTGATTTAGATTCCCTAGTTGAATGATTTGCTATTATACACCCAGAAGCACCGTTATGGCTAATCAATACTAGTCTCCACTCTGCAATTGCAAGGTATTGATTATGTATGTTCACCTGATCCTAACAGAAGGGACGGCTCTGATGCACCACTAGGAGATTTCTTCACACACGGCCCTTGTGCATGCAGTTTAACCCCATGCATTTGAATGGTGGTATTATTTGAGGGAAGGGTAGGGCCCCTTTCCTTTAGGTGCTATATATGCACAGTAAGAGACAGTTCCTGCCCTGAAGACCTTGTACTCTAAAGAAGACAGGGTGAGAGAAGAAGCAGAGGCACAAAGAGAACTGACTTGTCCAAGGTCAAAGAAGATGAATTGCTGACCCGGGACTAGAACGCTGCACTCCTGAGTGCTGTGCGTTGTCCACTGCTGCTTACATGTTCAGGGTGTTTCTCTGTGCACCTTGCTCCCTCAGGCAGAGCTGTGCTCAATATCTAGTCCAGGGCAAGAACAGAGACAGCTTATCTTTACAGAGCTCCTTCAAAATGAAATGGTAGAAGGAAATAAACCCCAAAACACAGGCACCTTGTTTATTTGCGGAGGCAGCAGAAGCAGGATTAGTGATGGTGTTTTCTGGGAGGAAGTGGTGGGAAGAGTTGGGCTCCCTATGTTATATAATCAACGTGCCATTAACCCGCCTACTTAACATGAGTAGGGGAGGGAGAGGAGGCAAGCGTGTGAGTAGGAAGGTACTTGACAATCTGTGTGCATGATGGAGTTTGCCAGCAATTGCATTTACCCAGTGACAATGAGCCCTTCCTATCTTAAGAGCTAGAATAGGTTACCTCCCTTGTTCAGCCTGACAAAACATTGTGCTTCCAGCCCTAGCACAACAAAGGCTATGAAGTAAGGTTTTGCCTGCTAACAGCACCATCTTCCTGTCGTGATGGTGCTGTTAGCCATCAGCGAGAGAACTGAAATGTGCTGATTTCAATCTCCATCCATTGCTCTGTATAGTACTTTGCACAAGTGTAAGATGTCACATCAGTTAATTTTTCAGTGGCCCAGTCACCTCTTTGGCCAGCTCCTGGATTGGCTGCCTCATTTAGATCGGAATGGCTCTGTTTCTTCCCCTCTCCCCCAACCCCCGCTATTCTTATAAAGCTGATTTCAGAACTTGGGGAGCAATGGAGTTTCTAATCTGACAGTGGTTTTTCCTTCCTGCTTGTCAACATTTGCCCACTCCTACTCTAGTGTGAAGCTATCTTTTTGGCCTGAGAGCCACATCTGGGTATGGAAATTGTATGGCAAGCCATGAATGCTCACGAAATTGGGGGTTAGAGGGTGGGATGGCTCTGGCTGGGGTTGCTGGCTTTGGGATGGGGCTGATGATGAGGGATTGGGGATGCAGAAGGATGTTCCAGGCTGAGACTGAGGGCTTTGGAGGGCAGGAGGCGGTTTGGGCTGGGACAGGGGATTGGGGCGGATGAAGCAGGCTCTGGGCAGTGCTTACCTCCAGCATCTCCCAGAAACAGTGGCATGTTCCCCTCTCTGGCTCCTACGCAGAGACAAAGGCAGGCAGTTCTGTACACTGCCCTTTTCACAGGCACAGCCCCTGCAGCTCCCACTGTTTGCGGTTCCTGGCCAATGGGAGCTGCGGGGGCAGCACTTGGGGCGGAGGCAGCATGTGGGTCGGAGCCGGAGTGGGCACATGCCACTGCTTTTGGAAGCCATATGAGGTGAGGCAAGACCCCAACCCTGCTCCCCAGTTGGAGCGCCAGAGCAGGGCAAGTCCCAGATCCCACTTCCTAGCGCAGCTTGAGGGCCAGATTAAAATTTGTAGAGGGCTGGATGTGGCCCCCAGGCCATAGTTTGTCTACCACTGCACTAGCACTACTCACTTCAGGGCAGGACTTTGGTTGCCAGAGCCATCATCATTCAGGTATTTACTTAGCCTGTTCTTAGTTCTTTGAAGCTGCTGCCGCTATTTGTAAATTGCAATAAAAATCTAAAGGTTTTAAAGAAGGAGGGGAGGCTCAACCCCAGTCCATGGGAGCTGATTCACATCTCATTGTCAGGAAATTTCTGAGGTTTTTATCACACACAACAGTTAATTTCTCTTCAGATAAATCAGAACTGCTTCAGGCCACTTTTACATGATGTGCTGAATACTAAAGATGATCTATTCTGTGTTGAGTGCTCTGGAGGCTCAGCATTATGCAACCCACAGAAGACGACATGAGAGAGGCGCTTTTGAAAAGTTTAAGATGCATTTGCAAAAGTGACTTGGGAACCTATGTTCTTGTCTACAAGGGAATTTTTGGAGAAAGGGGTATAACCTAAGGCGTGAATTGAATCCACCATAGTTTTATATCAGTATAACTGCCCCTCTGGACACCCTTAGGTCTTGTCTACACATACAGCAGTGCCGCTGTAGCACGTCTGGGGAAGATGCTCTATGCCAGTGTGAGAGAGCTCTCCATCAGCATAATAAAACCACCTCCACGAGAGGCGGCAGCTGCATCAGCAGGAGATGCTCTCCGACCAGCATAGGACTGTCCACAAGGGCGTTAACATTGATGTAACTTATGTCGCTCAGGGGGTAATTTTTTCACCCCCGAGCGACATAAATTATGCTAACATAAGCTGTAGTGTAGACATAGCTTAAGTCTGGAAAAGGTGCCTTGCGTTTGGTTTAACATAGAGCAGAGGTTCTCAAACTGTGGTCTATGGGCCACCAGTGGTCTACGAACTCCATTCAGGTGGTCCACAGATAGTTCCCTTTAAGGTGCATTCCTGGGCAGCCACACACAAGAAAATGAAGGGCCACCCCCTAATTAGGGGAGCCAGGCAGGCGTGGCTCCACTAACTAGGTGCCTGGACCTGGACCTTCAAGAAGATGCACCTGTAAGGCGAGGTGGTGCCTTTGGGGAAATAGGGGGTAGGTGGGAGGGGGAAGTGGGGGAAGAAGAGGGGTGGGAGAATTTGGGATGTGCAGGGCTGCAGCGGCCAGAGAAAGGTGACTATCCTCTGCTCCAGGGCTGCAGCTGCCAGGGAGAGATTCCTTTCCTTCCCAGTCCCATCTCGGGGGCTGCCATAGTGTGGGGGAGAGGACACATCCATTGCATTCAGAAGGTGAGACCCCTGATATTAAAATATGAGCTGGTGTGTTTTGTAGAACAAAAGACATTAATTATTAGTAAGGGTTTTTTTTATATAGCACGTTTATTCAATATGCTTTACAATAGCCAACAGTGCCAACAACATTTGGAAAGATCATTAAGTGGTCCGCCGAGACCCTCAGCAATTTTCAAGTGGTCCACGAAGATTTTTTGAGAACCACTGGCAGAGGGTTTCTCAAGCTTCATTGCACTGCAACCCCGTTCCGACAACAAAAATTACTACATGACCCCCTGAGCCCGTCTGAGTCAAACCACCCCAGGCAGGGGGCCAAAGCCCAAGGGCATCAGCTCTGGGCAGGGGGCCTGTAACCTGAGCCCCACCACACAGGCGGAAGCTGAAACATGAGCCCAGTCACATAAGGCAGCTACACAAGGCAAGGCAGCTACAGCACAGTGCAGTGCAGTGCAGTGTAGCTACAAGGCAGCTACAGCTACAGTGTGTGCCTTTTAGCGGCACAGCTGCGTTGCTAAAAGGTGCGTAGTGTAGACAAAGCCTTAGTCCCATTGACTTTCAGTGAGAATTAGGCTCCTGAGTCACTTTGATGCTTTTGAAAATATTACCTGCCATCCCTGTTTTGTGTGATCTCTCTCCCTATGCCTAACGAATTATTTCAAAGGCTCCCGTGACTATGGTATCCAAGTGTAGCATTGAAAAATCCCTAATCAAGAGGCTTACAATCAAAATTATACAAACAATACAGTTCAGATACATGCTATGGCAGATGCCCCAACAAAGGGCCAGCCCAACAACTATTTTGTCAAGAAACTTATTTGAGTGGAGAAAGATACTTGGTTGTTAGAGCTGATGGGAAATTTTCTGACGGAATAAGCCAAAGAGCGGGCAACATGACAACAACAGTTGAGCAACAGCTGCCACTCATTCTAATATCCATCAGACCAGTTAAACTGAAGATACATCAATCATTTGGTAAAACAGTGTCTCTGTCATGGAACATTTTACAGATCTTTTACTTTGAAAATAAATGCCTCAGCTTTGCCTCTGCATTTATTATTACTACAGAGTAGGAGTCAGACACCATTATCCTCTGACACTGCCTCTGAAACACCCACTTGTGTCTTCTGCTATTGCTTTATTGTTTGAAAACACTTGGTAAGGAGAGTATTGCTGCCATTTGCATAGCACTGTGAAATGCAAAAATATCACAATGTGGCCAGCTTGGGATCTAATGTGATTAAGAGTTAAGTAGATTTAATGCTCCTTTGGGAGGGTGTGTATACCAAAGAGAAAAATCATTGTTTCCAAGAGCAAGTACCTCTCTAGGGTCTCAGAAGACACCTGAACACTGAGAAAGAAAGAGTAGCGCTTCCTGATCAACAAATTAAATTTTGTTCCAGGTTTCACAAACCTTTTGCTCTAGTTCATTCATCAGATGTCATCACAGGAACGGAACCAGGGTAATGATGTTTAAAAGAAAGAGTCAAGGTATTCAGAATTTGTAACGTACCTTTTGTTCTTAAAGTACTAGTCAGAACCTTTTGAAGAACTATTGTAGACTATATAGGAAAGACTTAGATCAATGTGTATAAGAAATGCTAAAGCAGGAATAGGTGTGGGACAAATTGATAGATACTGTATCAAGAGAAAGGATCCTATTTTGGATAATTAAGATTATAATGTGGAGTACATTTATTTTGTATCTATATGTATGCATATATAATCCTTATCACTCTACCATCTGAGCACCACACAATCATTAGTGGATTGTGTACTCCTAGCCCCCTGTGAGGAAATGAACTATTACAGTATCTACATTTTAAAAGATAGGGTAGCTCAAGTGACATGCCCAAAATCACACACAAAATCTGTGGCTAAACTGGGAACTGAACCTGGGTTTCCTTCCTGTGCCTACTCTTGGATAAATGACACACAGACTTCAATGTTAATTGTAGCTGGCACAAGCAGTGATGCCTGTAGAAGGTTCCCAAACCTTTTCTTTTTAAGACCCTGTTTTCAGTCATTTACAGCTTTACCAAACAAACTGTTTGGGTTGAAATGTCCCATGCCAGGCATCAGCCTCGGGCTGTTTTGTTCTATTTCAGTTAAAAAAACTATCAGTTCTAAGAATAAGGTTAGGAGGAAAGTATGTTGTTTTTTCCATGTTACTAAAGTTCTAACAACTGTTTTCATTAAGAAGATGTAGAACCTCTGTAGTTTGGAGAAGAGACGTGAAATTTGGCAGGGGGTTGTCTTGGTGGCCAGGATATGTCTTTTAGCTATCCCCATAAAAATTCACTCAGATTAGGCCAGGTTATGAAGTCTGAAAAAGTTTGAAAAAATCTCAGCTCACATATGGTCAGTGGAGGATTGTTAAGAGTTTGACAACTCAGTTCTTTGAAGAGTCCATCTCTATTAAGCATGCCGTCTCCCTTCTCAGCTCCTACATGTGACTGGACTGCACGTGCACCATCACCACATAATGACTACCATGCTGGGGCTGAGATGGACTTTCCATGCATTTGTTCCTCCCAGGGGCTGAGGGTTGCTACGGTGCTGGTCAGTAGAACAGATTTTGCTGTCAATCCCCCTGCTAGTGGTGCCCAGGCAGTCTGGAGGAGGTGCAGGAACATCCTGACTTGAATGTACAAGCAAGGTGAAGAATGAGGTGGGGAAGAGATGCTGGGTCAGGAGATGAGGGCAAGGGGTTGGGGCAGGAGCAGCAGGAAATGGAAGTTGGTGGGGTGCAGAGATCAGAGAAAAGTGTTTGTGTGGGAGGATAGGGGAGGGGAGGCAAAATCCAGTATCATAAGACACATGCTGAGAAGGGCTACCTTGAGGTTCCACAGGCAATGAATGATTTTGCTCATGGACAAGCTGGGTTTACACCAATATCCAAATATACTGGGCTGAAAATGCAGTGGTTTGTTCTCAAATAACAGGGCCATACACACAGTGCTGTAACAAACTAATGCAACAAAGAGCCTAAGGAGCCAGCAGAGGGCTGGCCGAGTCATTTCTTAACAAAACAGGCATTTGGACCTCCTCCTGGAGATCCTTGTATTTCAGTTAATAAAAAAAGTTTCTAGCCCTTTCCCCTGTGAAGCGTAGCCAACATAAATGGATACAAACCAATTGCAAAAAGCTGGGCTCCACTTCTGCAGGAGAAGGCTGGGGAGATGAAAAGATCCCTTTAAAAACACAACTTTGTGTGTAAAATGAGAGACTTTGGAGGCGTGTCTCAGAGAATCATCTCACTGACCTTCCCCAGAAACCACACTGTATGTACACACTGATGGGATTATGGGGGACAAGCAGTGTTTGTTTGGAAGAGCAGCAACAAAAAAACTTTTTCAAAAGCTCACCCCAGACTGCTGTGGCCAATTGTGTTTGTAAATTTCTGCCCTTCCTGGGGCTGGGACTAGGGGTAGAGGGGGCTGCTGTTCACTTAGGTGGCTCCCATGCCCTGGGTGCACCTCCTATCACCATTACAGCAATTACAAGGGAGACTTCCCCACTGCATCCCCTAGGATTTCATAGTAAAGCACCACATAGTGCCCATAAATTTCTCTCTGCCTACAGCTCTAGCAATGCATGAAGGAGAGGAGAGAAGACCCGGGTGCTGTTGCCATGAATGAGAGACCAGTGCCCACAGCAGCCTGCTAGTGCCTGCACACTGAGCCCCAGCCCAGAGTCTGAAAAGACAGGACAGAGAAAGAGCCTGGCACCTTGCTCCCCACCACAACACCCAGAATAAGCCTGCTCCTTCCATGTCTAGTAGAGGAGACCCACTCCTGCACCCCACAACCTACAGCAGCTAGGGAGACGCACCCATCTCAAGAACAAAAAGGGAACACATTCCCCAACCGACCACCAAGCCCCAGAACCAGCAGTGATCTGCTTCCCACCTGACCAACCACAATGTGAAGTCACAGGACCCTGACCTATCATGAAGAAGAGCTGCCAGGTAGGGGAGCTTAGAAGGACAGGGAAATACAATGGTGAGGGTGGAAGGATTGATGGATTTGGGGGAGTATTTTTACCTAAGGGATATAATGAATCTCTCTTGTTGGTGGAATATTTTGAGGGACCCTCTAGTTATTAATATGTTGGCAGCATAACACTATTGGATGGTTGATCATGAGGGCTGAGCTGTGCACAATGATTTGTTATTGTATGGTGTCTCTCAGAGCTGAATTGCTGACACCGATTACTTTTCAAAAGGAAAACAAAAACATGTAGAAGCACTAACTATACTGTAAAGGAATATAAGGACTTTCCAAACATATACATGGGGAAAGGTCATGTCAGTCATGGGCGGAGCAACCTTGAACACGTGTGTCCCTTACAAGTACACAGTGACAAGGAAAATGATACAAATACATGCGGGGTGTAAATCATTCAATGTAATAGGATTATGCAAGAGTTAGACTTGGCCCACTGAGTGTTCTCATTGAAGATGTCTTGTGATTGTAAAAATACGGTGACATTTTGCATGTGAAAATGCAGATGTCTCTTGAAGGCCATTTGAGGTCTCAGCAGCTGAGCTGAAATGGGTTTGCATTACAGCTTGTTGAATAATAGCAAGTCTCCCAGTAGCAAAGATATGACAAAGTTTAAGGGAAGAAAAATAGCTTTCATCTTTAAAAATACTCTTTGGATTGTTTTTCTCTTTTGATGTTTGTAGGGCACTGTCTGTTAGATTCCAGCAATTGAATTCTTTTTTATTATTTTTCTATATGTGGTTGTTCCATAACAGGAGTTATACTGAGGACAAGAAAAGGTCACAGCAGACCAAAGCCTCCCAGCCCTCAACACCCATGGTCAATAAACACAGAAAGCAGAATCCCTAATAGACATTCACAGTGATCACCAAGTTTTGATGGCTTTCAAAACTAACTCTGGCCTCGGTAATATGTTGTGGTACTACTTAAAAGCCACCTGGCTGAAGGTAAAACATGCTGCCATACTTGTATGTGTGGCTAATGCTGGTGATCAGGTGCATATTGCTGACTAAACACTATAGAGCACAGGACTGGAGGTTCAGGAACTTGATCGTTCTGATCGAAGTTTAGATACTGACTCCCTCGAGAACCTTGGCAAGTCATTTAACCTATTTGTTTTAGTTTAGCATTTATGAAATAGGTATGGTCATACAGGACTTTTATACTTTATAAGCCAGGACTGTGAAGGTCCAGTAGTTCTTTGTAAAGTGTAATCTAGAAGCTAAGGGTTTATCTCATTTTCATTATTCTCCAAGACAGAATAAAAAGTAATCTAAGATGCCGCAGAGAAAATGTAGGTTACATATTAAAAAAAAAAAAAAAGACACTGCCTGACTAAAAGAAACATTTGGCAGTAGAGCAAAATGCAGATTCCTCTTCCACAGAGATATTTAAGGTAGATTTGGAACATGCCTATCAGGGATGAGTTAAATCAATCTTGCCACAATGCAGGGAGATGAATTAAATGACTCATGAGATCACAGTCCCTACCCACACTAATCATGCTATTGCAGCACTGATTTCTTTGCTGGCATGAGCTGCAACTATGGTGGTTTGCCTAATGGAAGACAAGATTTGCCTAATGAAAAGTAATCTGTTTGCAGACTTTTTCCTTTAAAATTCCTCCTTTCTTGGGAAAGGAAGAGTGTCTCCCCCATGTTCCCTCCCACTGAACTTCCTGTTCTGTGCAATTCACCCTGTTGGGAAGGAAGAATTTGTAAAGGGTCATGATGGTATTTCCCATGATTACATGGCTGAAAAAGTAACTTGTTGTTTGCACAGTTGGTGACATGGAATTCCTGTGATATTGTTTTAACAATGCCAGCAGTTTCCTCTTCCATAAAGATGGGTTTTGGACTGGACAAATGGCCAAAAGGTCCTAGAGAAGTTGAACGGACATTGGAAATATTACCAGCTATAGATAGAAGTGAAATCCCCGCTCCTAAGCAATGCCTTAGTATACAAGTGACTTCAACTCCTGCACTATGTAGGGAAGAAATCTGCTCATTTGATATGCATAGCAGGGAATATCTGTCATCTATACGGCTGGGGTCACATTTCAAATACCAGGAACAACCTAGATTAAAGCCAGGACTTAAACCATTGGAACAAATATAGTTTTTTACATTAGCACATTCCAGGCCTAATTTAGGAGATTATGTCACTGGATATTTTCACTGAATTGTCTCAAATAAAATCTTAAAGCCTTCTGGTTATTACCATGGTGATGTTGCCCCAACTCTGCAGTGAAATTATCCAGAGCCTTTTATGATTAGAATTGTGAGGGATCAAATGCTCATTCCAGATGAAGTGAAGCCAGTTTGCTCTAATGCTGAACTTTGTTTATGAAGTTATGTGGTCTGTTTGCGTCCTGGGAGAATGTTTATTTGCAGATTTAAAATGAATTGCACTTTTTGCAGAACCTCTGGTGCCCATTGTGCACATGTTGCTAAGGCAGGTCAAAGATAACTTGGTATATACAAAAGGGGAAATGCTCTCCTTTCCAGTGTTGGGGGATCTGGTCACAGAAAGACTAAAACACAGTTTGCTCTGGCAGGGCAGACAGGCCCAGACTAATGTATTCTCCAAACCATGCTGCATTCTTGACCTCTAGAAGGATTGCAGCACGCTGTGTGTTTTGGTCCTGACTAAACCAAGTTGTGTCAGAGACAATGACTGTGCTGTAAATGGGACCTTTCAGAGAGAGACTTGTTACTGTGCAGAGAGTATTTTAAAGGTGAAATTTAGCCATTTAAAATCAACAATGAAAACAACCTTTTCCCCAAACTGGAATGACTCAGTTTGACCAAATAGAGAATTGTTCCCTTATTAAGCTAATTTTGTCTCCCAATAAAAGGGCTTCAAGTTGAACCTGGCCCGAATGGCTGCTTTTCAGAGCCATGGAGCTGAGAGATTGCAGCAAGGCACATTATAAAGCTAGGACTCTTCGTGGTTCTTTTTCTTTTAAATTGGCAGCCGGTGAAACAGCCCTCCTTCTAGAAACATGCTAATAAGGGGGTGGCCACAGTTGCCTCTCTCCCAAAGCACAGGAGAGGGCCCTCAGTTTATTTTAGACAGCTTTGTGAAATGGCCCTAATTAAAACTGTATTTTCCAAGCAATTCTGAAGCGGCCATTAGCCCTGCGTGTATCCTTGCCGTTGATTAGTTTAGTGTGGGAATGCCTGAGCCCTCATGAAAAGGAAACAAGAGGCTGCACGATTGTGGCCTTACTAAAGCAGGTGCCTTTCCGTGTGCTGAGCCGCTGCACTGGGAGCAGGACACCCATGTTGTGCACAAGCCACTCTGCTTCTCAAGAAGCACTTGCCTGCCTCTGTCACAAACACATGAGGCTCCTCCGGCTGGGCAAACTCTCTGCTAAAGAGCCGTGAAGAATGTGTTTTCTTCTCCCTTCTAGCCACACTTGAAATACCCAATATTCTTGATATAAGACACACCCCCTGTGTATTCTAGCTCCTTTCCTCTTTCTTTAACCCTTGGGTTTTTTCCACTTCTGATAATCCTTAGCATGTACATCTTTAAACTAGAGCTCCTACCTTCACTAATTCACAAGCTCCTGTTTCATTTTAATAATTGTAATACTAGATGTGATGGGCTCACCACAGGTGCATCTGGAACTGGGTTAACACTGAGCCCCCTACCCACCAGCCTGGGCTCCCTCTCACACTGCACTGCTATGACAAGCTGCAAAGTCCTCCAGCCTGCACTTTTACCAGCATTCATATAGATAGGGACACACTCAGCTGCAGTTACATGCAGGCTCTCTGACCAGCCCCTGCATAGGAAGGCTACAGCTAAGGCAACTCTCAGTTCCTCAGCCATAAACCCTCTGGAGTATAAATCTAAAATTATACCGTCTTGCGCAGCACAGGGACCTGTACAGCATAAGCTCATAAAATATGCAACAACCTTTGCTCCTGAGTTATGAGTCCCACACACTTCACTCCAACTCACTGTTTTAGATAAAGCAAAAACAAGTTTGTTAACTACAAAAATAGATTTTAAGTGATTATAAGTGATAGCAAAGAGTTCAAAGCAGATTACCTAGCAAATAAACAAAAAATGCAAACTAAGCTTAATATACTAAATAGATTGGATATGAATTAGCAGATTCTCACCCTAAGAGATGCAGGCTGAAGATTTTTAATGAGCAAGCTGCACTTGCTTTACAGCTTGGAATCCCCAGGTGTCTCATTCACAGGCTAGACATCTCTTTAGCCTGAGTCCAGCACTTTCTCCAGTCTTTGTTCCTCAAGTGTTTCCAGAAGTCTTCTTGTGGGAGGAGTGAAGAACACCAGATGATGTCACTTCCTGCCTTATATAGCTTTTGCATATGGCAGGAACCCTTTGTTCCCAAAGCTTGGTTCCCAGCCCACTCTGTGGACAAATACTGACATCCCAAGATGGAATCTAGAGACATGTCTCTTCACATCCTTGTAGAGTCATAGCAGCCATTATTAGAGGCTGTCTATCATGTTTTCAGGAATGCTCTCCAGGTGGGAGATAAGCTTCTCCTAAGGCCTATTGTGTTTTTTCTAGTGGCCCATTGCCCAAAATGGCCCCTTCCTCACCCACTATCTAGACTGAAAGCATCTTGTCTAGTGGGCATTACCAGGTGTAACTACATTTGAAATACAGATACATAGTTAATATTCATAACTTCAGATACAAAAATGATATATGCATACAAATAGGATACTCGTGTTCAGCAAATCATATTTTTCCAATGACACCTCACATGACTTATCTTGCATAAAATACATTATATTTGTCATAATCATATAATAATCACTGCAAAGAATATAGGGTGCTGTGTCACACCAGACATTTAAAATAATAGATTCATACTTTTGTGTTTGTATTGCACCTTCCATCTTATCACAGCACTTTATGAACATTAATGAAAGAAGCCTCATAAGCCCCTTTTACAAATGGGGAAACTGAGGCACAGAGAGATTTTGGTGACTTGTCTTCTGTCACACAGTTTGTCAAAAGTGGCAGAGCTGGGAAATGTATCTGAGTCCTGACTCCCCACCTCCTGATTTAACTCCTAGACTGTGCTGTCTCTCCTACATTTGTTTTGTGGCTGAGAAGACTTTTATTCCTTTACCCTAGCCTAGAGTGCTGAACTTGACTTCCTCAGCCAAGCGTTGAGAGTGTTTCCCCATATCTGATCTGAGCTCAGTCCCTTCTGCAAGTGTGATAGTGATGGGGGATGAAAGGGTGAGAAAAGGAGCAAATCGCTGCTTATCCAGACAGCAGGAATCCTTGCCAGTAACTAATGGGTATTACAATCTTGTTGCTGATGCCAATATTTTTTCAGATAGAGAAACAGATGTATAACCCCCCCCCCAAAAAAAAAAAGTCCAACCCTGTGAAATGAAAGCCAAACAATTGACTAGCATCATAATTGTTCTTCCAGCACTAAAAGTCTCCCTGACCTTGTATAGCAAGCTCACTCCACACATGCCAGTCAAGCCTCAATTACCAGGCATTTTGGTTAAGAAAGACTTAAGGCTACCTCTGCCAAGCTAATGCCCCCTCTTTCCTTCCCAGCAGCCCTCCGCTCTCTTTGCCCTGGAGTCAGAGAGACAGAATTCACAGAAGGATGGAGATCATGTTTGCTATGAAGGATCAACACAAACTCTTCAAGCTGTGTGCTTCACTGGGAGAGAGTTACTGGTGGAATGTATGTGAACAGAGGCCTGTCAGAACCTCTACTGCCTTTCTGCCTGAGTCCTAAGCTGGAGATCGTCTGCAACATAGAGAAAGAAAAGAGATGCCAGAAGCAGCTGAGCAGCCTCAGCCCCCAGGTCTGAAGTGAACAGTCATAGGAAATGGACAAATGTTTAGTCTGTCTACCCCACGCCCACTGTGGAACCTGATCGAGATGCAGGTACCAACACGGGCAGTGCTGGCACACTAGGTCAGCGGTTCTCAACCAAGGATCCAGGAGGAAGGGGCTACAAGATGATTTTAGGGGGGGTCCACCAGCAGGACCCATGTTAGACTCAGTGCGGCCCAGGGCAGAAAGACAAAGTTGCACCTCGCGGTGTTGAAGCCTGGGGCTCCGAGCCCCGCCACCCCCGGGGCTGGGGCTAAAGCCAAAGCCTGAGCAACTTAGCTTCATGGGGTCCCTGTGGCACTGCTTGCTACCCCTTAATGTCAGCCCTGGCTTTGATATGCAGAGAACAGTTGCTGTGGCACAGGTGAAGCCTGGAATTTTTATAGCATGTTTGGGGGGCCTTGGAAAAAAGATGGTTGAGAACTGCTGCCCTGGGTGACAGGATAGGGCAGGACGGAGGAAACAGCCAGGGAGCTTTGGGGGCATTTCTCCCAGTGGAAGGAAGGGGGTCATTAGATACACAGTAACAGCAGCAGCCGCAGGACAGGCGAGAGGGGGAAACGTCCTCCAGTGAGCCCTGCAATCCGCCCGGGGCGGGGAGCGCCTGGCTCCTCGCCGCCCCTCCTGGGTGGGTAACAGGCGGAGAAGCGCAGGCTGGCAGCCTTTCCCCTCAGCCGGCCCCGGGCCAGGGGCTGCAGCTGGAGAGCGGCGCGCGTCCCCTCGGCTGGCGCGGGAAAGCCCCGGGGCCGCCCCAGCGCGGTCTCCGCATGGCGGGGGCGGCGTTATTTTAGCACGAATGACTCGCAGACGTCAGGCGGAAGGGAAGCGGCCGGGCAGGCTTTAAATGGGAGTTGGTGTCATCTGAGCATGCTCCTGTGTGGGCTGCAGGCGGCTATATAGCGCCGGGGACGGGCCAGGCATCGGCATCGGCAACAGCAGCAGCTTTCAGCGGAGCAGGAGATCGAGCTCGTAGCCGCAGCGCCCGCCTTGCCCGCGCTCCGCCGGGGGACTGCAGAGGCACCCGAGCCCAGCCGGGGCAGCGAGCGCAGCCCGCCCGAGCGAGACTCCGCCGCCCGGCCCGGGGAGCGCGGCCTGCGCGAAGTGCACAGGGGAAGGATCGAGAGCGCAGCGCCGTCTGCTCCGGGGCTCCGTCTAGGCTCGGAGCCCGCGCCCATCCCCCTGGTGTCTGGGACTGCGCGCTCGCCAACGACCGCCTGCTCCTCTCGCCTCTGCCCAGCTCGCGTTTCGCAGAGCCGCAGCGCAGGGGCCGACATGATGGCAGCCAAGCAAGCCGAGCTCATGGGCATCTGCTCCAGCTACCAAGCGGTCATGCCCCATTTCGTGTGCATCGCCGAGGAATACCCCCAGCCCATCCGCCCCGCCAAGGTCCCCAAGGGCAAGCTGCGGAGACCGAGACAGTCCCGCTTCAAGACCCAGCCGGTGACTTTCGATGAGATCCAGGAGGTGGAGGAGGAAGGGGTCTCCCCCATGGAGGAGGAGAAAGCCAAGAAATCCTTCCTGCAGTCCCTGGAGTGCCTGAGGAGGAGCACCCAGAACCTGAGCCTGCAGCGGGAGAAGCTCAGCAGCTGCAAGCTGCGGAACAGTTTGGACTCGAGTGACTCTGACTCTGCCCTGTAAAGGGACCGTTGGGGCTCAGCAGCTTTGCAAAGCCAATGGACAGAGAAGGAGAGGACTGTGCTTCATAGTGAAGCCTGCAGCTGCGAGAGACAAGCGCAAGAACTTTACAGAGTTATATTTTTCAAGGGAGACTTTATTTGTGGAGATCCTTGCTACTGAGAATTGCTTTCCAAATAACGGCCATTGGACACTCTCTTTTGTATTATAGATTAGATCCTAACTGTCAGTCAGGATGGCAAGGGGGGGACTTTGAAGGGACCATGATGAAGGCTTTATTTAAGAGGGGGGTGAAGTTCCTTTTTAATTCTCCTCCCGATAAAGAACCAGTCGGAATGGGATAGATTCCAAGAGCAATTTGCAAGTAAGGTCAGGATGTTTTCTAAGAAAGCACTTTCATGTTTGTTTCTATTAGGTTGTATGAGACTTCTGATTTAAACAAAAAAAACTTTTCTATTTGTTAGAGAAAAGCTAAGCTGTTTTGGATGCAGTGAGCTGCTGGACATCATATTTATTTTTGCATTTAAATTGTTGACTGCATTAATTTAATATCTTTCTACCTGAATGTCTGTTGTTATTTCCATAAAAGAGGAATAAAACTCAATATATTTGCATAGTGCATTTTGGAGAATATTTATTGGGGGTAACTATTCCTATTGCTGCTTTCTTACCCTTGAGTGGATAAATGGCCTTTAAAATGTTGACAGCTAACCCCAAAACAACAATATCCTTTTTGGAGGTGGGGAGAAGGACATTTTCAAAGGGGTCTTTCACTACATATCTTAAAGTATATACTGTATAAGAATTCAGCTAGATGACTTCTTTAAAAAAAAAAAAGGAAAAAAAACCTTAACATAAAGCAAGTAATAAAAAAAATAGATGATTGGTGAAGAAACTTTTACTGACTCAATTTTTTGTTAGCAAAACTGGAAAAGTCTAATAATTATTCTTGAAATTATTATTATTATTGAATGACTATTCTATGTTCTGATTAGACTTCCTTTTCCCCCTTTGACAGGTAAATTGGTCAGTGCTACAGACATGCATTATATATATTTAAAAACTTAGCAATTCCATTTAGTAGATCAAGAAGCTGCAGGGCACTCTGGACACACAGATTTCTCTCAAGGTAGGAGGATGAAAGATTTTGCTGGGGATGAAGATCAGCCAGGAATGAATCTGTGGGATTGATTGATTTTTTTTGAGAGACAGCGTATGCAGGTTTTTTAGAATTTCCATCACTTACAGACACCACAGTATTTGTGCTGGGAGCATTTACATAACCTCTGCAAAAGGAAAAGCAAACCCAAGGGTTGGGAATTATTTGCTTTCTTCTTCCACTTTCTTGAAGTGCTGTTAGGCTAATTGTTCACTCCCCGATGAGCATCTCTCCCATCTCCTAGAGCCTGCTAGACAAACCTCAGGCTCTTCAAACTTCCTAATTATCAGATATGGTTAAGGGTGCTGGAGCTCAGATCCTGTAACTCTAGTTTGCCCAAAGAGGGTTTGATTTGAGGAGGCCTGGGCAGCTACAGCAAAGGGACTTTTTCATATGACACCATGGTTCAAATGTGGCATTGATCCTAAGTGAAATCAGATTTGGCCCTACTTGTAGGGAGCTGTGGAGAAAACATAAGACATATCACTGAACCACAACAGAATTTGGACAACTGTGGTGTTCAGGGCTGGATAAGTGTGAAAAGAAATTGGGATGGACAGGATGCAAGTCAGGAGTGAGGTGCATTGCCACAGTGAAAGGAGATTGGAGGAGTGAAATTGTGAGGGGTATTGCAGGAAAGGATTAAAATGCACCAAAGGAGCTGTCTTGAGTGGCCAGCACTGAAATAGCAGTGGACGCTGTGGGTCAGCATAGAGGGGCATGAGCGAAGCTGTGTGTGGAAGCTTGCTACTGGACCTCTCCTTTCTGCTTTTTATAAGTACTAAAACAGCTGTTTTTTAAACTGTCATTCAAAATGTAGGAACCTATCGACCTTAGCACTAGCATAAAATCACATACACCATTTAATAGGTGAGGGAATGGCTCTGGGACACAGACTTATGCTTCCCTGTCACTAAGCATTTGCACCATCACAATATTCAGCAACGCACCTTGTGAGAGAGCCGGCGAGCTTTTATCACTGTGGCAGTAAACTCCAATGGCTGCTTTCTGTGCAGACAACCACACAACATCCATGCACAAGGAAGAGTCACAATTCTATCCCAAGAACAGGTTCAGGCCTGCAGACAGTCTCAGTGGAGTCTAAATTAAAAGAAATAATCAATTACCAGACACCTGGGTGTTTTTCCTCCACACATGCCCGGCGTGGTTCCAGCTCCTGAAATAAATCTGATTAGTGAGGTGGTTTGGAGCTTCTATCTAGCACTTTAGCCTCATCTCTGAAAACAGCATTGAAAATACACAGCAGGGTAATGAACTCCAGAGTGTTTCTGGGGTACATGGCTCAGCAGCAGCATCCTTCCCCATTCCTCAGGGTCAGACAGTGGCTGTTCAGCCATGTCTTTCTTCCCAGTCCAGGTCCAGATTCTGCTGTCTCCTATAAAAGGCAGAGTCTCTGAAGGGGCATTTTAGGCTGAACGATAACACTACATCCTTTCCCCTGCCCCCTTTTCCTCTTAATTGCTGGCATTAAAAGGAGGCCATTTACCTAAACCCCTTTCATCTCTGGGTTTGTGAGTAGCTGTGCTGCCATCACACACTAGCTGCAGAAGGCTGCACTGATTCAAGCTGGTGACAGGAATCAAGCACCAGATACTGACTTTCCTGAGGGGAGGGGGGGAAATATCTGCATTCACTTTTCAGTTCCAAGACACAAATCCAGGATGTGGTGAAGGTTCGTTCGAAGAAAAAGGATTTGAGAATCTGCTGCAAAACAAGTTAAGGAAGCAGCTCATCTGATAGATGAAGTGAGGTAAATTAAATATGTCTTCAAATGATCATTGTTATCGTTCCCCCCCTCCCACCCACCCCCAGAGTGAATATCATGCTGGTGGAAGGTGCCAAAGTGACAGTCCTGGAGGCTGGGGGTCTTTGTTCCCAGAACAGGTACAGCCCAGGCAACAACAGTGCGAAGCTTCCACTGGCCAGTGTGCTTTAGCCCTGTTCCAATGGGCACCCTCAGTGCAAAAGGGAAATGCACCCCTTGTGGGCCCAGGCTGTCCTTGTCCTCTAACTGGAAGGTTTCTGTTGTGATGGTGTTTTTGTGTGATGTCCCCTCGGAATTGGACTAAGAGCCAACAAACTCATTTTTACCCAGGTCCCCAGACAATCATTCGATAACAATGACTTTCCATCACCACCTAATTTATCCCCAAAGCTTGAGATATAGCTCGTACATTTCCCCTCAACACTTTACATTTTAAAAGTGCTCAGCAAATGTCAGTTACTCCACCCTGCTCCCCAAGAGGCATAATCTTCCCCCTTTCACAAAACAGGGAGCTGAGGCACAAACTCCCGTTGAGCACAGAATGTGCCGGATGGGGCTCAGAGTGGGTGGATGGTTTATTAGACCTGACCTGCATATTTTTCCCCTCATGCTGCTTTTTGTGTAAATTATACCAGCTGCTATAGCAGGGGAGAGACAGTGAACCCTGCATCTGGTGCTTGCTGGATAATAAGACCTCCATCTTTGTTTGTTATTTTTAAGGCTATCCCTGTTTATTCTGCTCCTGATTTGTATCAGTCTTCTTAGAGTTTGTCAGTATTCACACAATGTAGCCACAATAATGGAAAGCAGTAGAATAGGCAAGCTGTATAGGTATAAAGTGATTTGCAGCAGTGCGGCTCACCTAGTCTCAAACTTCTTACACTGCTACAGCACAGCTACACTAGGGGTTTGGAGAGTGCAACAACATCAGTATGTGTCCATTGGTGCAAATATCCCCCATATAGACAAGCCCTTCCTGAATTTTTCAAAAGCATTCGTGGTTGAGCTTGAAATGGTAAATGCACTGAGGATTTCCAGTTGCAATTTAATTCCAATCCCAAAGGCAGCAGGACATTTCCATCCTGCCAGCTGCACATACAGTTCCTTTATTTGACTCCATCTCCCAAAGTTTCTGAATTGGAACTAACTGACCCTAGCAACTAGAATGTTCTAATCATCAGGTGTTTAAAACTGATGCAGAGTTTCTAGGTTTATATAAAGGTCCCCTGCCCCACTCTGGGGTACAGATGTGGGGATCCGCATGAAAGACCCCTAAGCTTATATTCTACCAGTTTAGGTTAAAACTTCCCAAAGGCACAAATTCCTTTCCTTGTCCTTAGACAGTATTGCTGCCACCACTAAGTGATTTACACAAAAATTCAGGGAAGGGTCACTTGGAATCCTTATCCCCCCAAAAATATTCCCACAGGCCCCTTCACCCCCTTTCCTGGGGAGGCTTGAGAATAATATATGAACCAATTGCCTTAGCATTGTGAGTACAGCCCAGACCCCTTATCTTCAGGACATTGAAAATCAATCTTCTTAAAAGAAGAACTGTATTATAAAGTAAAAAGTAAAAGAATCACACCTGCAAAATTAGGATGGAAGGTAACTTTACAGGGTAATAAAAAGATTTAAAACACAGATGATTCCCCTGAGGCTTAGCTTCATAGTTACAAAAACAGGAAGAAAACTACCTCTATAGCATAGGAAAAATTCACAAGCTAAAACAAAAGATAACCTATCACATTCCCTTGCCCTACTTACAATTTTTGTGATTTTAGATGGATTATTTCAGGTATATTTTTAGGAGATGTTGTACCTGTTTGGCTTCTCTCTCTGGCAACAAATCCCCTCTCTTCCCCCCCCCCCCGCCCCGCACTTGAAAGTATCTTCTTTCCTTCTAGTCAGGTGCCAACTAGGTTATTTGAACTGTTTAACCCTTTATAGATAAGGCAATTCAGTACAGCTACCAAGGAGGCATTTTATCCTACTCTTTTCTCTATATTTATGACAGTTTATAATAACCCTATGAGGACAATATGTTTTGTGCTGCGTGGTCGGTCATTGGTACAGATAGGACACCTAAACTGTAGAGGTACAGGGTTCTCATAACTCCAACTGACTTCAGTGTGGTTCTGGGACGTCAGTTCATAGTAGGATTTGGTCTGTGGCAAAAAGTTTTTGTTATAGTTCTGTTGCATTACACACTGATAAATAGAAGCAGTTATCAATGTGTAATGCTAGCTTGGCTGCTGTTGGTTTGATCTTGCCATACTACTTAAGCCTATGAAAGGACTGCAAGGCAGGGTCTATAAAAATAATTATAAACATAGTTACTTGACTTATATAGTAATTTCAAAGCCACAGGACAGAACAAAAACAGGAATATATACTTAATTGTTCGGATAATAGTGAACTATAGTTACTATGTAGCTACCTGCTGGTTTAGTTAATAAATAGTGTAGAGAGTGATATAGATTCATGGCTTCTTTCATATACAAGGGTCCCAAAATGGTTTTAAAAAGCATAATAGATGTTGCAGCCAGACAATCTGTGGCTGCGACCCTGTTGAAGTTCACAAGTTAAGCAGAGTGGTATAGGGCACATATCTGGATGGGGGACCTTAAATGAACACAGGATACAGTAGAAAGTGTTACTAGTGACTCTGAAGGTGATCATCTTTCTTCTGAATCCATACTGAACCAATGCCCCAGCATGGGATTAGGGGCACCCTATAGGTAGAGGTCTGTGGTAAAGCTGTGATCCTCATTCCTTGTGGCCAGGGGATCAGCCTTTGTGTCTTGGCCCAGTTCCTCCTCAGGGAATTACATTCTCCCTCCCTAACTTCCCCTTGCAGCTTCCATTGGGTATAGTATTAATCATTTCCTGTCCTAAATGATTGTTTAGTGTTGCTGTGGATGGTTAAACTTTGCCAAGTCTAACCCCTGAGGTGACTGCATCCAAGTGATGGATGATGTGATTCCTGCCTGTAGCATGTACCGTGTTAAACTCCTAACATGTTTTTGTGCTATAGAAATATAAGATATTATCAGGGTAAATTGTAAAGGTGTAAACAGAAACCATTGTGCCCAATATTAACTTTCACAAGCACAGGCCATCATCAGCTCCTGTTTTGCTGGGAGAGGGATGTTGCATGGGACAATCAGATTATTATTTAGCCCTCAAGGCTTTCTAAAAAAGCATTATGGGGTCTTTAACTCCCAGCTGGGCAGCCACCTGAACTAGATATAAGGGAGTCCATCTTAACAATGGATCCAAAGCAGCCTGTAATGGCATATTACTGTTCCCTGTTCAGTCCATATTGTCTAGAGGCGAGAGTGCTACAAAGTATGTCAATACCACCTGGCACTTAAATATACAGGGCAGCATTTAATGGCACTTAACTGATGGTACAACCAGTTTAACTGATGCCAAGAGACACTGAGTGCTCCTTATGGCTGCAAAACTAACCAGTAACTGCAGTGTCATTATCATGTAATTCTCTGGAGTCAGAGCATTAGCATCAAGCCTAAATGTATGACCTCTATAGTTACGCACTTAGGACTTCTGAATTAGCAAGTGTCATCTGTGGGTGAGTGTGTTATAACTACCATAGGGCCAGCTCCTGATGTCAGATGCAGTGGTGGGAAACTGGAATAATTCCACTTACTTTCTTAGAGTTTCTCTAGATTTGCCCCCATATAAGTGGGATGAGTCCAGTTTTTGCTATACTTCTGGTGTTACTAAGCATGTTTCTGAATCTCACACAAATGTGCAAGACATTGCTTCTCTGCTGCATAATGCTGATGCTACCATTTTGCTTAGAACAGTCTTACAAAGCTTTAATCTGATTTGTGTGCCAGAAACAATGCACAGTGTGCTCCAGCAAGCTTGACAACATCTGTCTTCTCCTCAGACACAAGAGCCTGTGGTAACAAAATCCAACTAAGGGGTGGGTTTGGTATTTCCTCTGGAGTTTCCATGTGTTTGTATTGATTTTGAAATGCAATGAGACTTCTTCGCTTCCACCCTCCTTTCAAACAAAAACAGGGTTCACTTGACTCTGATTTCGAACAAAACAAGATCTGCTATGGTAATTTATGAGGTGGCTCTTTGTTTCCAAATATTTGCATTGGGGAGGTTGAATTTATTTAATGGTGGATGGGATGTTATTTTTCTCACTCTGATTTAAAACCTTGTTGTTTTGTGGGGAATTATTTTCCCTGTGGAGAAAATGACCTTTCTTGGGCAGGAGGAGGGGGGGAAAAAAGAGGGCAGGATAGGACACAGCATGTCTGTGAAATTACTCTTGGGTAATAGAAAACTGTGTGAGAGATACTTATCTGCTTGTTACTTTCCATCTCGGATTCTGGTAACTCAGTATTTTCCCCTTTGAAAAATGTTCTGAACTCTTGACTGCTTGTGGTCATCAACAATCTATCTCACGGCTCTTTTCACAAGAGCATGTCATGTCCTAGGGCATTCTGCTGACCCAAATTTCACAGGCAATTTCACTTAGAAAACATACTTTTTTCACTATTCTTAAAAAGTGCTGCATAGTTTTAGTGACTACTTTTAAACAGCTGCTGTGTTCCACACAGAAGGTGGATGCATTTGAGCAATGGATAAGTAATATCTGTATGGCACTGGTATATCAGCTGATAATGCAAATAAGTATTTTTCACAATTATGTTGTTCATTGTGTTATTATGGTCATTGGAGCCCCAGGACTCCCTGACGCTTTTAATATATAAATCAGTGCAGGCTAGATTATCATATTCTGGAGGATGGAAAACGCCCAGAAATCTTACAGACAGAAAGAAGCCTAGAAAAATGTAAATATGATTGTCCGCAGAGAGGTAATTAAGATACAGTGTTCTCTGGGAATGGAACTGCTGGACTGGAATCAAGTAAGGGGGAAAAAAAATAAAAGAAATCCAGAGAACAAAAAAGAAGATAAAAAATAAAAAACCTAACCCCAGAGTGGAACTGGATGTGACCCACATGGCTAAGAAGGCAACCTAGAGAGCCTGTTTATAATCTGCTTCCATAGGCAGCACCCATACGACCAAGCACCCATTGAAATGTGGATAGCTTTGCCTAGTAATTCTGAGTATATTGAATTTTTTATTTGGATCTCTTGTTTGTTTCCCAAAATAAATATTAGAGTCATGAGCCATATTAGCTTCTCTCACTCTCTCTTGTTTCTAGATATTACATTAGTTATATGGATGTTTATTGTTGGATAAACAATGTCCCTGTGGAGTCAAATCATAAAGATGAAGAGAGATTGTAGGTGGGTCATTAGAACAGGGGGTTGGGTGTTAGGACTCTGGGTCTGGGAGGGAGTGTGGTCTGGTTAGAGCATGGGGTTGAGAATCAGGACTTCTGCTACTATTCCTGGCTCTGCCACTGACTCCTGTTATTTTGAGCAAGCCACTCTCCCACTCTGTGCCTCAGTTTCCCCATCCATAAACCCAGGGGCCATGAGGCTTAATTCATTAATGCTTGCAGAAGTAAAGTGCTACATCTGAGAATTATGCAGATCACTAGAAACAACGGTCAATTTGCTTGGAAAGGAGAGGATTGCTGAAGAGACAGGAGTTATGCTTGGGAAACTAAACCCTCAGCAATCTGATCTCAGAGTTTATATAACAGATAAATTGCAAAACCACCTGCTGTACCAAATAATAAGGTCTTACACTGCCTGGGACCTGAGGACAAAGACTGGCCCCGTCATGTTCAGACTCCACTGTAGAGATTAACACTAGTAAAAGAAAGAGTGGCAGCCTTTAGGATAAAAGCAGCCCCTTCTCCCTCCTTACACTGCCAGGCTGATGTGTTAATAAGAAGCCTAGGTAAGTAAATAAGAGGCAGGATCCTTCAGCTTGTTTGTGAGCCATGTTCGGGATTCCAGTCTGAGAAAGTTGTGTAACTATATTCACTCTGCTAGGCTTTCATATATCCTCAAACAGCACCATCTCTGTGAGCTCTGGGACATGGGCATGGATTCCTCACACCCTCCTCCCCTTTGCCGGAATCAGGGGATGCTTCCACTTTAGGAAAGAGTTTATTTCATTAGCACATGTGGAGGTAGCCTGAACTCGTGGGAAAGGATGGATTTCATGTGATTTAGGCAGAGTGCATACTGCCTGGGGAGTCCTCAGAGTCAGCCCTTGAAAAACCCAGCAAAGTCTCTAGTCTATATGTTTTAGTTATCTGGGATACTGAAGTCTTGTAATTACAAAACAGATTTCTCACTTACTGATGGATGTCACCCTGACAAGAATAGGCTTCCCCTGGAACATGGAGTCATCCACCCGGAGGCATGGCACAGGGAGGACTTTTCTCCTCACTCCAATTACACACATTTTACTGGCCTGTTGATAGCCCTCTCTAAAGGGCTGCTGGTCTCCTGCATTCTCATACCAGCTTTTTCTCTTCCTCCCTCCTCTCCCAACTTTACTTGCAGGAGGGTGCCTCACTGCACTGAATAGTTCAGTCTGCGTGGCCCATTCAATCTGTGCCTTTTCTGCTGAGTGGCAACCACAGATCCAGCTAGGGCCACCTGAAGGAGGGAATTCTGAAATGGGCATACCTAAAAACTAAGAACAGGGGCCAAGACTCACCAACTCATTTCACAGAGCTTGCCAACTGTAACAGTAACTCAGTCCCTAGGGAACTGGATTGGATTCAGACAGGTGGACTAAAAAGGAAAGGCTACATATCCCATTACAATCCCTGTGCATCTATCCATCCATCAGTCCATCAATATCATGCTCATCACTGTGGTATCCAAGCACCTGATTGTGAGTTCTTTCAGTTTCCCTGTAGAGTTCAGAGTTTCTTTCTTCTCTGCAAGTTGAGGGCACTTCTGTATGTCACACAGATAGGCAGCTGGTAGCCCAAGAGGCTATGAGTATATGATGTGTAACACAATGGATTAATTTGTGTTGAGTCAATGTACCTTGATGGAAAAGGGAACATTTCTCAGGCTTCGTTTATATCCTGTTGGATTCAGATGATTCCCAGAATATATTTACTATTTCCTTCTTTTTACTTTGGTTTGTCTATACATTGTATAATGTCAGATGAGTTAGCTAACTCCTAAGTACATTTACATCACATATTCCGCATCATGTTCTTCCAAATCCCATCTGGCACAATCATGGAAGAGACCACATCAAGCACTGCTGAAAACTCTCCTCATGGAAGTCTTATCTTTGGCAGAATCTAGGGCCAAAAGGTTTAAAAGAGATCACTGATTTTGAGAGTGCAAATGTCAAGACCCTTGGGGCCTGGTTTTAAGAAGTGCTGAAAATATGCAATTGCAGCTGAGGTCATTGGGAGCTGGGGCTGCTCAGCACTTCTGAAAATCAGGCCCCAGTGGTCTCAAAATTTGGGCATCCAAAATCAGTAGCTATTTCTGAACATTTTGGCAGCTTTCTGAACATGAAGCCAGGATAGTCCCTAAGATAAATCACTGTTGCATATTCCCCTTGGATCCATCCCAGAGGTATGTTTGATTTCCTGTTTCTGTTGTTAATTTCTTTCTAAATATTTGGGGCCTGAAATTAAACTGACCAACAGCAGCCAATTCCAGAAAAGTTCTAAACAAATGGATACTAAGCAGGGTGCTGGGATTTGAGGTCTTTTTAAATCCTGAGTCAGCCATGCAGAGGAGCTTGGTGACTTTCCAGAGTTAATATGGAATGGAAAAATTCAGGGACTATGGTTAGAAAAAATAAGTTTTTCCCAAATAAAAATGGACCTGGTTCAAATTCTGTGCTGACTAAGTAATTCCATTGCAGCTAATGGAATTATACCGAATGGAGGATAAATCAGCCTTGAATTTGACTCCATGTGGGTTTCTGTAACCTAAACCTCACTAACAAGTAGAACAGAATTATATGTGGAAAGTGGAAATGTGTTTCTTGCTGGCAGAAATGGGCAGGGCACATTTGGTATTTGATACATTTCTAATTCAGATAGCATGGACTGAAAGTCTCTTGACCCTGATCACGCCCCCCTCTGATTACAGTGACTCCCAATGAGGGGAAGACACAGATAAGTTCATACAGCCACATGGGCATCTGGATGCTTCTCTGACTCACACCAAAAGCCGAAATCTTGGCCAGACAGGCTGTGGTGCTGGGGTTTCTGATACTTCCTGCTTCTGTTTCAGGGTGCCAAGATCTGGAAAGGGCCCTAATGCTGCTAAGCCTGGCACTGTCCTCTGTGGCAATGCTTCCTCAGGAGGACGAGCTGTGATTGCTGAGCAGACCCCTTTTCTCTTCCTCCTGGGGAAAGCCTGTCACCCCACTGCACCTCCTCTCTCCAGGAAGTCCCATTTCCTCCCTCCTCCCTCCACTTTCCTATCAAGCTAATGAAGTTTGTACAGACCTGGGGCCTGCAGAGAGGCTGAAGGGCAGTTCCTTCCTAAGTAAAGGATCCTTGGTTTGTAGCAAAAGCTGCCTCAGCTATAAAGCAGGAGAAGACTAACGTGAGAAGCTGCTGCTATCTGATACATGGCAGAGTGCCTCTGGCACTCAGTGTATGTGGGAGGACTGTGACAGAGCTGACTGCAGGTGGGAGGCCTCTCTGGCTCTCAGCCTGTTGCTGAGGTAGGGTCCTTTAAGGCCAGATGTTATACAACAGACATATACTGAATGGGAGAACATGGGGGTCCATCATGTTCCCCTCAGTCCGGCTACCTGCTGTGCCCCCAGCTCCTTCACTCCTCTCTTAGACTCACAAGGATTCCACATCAGACCGACCTCTCTTGGGGTGAAATGCAAAATTGTCTTAATAATATGACCTCCGCACTGATGGAAGGTAGCCGAGACTAGCAAAGGGAAAATCTGCTTGCCCTCTCTGAGAGAGATGCGCAGAGACCTGCCGGGATGTGCAATAACTTGTGGTGATCAGGGCTGCGAGGGGATGTGTAACGAGGCTCGGTTGAACAGAGATATAGAGAGATAAGCAGGCGATCCACCGTAACATGCAGTAAATCTTGGCTGTGCAGTGACATTAGGTGGAGCAGAGGCATGGGGACCCAGAGATGTGCAGTAACTTGCACAGTTCAGTGGCTGAAGGCAGATGTCTGGGGACTAGGACACGCAGAGACATTGGGATACATATGAATGGGCAAGGACATTTGTAAAACGTAAACTGGCTTTTTGGATGCCACAGGGTTAATAAACTTCTGAAATCTTTAGCACAGCTGCCCTGTTTCACCTGCAAGAGCTATCAGGCTTGGGAGGGGGTGGAGGCGGGGGTTCAAAGGAGAGAACCAGCTTAATTGGGGGCAAAGTAAGGAATGTGGACTGGCAGCTCCAGTGTTGTGTGAGAAGCCTGGGTGGGTCCAGGCACTGAGTGAAGACTGGTTTGCCAGGGTCTCTCTGTGGGTGTGTAGACCTGACACAGGCTGTTAGTTTGAGTTGTTACCAGGACCCTGTTGGAGAGTGTTAAGACAAGCTGCTGCAGCAGGGGTGCCTGAAAGGAAGGGACTGAAAGCTGATCCCACCTGAGTGGAAGATTGTTTGTTTGTGTTTATGTGGGACTGTGATGGGGAGATGCTGCTACCCTGGAAGAGGATGAACTTTTTCAGCTGGAGAATACTCTGGAGGAAACTGAGGCAGAGCTGCTGCAGTAATGTACTGTGTCATGAGGGAGCATGCAGGGATCGCACACCTCAGCGCTGTGCAGGGAGCCTAGGCCTGGACTGAAGTACATTGCAGAACTGTGTGGAAAGAGAAGCTTGTATAATACTC
This sequence comes from Dermatemys mawii, assembly GCA_007922305.1. Lineage (NCBI taxonomy): Eukaryota > Metazoa > Chordata > Testudines > Dermatemydidae > Dermatemys > Dermatemys mawii. Next base: position 31,842,430 of record ML677332.1, read on the forward strand.
TAACCCCTTCAATTGGGAGGTACTTTCTTGAGCACCATATCCATCCACATCTGTGACTTGCTGGGATTGCTAAAGGGGCAAGTGCCATTTGGGCAACAGAGCACCAACTGTCTGAACTGTGTCCCTCAAAATCTCACTGACACTGCCCAGAAGCTTGTTTTTAGCAGTAGTGGGGAAATTTCCCCATACGGTTTGTCTCTGTAAAGTCTTGTGTGAATACAGCTGGCAGTTAGTGTACAGAGCTGAACGAAAGCTGCCCCCAGACAAGAAAACTAGGCAACATATAGAGCAGAGAGCCTCTTCTCATCCCCATTTGTTCCATCCTTCATGAAACACCCTGTGATTTCTTGCTATCACCCAGAAGCGAAGCTGTAGAATGAACCTCAACAAGAGCAATGACTCTGCCTAATGTTAGAGCTGACTGCCTGCTTCTCCCCAGTCCTCCGCACACCTTCCACACTGATTTATAGTTTAGAGAACCCTCACCTCCATAATCCTACCAGATTCACATTTTCCATTTTATTATCACTCTTCCTGCTTGACGCACTCATGAGCGGGACAGGGTGTCTGATGCTGACTCCCTTCAGCAGTTCCTACGGTGTATCACATTTTTCACTGTAAATGTTATTGTTATTCTCTATCCTCCTCCCACTTCCCTGGGTGAAGTTGACCTGAAAGCAGATCTTAGTCTTGCAGATTGCAGCTGGGTTCTGATCACAACACATTTATTTTAGCAGACTGCTTGCACAATATTTAATAATGTGGTAGCCACCGGTAGTCAACTGTTTGTATAAAAGAATCCAGGGCTCTAGGCCAAGGAAAAACCTTTTTTTCTATTCCTCTGCATAGCTTTGGGATTCTCCATTAGAGTATAGCTATTAGAAAAATAACCAGTCTTGATTTCAAAATTGTCAGTGATGAAGAACCCATCATGACCTTGGGTAATTACTCTCATCTTTAAAAATATACACCTTATTTCTAGCCTGAATTTGTCTAGCTTCAATTTCCAGCCATTGAATTGTATTGCAGCTTTCTTTGCTAGTTTGAAGAGCTCATTATTAAATATTTGTCCCCCATGTACGTACTTACAGACTGCAATCAAGTCACCCCTAAACCTCTTTGTTAAGCTAAATAGATTGTGCTCCTTGCGTCTATCACTATGAGGCAGGGTTGGGGTTTTTTAATATAATTCTGGTGGCTCTTCTTTGAACTTTCTCCACTTTATCAACAACCTTCTTGAATTGTGGACACCAGAACTGGATACAGTACTCCAGCAGTGGTCATACCAGTGTCAAATATAGAGGTGAAATAACCTCTCTACTCTTACTTGAGATTCCCCTGTGTATGCATCCAAGGATTGTGTTAGCTCTTTTGGCCACAGGCTTGCACTGAGGGTTCATGGTCAACTGATTATCCACCACAATCCTGAAATCTTTTTCAAAGTCACTGTTTCCCAAGATAGAGTCCCTGTAGTGGGGTGGCTGCCCCAGTCCATGAGAAGAAAGGTCAGAGAGGCTGCGCAGACCAGCAGCCAATCGGCAAAGGCCTGTGGAGAGGCAATCTGGCCAAAGAAAGAGGCAGCCAGTCTGGGCAGGGCTGGGCCCTATATAAAGACTGCCTAGCAAAGAAGGAGGACTGGCTCCTGAGGTAAGCACCTTGGACAGAGCAGTGCTGGGCAGGCTTAGGGGAGCGAGGAGAGCTCCAGCCCATTACTTGCCAGGCTGTGGCCCCTGACTAGAAGTGCCGAGAAGGTGCAAGGGGCCAAAGGGGAAATGGCTCAGGGAAGATGGTCTGACAAGGGGAGAGAAGGAGGGAAGAGAGGCTGCCGCTAGAAAGTCCCTAGGTCAGGACACAGAGTAGCAGGTGGGCCTGGGTTCTTCCCCTTCTCTCTTGTACCAAACCTAGTTGTGGGAGGAGTGTGGCCAAGACAGACTGCAAAGCCCCTGAGGTGAGGGGCTAGACTTTGGGGTTGTGGATGGCCACTGAGGCAGGTACAAGTGGAAGGACTGTTGTTACCCCCAGCCCTGGAAGGGGGTGAGAATGGAGTAGTGGGCACTGCAAGAGGGCAGTGTCCTGAAGCAGATGCCACTGAGCGGGAAGCAACCAGACCAGCAGAGCAGACAACGGGTGAGACACCATGTGCAGAGGGCGCTCCCTGGCTGACAAGAGCTAATTCCCGGACTGAGCAGCAGGAGGCATTGCGGTGGTGAGTCCAGCACTCTGTTACAGTCCCCCATCAAGCTTGCTCTGAATCAATGCCTGTGCTTTTCATTATTTACCATTCCTTCAATTTTTGTGTCATTTGCAAACTTTATTAGTGATTTTGTTTTCTTCCAGATCATTGATAAAAATGTTAAATATTATAGGGCCAAGAACCAATCCCTGTGGGATCCAACTGGAAACACACCTACTCAGTGATGATTCCTTGTTTACTGTTACATTGTGAGACCTATCAGTTAGCCCAACAGGAGAGACTGAGGTGCATCACGGGTGGTGAAGTGTAATCAGGGAGCTTGCCTTATAAAGAAGAATGGGGGCACGAGGCATCCAAACTACAACTCTTGTGAGGGACCACAGTGGCATTCCAGAATCAAAATATTTTGATTTTCAGTGTTTTGCCAAAAAGTTAAAATTTTCCATGAGAGGTGGGGGGTGGGGAATTTTCTGACCATCTCCAATTAATGGGAGTTATATGGCGGTACTCTGGAGATATAAAGCACCCTCTTCTCTCCCCCCTCACCATCCAACATTGCACTGATTCTTAATGTTCTTTTATACCATGACTTCCTGTTACGCTAGAAACGTTTTGGAACCATCCCCTCCCACCTATCCATAAAGAAAGAGGGTGGACACAGCATCCTACTTGAGACGCTGTCATTTAGAGTATGTTGACTATACGTATAGCTATGGCAGGCCCACGCACATCAGAGTGCTATACCAGTTCCTACCATAAGAGCACAAGTTGCACTCTGACTGCTTAAGCACCATGATATCAAGTCCCCTAATAATGCAGTGTTGCAGTGCAACTGTCTTGGCCCCGTCTCTGTGAGCTCTGCTTTCCTTTGGGAAGTACTTTATCCTGATTATAACTTAAAGAAAGGGAGAATGTTTGACCTTAGTGAATTTCTCCCCTGGGATGTTTAATACAGTACCAATCCCAGCTGTTCTCACCCTACTCTAGCTCCCTTGAAACCATCTACCCAAACATATACGGACACACCACCCACACAAGTAATTCCTAGACCTATGCACATAAAACACAGTTATCCCCCGAAACAAGCACATGCCACATATAACCAAGCACACAGCATATGTACGCTCATGCGCACCACACACAAACCGGCAGGTACGCCCAAAGCCTCTACCCCAGCACTGAGCATGCACCAACACAGCACCCCCTGCCTCCTCACACAGGGTTCATCTGATGGCTGAGAAGAATACAACTTTCCTACATAAGCAATAAAAACTAACTAGAGAGCCAGTTCAGCAGAGGGAAAAGCCAAAGCCAGAATCCCCCCTCCAAGCTGCAGCCAGCTCTGCTGATGGGTGGCTTTGCCCGTGGAGCTGAATCAGCTGGTTTCTGTCACAGAGCGAACTGCCAGCTACACACAAAAGTTCCTTGTAGGCTGTAGCTCAGGGGTGGGCAAACTATGGCCCACAGGCCGCATCCAGTCCGCGGGTGCTTCCTGTCTGGCCCCTGAGCTCCCGGCTCGAGAGTCTGCTCCCGGCCCCTCCTCTGTTCCTTCCACCTCTGCCACACTGTGCCGCACAAGCAGCGCTCTGGGGGGTGGGGCTGCCTGCTCCGGCAGATCAGCGTGGCTGGTAAGGAAGCCTGGGCCGGGGTGGGGGGTTAGATAAGGGGCAGAGGGTCTCGGGGGGCAGTGAGGGGGCAGAGGATGGGGAAGGGAGGGAGTTGGATAGGGCATGGGAGTCCCAGGGGGCCTATCAGGGGGCAGAGGTATGGCTAGGGGTCAGGGCAGTCAGGGAGCAGGAGAGTTGAATAAGGGATGGGATCCTAGGGGCGTGATTAGGGGTGGGAGGGTGTTTGGAGGTGGCAGTCAGGAGACATGGAGCAGAGGGCTTAGAAAGGGGTGGGGTCTTGGGGGGTGGTGCCTAGGGGCGGGGGGGGGGTCTCAGGAGGGGCCAATCAGGGGACAAGGAGCCGGGGGGAGGGTTGGATGGGTTGGGGGTTCTGAGGTGGGCAGTCAGAGGGTGGAAAGTGGGGGCGGGGTAGATAGGGGGCAGGGCTAGGCTGTTTGGGGAAGCACAGCCTTCCCTAGCTGGCCCTCAGTACAGTTTTGAACCCTGAAGTGGCCCCATTCCTCCCTCTTTGTTAATAATTGTGTCAAAGTACCTGGTCAACCATTAACTTTTTTTAGTGAAGACTGAAGCAAAATAGGCATTTAACACCTCACCCTTCTTCATGTCATCGGTTGTTAGCTCTCTGACCCCACTATGTAGAGGGCCTATACTTTCCTTTGTCTTTTTTATTTGCTTCAAAAGTATTTAAAGAACTTCTTCTTATTCTCTATGCTCCTTGCTAGGGTATGGCTCATTTTTGTGCTTTAGCCTTTCTGATTTTGTCCTTACATAATTGTGCTATTTTTTTGTGCTTTCCCTTAGCAATTTGTCCTTGTTTCCACTTTTTTGTAGGACTCACTTTTAATCTTAAGGTCATTAAATAGCTGTTGATGGAGCTATTTTGGTCTCTTAGTATGCTTCCGATCTTTCCTTTGCATTGGAATAGTTTGCAGTTGTGCCTTTAATATTGCCTCACTGAGAAGCTGCCAGCTCTCCTGACCTCTTTTGTCCCTTACATTTTCTTCCAATGGGATCTTACCTACCAGTTCTCCGAGATTGGCTGCTCTTCCACTGGAGGTGGGGAAGTGGAGAAGGCAGCCAATCAGGGGAGATTTTCTCCTGGATGGGGCTGAAAATCGTCTGAAGGCTGGAGCTTCTAGCATCCTGGGAGACTGGCTCCACTAAGCCATGAGAGATGGTAAAATTGGAAGAGGAAAAGAGTTAATGAGGGGTCTGACTAAAACATTACTCTTTCCCTGGCTCCTCAGAGAGCCGCAAATGACGCAGCATCTCTCTCTCTCTCTCTACACTGTCCTGTGGTACTGGACACTGTCTTTTTAAATGTGCCTTTTTTTAAAAGTCCATAAGTAATATATGGACTTGAAACAAATAGATCAGTGCACACAATATCAGTGCACACATAATATCAGTGCACACATCATACATTTATAGGCGGGGCAATATCCACCAAACAATCATCTGCTTCTTGCTCTGTCACACCCTAAATCAGTGGTTGGCAACCTGCAGCCCACGGGTCACATGCAGCCCATGAGGGTAATCCACTGGCAGGCCACAAGACAGTTTGTTTACATCTACTCTCCGCAGGCACGGCTGCCCACAGCTCCCAGTGGCCTCAGGGATGTGCTGGCCTCAATTTCCTGCAAGTCCCATTGTCTGGGAATGGCGAACCACAGTCACTGGGAGCTGTGGGTGCCATGACTGCGGACGGTCAATGTAAACAGTTTCACGGCCTGCTAGTGGATTATCCTGACGGGTCGCAAGTTGCCCACCACTGACCTAAATGCTCAGTTCCTAGCTATACCATGCAACCCAACGATCAATTCTTAGCTAGACTATGCTGCCTGTGGTCAGTTCCTTTCTACACTACCCATGCCAATATTTATGGGATAAGAATGGGATTTTTTTAAGTGGCTGCCCAGGACAATAGCAGTCCTGAAATGTTTTCACAGTGTCACAGCGTGGTGTTTGAGTCACAATGTGGTGAAGCAACATCAAGACTTCACAGAAGGACTCAGCCCCTTAGAAGAGAGCAAAGTGGCTGTAGGATATTGAAGCACAGAAGGAGATGGTGTCAGGGCTACTTCACATTCATTTGTCTAATAAAAGGTTTGCCACAGATTTAAAGCATATTGACTAACCTAATGCTTTCCGGTCCCTTGGTCCCCTTCTTGTCTCCTCCTGCCACATTATAAGGGCTTATCTTAAGGCTCTAGCTAAATACTTTTTCCAAGGTAGGTTTCTGAGGCATAGGGGAAATTCCCAGGCCTTCTCTTTTCACCAAGCATTTATAGACATCATACAATTATGGCATATTTTAAACTTGGCCTGATATTCAGAGATGCTGAGCCTAAGTACAATGAGAGTTTGGTACCCTCCCCCCGGCCAAGATCAAATTCTTAATGGACTCATGATATAGGAAAGAAACAGTTGATCCTTTACACCATTGGGCTGTAAAAAGTGGTTGTTCTGGGGGTGTCTGTGGCTGCATGGGGGACCGGCAGGACACTTGTATAGTTGTGTGTGCGCTGAATGTGTGTGGTAACAAATTTGAGATGTCTTCTGTATGAACTGTTTCCTCCTGGCTTTCAGGATTGGTCTGATCCAAACAGACCTTTGGCTATGTTGCCTCAACTTCTCTCCCCCATTCAGTTCTACTGAAGGGATGAATCTGATTTCAGTTTCCAGCAATTAGCTATCCTGGGAGCAGGTAGAAAAGGAATATAACCCAGAAGATAAACGGTGACTGTTAGTCTTCTCTGTGTGTCTTAGAGAGTGAGGCTCAGCATTGTTGTTTAAAGACTGACAGCTCTCCCTCTGCACAATGTTCCCCAGAGACAAGTGCATAAACCACCAACTCCTCATGTATCAAGTTCCAGCAGGGACGTGATCCAAAAAGTCTTTTAGCTGAGGGATTTCTGCTCTCTAACTATTGATTGGTGGGAAGGGAACAAAATGCTCTTCATGAAAAGAGAACCCACATATCTCTGCGTCTAAAACCATGAAACTTAACCCCAGCTGCTGAACAGGAAGACACACCCAAGGAGGGAGCATGGAGTGACAAGGAATCTCTTAGGACACAGTTCATCCTGAGGGGACTGCTAGGTGCCTGACTTCTGATCTTGGTTGCTTCTCATAAATGGACTCTCAGGTGTGATTTAGTGGTGAGAGCAGGGAAATGGGACTGATGGGTTCTCTTCTGTGCCTCAGTTTCCATATCTGTAAAAAGGGGAATAATACTTGTCTTCCTAAGGGTGTTGGTTCGGGATGTCCATGGTATTGGGGATGGTGGGTGCGTGACATTCATTCATGCCTTGCAGAATTGGGCGCTTGCAGCTAGCCATTTATCCTTTCCTTTCCTAATGAGCACTTCATGGCAGATGCAGAGTGGGGCCGTTACCGCATTTTAAAAGAAAAGGAGCCAGAAAAGAGTGTCAGGAATGAGTGCTTTGGTCTGTTATTCCACTGAGATGAGCTAGTTCTTGTCACCACTTATGGGAGATGTCGGCTACTTGGTGCATACCCTGGTAAGACAAAGGGGAGCCAGCCTCCATGCCATCAAGTGAGGAGTAAAATTCAGCCAATACAGAGCAGGTCCAATGATGTTTAAAATGCTGCTTCTGGCCTTTCCTCATGATTCAGGGTATAAGCTGATCACTAGATGGGAGCCTCAAAAAATAATAAGTCCCACCTCCATCGTTATATTATGCATTCAGTGGAGAGATGAGTTATGCCTTCTTCTAAAGCATCTCACAGTCTCCATTGCTGGAGACCAAACCCCAGACTAGATGGACTTTGGGTCTGTTCTGGTATGGCAGGGAGCCAAGGATATTAGACAAGATGATACAGTACAATAAGCAGGCAGAATAATAGCCTATTTGTACCAGTAATTCTAGCTTGTATGGCAGGCAGGCAGGATATAGCTGTGTGTGTGTATGTGTTTGGAGCTTATTCTCTAAGCTGGAAAGGACCCAAGATCCTTGAACAAGGTCCCAGATGCTTGATCATGCTCTAGTTATGGTTTAATGGACTTTGTCTGCATCCTCAATTCTGTGAAGATCCCTTATTATATAACCTTTCTCTGCTGCTGGCTTACAAAGGTCACATCAGGTTTTCTCACAGATACCAAATACCTTTCTGTCTTCATGGTCACAGCTGAGAGTTCAGCATGAAAGTGATGCTCCAGATGGGAAACTAGTCTCTTCTTGTAAGGATGAGCTAAATAAATGTCACTTGTATGTAGGCTGTTACCGCATCTCCCAAGAGATGTGTGGGAGAGTGGATTAGGCCCGGAAGCCATTCCATGGACGAGGGAGGTGAGTGGCTGAAAGGAAAAAGACCAAAGCACATTTAGGTCAATTTCACTAATTATAGGCCATTCATTTTAATCAATTTTGTATCCCCTTAACCAAAGGATCCAAGTAGGTTTTAATTCTGAGACGGGGCAACCATTAGAGCACAGGAAATGCTATTGATCTCTCCCTGCACCCATATGAGCTATCCATGTGCCTCATTCTCTCCTCATGTTGTATGACAATGATGTTTTGTGGCTTGTCCTATGCACAGATGGTAGTGCACTCCCTGCACCCATATGAGCTATCCATGTGCCTCATTCTCTCCTCATGTTGTATGAAAATGATGTTTTGTGGCTTGTCCTATGCACAGATGGTAGTGCACAGCAGTAGAAGATGCTACGTGTCTGTACTGAAATCTGTGGGGGAAAAATTGTAGAGTAGATGTAGTATTTGTGAAAGAAAAGAGACTCTGTCTTACTCCAGGAAGTGTATGTGTTATAATGCCTGTACAGTGCTAAGCACAATGGGGCCAAGACATTTTTAAACCCGCAGGTCCAGATGATTTGCATCCAAGAGTTTTAAAAGAGTTGACTGAGGAGTAAAGTGTACCATTAATGTTGATTTTCTGTAAGTCTTGGAACATTGGGGAAGTTCCAAAAGACTGGAAGAAAGGTAATGTTGTGCCAATATTTTAAAAGGATAAATGGAATGACCGGGTAATTATAGGACTGTCCATGTAATGTCGATCCTGGGCAAGATAATGGAGTGACTGATACAGAGCTCAATTAATAAAGAATTTAAGGGTAATATAATTAATGCCAATCAACCTGGGTTTATGAAAAATAGATCTTGTCAAACCAACTTAATTTCTTTTATTTGACGAGATTAAAAGTTTGAAAGATAAAAGGTAATAGTGTTGAGGTAATAGACTTCTGCAAGGCTTTTGACTTTATACATCTTGATATTTTGGTTCAAAAACTAAAGCAATATGTATTGAACATGGCACACATTAAATGGGTTAAAACCTGGCTAATGATAGATCTCAAAATGTAATTGTAAACATGGACTCATCATCGAATGGGTGCATTTCTAGTGGGATAAAAGATAAAATCATCATTGATAAATGTTTGCAGATGACACACAAATTGGAGGAGAGGTAAATAATGAAGAGGACAGGTTACTGATACAAAGCAATATGGATCACTTGGCAAACTGGTTTCAAGCAAACAATATGCTTTTTAATATGGCTAAATGTAAATGTATGCATCTAGGAACAAAGAATGTAGGCCATACTTACAGGTTGGGGAACTCTATCCTGGGAAACAGTGACACAAAAAGATTTGAGGGTCATCCTGGATAATCAGCTGAATGTGAGGTCACACTTCAACGCTGAGGTCAGAAGGGCTAATGCAATCCTTGGATGCATAAAAAGGAAAATCTCAAGTAGGAGTAGAGAGGTTATTCTATCTCTGTGCTTAGCACTTGTGCAACCACAGTTAGAACACTGTGTCCAGTTCTTGTGTCCATAATTCAAGAAAGAAATTGATAAATTGGAGGGGGTTCAGAGAAGAGCCACTTGTCCACTCCAGGAGTGCACATGTTGACAGTTTCTTCCGGCCCAATTCCCCTGCAGCGCACATCATCTGTCACCAGCACATGCTGCTAAACTTTTCCATGAAGCAACTCAGCACTCCGGCCCCTGACATCATGTTCAGCTCTGTGTAGTAGTTACTTCTTCCTGCCACCCACTGACACTTACTCCCTCTGTGCCCTATAGGCGCAATTGATTGTGAAACACACGACAGCTGCGTGTGTGGAATGTCCTGTCTTTTTGCATTCCCCTCTTTGAAAGTGATGCAGGGAAATCCTTCCCCTCATGTACACTTACGGATGCAATGGACATACAGATCTCTATATATAAAATACCCAAGGTCACATCTCTATTTTTAGCTGCCTGGAAATGTTTTCCTTGTTTTACATTTCTTCTGGCACTAATTTCTAGTACTGTTTTGTGCTTACTGTTTGTTCTTTGTTTTTCATCATAAAAAACCCCACACAGGCAATATCTTTGGTTCTCTTGGTCCAGGGATCAGAGTGGAGGTAAGGAGGAAACAATGGCACTCAAAACATGCCCACAACCCCAGCTTCACCCATAATCCCAAGGTTAGCTAGATATTTCTGCTAAAATGATCAGCAGACAATCAATAGTGGAAGTTTCGGATATAGTCATTAGGATTCTGAGAGAACAGCCCATAAAAATGAAAATGGACAGCTCAGACCTCTCAGAGTTTGTCTGCAGACTCAGACAGGTGGCCCTGCAACAGGCATGTTCAGTGGTTTTCTTCATATTCATTGGGGCTAGAAACAAGCAATGCTTGAACACTGCAGAACTCTGTTGGAAGCTCTGGTAGAGATACCACCCCTCAGTGGCACAAGCCCACCCTGTGCCTATTATACTCAGTGCTTATCTAACACTAATTCAACTGCATTATTTCCTTTTATTGACTGCTGTTTGGCTCCATGGAACAGCTCCAGTTAGCATAGATGAGGCTGAGTGAAATAACACCTAATCTATTGCTGTGCCAGTATCTTATGTGTTAGGTGCATGGTAAGTGTTTCCTGCTATGCCTCAAATAATTTGTTACTGGCACCACTGTAATAAAGAATGAAGTGCTAATTCTGGGCAGCAGCTGGAAACGTCATGGGGTCTGATTTCTGTATTCACTTGGTACGTTGCTAAAGTCAAGGCACGTTTGGACAATTTTAAAGCACAATACATGCATCAATGACTGTTGTTTAAGCCCCATAATAAAGGGGCCATGCAGGTGGCTAACTCAAAGCACAGGGGACAAGTGAAAGAGAATGTACAGAGACAATGAAATGAGGGCAAGAGGCAGAGCTGGGATGAAGAACAGAGCGAGGAGTGGAAGACACAGCGTCAGGAAGGGGAGGGAATTCTGGAGAGCATAATTTATTTCTTTATCTTGTCTCTCAGTCGAACCTCTGTATTTGGATCAGGATGACTTGCCCTTCCCCACTGATTCTGCTTTTGAACTGGGCTCACGCATCTTTCCAGCTGCCTCAGTGTAGCATTTTTTCTGAAAAAGACTTAAATGTATAAACCCCTGGGAGTTCTGGGATGAAACTGTTATGGCCACAGATCTGTCACTCCAATGTCTATATAAACAATACATGTTTTGGCTTGTATCCATAGGAGGCTTGCCCCCGAGGAATGATTTACTTTAAAAAGCTCCAGTATTGCCAAGTCTCACCATTTTATTGCTAGTCTTGCAATATTTGGTATTTTTTCTTAATATCCCAGCACCATGAATACGCTGGTTAGGTAAGAGTCTCTGCTTTTGTTTTGTTTTTGTTTTTAAAAAGAAGTGTCTAGGTGTCCAGGCTGCAGAGAAAAACTTGAATGTGCCCCAAGTGCATTCTATCGGCTCAGCAATCAAATGACAATTTTTTAAATTTCATCATTTTTAAACCAGTCTCATTTTGGGTGGGGCTGACTCACCGTTTTTGAACACTTGGGTTGGCAGTTCTGGGGCTCGCACGAAACAAGCGTTCCACAGCTCTCTTCAGCTCGTTAGCTGAGAAGAACAGTAAGGCGAGGAGAGAGCTGGCCGTAGCAGGAATGGAGACCCACAAGTGCCTCCTGTGACCCGGAAAGGGGAGAGCCACCTGTACCCCCTCACAAAATGGAGAATTGACAGAACAAGACATAGCAGTGCCCCTAGGGGTCAATTCATTCTCACCTCTGTGCAGGCCAAATCCTGTCCTAAATTATATCTCTGCAACCCTATGGATTCTATAGGGTTGCACAGTATAATCAAGAAAGGATTTAGCCCCAGAGTTAAGTATCTAAATACCTTTACAACTCTGGGCCTAAATGCTTTGTCTGTTTTTCTGTTGACAGAATCATCCCATAAAGTTCCTGTTGATTCTGGTATTTGCACAGCACTTGCCTCACAACTAATCATTCCAGCCAGAACATGCCTTGCAGTGCTGTCAATGACATCTGAAGTCGGGCAGGAGATTATTGCTTTCAAACAGATGATGTAGGCCATGTCTTGCCTTAAGGGGTATGGTTTGGGAAGAAGGAGAAGAGTGGGATTTAATTCACTCCCTTCTTCTGTCCTGCAAAAAGGTAGTGACATAAGGCTTCATGTCTTATCAACCCTTTTGAGAACTTGCCCCATGATGGAACAGCCAGAGACTCTGCTCTCACTGAAGTCCTTGGCAAAACTGTCATTGACTCACTGGTTGAAGAGTTAGAACAATGCTGAGAGCTTTTGAAAATCCCACCCAGAAATGTCACCCAGACATGTTTCCTAAAGCCATGGGCTAACCGGAGTCAAATTCACTCACTTTATACCCTGCATCTAGCAACTTCTCATTCAGCCTTGGCTAACTGGCTTCCTCCAGACCTGAATATTTTAATTGCGTTCTGTTACACAGTGATACAGGTAATGGCAGGAAATCTCCACTTTGCTTATATCAACTCTGAAAACACTGATATCTCTTCCACTAACAACTGGCTGTTAGGAGACCATTTCTGTCTCCGAGGGATTGAGGAACGGTCTTCAGGGAACATGAGGAATAAAGGATCTTTAATGTGTAGAAACTATGGCAATTGTTGCCTTTATAAATAAAAACAGGTAGAAAGGAAAGAACCCTAGTTAGGCAGAGAAAACCCACAATAAGAGAGTCCAGATTTGTTGGCTCTGTGTCATGGTTAGAAGAAAGGATGGGAAACCAGAAGGAACCTGGGCTTGAATCCTGGCTGATCCCATTTTCTCCTTCCATTAACTGTGAACACTATGCTAGTTATACAATCTCCTTGTTGTGCCTCAGTCAGTTCAAATGGCAAAGTGGGGGTGAAAACCAAAAATAAATTGCCACCAAAATAATCCTCTCCAATCCCCATGGAATTGCTGAGCAAGACTGTTTATTCCACTTCAGAGTGGTTTTCAGAGGATATTTTAATCTCTTTTTAGTTGCAAATGTCATTTATGAGAAACAGCATGGGCTGGTTGCCAGCTCTTTCAGAGCTTTGACAGTCCCGAGGGGAAAAGGCTCTCAAAAATAACTGGCTGCCCTTCTACTGCATATTTCCCTGCCCAAAGGATATTTGGGATGTAATAACGGGAAACAAGCATCTGATGGAGCAGAGCCCAGGGACTAGTATTGTTTGGTTCAAACCAAAGATTCCGGTGTCATATTCACTACTTTAGTTCCCAGGCTTCAGAACTTCCTGTCACTGGTGTTAATGTCTTCAAAATCAACACAACAATCATTAGGAGGCAAGAGGCATGGGCCTGGATGAGCAAAGGGCAACGGAGTCTTTCATCTCTAGGTCACTGGTCTGAATGTGAATCTAGCTAATAGTGACCATCTTATGGCCATTCGGATGGGTTGATGTTTTCAACCCAGTTCATAGTAGATGTATCCATTTTTATAGTTGTTAAAAAAGCATCATATTTGACACTAATTGGCATTTCCAATGGAGAAGCAAAATATGGAATAGGCCACAAAACCTGAACAATTTTCCTCTGAGCATATTGACAATGGACAGACTATGGAAAGCTTCTCTACTTCTGTGGATAAATAAAAGGCTTCAGATGCTAGTGCTGTCATCCTGGCATCTTTCACAAGAACCAACTTAATTTTAAAATGTTCTAAGAATAGATTGTGAGCTGTGGCTGATCATCAGATTTCACTGCACAGGGGGAGGTGGGCAGAAAGGAAAGGGGTGACAGGTGGGTGTGTACAGTACAGTGGATTTGGTTTGGTGGGAGGGGTGTGTGGAAGGACGATGATTTTTTTTTATTCTCTCTGGAAAATGTTGCTATGTGCTGGATTTTGTTTTTCTGACGTTTTCTAGTGTTTGCACTGACTTTGGAAGTTGTCTACAATGAGAACCTCAGCCAGAGAGTCTTTCAACAGCATGTTGCTTTAAATAGGGCATCTGAAATACTGATCACAAGGAGAGCCACAAGCAAGTATTAAATAAATCTGGGTGAATGGATGGGCCATGGGGGCTTGTACCAATCTTGGGGAGAGTATAGAGAGGAGGTCTCTGGGCAAATATGTTTATAATGGCTATGAATTATTTGCACCTAATTTTTCTTTTGACTTGATACAATAATACCCATTCCCATCCCACTACCCAATGCCTGATTTTGTGTCTTGCCCCATCATGCAAATTTCTGTATTTTGCAAACCATGGTATAAATTGCAAACTATTATAGAAGCTGACTTCATACTGCATTAGTAGCCACTGATAAGCCACGCCCATCCTGGTAACCTCCTTGTTTCTTTATGGTCCTAATATGTTTCAAGGAAGCGATTGGGGTAACTAAAATAAGTAAAAACAAAATGTGATAGAAATAGAGCTGCTCAAAAATTGCAAGATTTAGATGAAAAAATGTCAGTGGATATGTTTTCATTATTTCACCAGCTATGTGTGAAAATACGGTTGCCCAGGGAGAATGGGGTGGCATATGTGTGTTGTGTTTGTGTGCTGTTTTTTTGTTATTTGCTTTGTTTTTTACAAATTGTACAAGTTTAAATGAGGGTATTTCTCCTAAGTGGACTAATGGGTCTGCCAACCTGTCATTTGTAGAGCCCTGTCACCCTCACTGCAGTGCGAAGGCACCATGACTTGTGCATCTCTTCCTGAAAAAGTGTAGATAAAAATTATTGCTGGCTTGTGTTACATCTTCTGAAATCCAACAAGCCGAATGTTCTTTTTTAATGAAGTATGACTAACCTGATGGTAAGAATAAGAAAAATAAGGTAACAGCAAAGATAAATCTACTCAGCACAATGTATTATTTACCAGTTATGTCCAATCCCTTGTCATTCTTTGGTTCCGGCTCCATATAAAATTGACTGCTGATTTTATCCTCTGCATCAGAGTGTGTCCCATGCCTAAGGTATTATCATGCAGATTGAAATGAGAGTGGGAGATCACCGTGCAAGCGGGGTGGGGGATTTCTCCCAAGCCAGGGAGAGGAAGAGTTATAGTCTCTCTCCTCCCCTCTACTTTAATCTCAGTTTAGAGGTGCATTATACACACAAAGTCACCCCACAGTTCAAGCTCCATCCACCCTGGGTCTAAACCAGAATCCCAGTTCCGAACACTCCAAAACTTGGTGGACCTTCAAATCTCAATCCATACTTTGCTGTTCAAACCCAACCCTGATATAAAAACGTAAAAGTGCTAAATGCCTCTGTGACCCAGAGGAAAATGCCCTGCAAGTGGACCTGAAATTCTTTGAAACCTGCTAGGGAAGTCATGTGGATGATAGATTGCACTGGTAACCTTAGACTTGCACAGAAGTTATTTTTCAAACATGCCTTCTCTGTAATGCTTTTATTTGAATAAATAAGTCTGTGATTTTATGAAGGCTTGCTGGTCTCTGCTTAACCTTGTCATTGCCCCTGAGAAAACAGGGTTGCAGGTGTTGAACTAAATTCAGATCTTCTGAAGTGATCCCAGAGAGTTGCAGGAGGAATTGCAGCCTAGGCTAGAGGGAGAGTTGCAGGACTCCTCCCCGAGAAGATTGGAAGCTAGAGGCCAAAGACCAAAGTGGCCTGCCCTCAAGAAAGCCATGAAGGGGTCAAAGGTACAGTTAGCTCTGGAACTCTGACAGCCTCATCATATATGCTGTCTGGTCCTCCTGCAATTAAATGTTCCAGGTGGAAATGTCCTTCTCCTTGCAGTGTCTCCACTGGATGAAACTCAAAAGGTTCAGTTGTGGTAGGAAACATTGATGCCAC
The DNA here is from genome assembly GCA_007922305.1 of Dermatemys mawii. NCBI lineage: Eukaryota > Metazoa > Chordata > Testudines > Dermatemydidae > Dermatemys > Dermatemys mawii. Next base: position 31,858,335 of record ML677332.1, read on the forward strand.
AAGTGGATCTCTAATCTAGGGAATAAAGGACTCAGGGTTTCTTTGCTGCTACAACCACATCTATATACTAGTTATCTGAGACATCTCAAAACATTATCACTTCTCAGTGTACAGGTGCTGTGATTGAAGGGGACACCAGGTTTTACATGTAAAATCCATATTTCAGCCCAATGTTAATGGTATTACTGATAAAGGAAAGAAGTAACCCATTAACCACTTAAAGGCCTGATCCCCACTGACTTTTATGAGCTTTGGATCTAGCCTTAAAATCCAAAAATCCAGGGCAACAAACATGGAAAAAGTTCTTAGGGAGAAGACCAAAGAGTCTTATTCAAGAAAAGGAGGAGAATTGAGGGGATCTGATGCCGACGTCAGGTGTGTTGATCTGGGTTACTTTTCCTGTTGTTAAAATTGAATTTGTTTGTAATGAACTTTGGAGAGTTTTGGTTTTGTGAACATTACAAATTCTAACGTTCCTTTGCTGGGTTTCCCCCCTCATTTCTGGGTTTATTTGTAATGGAAAAAATCTGATTTGCTTCCTGTAAATAGCTTCACCGCCTGCTGCGGCTGTGCTGAAGTTCACATTTGGGGGGTTTCTGTAGCTTTTTCTCAGCATGCAGTGAAGTGCTCTAATGTGGCAGCACTCCCAGTCCCCACTGCAGGCCCAGAGAGAGTGAGAACAATAGCAGCAGTTGTACCCCCAAATCCCACAGAATGGAGCAGAGCACTCCCAGCTGGTGCCCCTGACACCTAACTTTCTTTGCTGCATTACACTTTTTTCCACTGTGTGTTTTGCTGGCTGAAGCTCCCTGAAATGTACTGTTGATTTACTTGGTCAATAAATAGCCTGAGGAGGAGGAATGAAGATGTAAGCCTCTCTGCCACATCTGAGCACTGTGCCAAAGCTTCCAGAAAACAATTCCAAGTGGTTCAAGTAAATGCTGGAAGAGCTGATTTAGTGTCTCGGCAACAGGTTTGAAAAGCATAGATCCCCTCCCCACCAGATTCACAGCCTGAAATACTATCTGTGCTGTCTCTGCTCTTCATCCTTCCTATATGTACAGATAGATTAAACTGGATGTAAATTACGCTGTGAAGATCTGTTGTGTCAGATATTAAAACTGAGGTTCTGCAAGGACGTTAAAGCTGCCCTGGTGCTTCCTACAAGAGAGGGAGTTTCTTCTTGGCCCGGGTGTCCTCTCCCTATTATATTTTTGCAGTTTGGCTGTAGCCCCCCACTCCAGAAGTGAGTGCATTTCAATACATTGAGTATATGTAGTATGTAAAGTGCTTTAGGATAAAAGTCATTATATATACATATAGTGGCTAGTGTCTTTTTACAGTAGCCTCACAAAATTTTATTGTTGTTTTGAGAGAGAGCAGAAAGGAGACTGAAGTGGGGGTTTATTGTGGTAAGGTGAGAAGGATTTAGGGAATCAAGGGAACAAAACAGGAACCCAGAGACTTGGGGTCAGAAGACTGGTGGAGGGAGACATCCAGAAGGATGGAGAAGGAAAGAATGGCAGCTCTGTACATCTGAGGGCCTGGGGGGATGGAGAGGTGTTGAGAAAATGGAGCCAGTAGGGAATGTTTGGGTTTCCCAGCAGCCAGTAGGGAATGTCTGGGTTTTTTGCACGTGCATTTAAGGTTGGAATTTTCAGCTTCTGATGATCACATAAATTGGGGGCACCGTTTCCCCTAAGAGCCCATAAATCACACAGAAATAAAAAATCACCGTTTTTCATTGAGTCACCTAATCTGTTGTTTTTTTCGGGAGTCTGACTCATGATTTTTGAGCATTTGGGATTGGCAAAGGATTCTTCCTTCACTGTGAGCTGCATGAATTCATTTATAAGATGCCTGTGAATCCTGAACATACTGTCCAGTCAAGAGCCTTAAGCTCACAACAACCACCTGGTAGTGCATAGAAGTGAACATGTCTCAAAACTCAGGGCAGAGTTTGTCCTCTACATAGCAGTTGGGAGTTTCCTGATTCATCCTCCCTTTTAGAAAAACCATTTGAAACACTACTTTTTGGGATTAGTTTCAGAAGACCTTTTAAGGCTTGCAGTGTTTTGATTGGTAGTTGGTAAAACTTGCCCAAATTATACAACTTTTTTGCCAGTTTAAAAAGTTCAAGAACCCCCTTCCTGCTCTCTTAAAAACAAGCACAGGGATTACACAGTATGCACCTCTTGATTGCCTTAATCTCTCTCTCTTTCCTCATATTTGTTGGTCTTGTTCCAGCTCTTGGTCAAGTTCATGTCTAAGAAGCTGATTGCTGGCAGTGACAATCAGAGGGGCAGGGCTTCTATTACAAACAAAAGTTGCTTTCCAGCATCATAGAAAGAGAATAAATTCTCTTGATTTTTCACTGGTGAATTAATGTACTATTAACTAGAAAATCCAAAGTGAATCTGCATTTGGAAGCACATTAATTACTGCAGAGAAAGCATGAATCTTTTAACAGGTCATTGACTAAGCGTGACCTTGACGTAAATGTAATCATGTAACAGACATAGAATCATGAACTCCAGCAAACTCCAGCTAGAAGGCAGTAGTACTCCACCCTCAGAATGAGGAGTTGAAGCCCTGATGAATCATCGTCATTGTATACTAGTCTTGATGGTTGACATTCTGGCCCGCTAATGATCCCTTCATTCCTATTGCCCACACAAATCTCCTTGGGTTTCTGGCACCCTGTGCCAGTTGAAGAGAAGGGGTGGACACTCTAGCACTAGTGGCAGAAAATGGAGACTGATACAAACAGGATGGAACATAAAGAATGCTTCCAAGTTTATGCTAAGGCTGTATTACAGACCAGGAAAATCTTCCTTTCTGTAATGGAATGCTAAACTGTATTATATGGTTCAACTACTCACTATAACGGCCTTCACAATAGCAAACCTTGGATATAGCAAATGTGATCTCTAAATCCCACCTTCATCCCTGAGTGCTGAGAGGTCCTCCAGTCCTGGGGCTGCAGCAGGCACTCACAGGTCCTCTGGCCCCAGCATCACCACCAGGGCACAGTGCTTCTCCAGCCTGGGGCCACAGCACTGAGGCACAGAGCTCCTCTAGTCCCAGAGTTGTGGCCGAGACTGAGAACTCCTCCAGCCCTGGGGCCACAGCAGGGGGAGAGAGCTCCTCTGGCCTTAAGCTCACAACAGCCACCTGGTAGTGCATAGAAGTGAACATGTTTCTGGTGTATCTCGCTGAGAAGGAAGGTCTGTAGCCATCCCAAATCTGGTACAAGAGCCAGACTTGCAAGTAGCAACCCTGTAATCTACTGTGGACAAGGTATACGTGACATGATGTTGGAAGAAAACTAGTGCCTGAGAAGAATAGAAACAGAAGGAAAACAGCAACAAAAGTTGCAGAAAGAAAGGGGGGAAAATGGCACAAGAATTTGTAGGATTGATTTCATCAACATGCCTGTCATAACCTACCACTAAGGGTAGCCTAGATTTTCCCCTTACCTCTAAGAGGTTAAGAAGCTCAAATAACCTGGTTGGCACATGACCAAAAGAACCAATGAGGAAAGAAGATACTTCCAAATCTTGGGGTGGGAGAGGTTTTGTTTGTGCTCTTTGTTTGTGTGGTTTTCTCTTGGGACTGAGGGGAGTCAGTCAGAAGTCCATCTCCTCCAATCAGTCCTGAACAAGTCTCTAATATTACAAAAATAGTAAGTAAAAATCAGGCAAGGCGTGTTAGGTTGTCTTTTGTTTTAGCTTGTGAATTTTCCCTTTGCTAGAGGGAGATTTATTCCTGTTTTTTGTAACTCTGAAACTGAACCTAGAGGAAGTTCCTCTGTGTTTTTGAATTTTTTGTTATCCTGTAAAGTTATCTTCCATCCTGATTTTACAGAGGTGATTCTTTTATCGTTTCTTTAAATAAAATTCTTCTTTTAAGAGCCTGATTGATGTTCAGTGTCCCAAAGACCCAGGGGTTTGGGTCTGTGCTCTCTTTGTAACCAATTGATTAGGATATTATTCTCAAGCCTTCCCACGCAAGGGGGTACAAGGGCTTGGGCGGGGGGGATATTTTGTGGGAATAGGAACTCCAAGTGGTCCTTTCCATGAATCTTTGTCTAAATCACTTGGTGGTGGCACCAATACCGTCTGTCCAAGGACAAGGGATTTGTGCCTTGGGAAAGTTTTAACCAAAGCTGGTAGAAATAAGCTTAGGGGGTCTTTCATGAAAGTCCCCACATCTGTACCCCAGAGTTCAGAGTGGGTCTGACAATGTCACTCTTCAGTGTCCTAGAGAACTTCAGCTTTGGTAGACCTTCAGAATGAACAGACTGGAAGCGGTATTTTGAAAGATTTTGCATTGCTGCAAATCTCCATAAGAAACATGAGATATTCAGGTATCATCTTTAATTTATGTTAGGAGGAAGCAGGCAGAACATACATTTAAATCATTTACCTTTACTGAAGACAGTCACAAAGATGACTATGAAAGAGTTCTGGCTCTGTTTGATGCATACTTTATTCCTCAGAGAAATGTGGTTTATGAAAGAGCATGTTTTCACTAGGGAATTCAGGAATCAAGAGAAAATGTTAAATCTTTTATAAGAACTTTGCATGCACTGTCTGAAAACAGTTGGAACTGCAAAACGTGAAAATATTAGGGACAGGCTGGCTATCAGGTTAACAGACAAGAACCTCTTATAGCAACTATAATTAAAGACAGACTTAAATATACCCACAGCTAAACAGATAGCAAAGCAGTCTGAACTAATCAAACAGCAGAACAAAAGGCAGGAGCAACTTGAAAAACCTGAGACTAGCTTAGATGCTACAAACAGACACAGCATGAGTGGTAAAAGTAATTATTATGAGACCCTTAAAGCTCAGAGGGACAAACTGCAGGCAAACTAAAAGCCTTTCAGACTAAATGTACATGATGTAGAAAAATTCATAGCTCAACAGATGTATGTTTAGCCAAAGGCACAAGGTATAATGAAGGCACAAAATGTGGGCATTTTGCAGCAAGGCAGTCAATTGATTAATATTATAAAAAAATCAAGCAGTATTGTTTCTGGGATCTGTCATGTGTGATGACACATAGCCTACCTAGAGAGTGAAGCTGAATATTAATTATAAGACTTTTCAACTTAACTCAGGAACAGACATGACATTCATCTCAGAAGAAATTTATAATCACCTTCAACCCCTCTCAGAGCTGAAATCACCTGACACAACCCCGAAGTAATCTGAACTGTATGGGTCAGTTCATCACAGAAACAACTTACAAAGACAAAAGCTATGCATTCAGTGTGTACATGCTCAAAGGATCAAAGACCAGCAACAACCTTCTCAGCTGCAACATGGCAGCCATGAAGGGCTTCATGAGAAAGACAGAAGAGTTTGATGGAGTATGTGGTGATACTGGACTTTTGAAAGGAGAGCTAATATTCTAGACCTGGCACAATCTGGGTTCATGTCAGAGCACAGAACTGAAATTGCGTAAGTGGCACTGATGGCTGAGCTCTTCCTGTCAATGGGCAGAAGGCAGACATGATAATCTGTTTTCATCCTCCTGGACCTCTCTGCAGCATCTGAAACGTTGACCATGAGAGAGGCTGTGATTTAGTCACGGAAGTTACAGGTTCCGTGACTTCCAAAGGCCTCTGTGACTTCAGCCAGTCCCGGCTGGGAGCTGCAGAGTCTCCTGGCATCAGCGGCAGCAGGCACACCTTCTTCAGCTCCTGGTCACCACAGGCAGTGGGGAGACCCTCGCAACTCTCTGGCAAGAGTGACCCCTGGACCTCGTAGCCTCTTGGCAGCAGGGGGATCCCCTAGAGTGCACAGCCACCATCAGAGGGGATACCTGGAGCTCCCAGCCCACTTGCAGCTGCTCAGGCTCCTCATTTTACCATGGATATTTTTAGTAAAAGTCAGAGACAGGTCAGGGGCTTCCTGAATTTTTCATTATTCCCCATGACCTGTCTGTGACTTTTACTAAAAATACGTGTGATAAAATCTTAGCCTTAACCATGAGATACTGCTGTCTTACCTGAGAGAAGTGAAAGAAGTCATATGTAAGACACTAAAATGGGTTGAGTCCCTTCTGGAGGAAGACACCCTATAAGTAGTGATGGGAAATGGCACCTAGACCCTTCACTTGTGGAGTCCCACAAGGATCAGTTCTCTCTGGTCCTTTTCAACACCTACCTGCAACCACTAAGTGAATTAGTCAGACACCAGGGACTCAATGCCATAAAAATGCAATAACACAACTCTATCTATCCTTCACCACAAATGATCACATCACTACCACCAAGATGGCACAGTGCTTGGATGAGATCAGCTCATGGATGAAGAACAGCTGGCTGAACCTGACCCCAAGCATGACAGGAGCATATTCTGGAGGGCAGAAGAAAGGGCATTAAAGAGTTTACAGCCACAGCACAGTCTCCTTTTGGTTGAAGGTACTCACCTGTGATTGGTCAATTCAGTCCATAGATTAGAAATGCTCTGGGACGACTTCTGGACACTGAGTTCTCACACAAAATGCATTACTTATGGATGCTGCTACCATCTCTGGTCAGCAAGAAAAGTAGTTCTCACCAGGGGCATGTATACCCCTGGGGATACACAGAGATCTTCCCAGGGGTACATCAACTCATCTAGATATTTGCCAACAGGCTACATAAAAAGCACTAACAAAGTCAGTACAACTAAAATTTCATACAGACAATGACTTGTTTATACTGCTCTATATACTATACACTGAAATGTAAGCACAATATTTGTATTCCAATTGATTTATTATTATATTTCATTAATAGTGTGCTGTGAGACATTTGTATTTTTTTCTGATTTTGTAGGAAAGTAGATTTTAAGTGAGGTGAAACTTGGGGTACGCAAGATACATCAGACTCCTGAAAGGGGTACAGTAGTCTAGAAAGGTTGAGAGCCACTGAGCTAAAAGACTCCATCTCATCCTGGTAGATGATGAGCTGACCTCAGTTTTTCATGAATTTACCTTCTTTCGGCTGGACTGCAATGCAATGCAATATAACTGGCCATGAAGCCTTCAGCACTGAGGGAACTCCACCTAGTAGAAAATGCTGCAGCATGTCTCGCAGAAGCATGGGCTACCGTGACATCAAACCTGCCCTACTGCTTCCCATACCATTTCAAATCAAGTTTAAGGTCTCAGTCCTTATCTTCAAGACCCTCCACAACCTGGGCCCTGGATAGCTAAAAGCCTGCCTAAAATTCCAGAGTGAAGACTGGTTGAAAACGCTGCTTCTCTGGCCCAGTGGCACTCCCTACAACAAGGGTAAAGCTTGTTTGTGGGGGAAACAGCTTTCTTGGGGGCCAAGCCAAGACTGGGACATGAACTCACCCAGGAACAAGGACCATCACAAACCTCAGCACCTTCCTCTCCACATGCAAGGCACGTTTCTTTGGCATTGCCTTCTCTAACATAAGCGCATACAGCAACATGGATATTATATTTTTAAAAAACCTAACACCTTACCAAAATAGGACACTTTACTGTGCACGCTTGTGCCCCAGGGGAAAGGATTAGAGAATGAACAATGGGTGACAGATGTGTTGTGATATCACTTAATGCACTCCTGGAAGGTAATCAGATACTGTAAAGATAAACACAGTATAAGACCTATGTAGAAAAGAATACATAAGCAGTTACTTTCGTATTATTTATTCAGTGATTATGTGTGTGTATTGCACTTTACAGATACTTAAAATACACAGTCTCTGATGTTAAGAGCTGTATTTGGGAAGCCATTTGCAGTACATAACAACAATTTACTGAACATACAAATGTATGAACAATGATATGTACGGTTATGTTCCAGCAGATAGCACTATTTATATTATCTACATAAACAGATCTCTCTTTTATATATAACTCTTGAAACACCTGCCCCAAAAATCTCACAATCAGTCTGAAGTTAACACAGAGCAGGGGGTTTACACAAGGTAGGAACAGTTAAAAGAAGTGTTGCAGTAGTGTGTACTCATGAGAGATGTTGATTGTCATGTGCCTGACTTGTTAATTCTTCCCTGAATTTTTTTTTTCAATATTTACTTTAGAATTTTTTTCTAGCCTGGAAAAAAAATCAGAGGCAGGGAGAGAGTTGAAAGTTGATCTCTGTCTTGCTTCCTGTCATCACCCTCTGAAACCATGTCTCAGTAAATATGAGAAACCTAGAGTTTAGAGCTGAAAAAAATGTATTAGGTAGAGCTGCATCAACCATCAGGCCAGTATAGTTTGGTTCCCAACAGAACATCATTTAGTGTTTTGTCAAACCTAGTTTTAAATATCTTGAATGATTGATTGGGCTTGTACCACTTCCTCAAGGGCCGTTATCCAGAACAAATAGACTTCAGCTTTAGGGATATTCAGCCTCAAAAAATCATGAAATTGGATTAAAAATCATGAGATTTTTTTTTTTTTTTTAAAAAAAACAATGATACATTTAGGTTCTTTTTAACCTGCTGGGTTCACTCTGCCTTTCTCTGTGACCATGAGAGCTAGAAACTTTTAATATGAAAGCTGAGATTCTCACCTAATCACATGTCTCCTGGAACTGGGACATTTAATAAAACATCAGATATTTCAAGACTGACAGTAAAATCATGAGAGTTGGCAACACTGCCTTCCACATAAACACACAGCCCTTACTTGTCACTAAACTAAGTTATAAAGAGTCAGTTATTTGAATTATTTTTCCTAAATACCTCCTGAGACACCTGTAGGAGTCAAGAATTTCCGGATCTTGCCTGAAGGATTTTCAAAACCATATAACCTAAATATACATGCATATCATGGGCGGCGAGTATCACAGGCTGGGGGAGGCTGAGCCTCACCAAACAGCCCTGCATGGCCTTGCCCACACTCCTCCCCCAGGCCCTCTCTTGCTTCCTGCTGGTGCTCTGGGGCTAGTAGGGGCTGGCCTGTGGCCCAAGACTCCCAGAGGATGGGGCCAGTGCTTGTGCTGCCCCCTGGGGCGCTGAGGCTAGGTGCTGCATCACCCACCCAATTCTCTGGGGCTGGGGACACTGAGGGCTGTGCTGCCGATCGCTCCAGGACTGGAGGCTACATCGCCTGCCTGTCCAGCGCTCTGGGGCTGGAGGCACTTTGGCGGGGAATGGGAGTAGAAGGGTCAAGGCAGGGGATAGCTTTCCTGAGCCGGTGGTTCATGTGCCACCCAGGACACACGTGCACACACCTGTCACCTTTCTTAAAGGGCAGAGGAAATGGAGGCTCCAGTAGAGTAAATTGGCCACCAGAGCTGGCTCCTAACTCCCTGCCTGCAGGAGACCTTTGCTAATTCAGTGAAAATAGTATAAGCAGCTCCAGCTCTCAGAACCTCTCTCTTCTAGCCAACAACGCCCCCTCAACGTCTAGTGAGAATAATGGCACTGAGAGGTTAATTCAATCTCTCTTCAACTCCTTGCTGGAGCTCACCTGGTGTCTCCTCTGCCTCAGGAGCTATGCCAGCAGATCCTTGCTTATGGTCTCAGTAACTGATTGTTTGAATAAAGTGAAACCCTCATGCTCCTAAATGTCCCTGAGCCTTTAACTCTCAACTCGTCTGTTCATTACAAAGTAGTCCTGGTCAATGCAGTCCCCTAATATCATTCCCAAGAGTCTGAATGTGGCCCTTTTTTGCCCTCCTGATTAGGTAGATTCTTCCAACCTGTGCCTGTGGGAGATCTCATTTGGCCACCTGTGACTGTCACTTGATAACCAGACTCTAGCGCAGATGTAACTGATGAGGGCAGACTTCTGCATTTGGGAACTGGATTTCTGGGTAGAGTATGTGCATCCTGGATGTTGGCACAACCAAAAATTGTGGACTTCAGGCAGAAATGATGGGTTGTTTTTCTGCTTTTTTGGGTGGGGGACAGATCTGAAATCCTGATGAGTCAAGACACATTGCTGCTCTGCTTCCTGTAGACCAACATCAAGGCATCTGCTGTTGCCTTTTCAGTTGGAGATCTAGTAAGCCAGAATCCCAAATCAGAACCAGATGGTGGCAGTCTGGGATTTCTTTAAACAAACATATTCTGTGCAGCATTATTCTGTTTTGAGTTCCTGTTTCCTTTCCCATCTGTCTGAGAAGCTGATTCATAAATCTCCTACTGTACCTCCTTCCTTCCTTCTCACTCCACTACTCCCCAAATTCCAAGAAGAAGCCAGCTTGCAGGCATGGGTTTACATTGCTCCCTAGACTTCTGCGTATTTGCATCAGAGTGGTTTTGAGTAAACTTTTTTTTTTTTGTTCTTGTTTCCATCTTCTTAGGGTTTGAATCCTCCTGAGTTTTCTGGATTTGAATGATCCCAAAATCGCAAAGCAAAACTCCATTGAAATGGCCAGGTTTTATCTGGTTTTGCATCTAACTCGCTACACTTGCACGTTAGACCGCATTAAAGCAGCCTGAGGTGCCCTAATTCGTGACATGTCCACACTGGCAAAGCACATAGAGCACCCGGACTCCAAGTCTGGAGCGCTCCTAGTAATCCACCTCGACGAGAAGCATAACGCTAGATAAGCCCTGGCTGGAGTGCTGCGGTGCCAGTGTGGATGTCCTGGTCTATTAATGCACTCTGATTGGCCACCAGAAGTGTCCCACAGTGCCTGTTCTAGCCACTCTGGTCATCACTTTGAACTCTACTGCCCTGCCCTCAGGTGACCAGTCGTCAGACCCGACCTTTAAATTCCTGGGGAATTTTGAAAATCCCCTTCATGTTTGCTCAGCCAGGCATGGCGTGCTTGCCACATCTTTCCAGGTGACCATGCCTCCACGCGCCAGGTAATCCCCAGTATGGAGCAATGGTGAGGTACTGAACCTCATCGGTGTTTCAGGGGAGAAAGCTGTCCAGTCCCAGTTGCACTCCAGCCGTAGGAATTATGATACCTATGGGCAGATATCAAGGAACAAGACGGAAAGGGGCCATGAACAGGACACACTGCAGTGTAGGGCTAAAGTGAAGGAGCTGCGGAATGCCTACCACAAAGCCTGTGAGGCAAAAGGATGCTCTGGTGCTGCCTCCACGACCTGCCAGTTCTACAAAGATCTGGACGCAATACTTGGGGGTGACCCCACCTCCACTCCGAAAGCCACCATGGACGGGAGAAGGAGGAAGAGGAAGGTGGGAGCAAGGGTTCAGAGGCAGGGGAAGACACCCTGGCATCCCTTGAGGCACACAGCAAGGAGCTCTTTTCGAGACAGGAGGAAGGCAGCCAGTTGTGGCGGCCATGTTTGGGAAAGGATAAACACCAGAGGAGGTTCCTGGTAAGTGGCTTTTTTTCAGGAAGGAAGTTGTTCAGTTCGATCTCTTGGGGCAAGGAGAGTTAGGGCCACATGCATGCCTAGATGTAGAATAGAGCATTGATGTGCTCTCTCACATCGCGGTAATCGGCCTCAATGATCTCTTCAAAAGTCTCATGCAGAAACTGGGCAATCCACTTGCGCAGGTTCCTTGACAGAGCTACTGTGCTCCTTGTTTCCAGTAAGGCTAAAATGTCCATGACACTGCTCCATGAGGAGCGGGGGGACCATTGCTGCACACAGACCAGCTGCATATGGGCCAGGGCAGAAGCCACACTGTAGTAGAAGAGCCTCCCTTGCTTCTCAGGTCACCCTCAGCAGCAAGATATTTTCCAGGACCAACTCCTATGGAAAATTTGGGGACAGTGTTCAATATAGGAGCCCCCTGCAGCTACTGGCTCTCTCCAAGGCACAGAACTCCAGAGGACAGTACGGCTGTGAAATAATCAGTCTCCCTGGCCCGTGTGCTTACTCACTATTTTGGAGCTCCTCTGGGTTATATGTGCTTGTTTTGGGACTGGAAATTTCTGCTATTGTGTAGACTGTGCTTGTCTATTTTAAGTATGGCCAAATCATTGTTCTGTCTGGAGTGAACAATGCTGCTTTTGTTAAGTGTTGTATTTTGGCTTTACAAATGCAACCTTGAGATCTCAGCCCTCCTTGTTATTACCAGTCGAACGACTCCAAAGAATTAGGAAGCAGCCATGTAGAAGCAAAGAAGACATGCTGCATGAAGTAATGCAGCAGTCCCTTAATGAAAATCAAAAAGCGCAGAAGTGGTGGGAGAGTGAAAGGAGGGTCCGCCAGCAGAATATGGATCACTGGCACCAAAGCATGGAGTGGCTGCTAAGCATTATGGAACACCAAGGGGACTCTATGCAGGTGCTCATCGCCATGAGGCGGAGCACTACTGCATCCACCCTCCCTGCAACCTTTGTCCCAAAGCTCTTTTTCTTGTGCCCCCCATGTCACCTCTGACCCACTTTCCCCAAAATATGGGTTCTTATCGCCCCCAGCTACCTCCAACACCTGTAGTTTCGCCATCCAGCCATGAAAACTACAACCCTTATCCACTGCACTCAACCTCCAGCACCATGCCTTATAGCTATCCTGAAGTGCAGCACTCAATGCACAGCACTCCAGACAGGATTCCAGAGTATGATAACAGGATGTATGCAAATCTGTGATTGTACCATTCCCCACCCCATCTCACCCCTTGCCCTTTTTGTATCCCAAGCAGTTGTCTATTTTTTTCAATAAATGAATTTTCTTTTCAATAAATGTATTTTTTGGCTTTGGAAACATACTTTATTAAGGCATTAAGTAAAAGATGCCTTAGCCAAGGACAGAAGGCATTGCAAGTCAGTGTAGCAAACACAGATTCCTACTAACATTGGAATCACTGTACTTCATTCCCCGGCAGGGCACCAAACATTACTGGTGGCTTTCAGCCTCAAATTGCTCTCTTAAGGCATCCCTAATCCTTGCAGCCCTGCGCTGGGCCCCTCTCATAGCCCTGCACTCTGGCTGTTTCAGATTCAGCCTCCAGGTGTTGAACCTCTAAGTTCCATGCCTGGGTGAAGCTTTCACCCTTTCTTTCAGAAATATTATGGAAAGAACAGCATGCAATATAACTGCAGGGATACTGTCATTGGCCAAGTCCAACTTCCCATACAGAGAGCGCAAGCGGTCCTTTAAATGGCCAAAAGCACACTTCACAGTCATTCTGCACCATCTCAGCCTGTTGTTGAACTGCTCCTTGCTGCTGTCATGGCTCCTGGTTTCATAAGTTATGGCATTAAAGGGTAAGGGGGGTCTCCAAAGATCACAATGGGCATTTCAACTTCCCCTACGGTGATCTTCTCGTCTGGGAAAAAAGTCGTGGCTTGCAGCTTTCTGAATAGCCAGTGTTCCGAAAGATGTGTGTGTTATGCACCTTACTGGGCTAGCCTACGTTAATATCAATGAAACGCCCATGGTGATGCATAAACACCTCGAGAACCATAGAGAAATACCCTTTCAAATTAATGTACTTCAAGGTTAGGTGGCCTGATGCCAGAATTGGCATATGTATCCCATCCAATGTTCCCTCTAATTTTTGAAAGGCTGCGTGCACAAAAAATATCTTCTGTGCAAATTTTTGACAGGCCGTGTGCTCAAAACAATTCTTCTGTGCAAATTTTTGACAGGCCGTGTGCTCAAAACAATTCTTCTGTGCAAATTTTTGTGTGCACAGTATTTCGCTGTGTGTGCAGGGTTTAGGATCTGTGTGCATGAGCACATGTGCACAGCTTAGAGGGAACAGTGATCCCATCTATTGCCCCTCCGCAATTAGGAAAACACATTTGTGCAAAGCCAGCCACAACGTAATGCACGTTACCCGGAGTCATGGGTCTTCTGAGCAGGATTTGATTAACCGCCCTGAAAACTTGCATCAACACAATTCCAGCAGTCGACTTTCCCACTCCAAACTGGTTAGTGACTGATTGGTAGCTGTTTGGAGTTGCCAGCTTCCAGATTGCAATAGCCACCCACTTCTCCACTTGCAGGGCAGCTCTCAAGCTTGTGTCCTTTTGCGCCGCATGAAAGTGGCTTTTCTCATCCTAAAGTTCTGCAGCCACTGCTCGTCATCCCAGAATTGCATGACAATGTGATGCCACCACTCAGTGCTTGTTTCTCGAGCCTAAAAGCAGTGTTCCATGGCCGTGAGCATGTCCGTGAATGCCACAAAAAATCTTGTGTCGTATGCGTTACTCAAGTCAACATCATCGTCAGACTCCTCAGTGTCAGTTGGAACTTAAGGAGTAACTCACTTGCCATTCGTGACGTGCTGGCGAGCCTCATCAGCATGCTCCTCAGCACTTCGGATCAATTCCCACAGACCGAAAGGGAAGACAGAGCACACTGCACAAAAAATGTTGAAAGATGGTGCCAAGTGTGGATGGAAGCACAGGGGTTGCTAGGATACGACGTGATGTATTATGGGGCATTGGGATAGGACCCAGAATGCCCCACATCCCACGCCCCCTTCCCACAATCCACAGTGCCAGAATGGGAAGAGGTGCTCTGTGGGATAGCTGCCCGTAATGCACTGCTCCCAATGGCAGTTCAAGTGGTGCAAATGTGGCCATGCCAGTGCGCTTGCAGCTGTCAGTGTGGACAGACTGCAACACTTTCCCAAATGCGCTCTCCTAAGGCTGGTTTAACCCAAAGCACTCTACACCTGTAATTGTAGCTATGCCCTAAGAGGGCAAGTGAGGCAAGACACTGGATGATGAGGGGAATGGCAGCGCTGTCAGCGATGGAGGGAATGGGGGCAGGGTTTGAGTGATTCTAGGCAGCTGTAAGTGCAGAGCTAGGGAAGAGGGACACTTCAAAATTGTGTAGTGGGGCCTATTTAGACCATGCAAGTTTCCTTTACACTGTGCTGCCAACATTCCTTGGCCCTGCCATGGAAGGACCATCTCTAGTGTAGGACCTTGGCCTCTCTGCTGAAACAATTTATAAGGGCAATGGCATCAACTGGGGGGTAGGGGAGAGGGCAGAAGCCCTTCCCCCTGAGTTTCATACAAGAAGTGTGCAAGCACTCAGGTGGAGCTCTTAACTACAGCACAACATTAGTGAGAAATGTAAGTTCTGCAGAGAAGAGGTACCCCTGCTTCAGGGGGTCAGTGTTTTGTTTACCAACACAGGTAAAGTGATTAAGATAAGAAAGAGCTGGTGATTAAATTAAGGATATGGAAGTTTGTAATGAGGTAATACCTCTAGAGCCCTGGGCAGGTGCACTATAAAGTCATGGGGCCTTGCCCTAGTAGGACGTTTCCAAAGATAAAAGATCAATTCCAGGCTTGGTGAACTGCAAAAAAGTGGTAGAAAGTAATCTAGATTTTTCTACAATTGTTTCAGTTGTTGTGTTCAAGAGTTAGTAACAAAGAATGTACATTAAACTTTTAAACCTAACCAGTGTTACTTAAGTGACTTGACACAAGATGGGAAAACGTTAGTATTAGAGCTGAGTAGGTCTAATATTTATAAAATCCTTTATATATATATATATATGAATTAGATACAGTGCTCCTGTCAGCTAATTTCTAAGTTATCTGCAAAAAATCCCAGAGCTTTCAGGTGCCTAAGTAGCCCTTGGAATCACGGTTAAAATTGCCCCCCTCATCTGAAATGGTGCCCTTGTATAAGGAGCAACTAGTGTTAGTTGCTTGGATGTATTTCTTGGATTATTGACACGAGTCCACTGATGTATGCAGTGCTGTTATAGCCTTGTTGGTCCCAGGGTAATACAGAGACAAAGGGAGTGTGATAATGTTTTATTGGACCAATTTCTGTTGATGAGAGAGACAAGCTTTCGATCTTACCCAGAGCTCAGACATGAAGGAGATTCAAATACCTCACACACCTTGTCTTATTTGTCCACTGAGAAATATAATGACCGACCAAACCCATTTCACCTAAGGGCCACCCAACAGCTGTCTGATGGGAACAACTTCTAATCCGTAATCAAATGGGTTGGGTTTACTCTAGGGCTAGAGGGAAGTCTCTGCCAACTACCTACCATAATTCCAAGTCAAGGGTCCCACACTAGCCATAGTTCTTCTCCTGCCTGTATGTATACCTTACAATCAGAGATGCACAACCCATTTCACTTAGCTGCTTACATAAGGCTGTTATTGTAGCAATGCTGCTTTAGATATCATTTAACACTGTGTGAGTCTTTTTGTTTATTTCCTCCTCACACCCACACCCTGTTTTGAGGAGGAAGCTGTGATACCTATGAGACTTCTCTTTCTCTGTGACGAAAGTCGGGTATTATTGTTTCATTTCAGCTGCTATAGGAAACACAGCAAGGGAACAAGCTGGATTCTTTCCTAAGACCTCATTTATCGGCAGCATTGGATAGGAGGTACATCAAGTGAACACAAGCACAGCTGGGAAATGATGACAGCAAGCTTTGGGATTAGGAAAAAAAATTGAAGGTAGGGGAGAGGAGTGTTAGGGGTAAAACAACAACAAACAGATACACTCTCTTCTGTGCTGCTTTCATAACATCAGAGCTTCTATTCATCAAGGTTGCATCTGAGTCATCCCTTCAGCCATTAATCAGGCTAGCCTCATTGTAATATAAAAGGCCAAGGTGTCTGTGTGGGAAAAGGCAGCCTTCTGGTACAGCATAGCTGTGCTTAGCTCATCCAGGCTCCCATTATTAGCAGTGCAAGCCCACAGGGCTGTAGCTCTTTCGGATGTGACTGAGAATTGTCTCTGGCATTTCTGTTAGGGAGCCTCCCAGGGCAGAGGGCTACGCAGCTCCAGCCAGAATTTTCTAGCTCCCTTTGATAATATCTGTGCTAAGTACGTCATGCCTTCCATCAAATCTCTGGAGATCTCAAACATGGCTACCTTTCCAATCCAGTACTCAGATCTCAGTGGAAGAATGGGAAGTCCGAAGCAATAGCTGAATCCAAGCTATTGAAGAGTGTGTATTAAATGAAAGAATGTGTATTAAAAGTCTTCTTGTGGGGAGGGAATTGTGTCACCAGTAAGACACCAAAGGGCCTAATGAAATCTGATTTCTATGGCAGGCCATTGTTGAGTCTGACACTCAAACAGGACATGAGTGGTCTGCCATGTGAGCCTTCCCAATGGTTGGAGTTGCCTCTTCTGTAACCAAGCTGCAAAGAGCAAGTCTAAGATGGGAGTATGCTCTCCCTGATGTGCTGATAGGAGCTAGGCTAAGCTGCTCTCTATTCATAGAATCACAGAATCATAGAAGATAAGGGCTGGAATCATCTAGTCCAATCCCCTACTCAAGGCAGGACCAAAAACAACTTAATCATCCCAGCCAGGGCTTTGTCAAGCCAGGCCTTAAGAAGCTCTACAGATGGAGATTCTACCACCTCCTCAAGTAACCAGTTCCAGTGCTTCACCACACTCCTAGTGAAATAGTGTTTCCTAATATCCAGCCTAGACCTCCTGCACTGCAACTTGAAACTATTGCACCTTGTTCAGCCATCTGCCAGCACTGAGAATAGCCTAGCTCCATCCTCTTTGGAATCCTCTGGAGGTACTTGAAGACTGCCATCAAATTCCTCCTCACTCTTCTCTTCTGCAGACTAAACAAGCCCAGTTCTCTCAGCCTCTCCTCATTAGTCATGTGCCCCAGCCCCCTGATCATTTTCATTGCCCTCCACTGGACTCTCTGTAATTTGTCTACATCCATTTTGTAGTGGGGGCCCCAAAACTGGATGCAATACTCCAGTTGTGGCCTCACCAGCGCTGAATAGAGGGGAATAATCACTTCCCTCTATCTGCTAGCAATGCTTCTACTAATGCAGCCCAATATGTCATTAGCCTTCTTGACAACAAGGGCACACTGCTGATTCATATCCAGCTTCTCAGCCACTATAATCCCCAAGTCTTTTTCTGCAGAACTGCTGTTTAGCCAATCGGTTCCCAGCCTTTAGAGGTGCATGGGATTCTTCCTTCCCAAGTGCAGGTTCTGCACTTGTTCTTGTTGACCCTCATCATATTTCTTCTGGCTCAATCATCTAATTTGTCTAGGTCACTCTGGACCCTATCTCTACCCTTCAACATATCTACCTCTCCCAGCAGTTTAGTATCATCTGTGAACTTGCTGAAGGTGCAGTCCATCCCATCATCCATATCATTAATGAAGATGTTGAACAAAACTGGCCCCAGGACTGACCCCTGAAGCACTCCTCTTGATACTGGCTGCCAACTAGACATCAAGCTGTTGATCACTACCCATTGAGCCTGACAATCAAACCAGCTTTCTATCTGCCTTCTAGTTCATTCATCCAATCCATACTTTTTTAACCTGCCGGCAAAAGTACTGTGGGAGACCATATCAAAAGCTTTGCTAATGTCAAGATATATCACGTCTACCACTTTCCCCATATCCACAGAGCCAGTTATCTCAGCCTAGAAGGCAATCAGGTTGGTCAGGTATGACTTGCCATGGGGAATCCATGTTGACTGTTGATCATCTTCCTTTCCTCCAACTGTTGATCATCTTCCATGTTGATCCATGTTGATCATCTTCCTCTCCTCCAACTGCTTCAAAATGGTTTCCTTCAGGACCTGCTCCTTGATTCTTCCAG
Source organism: Dermatemys mawii (assembly GCA_007922305.1). NCBI lineage: Eukaryota > Metazoa > Chordata > Testudines > Dermatemydidae > Dermatemys > Dermatemys mawii. The sequence continues at coordinate 31,876,786 of ML677332.1, forward strand.
GGGTGCTGCCTTCCTGTGGTCTTGCTAGTAAAAGCCATGCTGATGTAATCCTGGCTGGAAGTCCCTTCCTGTCCTGGATGAATCAGTTGGAGCCACATTGAGTTGGTCTTGGCTGGCAGTGGCTCTTTGAAGGTTGCACAGTGGATGTGACAAACCACTGCAGATAGAACCAGAGATTTGTCCCTGGGGATAACTGAGCTTGCCTCTATTTGTTTATTCAGGTTGCCAGGCCTTGCTTATCTAATCTCCACTCCCTTCCTGCTCTGCATGGCAACCTCCATATTTATACAGCTGAGGCAGGAGTTCTTTTTCACTCTCAAAATCTGGAAATCTTGGAAGACTGTCCTGACCATGTCTCTCTTGTTGGATAAAAGACATGTATAAAAGAGCAAGTATATAGAGAGCCAATCTTTCCCTTTTTGGAAATGTACATATTGCTCTGTCTTCCCTGCATTCCCCAGTCCATTCAAATGCATACAGGTGCAACTAACCTTTGTTCCCTCAGCTGTTTTACATCATTGATCATTATAATTATCAGAGTAGCATTGAGAACCCCTAACTAGATGAGGGCCCTATTCTGCTAAAAACCAGTCAGATGAATAGCAAGTGATGGTCTCTGCCCCAAAGAGGACACATCATGTCAATGAGGCCTGTATTACTTTGACCTCCTCCTCCATTCACCTTATGTTTCCTTAAGGTACTTGTCATCTTGTTCCCTTTGCTAAATAGACTTGGACAACTGATGGCCACCTGCCATCTTTGACTATTATAGTAGTGACCCCATGGGCCTGCTTCTCATTACTCCAGTGCTACACTGATGTAGTTCAGGGATATGAGTCCTGATTTATGTCAGTGTAAGTGAAAGGAGAGTTGACAGTCTGCACAACGTATGCTTCTTGAGTCTGCAGCTGCAAGAAGGGAATTAAGTGGCCCTGACATGGCAGCTCTACCATGTGCTGTGTGCTACTAGATGGGCTATTGTGAAAAGGATGCAGCCATGAGCTTTCCCACATGTGTGAATTTCTTTCAGAGACTCCTGTTATGGCACTTTCTGTCTTTGTTTAAGTACTGCAGGCTCAGGATGCACTATGTTCAGCACAGTATGTACAGCAACAAATAGGAGTAAGTTGTGAGTGGTTAATTAGAATGTGCTTTGCTTTCTATCAGTACTGTGCTATTACAGAATGTACAGTGCTGTTTCCATAGCAAAGCCCATTTCTGTGGCTTACAACTACTCCCATGTTGAGGGAGGCCCCTACCAAGTTGTGGCCTGGCTGCACTATGCCTTATGAAGAAGTTTTATTGAGTTACAGACTTATCCAGTTTTGCATGCGACTTAAAATATTTAGTGTTACACAGCCTATTTTTAAATACATGAGGGACAATATACTGTAATGAACTAGCTGGAGCACATATATGTATGCACCACTGCCCTCTTCAGGAGCGAATCGAGATTATTCATCAGTGTGCCCTAAGCCCAACACTGCTAATTGCTAAAGAAGATTCTCCTTCAGCCTAACTGGAAGGAGTCTGTAATTTTTGTAGCAAAAGTAGATAAAATTCCATCCCTGTCATCGCTGTGAGGTTCTGTATGGCTGAGACATAGTGATACCCATGCTATTCCTAGTTAGCACTAGGTGACCAAACATCCCAATTGTATAGGGACAGTCCCGATATTTGGGGGGGGGGGTTTATATAGGATCCTATTTAGCCTCATTCCATATCCTGATTTTTCACACTTGCTATATGGTCATCCTATATAGCATTGAGTTTGTTTCAGTACAAATAACTGTACATTCTGATGCCCTCTATGTAGCCCTCAGTGTCTGGCACCCATTATGTAAATGGAGACCACACACATACACTTTTGGGCAGAGCAAACCTGGTAAAGCCCAGGAGATATTATAAATCCAAAGTGTTTGGCTTTGAAAGAGAAAAAACGTGTCTTACTGGTTCTAATACAATTTTACTGTGTTCCATCCCAGAACAGATTTGAAACGGAGGGGCAAATAAGCATGCTGGGATTTCCCACATTTCCTGTCATATGTGAGACTCCCAAGAAAGGAATGTGTTATGTGAAAAGTTTTAAAATTTAGAGTTAACAATTTCTACCAACAGAGTTTATTTACCTAAATTAGTAACGCTATAAAACCTACAGAAATAATACATGTTTGATTATTACCTGCATTGGCCCTATGAGTCAATGCCAAGCAGATAGTCATATGATGGACTGATGCAAATCTAGGGTAATAATATGCCCACAGCTTTCAATTACTCAAGGCCTGACAAAGTGCTCAAATTATACTCAGTGTGTGACACTGAATCTTTCTATGCCTGAGTCTTGCCATCTGTAAACTGAGTATAAGAAGAAGATATTGACATCATGATGAGATTTGTTGCCCTCAAGGTATATTATGATCTCAGATCCAGCTCAGTGAGTATTTACCTCTTAGGTAAATAAATCATGAGCTCATCTCAGTTAAAGTTAAGATTTGCTTGTTGTCCCTCTTTTAAAGATGAGGAAGCCAGACACTGAGTTTGAGTGACTCATCCCAGGTTATATAGTGAATGCTGGACTGATTTGGGAATAGCGGGTCCTGATGTGCAGATTTCTGCTTTCACTACTATCTCATACTCCATTCCTCCCATTGCTTGTTTTAGTGTCTGGGCTGCTGAGATGGTTAATTTAACAATTTAGGTATGTGTGTTTTGGGGGAGAGATGATTTCTTGTCTTGGCCAGCTGCAGCACTTCCCAAAGGTGAATAAGAAGAGCTCGGATATTAGAGTCTTTAATGCCCTTCAGAGAGGTTTGTTGTTTGCATGTTGCTGAGAACATGCTGATGCATATCATTGGACTTGGCTGAGCAGCACTTCCCATGACCTCGGTAGAGTATTTTGGAAAGAAAATTAAAACAAAACAAACTGATTTTAAAGAGGAGCTCTTTGCAGTAAGTGTGTTGCAAGCATTTACGTCAAGAAACCAGTAAACCATGCAGAAGCTTTCCCCCTGGTTCTTGCTTTCAGAGCAGAGTGAAAATGTTGGTGTGAGGTGACTTGTGGAGGTGATGGCTGCTGACACAAGGACCTTTGTGCTATTTATCTGAGTTCTCACTTTGCCTTTTGTAATATTTACAACATGCTTGTTGCAACCAATGTATCACTGCAGCATAAGGAGCTGTGCCTCTGTCTCTCACTCTCTTCCCTTGCCCAGCAGCCCTGAGAGACTGGAGATCGCTCATCTGCCCAGTCACCAGGGAATTTTTATTTCTGCTGTAGGTTTGATTGATTTGTAATGTTCCAGGTAGCCTGGGGTAGGTTTTAAGCAACTGTTGCTGCTTCTGATCAACAAACAGCGTGTGAGGAGCAGGAGGAGAATAATAATAATAGTAATAGTAATAAAAATCCACAGAGGAAAATAAAACTGAAAAATGTGGTACTTCTTTTCAACTCTTGCCACAATAGAAAGGGGGCTAGTGAAGCACTGTTGTGTGACATCGTAGGTCTGCCTTTCTCTTTCAAATGTCTGCAGGAAATCCAGTGTACTAAAGGCATTGGCATGCAGCTGGACTTTCAGAAGGAAAATATGAGGGAATTGTAATGGGATGCAGAGGTCACTTGGTTCATATCTGGTCCCCATTTGGTAATGATCCAAAGTCATGATAGCTGTTGAATGGCTCTCTGTGAAATTGGTGATTGTCTCTGGTTATTTCCTACAAGGTTTGGTGTCCCCCACAAAATGCACCCTGGACAAAATATGACTTTAATGGGACTTAAGTGGTACATAACTTCACGCTAACCTCTTGCACAGGATTGAGTTTCATTTGGAAGTGTGTTCTTAGAATAGCTTCCCCTCTACTTTCGAATATCCCACAACTTAGCCACACCGCTCCTGTTCACCCCATTGAGAGTTGCAGCTAGTTCCAGGGCTTGGTTGGGTCAGTATGTTTTCGGGGAGTGGTCAACTACAGCCATCTGATATTGACCTTTCATGTGAGGTCACAGGCTAATCACAGGTGTCCAGGGAAGGACTTGGTAAAATCATGACTTTGAAGTTACTTATATCCACCTGTGGCCTCAGTCTCTAGGTCTTATTTCCCAGCAAGCCTTTTGTCAAGATAATGTGTGATACTGGGATATTTTCACATCACTTTTAAATGTTAAGTCTGTGATTTCCCCAACGGCCTTTTCCTCTCCTGAGATATTGTTTGGCCCCACAATGTCTCTGCTATCCTGACCTAGCCAAGGCCCTGCACTTTGCGGGGGGGGGGGGGGGGGGGGGGAGAGGCAGGGCATGGAGGAACAAGCTGGTTCAAGGAAGGAGCATAACCCCATAGCCATGACTGCAGTTACTCAGCACATCAAAGACTAAATTTCCTTTACAGTGCACAGTCCCCATCCAGTGACAATACCTCTGCTAAACTGTGCTGGCAAGAGCCCCAGTTAGAGACATCTGTTCTGCACATACTAATGAGGGGCGCTGCATGGAGAGAATTATAGGTCTCTGCCCTGCAATTACAGCCCTTATTTTGTCACTTTGCTTTTCTTCTTGTGGAATCAGTCAGCAATCTGTACTTGCGTTGTGTTATTACTGTCCTTCCTCCCCACCCCCACCCCAGGCTGCTGAGAGCTTGCTGCAGCTTGCCCCTGGCTGCCCTAGCAGGGCTTGCAGACCTGCTGCCTCCCTCCATATGACATGGATCCAGCTGCTTCCAAAGTTTTCCTAGCCAAAAGCATCAAGCGCCAGGGTTCACTTCTGAGAAATGCCTGCACATGTTTACCAGTGGTGGGAGGTAGACCTTGAAGGTTCAATAACTTCTATTTGCTGCTTGGGCCAGATATGAAGACAAGTGGAGCTTGTCCGAGATGGCAGACATGCATATGTATACATGAGAGAGTCATTTAGATAGAGGGGGAAGGACACACTATAAAAATCAGGTCCAAAGTGGTCTGGCAAGACATTTTTCTTTAATTCTGAAAAATCCTTTCTTTTCCTCACTGTTGTTTAAAATATCCCATTGGAAAATTCCACATTGAAATCGCTTTCCACGCCATTTTTCCCCTTCCATCTAGTGGTTTGCGTTGTAGGGTCATTCTTTATTACATGGTCCTCTGTGAGTACTGGGCTGGATGCATACTGGTTTGTGGGTACAAGGGGCCTGTATGGTTCAAAGTACAATGGATCGTGTAGGTTATTGTCTAAAACACTGGAAGAAGTTGTATCCAACACACTTAACTATACACATTATGCTTTTTCTTGCACTAATTCTGAATATTATTGCCAAAGCTTCCCCCAGATATACTTGCAGATCCCTCCATTACACTAGATAAAAGCGGTGTTTGAAAGGTCATTTTCAAAGCAGAGCTGCTTTATCTTGGAATATCCTAAGTAAGGAGTGATCCAGCCAGGAAGAGTGACTAGTATCATTTTATTGGGTTTAATCGAGTATCTGAGAGACTAATTTTGCCATCCTGTCTTACATTGCATAGCACCTTACTGCATACATGGCCCCCCTGAAATCTGTGGGCCTGCCTGTGCAGTAGTTACCAGCCTCCTTCGAGCAAGTGCACTAAAAACAGCAGTGTGGACCTTGTGGCACTGGCAGGGGCTCAGGCTAGCAGCTGAAATCCAAACCTGCCCGACCCCGTGGTGTGAACCCATGCCACAGCATTCACACTTCTGTTTTTTAATGCACTAGGTCAAGCAAGGTTAGTGTGAGTCTGTCCAGCTGGGCTGGGAATTGTACTTCTCAGCTGCAGTGTAGACCTATCTGCAACTGAGTGTGTTTTTCAAAGAGATCAGATCTGTGATAATCAGCATCCAGACAGCCCAAGGCAAGAACCGAAGGTTTAAACCAGTGGTGTGCAAACTGCAGGGCACCCCCCGCCAGGTGGCCACTAGAGGTTCTTGGGGTTTGGGGGACAAAGAAACTGGGGTCCTGTTCTTGTGACACTGTATGGAATCTGGGAGACACTTTATGATATTGTTGTTACCAGTATTATAAAATTGCAAGGAATCTGCTCATGTAAGTAGGGTGACCAGATGTCCCGATTTTATAGGGACAGTCCCGATTTTTGCGTCTTTTTCTTATATAGGCTCCTATTACCCCACACCCCCGTCCTGATTTTTCACACTTGCTGTCTGGTCACCCTACATGTAAGGTATGTGTGAAAATGTTATGATTCGCCAAGTATGATGATCTTGTTTATTGTTTGTATCACCTTTGTGATTGGGAGTTATAGATATGTATGGTATATCTGCATTTACAAATTTGTGCTGTGTTTCTGGGTGACACCCACTGACAGATTGGCATCAGCACTGCCTAGCCTATTTGATGGCCAATCAGGGGTCATCAGTTGTACAATGAATCCATTAAAAGGAACCAGGGAATACACCTTATGAGTCAGCAAGGCATGTAGGGGCAAGTTGGTGGACAGAACTCTAAGGATATGGCTACACTTGCAGCTGTAAAGCGCTTTGGGTTAAACCAGCCTTTGGAGAGCACACTAGAGAAAGCACTGCAGTCTGTCCACACTGACAGCTGCAAGTTCAGTGGCGTGGCCACATTTGCAGCACTTGCAGCTGCATTGGAAGTAGTGCACGAAACCAGCTCCAAGTAACAATCCTTTGTCCAATGAAGAAGAGACAATGGGGGACCATTAATGTTAATGGAAAGACTTTGAGACAGCCCCCTGCTCTTCAGTCAAGAAGGATTTCCACACTAAATAAACATGAGTCACCACGGACTAAGAGAAGAAAAATAAAAAAGAGAAAAAAAAGCCTTTTAAAAGCAGGCTTGTGTCTGAATTTTGGGATCCAGAAACTAAAGGACAGTTACTTGGCAGATGCTGTCCGTGAAATGCTGGATCCCTTCTATGGTGTGGGATATGCTGGGAAACTGTTCAGAGGCCATAGATAACTTTTTTTTAGATAAAATCCCCTTTCTAATACTAAAAGCGTGAAGCCTGAAGTTGTGCCTTTATTTTCTGTGTAACTCTTATGAGTTTGTTTTCTCCTTACTATTTCATTTTTGAATCTGTGGTTTTTCTGTCAAATAAACCTTCTGTTCATTTTTACCCCTCTGTTTTGCTAACTGTGTGTCAAAGTAGGCTGGTGTCTGTGGGGACTGGTTTCATGCCTTTATGGGGTGACGAATTGGCAGGAAAAGTCCGAGTATCTGGTAGTTAAGAACTTGAGGAATATAGATTTAGGAAGACTCAGGACTGGAAGGACTGTTGGTGTTACCCTCCAACTGCAAGGAGTGACTAGGCTGGTGAAGCCAGGGTGAGATCTTGTGTGTGTGTGTACAAGCTACTAGTGTCAGGGATCTGAACCAAAGCTGCACAGCAAAAGGCACCCAAGGTTACAGAGCTGGCAGTAACAGAACCCCTTATTGTTCTGGATGATCCCCAAAATGTCACAGTTTTCCCTTCCCTTGGGTCTCTTCTGATCCTCATATTGCTCTGGGGATGAGCAACTAATGGAACAATAAAAACCATTTGGAAGGGAGCATGATTCCCTTCAAAGAATCTCAGTGCTGACATTTTTAATAATGCTGTGGCAGCTATTTTCATTTCTGGGCAATTGTGACAGGATACCAGGCCTTCGTGACCCCATACCAGTGGCTCTGCTGCACCACAATTAGCAGCGAGGAAAACAACAGCCATTTTGGGTACCAGTGAGATCCAGAAGACAGAAGGGCTGAGAACCAGCAAAAGCCAATTAAGACCAACCAGGCTGAAATAAAAGGAGCTGCCTGCTGCCAAAGATAGGAGGCAGAGCCAGGGCCCCTTACTGGCCACAGTCAGTGGTAAGGGCTAAGAAGGAAGCTTACTGATTCAATCCCAGAGAGGGAATTTAACCCAGGAAGAGTAAGAATCTGTTTTGTTTATAGTTAGCCCAGAAGATCAGGAACAGTTTCAATGTTTGAGTGTGTTATATCCCAGAAGGGGTTTTGGACTATGTGACCTGGATGGAGGGCTAAGACACAGAAGACCCACCGAGACAGGCTGATAGCTTTCAGGGGTGTTGGTAGCCAAAGAGAGAGGAAGCACCACGAGTGGACGGCCAGGCGTGGTTCAAGAGGTGAGTGCAACCCACCACAGCAATGCTTGGTAAGTTGCATAGTTGGCATTAATGTTCTCTCACTGCAAACACTGAACCATGTATGAACTGTTAGACTGCATTTTCTGGAGAAAATAATCCAGATCAAAGCTTGATGCATTCAAACTAAAGGGGTTTGGGGTCTCTCAGAGGGAGAAAGGGAGATAAAACATAATAAGTTATCCTTCTGTAAAGGATCTCAGTTATTTACAAACAACAATTGACTTAGCTTCACAATTCCCTGTGAAGTAGGTAAGTGTAGTTATCCCCATTTTACAGATGGTGTAACTGAGATATGTTAAGGGACTTGCCCATGGTTAAACAGCCAGTGAATGACAGAGATGAGATTAGAACACAGAACTCCTGACTCCCTGTGCCTTGCTCCAACCACTAGATTACCCCCTTCCCTTAGTATAAAAGGTAGAAACGATTGCCTCTGCTGGGTGAAAGCTTCAGAGTCTGTACCAGCAAACCAAACCACATGTTTTTTGCATGGCAACAGTAAACTCAAACTAAAAGCCCTAAGAATGAGCAGGGAAGGAACAGCTGGAACAGGAAAGAGGCCATTCAAGTCTTACAGAAGATCTAGAAAAGGACACACTTTTCCTGCACTATTTGGCCCAAAGGGAAAGAGGGGTGACAAAAGGGTCAAATTCAGCTCACGCAGCTCCTTCTTTCAGGTCTCTAGTGCAATGGCAGGAGAGCTGGGGTGATTAGGCAGAGTTTTTGGCACACACTGTGGGGACCAACAGCTGTCACTGACTTCTTCTCTTCTCTCTGACTTGTGCAGCTGGACAAGTCTTATGTCCTGGTCTGACTCCATCTGCACTTTGTTTATGCTGTGATAAACTCCACCTGACTCAGAATGACAACGCTTCCAACTCACCCTCATGTTACAAATCTTCTCCATGGAATACATTCCCCTTTGTCTTAATGCCCAGTTTGGTGTGAGTCTGTAATAAACCCACTAAAGAGTTCCCACACTCTCTCAGCTGGGATAGTGCGGTGTATGAGAATAAACAGGCATAAGCCACTGGTTTGGTTCACTGGGATCTAGGCCCAAAGCTTAAACTGAACTAAATTTTCTCTAAGGTTTGAAAAAGTTCAGTTCACTTTTTTTTCTTGATTTATAAAATGTTTATTCTTAATGTCCCCATATCTTCAGAGATCTAAAATGCCACCCTGAAATCCAGCACAACAGACGCTTTCTACAACATTCCCAGACTCCCGTGAGCAGGAAATATGGAGTAATCTCAGGATTTCCAACCTGAGTACTGTAGGATCTCATAGGTTTCCCAGTCTGAGTACTCTATGCTACATGGGTTCAGAACAGACAGAGATGGACCTGAGCTGCAAAGTTCAAATCCTTTTCCAGGGTTTTGATTTGGCTTCATTATAGAAGTCTTGATATGATGATGTTTGGTTTGGGCCCCATCTCTGCTTGGAATCAGGATCCAGTCCTTATACAGTAATGGAAGCAGAGATCAAAACACCTCTGGATGTTCTAGTCACATGGATATTCACTGTCCCTGTGCAAAGGGCTGCAGGGCATGCCATCTATGTTCCACTTTTGCTTCTGTTGAGGTTTGCATTGAGTGTCAAGTTTGAACACCCAAAATTAAACTATTCCCCAAAGTTAAATGCCCAAAGCAAAATTCAGCCCACACCTCTTGGCTCTGCACATTTTCTACCCAAAACAATGAGGCTTGATCGAAATTTGACCCAACGTTGGCAAAAAGTTTGTGAATTTTGGCACACCTGGCCTGAGCTTCAGATTTGTAACAAAACCTTTGAAACTTGCGAAGCTTCATATGGTTCAAAGTTCTGTTAGGAAGATTTCACCCAGCTGCTGGGCTAAATTACAACATAGTGTTATCTTTTTATTGATTAGTCAATGTACTCTGTGCTGTACAATAAAAAGGGAAAGATTAGCTTCTTACTCTCAAATTGCCTGTAATCTAAATGAATGGGTAATAGAGACCAGGCATAGTCTTTTCTCCCAAGTGCACTGGGGATTTTTATTCATAAATGTAATTCATTTGGGTAAAGCTTGCTGAAGAAATGAATTTTGAAGAGGTTGAGTGGCATGCATAATGGCCCAGTGCATGCTTGGCTCTATTGACATCAGCTCCCAGTGCCTGATGCAGTCCCAGGATCATTGCTTCTAGTTCATATTCTCTGCCTGTATTCATACAGTCTTGCATCTGGTTCAGGCTTTTGTCACTGCAGCTGTGTGCTGGGCTGACTGTTTCAGTTATTTTCCCCCACAGTCACCTTTTCCCTGCACACATCCTCAATTCCTTCTCTGAAATTGTATGATTATTCTAACAAGTGTATATTCCCCAGCTTGGCTCCCTGTTCCTGGACTAATTTATATGACTATTATCCTCTTCATTGGTGCCAGGTTACTGTGAATGCAGAAATTTGATCATTATGATCTGAGCTATTCTTTAAAATTCCAAAGTAGCTAAATAGTGAATAGAAAATACCATTTGTTTATTAAAACTCAGCAATCAAAAATGCTGCCCTTTGGTGGATTTGACTTGTGGGGCTGAGTCTCTTCAGAATGTGTGGACTAGATAATGGGATTCTGCAAACGATTGTACTTCTGGGGAGACAGGTAGGGGACAGCATTACCAGGCTACGGCTAGTCAGATGTTAGCAGATTTTGCAGCCCATATTGATCAGAGGGAGGAAGATAAGTGAAAATCAAAGGAATAGGAATTGAGGAAAGAAACATGGATTACATTCAGTAGAGCTGTATTAGAAATCCAAATGCCCATCATGGCTATACCAGACTACTGCACTGTGATGCTGCTCTGGTGGGAACTGAACATGGTAATTGCCATACTGGATCAGACCAATGGTTCATTTACTCCAGTATCCTGTCTATAGCAATGTCTGGCATCCGTTGCTTCAGAGTATGATATAAAACTCCCATGTAGGCAATACCATGCCTACAGGGGAAGTTTCTTTCTAATTCATGCTTCAGATGTTATTTTTGCTATTATTCAAATGCCTAACAGATTTTTTAAAATCATACTAAGCATTTTTCTTTAGATTGTAAGCTCTCTGAAGTAGAGACTCTCCCTAGTCCCTAGCACAAATCTGTGCATCACAAAAATAATAAATTATAATAATTTGCTTCAATATTTTGTGACTGGAAGTTCCACAGGTGAATTACATGCTCTGTGACTGGCAAAAGTCCTTTGATCAGTTTTAAATTTCTTGTCTTTTCAATTTCATTGGGTGCCCTCTTGTTCTTGCATTAAAATAAAGGGTAAGTCAGTGTGGTTAACTGACCTTGTCTACAGCAATGCTTATTGTGGATACCCCATTATATCTCCTCTTATTCACTTCCTCTATAAACTAAGCTATCCAAATCTTTTAATATCTCTTTTCATATGGGAGTCTTTCCAAGCCTCTAATAATTTTATTGCCCTTTTCTAGACCTGTTCTGTTTTTCTGCTATATCCTTCTTGAGATGAGTTGACCAAACCTGAATACAACATTCTAGATGAGGATGTATCAAAATTTACATAACGGTTTTATAATATTTTCAGCATTGAATGTATTCCTAAAATTGTTTGTTGTTGGTTTTTTACTACTGCTAAGAACTGAGCTGATATTTTCATTGAGTTACACACAGTGATGCCTGGGTCTTTTCTCAGGAGTGGTTATATTTTATTTACAAACCATCAGTGTACATGAATAGTTCATGGGTATTACTCTGGACTTTTATGTGCTGAATTTCATCTTTTCTCATGTTGCCTCATTTGAGAGCCTTCTGAGGCTTCTTACAATCTTCCCATCTTCATATCATTAAGTAACACCTGTTCAAATTCACATCATTGGAGTACTTCACTATTTACCTCCTTCTATGTTGAAAATGTCCATTTGTTCCTGCTCCTTGTTTTCTGTCTTGTAGTCAAATTCATGATATTCTACTAGGTATGCTGGACTTTTCTGGATTGGTATTTCTGTCCCGGTATAACATAGGTAGAGGAAGACTGTATTTTATTAGCAATTTGTATATCCTTAGGAATGATCACTACAGCAATTTGTTATAATTACTGCTTTTTAATAGGAATATGGCTGATTTGCTCATTAAATTTTATATACAAATGATAGAGTATCAAACTGCTTGCTTCCTGGATGTAGTTTTTACCTTACTCAGTCAAGGTGCAGGATGGCTCAGGACACTGGAAAAGGGTACTGGATCCTTTATCTCTGATAACAGTTTGAATCCTCCAAGGGTCAGTAGTGAGCAAGTTACTATCTGATGTTTTATCAGTGGTTTTGAGAAGGCAGGGATCCCCTTCCCAAAAGCCATCATCACAACTGCTACTCTTGTGGGCTATCTGAACAGGGAGACCAAGATTCAAAGGAGGAAGGAGACTGAGTTCCCCTTTCTACCTGCAGGAGGGGGTGGGGCACCTTCTGTTTACCCTAAAACCATTAGTAAATATTTATTTATTAGCGTTACTGTAATGCTAATATCAGCTCTGGATGTGGCCTCCCTTGGTATTGTCGTTCTAGGCCTCTACTGGTAGTGTTGTGGCTTATGGGAGATGAGGAACTCTCTTGTGAAAGTCACCACTGAGGTAAACTGCAGGCCCATCCTCCTCACATTGAGCTGTCCAGTATTGGAGATATGGTTGGAGACAGTGAGATGTGGTTACGTTGAAACTAAGAGAGAATTCCTGTAAACAGGGCCAAATGCAGCAGAAAAAAATCCCATATAAGGCAACACGCTGCCACCTGCTAGTTTGCATTTATCTTGCTGGTGGGTTGGAGCTTGTGCTGGCGCCCACAGCTTTTTACATTCTTTTCTATGTATCATTTTCTCCCTCTCACTCCCTTAATTTTTATGTTTTGAACTAAAGCTGGACACAGCAGCTGATACATTTGGGCTTTTTCTCCAGTCTCCCGTCTCTTATTTATGTCTGTAGATGTTTTGTTTTATCTGAAATGAATTTGCCAGAGAAATGTTGGGCCCAGCTCCAGGCAACCCCATTTCCTTCTTCCTCTCGAGACATTCCTGAGTCCTGTAGCACAAACTTGCACAGCTAAATATTTAGAAGAAAGCAGAGGAGCTGGACAGCCTGGAAGAGGCTTATATTCAAGTCTCACCCAATGTGACAAATACACCTTCCCAACTGGCCCTCTTGCCAGACGTGAGGTATCACCTTTTTCAACGTCTCTTCTGGACATAGAATATGTAAATACCATGTTTTGATGGTGATATCTCAGCTCCAAAGGCATTTTGAAACTTTCCCAGCCTGCAAGCCCTGTCAGCATAAGGATTGCCCCATGAAAATGGGATGGGTGATTGGGGGCTCAAATTCTCCTTTGTCTCACAGAGACTGACTCTTCTGTCACTCTTATGACAGTGCTACTCCTTTAGCCTTCTGTAGCAATTCCCACTGGAGGATCTTAAAGTACTTTCCAGACACTAGGCTGAAAATCAGAATTAAGTCTTGGTGATATAGAAGTTGCTCAGTGCATAGGTTGTCTTCTGCACAGGGGTAAATTTCATCTGCTAATATGGCTGATAACAGCTCCCACAGTTTCAGAGGAGCATTAGGACTTTGGTGGTTGTCTGAATCAAACTTCAAATCATCAGATTTCACTCATCCATAAAAATGACCCTCCATGCTCCATAACCACCTCTAGACAGAGGGTGAATTATAGGAAAATGAAAGCAGCAATAGAGTTTCTGGAAACAGGGTCCTGGAAACAAAGGGCCAAGTTTGCCCCCTTTAGAATGGAGTAACTCCATTGATTTCTGTGGAATCACTTTGCTTGTCAAGCAGGTTTAAATACAAACTTTGGTTGCTAGTGTATGTTTACCCTACCTGTTAGTGACAAGGGTATGTTAAATCTCCCAGATGCCCTCTGTCATTGAGGTTTTAATACCTCTTTATTGAACAAGAACAATGATGTGTGTCACCCGGTGTTCACTGGCTGCCGTAAGGACTCAGAATGCTATGGGAGCACTGAGGACAAACATAGCACAACTACTCTGATTGTCCAAGATATCCACACAAATATTTTCTTGCTTGCTTTTTTTTGTTATTGTTTGTTTGTTTGTTTGAAAGTGGGGTGTAAAAACAGAGGGATATTGTCAATTTTAATGTGTCTTTTTTTCTTACATAACTTTAATATGATAGAAAAACTTATATGGAATTTTGTTTTAAGTTTCATTTATAAGTGTTTTGTAAATAAAATTAAAGCTTCACAATAGATTAGTCTCACACTAAAATTGAATAAAAGTGAAGCTGACAGATTTCACTGTCCAAGCAAAATGCAAATATCAAAGTCAACTCTGGTGAAAAACAAATGATAGTCTTAACCTTTTTTCCATTTTAATAATCCATACTGGTGGTATAAGGACCACAAGGAGTAACATTTTTACTGAATATTTTTTTTATTTTTGTACTGTCCCTTTAGCCACCATAGCAACTTGGATTTGTTTGCGCTGGATGTGTTATTAAATGAGAATAAAGAATTGAGCCAAAAGAATGAAGCAACATTTAGTTACATCCTCCCTTCCTAGAAACTTATCTTTAAATAATTGTGATTATTTTGGGAATGGACAGTGGACCTTGACTGCTTAGTCACTGGAACACCTGTGCTTTTTGACTTATTTAGGTCTGAAAACTTCCCAAGCACATTCTGGGTGGTGAGAGCATTGCAGCTTGCACTGGAATTTGGGGAGATATACCTGTAATGGTCTCCTTCTCTGACTTCCCCAGTGGTTTGGACCTCAACAGGATGAAAGGTGGGATTATGAAGCAAAATGATTACTCCTGATACGTCCCAGAAGGCTTCCTGCTCACATGCTTTCCTCGCTTGGACAGCGTGTAAGTGATAGATGATTCTGTTTCCCTTGAGGGAATCAAGCAACTATAGTCATTTAGCTAAATTCCTGACTCAGAGGTCAGTGATGCAAAAAAGATTTGGAGTGGTTTAAAACTGAGTGCTACTCATTTAAACAGATCACAACTCGCTTGATCAGACTTGGTTGCCTTCTGAAAGATCAGGGAGGGTTTTTCAGACATGGGGCATTATTCTCTCTGCATCCATAGAGGGTCATAGACCGCTAACAAAGAGATTTAGTTTGGAAAGCTTGATGTCAACACTGGCTCTCTGAACATGATGATCTGCTGGTTGTGTCTATTTTTTTGTAATGAAAACTTGTGTGTCTGAATTTGGAAATTATGAATGATGTCAAATTGAAATGGGGGGTGGAGGGGGAGAAATCACATCCTATCCATGTGCATGGGCTGGACTAGCCTTCTCCGCTGACAATAGTGCTGGTAGATTTTGCGATATGCACACCTCTCCACAGAGAACTGGACTGAGAACCATTTCACAAAGGTCATCAAAAATCTGGGACACTGTTGACCCAAGCTGGATTTGGGTTTCAGCTAAAGCTGACCTCAGAAAGCAAAGGCGATCAGAGAGAGAGAGAGAGATTACAATAATGTATAAGCTTCTGTTGTGAGGTTTCATGTGTGCAGCCTTTAGAGACTCTCCTTTCCAGGCTCTTGTGGCAATTTATCACAGAACTTTTAAAAAAGGAAGAGAACTAAGCTTTTGGGAGGGCAGGTTTAAATTTTCAGTTAAGTCAAGGATGAGCAGGACACTTGCACAGTGTATAGTAAAATGACTGGAGAGGAACTGGATGGCTGTGGGAATGGGTTATAGAGCATTTCACCTGTAAACCACTAAATCTAATCCATCTCGTATTAGAAGTGGCTACAAGTCATTGACCACTGGTGTGTGTTACAGGTCCCTCTCTGTGCTCGATCCACCGAAGATAGGGTGATCAGATGTCCCAATTTCATAGGAACAGTCCTGATATCTGGGGCTTTTTCTTATACAGGCTCCTAATACCCACCACCCTCTGTCCCGATTTTTCACACTTGCTGTCTGGTCACCCTAGCCAAGGTTGTGATTCTGCTACAGTCCCACCCTAGAGCACTTTATCTCAAGCTGTAGCACTTAATGTGCTTCTAGCTCTGGAGGTCCACAGTTCAGTCTGTGGTGTATAAGCAAGATGGTGGCCATCCAGTCACTCTGTGACAGTTGTTCAAATGGCAGATGTGAACTCAGTTGGGTCTCTGTTCCTATTAAACAATATCCATTTCACAAAAAACACTGTTACAACACATACAAACCAGCCACCTCATTGGAAATTTTACCAGAGGCACCGTGGGCAGAAATAGTTAGAAACCAAACAAACTTCTTACACCCCTAATGATGACCTTCCAGTTCAAAGTTGAGTCACATTGTCAGGGCAGTGTAGGAGAAGCTTCCACTCTGACTAGTCATGATGTACCTGAACTAGGGATAAATAGGGGACTTTGGTTCCCTAACCTGATTCACCAGCACCAGATTCACTTTACTCTTCTTTATTGAAATGGACAACGTGTTTGCTGCCACCACTACATTTAATACATTTGTAAAATGATTCAGTGCATGTCAACAGGATTTAAACATAAAGGAGTGGAGACTTGCATTCTGTAGATTAAGGATCCTGCCTAGAGTAGTGGGTGTTGCAAAGGCACCTTTACTAGTGTTGGAATGTGAGTTCTCAAACATTCCCAGACACCTTGGGATTGGAGTTCTTAGACTGCTGCCCAAAATCAGGATTTTATCTCTGCAGAATCCCCTGTTGTCTTTGGGATTTGAGTTTTGGGGGTGGTCATCACTGGGACTGGAATCCCTTGGAGGACTGGCCAGATCCCTCACAGCTAGATCAGTGAGCAATTAAGTAGCCTTTTACGTAAAGTTTTACGAAAATCTTTGATGTTTTAGAAACTGTCGATGTTGAAAACTACTGTCAAGGTCTTCAAAACCCATCACTACTTAGGTTTCAAAACAGTTCAGTAAACATAATATACAGTTAAAGTGACCAAATGTGCTATAGTCAGTAATGAGATTAAGTACTTAAAGACACGAGTTTGCCGAAAGCTATCTGCCATTTCTTTACTTAGCCTAATACAAATGCTACATGCTTTTGGGGAATTGGATTTTCCAGCAGTTACTCCAGCTTTTCTAAATATTCCTAAATCTTGTGTTGATCACTACAACATTAGAATTAATAACCAGTTAGTGTGTTCCTCTTTAATACCTCTTCAATAGTGCCCATATGACACTAACCAAATGCAGAGGGCTGCTTCCTGTTAAGGGAGCATGTGTGAGATTCTCACACAGACTCCTCTGTCAAGTGCATGACACAATTGTTTTAATGAAGAAACCTGTCAAACTAAACAAACATGAAAAGAAACAAGACTTTCCCTGCAGCACCAGAATGGCAAAGGTATAACAAGAGGTGTGCCCAGGGCTCATAAGCAAAAATATCAATGACTACCCACTAATACACTTCTATTACTGCTCATGAATTTAACAGGTAAAAGCCAAAAGTAAGTATCTTCTTCTTATTGCTTTAGTTGCTTCTCCTACAAATTGTAAGTCTCAGCTTTCATTTGTTTGCTAAGCATTGGGGCCCAACTCTGTTCTAGTGAAGGATGATCTTGCAGTTGTGGCACTGAACTGGGACAACAGAGACATGAGGTCAGTTTCCACATTGGCCACAAACTTTTTGTATGACCTTTAGCAAGACACTTAATTGGGCTTGCCTCAGTTTCCTCACTAACATTATGGTTGTGTTGTGGGGCTCAATTAATTAATATTAATGAGACAGTTGGGTGTTACAGTAGCATTTCCAGATAGGAAGGAAATGAGGCGCCTACCCACTATCATTTAACATCTTTGCCTTCTTTTATTTTGAAAACGTAATGACTGGTTGTATAGACCTGTAGCAGGGTCCTCTTCAGTGCTGAGATCTGACCGTCCTGGGGTCCTTTGTGTTGCAGTGATCTGAGACACGGGGGTCTAACCTTCAAATGCACCTTGGAGTGTTCTGTGCAGGGCTGTGATTTGATTTCTGGAACATAGATGCCCTTCTTTCTAATGTTGCTCTCTGAGTTTAAGTGGTAGAGAGGGGCCTCTGCCAATCTGATTTCAGGAGCTGTGCCAGTCAACCCATTAAGCAATCCTTAATTTACCTTCCTGAGCAGACAGATAGTAGTAGTTTCCCCTCAAGTGTTCTCAGGAACCTTACACTGAGATAATGTTCCCGAAATACTGAGGTATTCTTTGTTTAGACCATGCATTGCACAGAAAAATCTAATATGGATCAGCTGGATGTGACTACAGTATTTTATGGAACAGGCTGGTAGCGCTACACAGTTCACCAATGACTGACAATGCTGAAAATCTAGTCTTATCCCACAGACTCCTAGGCTGTTTCCTGAGTGAACTGGTAGTTACATAAGGTAACCAATGTTACTACCAAATGAGCAATTACAGAGGTTTTCAAGACAACATTGTTTAAATTCTTGTACAAGATGGTGGGAATGGGGTCGGGGAAAGGACAAATGAAGATCACTAGCTCTTGTGAACTGTCTGCAGAAAGAAGCCAAGGTTGGAAAATTGCTGTGATGGGGTTATGCAGAAGGGTTTTCTTCCACAGGATTTCATTTAGTTCAGGGGAGAAGCGAAACACAGCTGAGCGTGGCTCATAAGATTTATATGGTCTCTTGCCTCTAGGAATTTTTATTTACCTTGATTGATCAGTCCATACAGAGAGAGCGCTGATCACAACACGTCAGACATGTTGTTCTAGCCAGTCCTTCAGCTACCTGCTGGCCAGGCTGTCAGTAGCACCCAATTAGCATAGTGCACAGCAGTTTAGAACTCCCAAGCGATCCACCAACTGCAGCCTCCCAAGCAGCTGGGATTACAGGCGTGCGCCATCCTGCTCAGTTGGAATTTTTATTATTTATATTATTTGTATTACTATAGCGCCTCGGGGCCCTAGTTGTAGATCAGGGCCATATCGTGCTAGGTGCTGTACAAATAGAGGGGGAAAAGGTTGTTCCTGCCCAAAGGCACTTGCAATTTAATTATAAGACAAGTGACAGACAGATGAAGGAGTTCAAGTAACTCTCCCCAGTTCCTCAGCCCCCAGTTACAGCCCTAGATAGGAGGCCTGGAACAAGATATCTGGAACTTTGTTGGGGTTTAGTTGTTCTGAAAACCAGTGGAATACAGACCTATATGGGAAAGTGATAGGGACTGAACAAGAAGGGCCAGCATGAAGTTAAAAAGGAAAAAGCTGATACAAATGGAAAACCCCCCTAGAGCGTCATGTCACATCCATATAGAGTTAGAAACAGCAATGCCATGAAAATTAACCTTTTGAATGCTAGAATGTGGTTCGTCCCTGAGAGTTATGGAAATTCTCTATCTTAGGGTTTTATACTGCTACTTCTCACTGCAATGTCTCTGCACACTTTCGACATAAAAATATGAAGAAAAGTAGAGACTTACTTATTGGAGCTTCTAGCACTTCTCCCTTTTCGGAGTAATAACTCTGAATGGGGTAGGGGTTGTGGTTTTAGAGTCAGAGTTTAAGGCCAGAAAGGACCACTAGATCATCTAGTCCAGTGGCTCTCAACCCTTCCACACTACTGTGCCCCTTTCAGGAGTCTTTGTCTTGCGTACCCCCAAATTTCACATCACTTAAACTATTTGCTTACAAAATCAGACATAAAAATACAGAAGTGTCACAGCAGAATAGTACTGAAAAATTGCTTACTGTCTCATTTTTACCATATCATTATAAAATAAATCAATTGGAATATTGTACTAACATTTCAGTATATAGAATAAAGAGCAGTATAAACAAGTCATTGTCTGTATGCAATTTTAGTTTGTACTGATTTCACTAGTGCTTTTTATGTAGCCTGTTGTACAAATAGGGAAATATCTACATGAGCTGATGTACCCTCTGGAAGACTTTTGCGTACCCCAAGAGGCATATGTATCACTGGGTGAGACCCACTCTGACCTCCTGTATATTGCAGGCCACCAACACCCACACTCTGAGTTTTTAAAGGTTTGTTTTTTTAAAAAAATTTCATTTTGGTTTGTTAGTAGATTGCTTAATGTCAAGGTTTTATTTTATTTTGGGGGAGTTTAGCTGGGTTGAGGTTTTTTAGGGTAGAATAGGGTATCAGTGTTAAGTGCTGTTCTTACGGTGGAAAGATGGCCACATGCAAATTAAGACTTTTTTTTTTTTTAAATTATTTATTTATTGCTGCTAAAAAGCGCTGATTGACAGTCCAAGAAGCTGATATTAGCTAGGGAATAAATGTGGCACAAACACGGCCAGGACAAGCTTCTTCCACACCATTTCTGGCCAATGTGCCTAATTCTGACCCAAAGGGGAGCCCCTTTAGTAGTGAGAGGGCTTCAGTCCCCATGAATTATTCAGTTGGTCTCTATGGTGAGATGGCCAGAAAGATGCCAACTAGTGTCAATTGGGAGGATGTGAACACTTGGACTGCTTGGAACTAGATTGAGATCCACTAAACTCATTTCACTTAGATCACCAAACAAACAGCCATCGTTGGTAACGACTTGGTTACTACATTTCAGGGCTTATATATGGCTGATGCAGCAGCTGCCGTAAAGTCCTAAGAAGCTAGTCTACCTGATGAACTGAACTGCAAAATGACATTTTGAAAACCAGTTTGTCCTTTTCCACCTAATATAAAAATGGTGAAATTATTTTGTTTTTTAAACCATACTGGGTTAGACCTCATCCCATAGTGAACTTTGAAGAGCAGTCTAATAAGCCCCTGAAAAACAGGGCTGCCGAGCAGTTAACTCTCCTTTCGAATCCCATCCTGATGTTTTTCAGTCTGCCAAGGTCTCTGTGCTTGAGTCTATTCTCCACGCTTCCCCCTTTGGTATGTTTCACTGGGTCAGTTATCACTAAAACTCCAAATTAGGCTGCAAGTGCACCCTGGCTTTTTGTGAGCCTGCAGGAATATAGCAGGGATTTCATGCCCTCTATTGGTAAATTCTTCTCACAGCACCTTCTGCAGACACAGGTTTGGGGATCTGCAAAAGAAACCTGAACACAACTGGTTTTAACCCCCCTGAGGAAGCATCTAAAAATGACGAATGCCCCTGAGATTTTAATGATGCCATAAGAATAAAATTGACATATTGTACTCATTTGCAGGGAGAGGTCTTCATTCCAGATTAATTTAAAATAAAGATGAATCTGAGCCTGAATTCTGTGGACATTGAGATTGGGATCTGATTTTTCAGGGGTGGATTACTAGCTCTATGGACCCCTTTCCCTTGTCTTTTCTCCTCAGTCTCTGAACAACTTCACTCTTTGCAATGAAGGGCCATCTCTAATTGTAATGCAGATCTCATTCTTCTGATGGAAGATCTTGAGGCGTGCTTCTATCAGATACTTAACTCATTTCACACAGAGTGAGACTTTAGGATCTCAGTCATGTCCTTAGCTGAAGGACATTATATAAACCTCACCACTATTGTCTCACTTATGGGCAGTCCCTGCTAAAGACATGGTATTCTATGGGCCAAGGAGACTGACACCTATTCTTAAAGGGCATCTTTCCATGGTAAGGTTGAGGCACATTAGTGGGGCGATATTGGGAGGAGATGCTACTGTAAGTGTGCTGTGGATAACAAGACTGCCTAATTTATAGAACAGCACTTTTCGTCAATTTGCTTTTGATGAAAATTATTCTCTAATTCAAAATTATTGCAAATTTCTGGCTAATGTCATAGCTTGAAAGTCCTGACAGAGAGCAGAGCCGTGTGGGACAGCCACTATGAACTGTATAGAGTAAAAAATTCTTGTAGGGGATTTGGTAGATTGTTGATAATTCACAATAATGATCAGTAGAATCATTATTAATTAAATTTTGCAAATTAGTAGGACTAAACCCCATTCATAGAGGTAGTCTCTCCAGGGCAGGGCTATGCACATTTGTGGGGACATTAATGCTGCAAATTAGTGAGTATGCTAGGATTCTGCCTCCCATAAGGGATTTTGTTTCACTTATTTTACAAAGGTAATGAACTGTTCTTCATGATCACACCTCATGGTGTACTAGGGAATTATCTGCAGCGTAATTTGTGAAGGTAAGAAAGACTTAGACCTGGTCTGCACTTAAAACTTAGATCGACATCCCTACAATGCTCATGGATTTGAAAAATCTTCACCCCTGAGCCACATAGCTATACTGCCCTAACTCCCTAGTCTAGTCATAGCTAGATCAATGGAAAGATTTTTCTGTTGACCTATTTATCCTCTCTTGGGAAGGTGGTGTTCTCACACCAACAGAGAAAAACCCTTTTGTTGGAGTAGTCTCTGTCTACACCTTGGGGTTAGGCCAGCATAGCTATAGCACTGGCTCTATGGTCCCTGTAATGTAGAGATGGCCGAGGTAACATGATACCTAATTACAGCATTATATTATCAAATCTTTTCTGGCATTCTTTGAAAACAGAGGAACTATCCCCTTATGGCAGAGGTTCTCAAACTTCATTGTACTACAGCTCTCTTCTGACAACAAAAATTACAACATGACCCCAGGAGGAAACCTGAGCCCACCGAAGCATGGTTGCCCCAGGTAGGGGGCCAAAGCTGAAGCCTGAGCTTTGCCAAGTAGGAGGGCCATAGCCAAAGCCTTCAGCCTCAGGTGTGGGGGGCTGTAGCCTGAGCCCAGCCACCCCAGGCAGTGGGGTTTGGGCTTCAGTCCCGGGCCCTAGCAAGCCTAATACCATCCTGGCGACCCCATTAAAATGGAGTCATGACTCACTTTGGGATCCTGACCCACAGTCTGAGAACCACTTCCCTAGGGATAGTACTGCTTGTTTTGTACTCTTGAGTTTACTGCATGATTGGAAATGCAGTGAGGTTTTTTTGATAAGCTAGTGTCAAGAACCACTAGTAAGCTAGTAGTCCAGAACCACTGCAATAAAAATGAAATCCAGAAAGTGCACTTCCTGTACAAATCTAAACCTCTTCTGAACTTTTCTCTCTCATTGCTTTGGCTCTGATCTTACAACAGGGGTGATCAGCTAACAACACACTGCATCCCAGGACAAGTTGCATAGCTGCCTGTGTAATGTGGCAGAGGCCCAAGGCCATCAATCACTCAAGAAGCACAGCTGTCCAAGGTAAATTAATGTGTTGGAGTATTTTTCCAAAGTCTTGTAGAAGTGGGTTAATGTGAGCACAAACTCATTTCTGCAGAGCAAGGACCACCAAGCAAAACAAGAAAACCTATGTAACCTCCACTATGCAAATCTGCACAAAAATTCTTGTGTTCTTGCACCTTGTCAGCACAACACCCTTTATTGCTCATGTCATCTTAGTGCATCACACCTTTATTTTTAAGGTTTGTCTCCATATCAAATTAGCTCTGAGCTTTCCAGTGTGAGCACTGCTCCTAATTTTGTTGTGAGTTTTACAGTATTGGATGCTTTTCTGAAAGCCTCAGATACTGGAATTAAGAGATCGCACAACAATCTTGCTTTCATTTAAAAATAAAGTTTCTTGCTCACACAGCAGTGAAGGAAAGCTTGAAAATGTGAAGTGAGTGCACCTTGAAGGCTTGAAAACTGGATGACAAAAAGAATCCAACATCATTATTTTTCAGAAAAATCTCATCAGTTTTAAGACCATTCCAGTTCTCTCTGGGGACCTCATTCATGCTTTTTGAATGCTA
Source organism: Dermatemys mawii (assembly GCA_007922305.1). Lineage (NCBI taxonomy): Eukaryota > Metazoa > Chordata > Testudines > Dermatemydidae > Dermatemys > Dermatemys mawii. Next base: position 31,900,526 of record ML677332.1, read on the forward strand.
GGATGATTTATATTGACTTCCTCTGAACCCTAAATGCGGGTAAATTCCGAGAATCCCCAGTTGTTGCCTGGCTCAGCCCAGTCACCTCCTAGGGACACAGGTAGGCCAGGGTTCAGCAGGGACTCTGCTCTGAGATCCTCTTCAGGGGCTGCCAAAAGACCCCTATATCCTGCAATGAGTTATTTCTATGTGCTGTTACGTGTGAGGAGCTGGAGGTCCTGAACCAGGGCCCCCTAGCCACATCCACCCTGCCAGCCAATGGCTTGACTAGTGACGAGAGAATTGGGAGCTCTGGTACTGCCCACAGGGACCTGAGTGGAGGAACTCTGGAGCTAGAGTCGCCAACTTTCTAATCATACAAAATTGAATGCCCTGCCCCTCCCCAGAGGCCCTGCCCCTGCTCACTACATTCTCCCTCCCTCCGTGGCTCACTGTTCCCCCACCCCCGTTCAAACTGGGGGTGCGGGCTCCAGGGTGGGTCCAGAAATAAGCGGTTCAGGGTTTGGGAGCCCACAGTTCCCAGCCAATGGGAGTGTGCAGTCAGTGCTCGGGATGGGGGCAATGTATGGACCCTTGTGCCCTCCCCTTCTGGCTGCTTCCAGGGCACAGCACGGTGCCAGGACAGGTAGGTACTAGCCTGCCTTGGATCCACAGCACCGCTGACCGGACTTTTAACAGCCCGGTTGGCAGTGCCGACCGAAGCCGCCAAGGTCCCTTTTAGAGCAGGTATTCCAGATGAAAACTGGATGCGTGGCAACACTATCTGGAGCTGCTCATTGGGTTCAGTATACTATTTAGGCCAGAAAGAGACACAGGAAGTTCTGTCCAGCAAGGTGGATCTTGGCTTGCTGCTGCAGCAGACACTTCTACCTGATTCCTGGCCACATTGCTGGTTTGTGAGGTCAGCTCTGCCCTGTTACAGGTTCCCTATGCCCTCAACCTTGTTCCAGTCCCATTGCTCTGTTTTCTGACTGCTCGGGCCCTGACCTTAGGCTACAGCTCTTTGGTTTCCAGCTCTGCACTGACCCCTCAGCTTTTACTTTTGTTTCCTGCTGATCCTGGCTCTAATTTTCAGCTGACACCTGCCTCCTGACTTTGGACCTGCCCATTGGTCTCTGGTTCCTAAACATCTCATTGAGGGAGACTTCGTGCCTCCCTTCCACAGACCCTGACACTACCTGTATGTCTCAATGGGCCCAATTCACTATTGCCCTATCCCTTGTGTAGTCATGGAAACAAGGTGCAAAGTCAGTTTAAAATGCTAAGAAATCAGATTGTGTTTATCACTTTCACTAGTGTAAATGACCAAGCAAGGCACAGGGTAATGGTGAACTGGGTCAGTGTCTAACTTTTGTCAGCAGTGGTAACTAGAGAACAAAACATAACCCTGAGTCTAAACCTGTGCTCCCCACCCCCGACCCTTTACCAGTAAGAGAACATGTCAGTGGCTCTCCCCCACTGGCCAGAAGCAGACTTGCGGTGGGGCTGGGATCTGGGAAGTGATGGGGGCCGAGAGTGGGGACTAGGCTAGTGGAAGAGCTGCATCTAGGAGCAGAGGCTGCGGCCAGGGGCTGGGAGTAGAACTGGGGCCACGGTGCCCCCAGATATTCCCCATACATATACACTCCTAAGGGATTGTGCCCCATCGTTCGGGGACCACTGGTCTAGATATTCCCAACCTTTTGGAAATGTTCGATCCACAGTTGGCAGCTCGTACTCACCTTTGGCTAATAACAGTTAAGGTAGTTTCTGTTGGGGGTAATCGTGCTTTTGGATTTTAGGGTAAACTGTTTCCCCGTCCTAGACAGATGAGACGCGTATGGGGGCAGGCGCCCCCAGATTTGCTGCTTGGTTGGTGCTGAGCAGGCTCGCAGGGACTGAGTATGCTCAGTAACACTGCCGAAGCTGCTGCCCTCACTCCGCCTCCACCACCTCCACTATCGGCAGGCCCCGGTCGCCTCTGGTCCTAGGAGTGGATATGAGGGAAATGGAAAAGCAGCTGTGGAAATGTCAGACCATCCTTTGACACCTTAATGAACTTGGTCTATGCTGACAGGTTGTTATGTTTTTCACATTCTTAATTTGCAATAGTTTGGTGGTAGTTACATTTGGTAGGAGCCCAAGAGTGTACAGGAAAGGGTTTCTGAAGGGACCATCCAAAAGTGTCCCTTTGCAAAGTGGTACAAAATTGTTCTAGTTAAAAGGATGGGTGCTGCTGTTTGGAGTGGAATCATTAGGGTTGTTTAGAGAGAGAGTGTGAGTCAGGATTTTTGTCACCATTTTGAACATTAGGAAATTGAGTCATGGAGAGGCTAAGACTTACCCAAGTCCACAGAAGGAGTTAGTAGTAGAGCTAAGATTTTAGGAATTATTGAGCTCAGACCACTCTCTCTAAAAAGAAATGCACCAACTTTGTGTGATTAATAGTATGGAAACTAATTGATAAACAATGTGAGGGGACAGCATGTGCAAGCACTGGTTTATTCTTTAATAGATTACAGTTCTGTAAGTGTGCGTGCTGCTTCAACAGACAGTAATGACAGGACCTTTCTTACACCCTGACAGCTCAGATCTAGACTGGAAACTTACAACTAGACGTGCTACAGATAGAACAAGGGTGGCCAAAGTACAGTTTATTGAATTCCACAATGCTGCTTCTAGCTGCCATCTTTATCTTTAATGTAAAGAGGCAGATCTCTTAGACGTCAGATCTGTGCCCAGTGTCTATTTTGAAATAATCTTTTTCTGAAATCATGAGGGATTTGCGTTGGTGACTGTGGAAATAAAAAGTCCCTACATCTGCTCCACACCTTTAATCACCGCAGTTGTTTCAGGGACTGTTTCTCCTGCCCAACAAACTGACGATCCTGTGTTCGAGTAAAGCAAAAAAGACTCCGGAAATTTTGGTCTCATTTAGGGTGACCAGATGTCCCGATTTTCGGGTCTTTTTCTTCTATAGGCTCCTATTACTCCCCACCCCCATCCGGATTTTTCACATTTGCTGTCTGGTCACTCTAAATTGCAGCCAAAAATGCGTCTCTGGCACCTGTGGCACACACATTGCCCACAGATCCGCCCAGGGAAGCTGTAGTAGAAAAGCAGCACCCTGGACACGGGACCAGCCACCAACAACTCCCCAGAGGCAGAGCAGCTTTAGGGATCCTCGATGAAGGCCGGAGGAAAGTGACCTCTGCGCTCCTGCCCTTGCCGGACACGGCGGCCGATGCTTCTGCAGAGCGGAGCTAAAAGCAGTTTAGGGAACTGGGGCCCGGTGCGGCGGCAGCGGCGGCGCTCCCGGAGCCTGCAGTGCCCGGCCGGGGCCATGCGCGCTCCATGCCCGTGTCCGCGGCGGCGCCACCCTCCCCGCCTCGCTCAGAGCCCCGGCCCCAGACCCGCTCCCTACAGCGCCCTTCGCCCTGCTGCTGCGTGATCCCGGCGCGGTTTCTCGGACCCTTCCCGGCTGCGTCCGGTCCCTCGGCGCTGCTGATGGGGGTAGCGCCGAGCAGATAATAAGGGAGGCTTGGGAGGGGGTTCAGTAAACCCCGGAGAGCTGTTGGGGGAGACCGGCTCTGCCCGGGCCGAGAAAATCAGGGGGGGCGGGGGCCGTGGCTCTCCCCGGCAAACCCGCCTCTAGCGCGGTTACCCCCTCAGCCCCCGCCCGGCCACAAGCCCCGCTGGCTCCGCCCCCCTTGGTGGAGGAGCAGGAGCCGATAGAGCGGAGGGGGAAGGGCGGAGGCGGGGCCAGGCCGGAGGGGGGAGGGGCTCCGTGCGGCTCGCCCAGCCCAGCCCAGCCCGGCCGCGCGGAGCGAGGCGAGTGACTGACACGGACCAAAGTTATCCCGGAATAAGGGCAGCACGCATGTGCTGTCACCCCGGATGTGAACATGCCGCCCAGGCCCTCAGGAGCTCGCCCCGCCCGGTTAGAGCGGACGGGCTGACCCGTGCTGGGCTGAGCCGAGCCTGGCCGGGCCCAAGCGAGCTAGCCGCCCGCCTCGGGGGAAGGGAGGCAAAGCCTCCTTCCGAGAGAAAGGGGAGAGGGGCAGATCTCCCACGAGGCGGGGAAAAGTGGGGCAGAGCCCCCCCCCCCTCCCACCCCAGGGGCAGAGCCTTCTTGAGGCAGTTGAGGGGGAGGATTGCCCCTATGGTTTGGCTGAACCAGGCCTTCCTGTCACAAATGACCCCATGTCCGTGTTAGTCCCCTTTCCCCCCCCTTCCTTTGGGTTTGTTACACCTGGGCTAAATACGGAAACTGCCACAATCTCCTCATCCCCCATCCCATCAGTTACTCCTGGCCACGTGCCCCAGGAGTTCCTGCCTTAACTGGGGTGGGGCAGGAATTATGGATTTTCGGGGGAAGAAGTATGAGCGGGGCAGTAATTGGTCAGATCCTGAAGTGGTGGAGCTCCTGCAGCTTTGGGCTGATGAGTCAGTTCAGATGGAGCTGGAAAGCTGCCTGAGAAACCAGCATGTCTTCAACCGGATCGCTGAGGTGTTGAGGGAGAAGGGCATCCACCGGACTGGGGACCAGTGCCGGGAGAAAATCAAAAAGATGAAGCTGGAGTACCGCAGGATCAAGGACAACAACAAGGCTCCAAGGGGTGGCAGGACTTGGAAATTCTATGAGGTGATGGACCGGGTGCTGACCAGCCGGCCCTCCATCGCCTACAATTCCTTGAGTGGCAGTGTGGTGTCTCAGCAGGCACTGCATGCGAGCATGGTGGAGAACTACCATCACCACTTCACCCCCTCAGCTCTACCTTTTGGACATTCTCAGCACCCTGAGCTGATGGAAATCAAATGTGAGGAAGTGGACTCTGATGAACACTGCTTGACCCCGGAGCCCCCACTATCCATGTCTTACCAGCAGGGCTCCCCTGAGGAGCATGAGATGGAGAGAGCTTTCTTGGACAGGGCCCAGAATGACTCTCCTATCTCCAGGGTGGAAATTCCCATTGAAACCAGTGTTTCACCTTCAGGTAGGACAGTCTCTTCTCATTCAAGCCTGAGGCTTCTGTCTTCTTTCCCACAGAGAGCATGCATCTCAGTGTTATCACCTGTGTATTCTGTTGAGGTTTTTTGCCACAAACAATTTTAATGTAGAGTAATAGGTTCTGCATTAATAGCCTTTCAGTATTTCCTGAAATGTCCCTTAGTGCGAGTTGATGTAAAAGACACAAAATCAGTACACTTTAGGGTGTGTGTAATTGAGGAACTGACACGTCCTAGAGGTAGGCATAAGTGCTGTGCAAGATACCTACATGTAGTTAATTCTATAAAAGCATCTCAAATCCAGATAGAATTTTCATATTTTGTGCTCTCATCTGAACGTTAAAAAGACTCTTTGAGTCCTCATACCACACTGTGATAGGAGTCCCTCTTCTTTTCACAAATAGGCTAGAACCTTCTGGATGAATCCACTGACCTTGCATTCCTAGAGCCCTGGGCAGATACAAAATTTATCTGCATCCAATCTGCGATCTGGAAACATGGTCTGCTGCTATAAAGTGCATATCTGCAGATTTGCACAGCTCTAGATACAAAATTTGGATCTGCATCCATCTGCAAGCCGCAAACGTGGTCAGCAGATATCCGCAGATATAAAGTGGATATCCACAGATTTGCATTCCTTTCTAATGCCTCTTTGTAGCTAGTCTTTTAAGCTATGTGTCAGTTGAGACCAAGGGGTGGACGCTCTCTTTTTCAGTCTCTCAATATACTAACCAGACAGAACTTGGGAAAGGGGAAACTCTTTGAGAGTGACTGGTACAATTACATTTAGATGAGTATAAGAAGATATAGTTTTATCTCAAATTTAACTAATCTCCAGAATTGGCCTCCATACATCAAGTCTAGAAATTCATTGGGATTTCAGAGCAGTCTGGGATGTATGGAGTTTTGGATACATACAGCATGGTGATGTGGGAGAGAGAGAGACAGTGACATCATGCTGATCACTGAGGTCAGGAAGGAATCCTCTCTTTCATTCACCATGATGCTTGCTCAACTGGTCAAATGCACTATTTAGGAGAGGGGTTATCATTCACTAGAGTTAGTTTGGATCGTTGCCAGAGGCAGACTACTGAACTAGATAGACCAATGCTTGGATGCATAATTGCAAATTCAACATGTGGGGTTTTTTTCAACATTCAGGATGTACCTGATAGATTTGACCTCACCCTTCCCGTGGGATTCTACCATGGACAGATCTGATTCTTGTCAGACAAAGACAATGGGGTTACTTAAGCAGATCTGGGTCAAACTGGTCCAGTAGAGGGCAGTAGTGTATGTTCACATCAGTCAGTATACTGTCATTAGAATGAATTGTTGCAAATTTGGTTTTCTTTTTGTCTCTGAATATCCGCAGGTTTCAGTGAGCCCAACGTGGCGTCCTCATCCCGGATCCAGAGTGTGGGCCCTCGGCCTGGCTTCTCCACCTTGCACCGCCTTCGGAAGAAACGGAAAGGCCAGCGAGTGAAGGACCCCCTTGATGACCTTCTGCTGAAGACTCTGACATCGCAGCGGGCCATGGAAGAGCGCTTTCTGCAGATGGAGGAGCGGCGGTTGCAGCGGGATATGGAAGTGGAGGAACGGCGGATGCAGCTAGAGCAGCGACGTTTTGAGTTGGAGCGGGAGCATGAGTTCCGCATGTTCAATGTCTTTGCTCAGATGCTTAGCATCTTAAAGCAGAGCAACAGCGGCTCCTCCTCTTCTGTTGCACTGCCCCGGGGCTTGGATTTCATCCAGGTGCTGTCTGACATTGCTGGGATGGGAGGAGCAGGGAGCCTGCAGGAGACGAGGGGCATGCATGTAGGGCGACCACTTTCTGAGAGAAGGACTGACATGTACAGTTTCTGTAACCCTGGCGAGTTCCAGAGCAGTCCCTTTCTCTCTGCTCGAGGAAACATTGCCAATCTCTTTCGTGACACAACAGAAGAAGGATACAAGGCCTATCATGCTGACAAGTACGATGAAGACAAAAACCCCAATGTGAGTGAGGTGCTACTGCTGTGCAGTTATTTGTTGCTAAGAGACACACCAAACAGGGTCATTTCTTAGGGCAGGACTCACTAGTGATCGATCTATCGAGGATTGATTTATTGCATCTAATCTAGACGCGATAAATTGATTCCCGAGCACTCTCCCGTCAGCTCCGGTACTCCACTGCCACGAGAGTTGACTGGGGGAGCAGCAGCAGTCGACTCACTGCCGTGAAGACACACTAGTAAGTCGATCTAAGTATGTCAACTTCAGCTACTCTATTCTTGTAGCTGAAGTTGCGTATCTTAGATTGATTTCCTCCCCTTTTTCCCCAGTATAGACCGGGGCTTAGACTCACCGATAGGGCTTGGGTTAAAACATGGCTTTTTTTATCACACATATGCCAGTCAGGTCAATCTTTTCATTTTAATAAAACACAGAAAATTAATTACATAAAATGAGCTCCTTTGTATAGCAGGGAGCAGCACCCTGTGCAGCTTTGGGTCATGTCTGCTCAATTTCCTGTCACAAACTATTGTTAGGCCTGCAGAGCCAATAGTGTTACAGGAGAGCAAGTTGAACTGTATTCTCCCTTCTGCATCATCTCTGGTGTCATCCACTGAGTTCTGTTTGCAACATGTTATCACTGTTTATGATGCACGAGACGGACCCAACTGGCTTTTCAGAACCCAAGGAGGAGTTTACACCACTGATATTTAGAAAGCTGTCTTTTTATTTTTTAAATTCACCGTTCAAAGCTGATGCTGCCTGTTTACCTTTTGCCTGACACTTGCTCTGTACAGTATAAATAGGCTTGTTGCAAGGCTATGAGATTTACAACATTTCAGGGTAAGGTATTTTTAAAAAATGTTTTAACATAATTATGTGCATTTTTTAAAAAATAAGATCTAGGTTCTGATCCTAAACGTCAACAATTTTAATTTAAAATTACTAATCCTAACTTCATCAGACACTGTCTCTCCTGCAATGCGGTATCAAGAGAGTTGTATATTAGAACCTTTAAAACAAAGTATATCAGTATCACATTATTATTCAATACAATACGTACAACCGAAGGGACAAACTTTATCATGCCTTTAGTGTTGCCTATATTTGTTTACAAGAGATATTAAAATTCAATGCCTAAAACTGGCTCCAAGCTCTAATAATGTCATAAGTATACCACCCTGTGTTGTTTTTTTTAATTTCTTGAGTGACCCACCCTAGCCTCAGAAGTAAAAATATGTTAATTTTTTTTCTCTCTGTGCTTTATTATACTGTGACATGAGTGTGCCAGGAGAAAAGGTTAATACTCTAACCTGCCTTCATACTTGGCACTGTGTAAAAAATGAAGTGTCAATGTTCATGAGTAAATTAGTGGAATACAATGTCATTATCTAATGAACACACATTTGAACATGGAAGTATTTCCAAAGCACAGTTTGTGTGTCACAGCAATGTAAATTCCAGCTTTCTCAGCTAGGAAAAATTGTATAAACTTGTGTGAAGGTCAGATTTACATTAACAAGTCAATTTAGTGTTAAATTACTTATACACATTATATAAACTAATATAAACCCTTGTTTTATACCCATCCCTAAAGTGTTTACTGACTAATAAATTAAGCACTTGTATAAATTACTAGTTTATATATATGTGATGAGTGTTCTGCGAAGCGCGTTTTTCATCCATTATCTCCTTTACCTTGTTAGGAATTTTGAGATGACAGAGTAACAGTAGCAAGGGCAACAGCAAAGTTGAAATGCAAGTAGCGCTGCTAAGTGGTAGTTTGTCTCCCTAAACAATGATTTCTTTCTTTCTCCAGGGGATAATTAATTTTGGTACCAGTGAGAATAAACTCTGCTTTGATCTAATGTCCAAGAGGGTAAGTCCAATCCCCAGAAGAAATATGTTACACTCCACTTAATTCCTGCTTAGTACTGATGATGTGCTTGGATTGCAACTGTTGCTCAGATCCCACACAGAGAAATAATTTCCCAGAGTGCTTATCTTTGAGCTGTCATGTCTCTTCCATGTTGGCACTGACGCAGAAGGCCATTGGCGGGTCCATTTTTCCTATTTAATTTTGGGTTGTGCATTTCTTTAAGTTATCTTCTCAGAGATAGATTGGAAATAGTGGTGCCTTCTAATCACCCAGTTATGGCCTTGCCTTTGGGGCACTGCCTGGCACACAGAGCCAAATGAAAGTAAAGTAAAATTGCTTTTTGCCTGCTGACAGCTCTTCAGCTCACATAGAGGTGAGCCCAAGTCTCACAATTCAGGGGTGTCCAGATCAGAGGACAGAGGGAGCTTGATTTGGCCTGTTATCAAGGCTGCACAGTTCTGATTCATTCTGAACTGCCTTGAAGCTCGAGAGGATTTGGCACCAGTGAGGGTATTACCAATAAACTGGGTGAATCACTAATTAGTGGTATTGCTTAGCTACACCAGGGAAAGACCCAATACAGACCATATAATTCAAACTATAGACTGCTTGGACTGAAAGAAGCTCTCTTGTTTCTTATTAAGCCATGTACCCAGATTCAGGCTATTTATGTGAGAAGACATTAGCTTGTCCTACCTAGAGGAAGGGTGGAGTACTGAGTTTGTGGCACAGCAAGTCTCTGCTGTAGTTGGTTAGAGTTCTTTCACTCTCATTCCATCACTGCCAGCCCTCAAAATGTTCCTTGTTTTATTTCTGCCTGCCATGCCACTGACTCGGGGGGACACTACCCCAACACTCGGTCTTCCAGCTAACAGAACAGGTAAGGCAGAACTTCTGCCTGATAGCTGTGTGCAGAAGCCTGAAAGGTGCCTTTTAGGATGTCTGGGGTGTTCCTTCCTTTCCCCCTTTACCTATTCCCTTGAGACTTAGTGTAATGTCTGCCGTTAACATGTCAGAGAAGGAACAACTGCATCTTGATTAGCCTTGTTATGACAGTGGGTTACTTGCTGCTGCCTATGAGCAGCAGCCAGATGAGCTTGTTCTCATGCATACTGGAACAAGCTCAGAGCTGAGAGAAGATGTTTCTTCCAAATTATAAATTGCCACTTTCTATTGCTACGACATTGACTCACAGAACAGTACGCTACTGGAGGTAATTAGAAGGCAGTCAATGCCTATATTTTGTAAGTGAAAACAGTAACAGATTTCTGTCTGCAGTTCATTACCCCCAGGTCCAGTGATGTTCTGTGCACTTGACAGCCCAGAGTTGAGGTCTCCAACATTGTTCCTGCAGTTGGTTACATCCTCCTCTGTAGCATCACCTTCAAGGACTCCTTTACTTCCCATTGTGTTGTCATTTGGGCCAAGCCTGCTGATATGTTCCAGTTCTTTGCCAGCTGAGTTTAGGAGAGAAAGCAAATGAGGCACACTTGTGTGTTACACAGACTTCAGGATACACATCCAACTGTGTAAATAAAGTAAAAGATTATACCACCCAAGGTTATTATTCTACATGGGCTGAAAGGCAATCCATTAAACCCTCAGAGCAGTAGCTCACGTCATTAGAGCCCCAGCTCAAGGCATCAGAACCCCAACCCATATTTTTTTTAAATTACTTTATAAGATTTAACATCTGCATGTTGGTTTCCTTCCCACTCCTTTACATTTGTTCCCTACCCTTAAATCTGGGCTCCTTTTATGAAATCTATGAGAATGCACTGTATGTAAATGTTTGCTCATTAGTTTCCATTCATATAAAATACACCTCCTCTAATCAATTCTCTGCTTCTCTTTGTGACTTGTTTGGACTGGGGTGCTTGAAACTCTTCTAGTTACAGCTTTGAAAATGATTAAATTAAGACAGTATACTTACTTATTTAAGTGTAATTTGGAAAAAAATTGTTAAAGGCAACTGATCCAGCCCCCAGCTAAGGTGAAACTCCCTTTGAAACGCAAAGGAGTTCCTTCTTCAAAAGGAAGACCCAAAAGAGCACTTTCAAGAGGTTAACTTCACCTTTCTTAGGCCTCTTGAAAACTCCGGTTACCCTTTACAATGTCCTGTCAAAATTAAAGGTGTAGAGGAGCCACAGCTATTTGAAACTGAGGCATAGCTGAAAGCTAGACTTAATCCATTCATATTAGGATAAGAAAATAACCATGCATCTGCTATTCATGGCCATATTGAGGCTCTCTGGACCTGTATATAAAGCCCTCATAACATGGACTTAATTCCCAGTTAGTTGAAAGCTACTATCCTCAGAACTTAGGGTCAGGCCCTCATGAGGGCCCTAGGGGCTGCTTTTTTCAAAAAGTCCTCCACAGAGATTTCTTTTTCCATGGGTGTTCATTTTGTATTAGCCTTTGTGCTTCCTTTTGGCAGATCTCTGTGCAAGGAAGCATTGCTACATAATTTTGATGGCCTGGTAGTTTCTAAAACCCCTCATAAGACTGCTGAAATCAGTGGGGCGTGTGTGTATGTACATGTGAGTGCTGTCCATGTATTGGTTTGTGTTTCTGATTTTAATGGTTGTACCTGTCCCCTTCTTGTTGCTGACAGCTGACACAGAGTGATATGAACGTCATGGAGCCTCCATTGCTGCAATATCCTGATTGGAAAGGACACATGTTGTAAGTAGCCTCATCTCCCAGAAGTTTCCTTTTGTAAATACTTGCCTTCTAAATAGAATACAGATGTTCTCTCATGCATCTATGGGAAAAGGCAACCTTGAGGTTGTTCATAAGTACAAACCAGCTCTGCTGGATTGGTTGGATAAAGCTTCTCTAGGTTATTAAATCCTTCTCTTCCTCCCAAATCTGTAAGTGATCACCCTCCTGTCTGTTCATTCAATTCCCAAATATCTGAGTGGGTTCCAGTTTTCTTAAAAAAATTTAAAAAAGGAGTATCATGCATGTCTAGTAGGTGGATGTGCCCACTGTTCTCTATAATTGTAGTGGATATTGCTGGACCATTAGTCCTTCCTATGTTCTATGCCTTGACAAATTAAATTCTTCAGAAATATGCGGGAAGTTATAAATCATTCTGAGAGATTTACTCTCATCAACTGGGAGAACTGGGATTGTTTAGTCTACAGAAGAGAAGACTGAGGGGAGATTTGATAGCTGCTTTCAACTACCTGAAAGGGAGTTCCAAAGAGGATGGATCTAGACTGTTCTCAGTGGTACCAGATGACAGAACAAATTGTAGTGGGGAAGGTTTAGGTTGGATATTAGGGAAAACTTTTTCACTAGGAGGGTGGTGAAGCACTGGAATGGGTTACCTAGGGAGGTGGTGGAATCTCCTTCCTTGGAGGTTTTTAAGGTCAGGCTTGACAAAGCCCTGGCTGGGATGATTTAGTTGGGGATTGGTCCTGTTTTGAGCAGAGGGTTGGACTAAATGACCTACTGAGGTCCCTTCCAACCCTGATATTCTATGAGTCTATGATTCCCATGACCTTTGCTGTGTATGTAAGCCACCTCCATAGTATGCAATAAGTGGCCTGGGTTATGTGTTTTCCTCTTTATTTTTTCCTAGCTGTATACATTAGTCTTTCATGTGCCCAGGGTTTATTTCTTTGTGATGAGGACCTGTGGAGAGCCCAGCTTTTGGAGAGTAAATTGAATCAATCTTTGCTTTTGTATCTTTCTCAGTTTACGGGAGGAAGTGGCTCGATTTTTGACCTATTATTGCAAGACCCCTGCACCTCTCAAGGCAGAAAATGTGGGTATCTGCTTTTCACTGGTGTGTCTTCTAACATATTGCCATGCACTGTTTAACAGGTTCTTTTATCTTATTTTACTAATGTTTAAGTGTGCGCTGTCTGAATCTTTTTTCGTGTAAATGGGAGGGATTGATCACTAGTGTCAGGAAGGTGACATGCAACCTTTCCAGACGTTCTTCATGTGCAGCTCAGCTAATGTATTTCAGTCCTACCATGTAGCTTCCTTTGTTCTGCAAGTGGCCCTCCTCAATCATGCTTTGTAGTAACACCTTTTCCATGAGTCTTGGGTCCTACTATCCCAGTGCACGTCAGCCACTCCAGTCCCAGGGCCCCCTTGCACTATTCTGCTGATTCACCTGAAGCTGGATTCATAACTGAGTCAAGAGTAGTTTTGCTCTGCTAGAGGATTGAAGAGAGAGCAGATTCCAGTGCTATTGTCAGGAATTGTTTTTGTAGTGGTGCATTCCAGTGAACAGGATTAACATCTGCTCCCATTGTCTCTTCTGTAGGTGATTGTGTTGAATGGTTGTGGCTCTCTATTTTCTGCATTAGCTACAGTTCTGTGTGATCCAGGGGGTAAGTGGTGGTGTTGGATGATTTTTTGAAAATATACTTTTTTGTTTGGTGGCAACATGGTAGTCACAATACAAATACGGTATGTCGGGGCATAACTGTGCAGGGGCTGTGAGTTATTGTGGAATTTCTGCCAAGTTTCTGCCAAATGGTATATTTTTTCAGTGCAACCACAAGTGAGGAGAAAATGTCTACCCCAAATTTTTACTGTCAAATGTATATCCTCCTTAGTGGGACTGTAGGTCTCCTGCATTCTCAATTCTGGTTCTCCCTGCTCTCTCTGCCATTTTAATGTAGTTGCACCACTGGATGTAGCTCTAGAAATGTGGACTGCACTCATGTTGAGTGGATTCTCAGGAGTGAATGTTTGATGCTCTGAGACCTGGAATTGGGAGTTAAAAGTAAAACACAAAATTATTGCTAAAGAGAAGCAGACAAAATTTAACTCTTAAACGTTCCCATGGACCTCAAAAATGGAATAATAAGCAAAAGCTCCCTACCTCAGATGGAGTGTCCTAGTAAGGAAGAAAAGATTGTGAGTTTAGTGGACAACTGGCTTTGTTTTCTTGATTTTTAGAAGCTGTTCTGATTGCCACCCCCTTTTATGCTGGTATCACCCAGAGTTTGTTCCTGTATGGTAACGTCAAGCTGGTCTATGCCTATTTAGACAGTAAGGTAAGAATTGGGGTGGGGGGACAAATCTTTGCAGGTACAAAATATTGGTATTGGTGAAAGGCAGAATAACACTGCCATTGTGCTTTCTGGCTTCAGAAAGCTTTGCAAAGAATCCTTACAACAACTCTTAGTTGTAGCTACCATGGAGCACCACCATGTTACAGCTGAAGAAACTAAGGCACATAGAGTTTAAGTGACTTACCAAGCCACAACGAGACTCAATGTGCAAACCAGGATTAGAATTCTACCTTCTCTGACTGGCTTCCAGTCTTATGATGTGTTCACTAGCCTCTCTGTCCAGCATTACACTCCCACTAAACAAACTTTAATGGAAATTTGCAAGCCTGGCATTTTTTACAAAGCAAAACCAAAAATAGAATAAGTCTCAACTGAACTCTCCTCATTAAGGTGCTCTCATGGATGGGGCAGCATATGGGAACTTTTCATTGTCTTGTTTGTCCAAGGATAACCAGACAGTATCTGTGTGTATGGCAGATCCAGTATCGATATCTCTCTGATTTTATTTATTTCCTTGTTCCCTCCATAGTATGAGGAAGAGGGAATCTGGGTTGTTGCTGGGCTTTTGTGGTTTGGGAAATACTTCGATGCAGAAATGGTTGATGGAGGATCTGTAGAAACATTGTTTGCTTTTATCTTGTGGGTGCCTTTCAGATCACCGGAACAAGCACCCGGCCCTTCCAGCTTACAGTGGACAAGCTAGAGAAGGCCCTACAGGATGCCCGCTCAGAGGTGAGTGTGGCTGAACGTGGCCTTGTTGAGACCATTGATGGTGTCTGCAGGAGAAAGTGGGTGGTGCAGATCTAGAAGGATGAAGAAGCATTGGGCAGATTTTAGCTGCAAGTTCTAATACAGGCGCAGAACCTCCTCACACATACTTTTGCATCATTGGAATGTCATTTGCTCTGGGATCTCCCAGGGTAAATTGATTTTTAAATCATCATTTTAAATCATGATTTAAATCATCAGTCTTAACTGTGTTTTGCCATTGCACTTTTTAGTTGTTTTCCTAAAGAAAGGTTGATTGTCATTGGTTGGGAACCATTAAAAAATGTTGATTTGAAACTAATAGCCTTTACACTAAATGTGGTGCTTCTTTCTGCTAGCAGGAGACTACACTGTATCTATGCACTTTTATTTAACCAATTATATCATATGACTTTTTACTATATGGTGATTAATTTTTTTACTTTTGATTTGTGTCAAGTTTTGTTTTGTTGGGAATGCACAATAACAGCATTTTTTAAATGAAATAAAATGACCTTACATGTGCAGGATGCATATGGAAAAAAATTATCAAAACATGTATGCATTTAAAACTAATTATTAAACAAATGAAGTATTCTCTGTAGATAATGAGTTCAGTTGTTACTGGTCACCATGTTCTTTAAGATTTTAGAACTAGCAGATCTCATCTTCTCACACCTAATTTTTTTTCATAGATTGGAAGAGGGAAAACAAGCTTTCCTGCTTTTTCAACTTCCAGTTAGGTTCTTAACTTTGAATTAATTAATCATTGAACTGAACTAGTTGAATAAACTGAAGTGAGGAAAATATTCTGTCTGTATTTGTGGAACTGGCTATGGCTGTCAAAAGCTGGTTTAGCAAGTCAACAGATTCTGGTTCCAGGTGCTTAGTCAGTGACTTCCAACAGTTCAGTGATCTGACTTTCTTTAAAACTTGGCAGCAGATATGTACTGCTTAATACTATCATTTTTATTTTAGTTAAATTATTTTAATAGATTATGAGAAGTTTAGGCATTAATGTAGGTTGTCAGTTTCAAATTTAATTTAATTTAAATTTAATACATCTGATTTGTTTTATTATTTTATTAATAATCAATTTTTATCCACTCTTGGATCTCCCATTCCAAAGCATATTCTGGGATGTGAGCAGTTTCTGATCATACTGTTGGGAATTCTGATTTCCCCACTCCACTCATTGATACCATCACAACTCTGTTCTTCCCATCTAAGACCTGGTCTACACTAAGAAATTAAGTTGGCTTAACTACATTATTCAGGGGGTTGAAAAATCCACACCTTTCAGTGGCATAGTTAAGCCAGCCTACCCCTCAGTGTAGATTGCGCTAGGTTGAGGGAAGAATTCTTCCACTGACCTAACTACCACCTCTCAGGGCGGTGGATTACCTCCACTGATGAAAGAATCCCTCCTCTTGGTGCAGATAGTGTCTACACAGAAGTGCTACTTTGTCACAGCTGCAGCATCTATTCAGCTCCTCTTCACAGTAGGGGAAATGTAGGAGAGTCTTTGTCAGAGATGAGTATACCAGATGTCAGTGGTGCTTAAAACCAGAAGCTCATTCATCCCTCAGGTCCCAAAGTACTTTATGAACCAGGTAGCTTCAGGAATTTCTTCATCCTTCTGCTAAAATATCCCATAGTTGAATTTCTCCTATAGGTCTGGGCTCTGGGGTGTGATGCCATTGCTGTGCATGGAGAAGGTGTGAGTTATTAGGGGAGTCTCATGGTTTTAGAAATGGGGGCAGAAGATTTACCCCACAGGTATTTTTCTTTTAACATTATATTGCATTTTTGTTTTACAGAGTGTTGGTGTGAAAGCCTTAATTCTCCTGAACCCCCAAAATCCTTTAGGGGACGTCTACTCCCTGTCAGAATTACGGGACTACCTGGAGTTTGCTAAAAGGTGCGGCAGTTTAAGGGTCTGAGGAGACCCAGATCAGAGATGGCTTTCTGAGTCTGATGAACCAGTCAGTTTGTCTGTGTCCTTCTGGCTCTGACTTTCCTCTCTGCCATTGAAGGTAACTTATTCTGGTCCACACAGTGAAGGGCTTAAGACTAGAGAATGGAGAGATAGGATGGTGGACCATGCAGTCATTTCTCTGCCCTTGGATTGGCCAAGAACTTGCCCAAAGAGAAACTGGTCATTCCAGTTTATTGGAATTCTAATGAGCTATGCAAGACACTAATTTGCTATATCTGCTGAGTACTCATGGGGATATGGTGAGATAGGAGAGCTCTGCTATGCACCTTTCATGGGATACAGGGTTTATTTTCCACAGCTGTTCCATATGTGCCCATTAGAAGACAGACATCCTTCTCATGTACCACCCGCTCTCCTTTAAATTTCTGCCCATCCTTTGTAGATGGTGATAGAGTTTACTCAAGTGGGATATGAAATGAGAGAGTTAATAAGCCTGAATTAGCAATGACTGAAAACTCTTTCTGTGTCATGGTTGTGGTGAGTGACAAGAAATTAGATTGATGGACCTCGATCTGCTTTTCTGCATACGTGATGCAGCCCTAGACTATGAGAGTGTTATTCTCTCACAATCTCCATTTTCTCCCTCTCAGGCATGAATTGCATGTAATAGTAGATGAGATCTACATGCTGTCGGTTTTTGATGAATCAGCCATGTTCCATAGCGTTCTGGGCATAGACAGGTAAAGTCTGCACTGCTTTCTTGGCCTGTTGGCAACTGTGCAACATGTTGTCATGTTGGTGGTTTGTAGCTGGGATTTGACTTGTGCCCAGTAGACTCTGCCTCCTGTTGATTGCTTCATAGTTCCCTTCTTGTCAGTGAACTTTGCAGGTTGATACACTTTTGAATGTGTTTATTAGTCCATTGTTTGCAGTGTTTCTAAAAACTCAAAAAGGAGGTTTCATTTCCTGCTGATCGTTATCTTTCTTTTTCTTTGCCAAACACTGCTGTCCCCTTCCCCTGGTTCTAATGGTGCATGTAAGGATAGTAGTCTTTTACATTCTTCAGTCTTTTCATTCTTTTGTTTTATGCAGAAGCAGCAGCATTGAGGTCTTACTACTTATCCAGGTTTTATTAGTTAATGCTTTAAAGGGACACAGCAGTTACAAAGCTCATATTTAAAAATATTCCTTGCTTGTGTTACTAATAACCCATTTGCTTGCTGAACAGAGAACTTTTAAATTTATTTTTACTTTTTTCCATTGAATATGTTTTTCTTATTTGTGTACCACTCGGCTGGGACAGTGAAACCAGATTGGTCAGTTTTATTTTCTGGTTCTAGTCAGTTTCACTTTCGGGGTGCTAACCCACTGTTATTGAATTTGGATTCACAACATTGCAAGGAAAAATTTAAATCCACCCCCAAAAATCTCATGTTTTCATTGACATTTTTGAAACAATTGATAAAAAAAAGTCCATTTTAGTTTTTATAAAACGTATTAGCAGGGGCCTGGTTCCTTTAGAATTGAGTGCACTTTTGCATGTGCAGCTCTAACAGTCTGTCCTATAATTTGCAACTACAATGTCACACTTAGATTATATAGTGATGTATGCCTTATAAATACCTAAGATATACAAAAGTTGGGTCTAAAATTAGTTCCTAGTGTCCCTTTAAAGGTAGATTCCATTTAGCCTTGTACCGCTTCACTCCTGTTCCCTGGCGTGTTGTCTGTTCTTGTGAAGTGTTGCTGCTTTGCTTCTGGAATGTTGCACTGGTGATCCAAAAGCTTCAGCACCTGTGACACTAACTGCCTTGTGTGCATCCTTCTACATGCAGATTGCCTGATCCACAGAGGACTCACGTGATGTGGGGAATTAGCAAGGTGAGTGCAGTCATGCCATATCTAACTCCGCTATGCAGTCAGCTGATATCCCATGAGGCTTTGACCTTTGCTGGAAAGAATAAGATAGTGATGATGGGATTCTGCATTCTTTTGCAGTAGGGTAATCAGTGTGTGTGTGGTTCCTACAGGATTTTGGTGTCTCTGGGATTCGTTTTGGCACTTTATATACAGAGAACCAAGATGTTGCCAATGCAGTGGCTTCCTTGTGTTACTTCCATGGAGTTTGTGGACCTGTCCAATACAAAATGGCACAGCTGCTCCGAGACAGAGGTGAGCCTGAGAGTGGTTTCGCATATAGTCATCTGCCTTTTTCTATTATCCTGGAAGCTCTGAGGATCTGTTCCCTACATTCCCAAGGGGTCTATAGCTAAAGCAGCTAAAATGGCAGCCTTCCATAATCCTGGGGCTGCATGTCAGATGTGGGTGACAGTTCTACAGGATAGTCATAGAAAGAGAAGGTGCACTCAGGGTGAGCAGAGCTAAAGGAACAGCTTGGAGGCAGTTACTTGGACAACAGCAGTCATCATTTTGCAAAGTCTGCTGAGGAAAATTAAAGGGGTATGAGCATCTGGGAGGAATGAAACAGAGCCAGATTTCTAGCTCTGTCTTGGATTGGATGCTAACAAATTGTAGAGGTTTCACAATAGACATCTGAGGTCTAAAAATACTTCCACCATGAGATTAGATAAAGGAGGAGAGAATTCAAGACAGGCATTAAGCTCTTGAATAGTGTTTGTGTTCTAGGGCACTGCGGTGGAAGAGAATGTGAGGATGAAAAAAGAAGGAGATAGAGTGAAAGATGGATAGAGTCTTTATGATCTCACTCCATATATCAGAGATAATCATGGAGGAAATCTTTTTGGAATTGAATTATTGGTGAGTTTGTGAAATTTCTTCTCCTCCTGGCTAGACTGGATCAATCAAGTATACCTGCGGGCCAACCATGCCCGTCTGAAAGCTGCCCATACCTATGTGACAGATGAGTTGAAGACCCTCGGGGTTCCCTTCCTCAACCGCAATGCCGGCTTCTTTATTTGGATCGATTTCCGAAAGGTCAGTGGTCTCAGGAGAAGAGGCTGCTCCTCTGGCTAGGCAAACATTTGGCACAATGGATTCTGAAGGAGAGTTGGATGTAGTTGTACAAACACATTGCTAAATCCTAATTAATCATTCTATTAAGCTGGAGGAAAGAGGTGCAGGATATTTTTTTTAAGCACGGTTCATGGGTCCCTTTAGTTTGTATACACATTTTTCTTCCTGCTAGGGATCTTTTCTGACTGCATCCTGTCTCTTTTCACCATCTTTTCCCCAACCCCTCTTCATAGGAATCACAACTATTTCAATTCCTCAGGGATCCTAGCTACTCACCAGTCTCCCCAGGTGCCAGGGGGATCACAGCTTGACCCATTTGCAGCAGTTGGGACACAGAAAAATCTCTCCAGGCTATTATAGTTTACTCATCTTTTTTCCTTGGTGGGGGCTGCCCACTTTCCACCTGCCCAACCAATTCAAGGCTCTCATGTCCTGCAGCTCCTCCCTGTGGCTACAGAGACTTGGGTACTCAAACTTCCTCACTTTCGTGTAAAAGCCTTCTCCTTAGATCTCTGTGGCTGCTGGGTCCCAATTCCTTTACTACTGATCTTGAGCACTGAGGCATCTCAGTGGAGTGACCTGCATGTTGCTAACCTTTTACCCTTCTGCTCCCAGTACCTTAGGACAGGAACATTTGAGGAGGAGATGCTGCTCTGGAGGCGATTCCTGGATAACAAGGTTCTGCTATCCTGTGGCAAAGCCTTTGAGTGCAGTGAGCCAGGGTGGTTCCGTATCATCTTTGCTGACAAAACACACCGACTACAGTTAGGTGTGTGGTATTTCCTTCCCCTTTCCATCACCTAATCCTCTGGCTACCTCACTCCTATCTCAAATTACCCTCTATCCCTGGCCTCCTCCATTTTTCTTCACTTCCCTACTCCAAGTCCATTTGTTTTAACAAGGGTTT
Source organism: Dermatemys mawii (assembly GCA_007922305.1). Taxonomy (NCBI): domain Eukaryota; kingdom Metazoa; phylum Chordata; order Testudines; family Dermatemydidae; genus Dermatemys; species Dermatemys mawii. The sequence goes on from ML677332.1 coordinate 31,921,021, forward strand.
TTGGATTCTTGTGCTTTTGTTGTAACCTCGTGGGGGGTTTCTTCTCCCTCACACCACCCCAGGCATGCAGCGGATACGTAGAGTCCTGGAAGAGAGGGAGCGCGAGATCCTGTCTGAGGACAAGGACCAGCCCTGCCAGTCAGACCAGGACGGCAAAGCAGACAGTACAGACGAGGTCATCTTTGTGTCCCGTCACCAAGAGCCCGGTTCTACTGGTGGCTCCAACCTCGGTGATCTCATTGGCCTCCTGCAGCAGCAGATGCGCTCATCTGACTGGCTACAGAAGAACACAGCAGAGCAGTTTGCACAGGAGAAGCCAGAGCTCTATGACGTGTTCAGCAAACTGGTGGGGAAACAGTAGGGACCCCAGTTCCTCGATGGGCCTTATCTGAGCGGCGGCTGACACCAGAGCCCCTAACTGCTTGGTATTTGACTTCCCGCAAAGAATATATTTTCTGCATAGCGAGGAAATCATTTTATAAAGCCTGCTACCCAGGTCCCCTCTTCGGAATCTCTGCTTTGTATTGTATAGGCTATTTCCCTGTATTGGAGTATGGGTAGAGGATGCAGGGTGCACTTCTGCCACTGCCCCTTGCCTCATATTTTATAATTCATTTCAAATGAATGAGCTCTTGGCTCTTTTTATAAGGCACCATGGTGTCATCTTTTATGCTGCTTCTTGTTTCCTCTGTTCCCAGGGAGACACAAACTTGAGATAATTAAGATGTTTTATATTCTTCCCTGAATGAGGTGCAGAGACAACTAATTCCTTCAGCCTCAGAAGATGTTTCCTCAGCTAGCCTCTGTAATATGACATGTATTGACAGTTAGAACCAAGCACTTGGCCTGATTCTCAGCTGAGTGTATTCATATATAGACCTGTGTGTCTGTGTGTGTGTGAGAGAGAGAGGCTCCAACAGAGGGTATTGGAGGATTTACTGTGGAGCCTTTCACTTCTGGATCACTAGCTCCCCTACAGCCTCAGGTCCATTCTGATTTTAAAATATAACGTAGCGATCTGATGCCCTGTGTTAGCCAAGTTCATTTATCTCAGTTCAGTTTTTTGTGTTCATATAAAAGATCATCATCACAACTGGGTCTGATAGCTTCTCAGGAGGAACTGCCAACAAAATGGGCAAAGGATACAGAGGGTCATGGAGAGTAGACAGCTCCATTTTGGTAGCAGAGTGTTCTGGTTAGAAATAAGGCACTTTGGCAGGATAGTATAGAGAGTGTTCACCCTGCTGCTGCCAGGCTCTTCAGAGCCATCAAGCCAGCACCTTCCCCCACAATCAAAGAACTTTTAAAAAATGTAATGCAGACTGTTACATCAGACAGCTTCTGAGGGTAAGTTTCTGGTTACACAAGACTCTTTAGTTTTCTTTGAAAAGGCCTATTTGAGCTGCATTCTGTGTGATGGTGGTAAACTGTATTGTAGTTGGTAAACTGATCTCTCAGTATAAAGCATTTTCCTTTGCCTTGAGTTTGATTTCCTCTGAAACAAAGCAAGACTTTTTATGTTCCAATGTCCAGGAGTTACAGAATGTCTATAGTGTTGTGCTACAGCAGCACGGATATGCCACTGTAGTGTTATAGTATAGATGCTTCCTACAGTGATGGAAGAGTTTTGTCCAGCAATATAGGAACACCACCTCCTGAGTGATGGAAGCATTCTTTTGACAACCTAGCTGTATCTGTACTGGATGTTAGATGGATATACCTATGGTATTTGGGTGTGGGTTTTTCACACCTGTGAGTGCTGTAGCTATGTCAACCTACTGTATCTTTTTAAAGTGTAGATTAGGCCATCAATGTTAATGCAGAGCAAGAGCAAATTGTGCTCTGGAAAAGAGATAAATAATGATTGCGAATGTATCCTATGGAGGGGGTCTCCACTCCTGTGAAGTGCCCCAGGTGTACCATTGGTGGTAACTGAGCTTGTGTTTTAACATAGCTGAATTTACTGAAGTCTGATAAAGGTCATATCTACCTCTATGGGGACTGTACCAGCACATCCACGGCGCTGTAGTTGTGATAGCAAAATCCTGTAGTATAGCCTATGCCAATAGAAGGGATTTGTCCATCAGTGTAGTAAAACTATCTTCCAGAGCAACAGGAGTTACACTGACAAAAGTATTCTTCTATCCAGCCTGGAACTTTCCTCTCAGCATTGATATTATACGTGAAGAGCAGGATTGAGAGTTAACAGAAAGAGGTGGGCTCCAAGATCTCACAGGCACTCACACCAACAATGATTGGGATGTTTCAAGCAATAAAGGAAAGAGCATTATATACATGCAACCACTCACCATACACAGTTTATCTCTGAAGAAGCCATTGGCTTCAAAAGAAACGCCTGTCCTCTGACTGAAAGACATCGCTGATGCGGGTAGCAATTCCCAGCTCACTCCGAGCAAGTATGTGGCCTCTCTTTCTCTATCAAGGAAAAAAGGAACAGTTAATCTTTATAAAGTGAGGGATAAGGTAGCAGTGTCTATCATTAAATGGGATGGGAAGCAGCTTACATTATCTAAAAATTGGGTTTATTTGATTTTAGGAGTGAATGAATTCTTGCCACAATCAATGTGACAAAGGCAAATCAAATGTAAAAGGGGGATAATGCTTCCCCAGCTTTCGGGCATGAAGTGAGAATTTTCATGAAGTGCTTTTAGATGCCTAAGCGGAGGAGGCTAGAAAAGGGTATGGTTCCAAAACAATGCAATAGTTAAAAGCTTTCTGTTTGCTTACTAATTGTAATCCTTTTCTCTCAGATTTTAGCCTTTTTATTTTATTTTATTTTTTTAGTAAATTCTGTCTGTGCTGATTAAAATTATTTCGCATTTAAACTGGAATTTCTGCTTGGGAAAGGCAAAGCACGACTTAAGTTACTGAGATGGTTACATCTTTGAAGAGGGTGCAGAGAAATGCCAAAATAGATAGCCAAAGGAAAGACAAATTGACTCCCTTCCCCTTTGTGACATTCCCAAGGAGTTGCTGAGTTGTACAAATTTCAGTCTAGCAGTAGCAAAGTGAGGAAGAAGGCACTCTGAAATGAAGAACGTGAAAGGACTCTTCAGGCAGTAATAAATCAAAACACTATTTTATTTTATTTCTTTTTTAGATTTCTGTAATAAATAAAAGGAATCCAGTAACTAGTGCTGGCTCTATTTTCTCCTTGTTTTTTAGTAGTTCCAAGAACTGGTGTATTTTAATATACTACTCTGAAATGGGTGTTTCCCAGCTGTTCATGTTCACTAGTCAGTAAAATGTTTCTTATTAACAATACTTAGGGGTTTATTTTACTTCTTGTACACTAAAAAACCAACAAGGCACGTGCATATTTGCAAGAGGGGGCATTATATGCTGCTCATACATTAGGGCAAAAGACTGTTGTTGTTTTGTAATGTAATGTAGAGGGCTGCATGCTTTGTTGTTCATGTGTGCTGCATGTTAGCCAGTTTTTATGTGCAAATGCTTTTACATGAGTGAGAACTGCCTAAGAAGGTATCTGTGGGCCAGACTCTTAAGCTTAGCTGTCCCTAGAAACTGAGAATGTAGCTGTGGAAGCAGAGGCAAGATGAGTTGTGATCATTCGAATTCTTCTTTGGAACAGAAAAGGCAAAGTCTGCCCCAGCTAACACTCTTCAGAAACAATGGACTCTTGTCAGAAGCCCATTGAAAGTGACTCCTGGCTGGCTGAAAATAAATTGAGTAGGGAGAGGAAAGATTTCATAGAATTGTAGGACTGGAAGGGACCTTGAAAGGTCTTCTAGTTCAGTCCCCTACACTCAAGGCATGACTAAGTATTACCTAGACCAGCTCTGACAAGTGTTTGTCTAACCTGTTCTTAACTAGGATGACCAGATAGCAACTGTGAAAAAACAGGGTAGGAGATAATAGGCACCTATATAAGAAAAACTCCCCCAAAATGAGACTATCCCTATAAAAATAGGATATCTGGTCACACTACTGTTAACAATGTCTAATGATGGAGATTCCACAACTTCCCTAGGTAATATTCCAGTGCTTGATTACCCTAACAGAAAGTTTTCCCTAGTGTCCAACCTAAACCGGCCATGCTGCAATTTAAGCCTATTGCTTCTTGTCCTATCCTCAGAGGGTAAGGAAAACATTTTTTCTCCCTCCTTCTTGTGACAGCCTTTTATGTATTTGAAAACGGTTATGTCCCCATTCAGTCTTCTCTTCTCCAGACTAAGCAAATCCAATTTTTTCAATCTTCCCTCATAGGTCATGTTTTCTAGACCTTTAAGCACTTTTGTTGCTCTTCTCTGGATTTTCTGCTATTTGTCCACATCTTTGCAGAAATGTGGCACCCAGAAATAGACACAATACTCCAGCTGAGACCATATCAGCACAGAATAGAGCAGAAGAATTACTACTTATGTCTTGCTTACAACACTTGTGCTAATATATCCCAGAATGTTTGCTTTTTTTCTGCAACACTGTTGACTCCTATTTAGCTTTTGATCCACTATGATCCGCAGATCCTTTTCCACAGTACTCCTTCCTGGGCAGTCATTTCCCGTTTTGTATGTGCGCAACTGATTGTTCCTTCTTAAATGGAGTACTTTGCATTTGTCCTTTATGGAATTTCATCCTGTTTACTTCAGACCATATCTCCACATTGTCCAGATAATTTGGATTTTAATTCTATCCTCCAAAGCATTTGCAACTCCTCCCAGATTGATACTGTCCGTAAACTTTATAAGTGTACTCTCCATACCATTATCTAAATCATTGATGAAGATATTGAACAGAACCAGACCCAGGACTGATCCTTGCGGGACCCCCCCACAGCTTTACTGTGAACCTCTGCTAACTATTCTCTGGGAATGGTTTTCCAACCAGTTATGCACTCACCTTACAGTAGCTCCATCTAGGTTGTATTTCCCTAGTTTGTTTATGAGAAGGTCATGAGAAACAGTATCAAAAGTCTTACTAAAGTCAAGATATATCATGTCTACTGCTTTCCACCTATCCACAGCACTTGTTAGTTTGTTAAAGAAAGTTATGCTGTTACTTATCACTTTATTATCTTCTAGATGCTTGCAAAGTGATTGCTTAATTATTTGGTCCCTTATCTTTCTGGTACTGAAGTGAAGCTCACTAGTCTGTAATTCCTCAGGTTGTCTTTATTCCCCTTGTTATAGCTTGGCACTATATTTTACCCTTTTCCAGTCCTCTGGAATCTCGCCAGTCTTCTGTGACTTTTGAAGATAATCGCTAATGGTTCAGCTATCTCTTCAGTCAGCTCCTTGGAAATTCTTGGATGTGTTTCATCATTTGGATGAGAGTAAGATTGTGATGCTGATGTGAAAAGGTCCCAACAGAACAGCATGCACACTTTGTACCTTCTGTAGGGTGAGCTCATTGCCTACCCCAGGGGCTCCTTGCATTCTTCCATTTCCCCTCCCACCACAATCTCCTTATGTTTAACACTCCCATTCTGCACCATTTCAGGAACTCCCTAAAACTTCCCCCAATCTCACCTCTGCCTGGGGTTCTGCCCAATTTCACCTTCCCCATACCATTGTTCCCCATACACAGCACCTGGCACAGAGGGAGAATGTCTGTTCCAACCTCTGCCATAAGCCTGGGGTGCTGTGTCCCTCTATTCCCTCCTTCCCTATAGCAGGGTCCCCCATATCCCTGCCCAGCAGGGGTTTTGTGTGTCTCCCCATTTCCCCTCCACAACAGGGCTCTGTGTCCCCATTGTCCTCCACTATCCCCCTCCAAGCAGGAACTCTGTATTCCGCCCCCATTTTCCCCACCAGTGTCTCCTATTCTCCCTTACCAGGGGTTCTGTGTGCTCCCCTCAATCCGTTCCCCCCACAATTATTTTCTTTGTGTCTGGGAGATAAATCAGTCAAGGTATCAACATGTTAAACTCTATTGAGAGGATGACCCAGGGCTGAGATGAGGGTTATTATGTTGAAGAATGTTAATAGGTGCCATCAACCAGTTCTTTGATTTGTAGATAGTTATGACCTGATTGAAGTGCTGGATTGGCTAACCAGTTGCTAGTGGCTCAGCATGCCCCCCATTCCTTTCTTCCAGTTTTCCAAATTTCATCAAAATTAATAGAGTAGTAAGCAGTGTCTTATTTATTACTGATTATATAAATCACTGGCAACTGACCGTTGCCTTTTTCTCAATTTAGCTGCAGCCAAGGAAAGAACTTTAGTCTGTGTTGGCTAAAAATATTCTACTTTTTGTCCTCAACTTGCTAGGAACAGTCTTTTTTAGTAAGAATTCAACCAACCTTATTAAAATGTAGCATCAAAAATAGACCGGAGAAACCCTGGAAGCAAACACTATTTTTAGCTGCTCTGTCTGTTCCCTGCAGTTACCCACCAGATTCTGACTGCACAGCCCATGCACATGTGCTTAGTTATTCTAGGCAGATCCTCCTCGTGATGCTTTTTTTCCATGCACACCTGAATGCAGAAAACACTCAACTGATTAAAGATTAATACCACTGCAAAACGTGACAGCTGCCTTTTCCTCTGAGTGCTTTTGGAAAGGAGAAGAATATGGAATGACACAACTTGCAATCAGTATTTCTATTACATGAGCATTTCCGTGGAAAACTTAGCCTTCGCTGCAAGGTCCCCCTAACATTTTGTGCCCTTCAACTGGTACTATGAGAAGCAAGGTTGTAAAGTGCAATACCTTTCTTCTCTCCCCCCGTCTGCACCCGCCCAGAAAGTGGGGGCATTGGGATGTAGACATCAAACAGTACAGGCTATGTCATAACTATATAATACATTTCGTCTCAACTAGCAAGTGGGGATATAGATATCAAGGAGTATAGGCTATGTCGTGGCTATACAATACATTTCTTCTCCCCCAGCAAGTGGAGGGCACAGGGATATAGACCATGTGAAGGAGTATAGAATATATGATGCACCCTGCTCAGTAGCATAACTTTGCACTTGGTCACTGGTTACAACTGCATTGACTAAGGAAGTGAAAAGTCTCAGTTCAAAGAGGTTGCCATTTTGTTGGAATACAGAAAACTGAAATATTGGATCAGACCAATGGTCAGTCTATTATGATATATTGACTTCTCCTGTACCAGAACAGAACTGTGTTGTATCTAGTCTACATCTCTGACTGTTGTCCATATCAAATGTTTCTAAGCAAAATATGAACCCTTATTTGGTAGTTATGCTGTATCATAGGGCTGAAGAAAAGGGGAAAGGATGGCCCTAGTACGTTAACTGGTAATTTACTTTTGCAACGATCTTCCTTTATATTAAAGTGGCTTCGGAGAATGTCTGTTACAGAACTGAGAGCCCTGAATCTGACACAGTGATTGCACCATTGTACATGGAGGAGATACAATATTGCAAAGGAATGCTAAGCTGACTGAAGTCAGAACCAGGCACTATGGTGATTCTTCCCGCCCCTGCCTTCAATTCTAGGTACCTGAGCAGTTTGCCCATAATAGATGATAAGCAGAGCTATGTGCAGCAGGGAGATGCACCTTGTTATGCTAAAAATCTGTGAACTGAAGAATCTGATGCTGAAATTCTGCACACCCCACCATCTCCAAAGACTTGTATATAGCAGGCTTTAAAAGGAGGAGAGAGAGTGGGGTGAAAAAAAATCTGGACTCTATACATTTATAAAAACGGATGGCCTGTCACCCAGAAGCTGATGAGTGTTTTTACAGGATAACTGCAAACGTCAAAGAGTCTAAAAATGGCAACCTCGAAGAGTCTAAAAATAGTACAGCATGCCGCAGACCTGTCTGGTTCAGCTATGCCACTGGAATACAAATTAGTAAAGCTAGTGATTCTGAAGTTCCAGGGAAATCTCTGTAAAAGATATAGCGTGTCTGTCTTGCTAAACAGAACAGCAAGGGCTCCTTGCATTTATTTCACTCAGCCATTAATAATTTGCAAACATCTTCCTCAGTGGAAAACATCCCAAATTTTCCCATAGAAAAGAAACTGCCATTAAAGCCTCCTTAAATCTTTCAGCAAGGATTGATTAGATGCACTTTATTCTCTCTGGAAGAGTACAAAGAGAGAGAGAGGAAGTGCCTGTGGGCATTGTATGGGCATCCATCAGCACCCTGTGTTCAGCAACCCTCTGTCCCCCTCTCTTCCCCCAGTAGCATATGAACTAGCCAATGTTTTTGTCACGACACAGCTCACCTTCCTATAGCTCATCACATCCAATCACCATGCACACAGATGAGTTCCATGGCTCACAGAGATCACCACATTTGTGCCAGCAGCCCTAGCACATGAATGGTGCCATGCTTGATTCATAAAAGTGGGAATGGTCAATTCACAATATACTGTTTGCTTATTAATGAAACTAAGATCGAGGAAAATTCTTGCTTTTGATCAATGCACAAGAAACCTCACAGCACCTTTTAACAGAAGGTTTAAAAACAAAAGCATCTTGGGTCATAACAAATAAAATCTGAATTAATGACAGAAAAATTCCTGGTCACAAACACATCAAAGTCAGTGGGGACACTGTGGCCTGATTGCTTGATGCAAGTGTTTCATAAACTGAAGAACATGATAATATTAAGATATAGATAATGTAAATAAAAGTGTGGACATGTTATGTCATCTGTTACCTAAAGCATAGTGGGGCCTATAGCAGAGAACAGGCCTGATTGCGGAAAGAGCATTTTCCACATGGAAGCACTGATAGGTCTCTGGGTGTGTGGCATAAAGGCAGGCTTTGGACAAGGCACTTTTGTTGTCGCAGAAGCTGAGGTGAACAGCGTTAACCCTTTGACAGTAAGGGTTAAGATTGCTTCAAAAGGCTTTACACAACACGTGCAACAGACATTCCCTACAAAACTGGGTCAGGTACCACACAAGCTCTCTCTCACTCACATGGCAGTGCTGATGTGAAAAGGTCCCAACAGAACAGCATGCACACTTTGTACCTTCTGTAGGGTGAGCTCATTGCCTACCCCAGGGGCTCCTTGCATTCTTCCATTTCCCCTCCCACCACAATCTCCTTATGTTTAACACTCCCATTCTGCACCATTTCAGGAACTCCCTAAAACTTCCCCCAATCTCACCTCTGCCTGGGGTTCTCACGGCAACTACACATGAGGTAAACATGGATGAAGACAGTTACAATAAAATAGCAGAGGGGAGAAATGTGCTTTCAGGGGAAGGAGACTGACACTTTCAGGTCCTAAGGTGATAAGTTCCTTTTAAACACCTGGGTATCTCAGCTATAGGGTTATGTAGCAAGAGGGCCATTTCATGTCCCTCCCACATCCTGCCTGCTTTGCCCCACTCTGGCAGCACAGAGCTGGTGGTATAAATGTCTCCTTTATTAGCAGAGTGAGGATGCATTGGCATAGAGGAAGTTCCCAGGTGGTGCAGAACTCTCGAAGCAATGTTGTCAGGGAAGAGGGCATGGCCAGAGCACCATTGGGCTCTGTAGGGCCCTGAATGATGGAATTGCCCCATGAGGTGTTATCATCAGATGCCAGAACTTAAAGACTGGGCTGTTTCTCCAGGTCCTGAACTGGCCCTAAGTTGTCCCAAGCTGTGTAGGAGGGGGGCCCATCAAGATGCTGTAAAATCATTTTTGTTTTCTCCTTAGCTGTACTGAGTGCAGCTTGGCTACCTGGTGAGCTCAGCCTGGAGAACAATAGAAAACAGTTGTATGCAAGGGTTCTTTATTGTCTCCTGCCATCATCTTCCCAGCCCACAATTAGTAGTGGTGTAGTCCTAAATCTGAAAGTTCAGGAACTGTAGCAGAAAAAAAAATGTGTGGGTGGGGGAGAGCACTCCTTGCCACACCCCTGGGGGAGAACAGAGGGTCTGACCCCTCCCCCCAAGTAAGCAGTTGGAACAACTGGGTGTGTACAATGTTATTGTGTATAAAAATATGTCAGGTAAGATCTTCTATGTAATCTTGTAATGTTCTGAACTCCACAGTCATTAAAAGATATACAGGAAAACACTGGGTCTCTTGTAGGACTGAGGGCACACAACCAGCCAGACTCCGCAGAGCACCTCACAGGTCACACCAGCTACCAGCCCGACTCTTGTGGTGGAGCACTTACCCCCTGCACACTCCCTCCCGCCCTCGGAGGGAAGTCTGCCGCCTTCTCCCAGCCTGACTCTCCCAGACCAGGAGCTCCTGCAGGCAGTCTTCCCCCGCCACCTTCTAGTCCCAGCAGCAATACCACCCAGCGGGATCCACCAGCTGACTCCTAGCCGCTGCTAGCTGCAGCACAAACTGTAGCGCCTGCCTTGGCCAATTGGGCGGGTCTTGCCAAGTCTCAACCACTATGATGTCCTGGGGATAGCGCCTGCCATGGCCGGTCTTCTGGAACACCAGCTCGCGCCTGGTTTGATGGCCACGTAATGCTACATGCAGGCGCTGGAATTCATCTGCTACAAGGTGCTACTGCCCTTCACTCAGCTCTGAAAAATTGCAACATTGCCAGCCATGCAGGATTGTGCATCAAATGCAGGAACCTTTGGCATTTGCAGCAGTAACAGAGATGCTGAGAGTGGTTGTTACAGTAAGAAATTGAGAAAATCCTCCTTTCTCCGTCAGTCCCTTCCTACTAGTTGGCCAGGAATATGAGTAATGAATGAAACCAAATGAAAATGTACAAAAGAGACAGGGAGGCAGCAGTTGGAAAACTGAAAGCACATTGTACATGCAGTTTAAAAAACAAATCACTGAACTTCCCTCTCAGGGTTAGTCCCTCTAGGCCAGGGTTCAGTTGCAACGAGAAGGGAGTGGTTTGTGTGGAAAAGGCCTGCATGGTTGCATGCATGGTTGCAGGGCTGGGGCAGGGTATTGGGGCTTGGGGTTGAGGATGGACAGCTCCTGGTCAGAGGGGCTAAAGCAGGCTGCCTACCTGTCCTGGGGTACCCTGCTGCACCTGGAAAGCAGCCAACAGGTCCTGCTCTTAGGCTGGGTGGTGTGAGGGGGAGGAGGCTCCATGGCACCCACAGGCACCATCCTCCAGCTCCCACTGGCTGGTTCCCGGACAACTGGTAGGGTGACCAGATGCTCCGATTTTATAGGGACAGTCCCGATTTTTAGGTCTTTTTCTTACATAGGCTCCTATTATTCCTCCCCACCCCTCCGTCCCGATTTCTCACACTTGCTGTCTGGTCACCCTGTCAATAGGAGTGCGGAGCCAGAGCTCGGGGCAGGGACAGCATGAAGATCCCTGTGCCCCCCTGCCTGGGAGCCAGACCTGCTGCCCCAGGGCACATAGGAACTAGCCTGCCTTAGCCCCGCAGCACCACTGACCAAACTTTTAACAGCCCGGTCTGTGGTCTCCAGGGTCCCTGCTGGACGGGGCGTCCGGTCGGAAGTGGGACACCTGGTCACCCTATAGAGTTGCGGCTTTTGGTTGGATGTGATGAAAGCCTAGAGATTTAGTCACGTGACACAATAATTAACGATTAATCTTTAATTCCTCCAGACTTCAGGCCAATCCTGGAGGGCTGGCAACCCCGCGCCCCCGGTCTCCGCCGGCCCCAGCCCTGTCCCCCAACTCGCTGTCAGACTGCGACGCCCCACCACCTCCAACCCGCGCGCAGACGCTTCGCGGTGCGCCGAGGCCTCCGCGGGGGCAGCCAGTTGCTTACACCGCGCATGCGCACCGACCCACGACGGGCTGCGGACACAAGGCGCTGGGCTAGTAGCGGCCATGCGCGTTGAACCTTCCCTCCCGCGCATGCGCTCTGAGCCCTGGCCCGGCGGCCGGCCCAGCGCCCCAGCCCCGCTGCTGGACGGGGCCGCTCGGTCTGACATGAGGCCGTGAGCCTGCGCCGCTGCCGGCTGAGGTGAGGCCGGGGAGCGGGGGGCGCAGGCGGGGGCCGGGCTGCGGAGAGCGATGAGCCTGTGCCGCCGTTAGGGACCAGGGCGGGGAGTATCCGCGTGAGGGGGGCAGAGGCGGGGCGGGCTGGGCGAGCAGCTCGGGGAGGCGGCGGGGCCAGCTGCAAGCCGGGCTGGGGGCGGCCTGTCCCAGGGAGCGGGGGTGGGGAGGGGGCTCGTGCCCAGCGGCCTGGTGGGTGAACACGATCAGCCCCTTCCAAAGTGTGTGTGTCTGTGACTGCCAGACTGCGGGGAGAAACTGACTAGGAAGGGGAGCGGGGATTCACCGTCCAAGTGCCCTATTCCTCCGAAAACTGGCCCCGAAGTAGGGCAGTTCTCTAGCCATGTTTCCTACTATTTAAAATACTTTTTTCTTATTACATGTGGGCGAGGCATAAACCACATCTATTAAACCACATACTTTAACAATATGGGTTGAAACTGATTTTAAATCTTGTGTTGCAGGTGAATCATTTAGGTGATAGGTTCCCCTTCCCACCATCCCCACCTACTCTCAGTTCTCTGGTTAGTTTTTTTTAGTACTGCTGAAGTTTCATTCCACACCCTCAACTTTTCTTATATGGATGCATCTCTGTGTGGAGTCTTGAAGTATGAAGTGCTTTTGTGGAGAAGTTTTGTTTTGACAAAGGCTTTCTCAGCTAACCAGGCTAGTACTAGGCCTGTTTTTTGACAGCTGGAATGATAAGGCGTTCTAACATCATTTTCTAAAACTGTAATCTGAGAATTCTGCAGAAACTCGTTCCCACACTCAACTCAAGGTTCATAGTTTTTAGGAACGTGGGAGGGAGATGCAATGCTGAATCAGACCAGAGGTGTGTTTAAACTGGTATCCATCTAGTAGTGACAGGTGTGCTTGCTCCAGAGGAAGATGGAAGCAACCCTGTAATGCCTAGGAAGTCTAGAGTTAGGGGAAATTCAGTTAAAAGGTCTGTTCGTGGATGGTTATGGGATAGCCTGTTGATAGGAGAAGCTTCTTCCTAATCATTGTTGTTTTATTCTTGATGCCCTGAAACAGGAAGGCTAATATTCTTTCTTAATTTTTTTAATGGTTCCTAATGTAACTCTGTTAATTCTTATTATCCTATACATGTCTAATTCCTTTTTGAATCCTCTTAAGTATTTTGCCTTTATCTGGTGGTAGTGAGTTCTAGAGATTAATTATCTGGCGTGTAAAAATGAATAAATAGTTCCTTGTCTGAAGCAGACTGAGGGGAAAAAAAAGTCTTTCTCAGTGACTCAAGAGCCTGTCACAAATGTATGATCTTTGTGATGAAATCAGATGATTCCAGCAGTGTATGGCGGGGAGTGAGGAAGTAACTTGACTAGAAGACAGAAGAAACCTAGAAGATCTTGGGCAATAATACTGACAGTAATACAGTGAAATTCCTGTTCTTTTCCTGGCTACACGATGACTTCAATCTTTTACCTGCTGGGCATTCAGCAGTAGGCTGGCAAAACTATTTAATTAAAATCAGAATGTGAACCTAGTTTGACCTGAAGCATTAAAAGTTGAGAACTTCTTAAGTTGTGTCTAAAACATCTTGCTGTGCTGCATAAGTGCTATCACTTCACGTTGCAAACACCCACTGTCCCAACGTTCTCTGGTAAAAACTGTTGTTTTTGACATACTCTTCTATTTCTTCATGGTTGGTGGTGATGGTTTGTTGTTGGTATAATTTCTGTCTGGCTAACATTTGCCCATTAAATTTCTCTCTTAGTTCTCAAAAATGGCCATCTACACTTTCCCATAAAAGGAAGAATATATGATTATATCAGCCATGCTCTAGTGGAGCAGAGCACTGATAACATGTTGCAAAAATTTGCTGCTGCACAGTTTACAAGTTGGAGCCATGATCAGTGCCCTTATTGTGAGAAGTTTTAACTATGTTGGGACTCAAAAACCAAAACATAGTAACAAACATAATTCGGTTGTTATGTCTCTCTCTCTTGAGTTGCTGTTCCTTCACCCTGAAGTTTACAAGTTGGCTTTGTTTAGTAACCACAGTTTTGAAAGCACAAAAACTAACCTACATGATCCTGGAAAATATCAGTCCCTAGCTACAGGTAATGTTTTTTATATTGATATTGTGCTTTTCATCCCAAAATATTTCACAAGGCTATACACATAGCGCTACTGAAGTGCCTCTTCAGTGGTGGGAAAAAGCCATCTGATGTTGCACTTGGGTGAAAGAATACATTTGCCAAGGACACCAGGGCAATCACCTACTCTTACAAAAAGTACATTAATATCTTTCTAGTCCACACAGGATGGACACATCGTGTTTATATAGGGTTACTATATATATAATATAATTAATAATATAATAATTAATATTTTACAGCCCACCCTAGATTAGTGACTGCATCTTGATTGCGAATCCTGTATGATGCTCTTTATTTGCCCAAAGCTGGATATCAGTGACACATACCCATTAATCAGAATTGAATAAGGTTGAGTTTGGCACTGGGCAGTCCCCTGCTCCCTCAGTTTATATACTCAATGTACCTTTAACTGCCTTTCGCCAGTCTTTGAGCACACAATGCTAGGAAGCGTACATTGGGAACACTCTGGGAGAGGGACTAGATGGGACCTGTGTAATGACTTTTCCTATCTATCTGATTTAAAAAAAACCAAAAAACACTTAGGCCCATTTGTTGTTCTGACATTGTGGTTGCGAACAGTTTGGATGAGCTATTTTATAAGAATGTGGCCACAGTAGGCTTTTGTTGGTCCCAGCCAGTAACTGTTTCATGTTGGTGCTTTCAAGTGTCATCCCTAATACTGAGGGCAGCAAGCCCCTGACATTCCAATGGAAGACCTGAATATCTGAAGAATGTCAGTGCAATCCTCTGAGGCAAAGGAGCTTTGCCGAAAGGGAGCTGAATATATTTCTGCTCTGCCGTTCCTGTTCGTTGTAATACCTGTCTCTTCTGTCACACTTAATTATCCCTGTTCTTATCTTGTGCATTTGTCTCCCCATCCTCTAGACACATGAGGAAGAAGTGGCTAGTTCCATTATGTGTGCGTCAGCCAAATACAACACCCGGGGTCCAGCCCTCATCCCAAGAATGAAGACCAAGCACCGCATCTACTACATCACACTCTTTTCCATTGTCCTGCTTGGCCTTATTGCCACAGGTATGTTCCAGTTCTGGCCACACTCCATTGAGTCATCCAGTGATTGGACAGTGGAGAAGCGCAGTGTCCATGATGTGCCTGTAGTCAGGCTTCCTGCTGACAGCCCCATCCCGGAACGAGGAGACCTCAGCTGTAGGATGCACACCTGCTTTGATGTATATCGCTGTGGCTTCAACCCCAAAAACAAGATCAAGGTCTATATCTATTCACTGAAGAAATATGTGGATGAGTACGGGATGCTGGTTAGCAACACTATCTCTCGGGAGTACAACGAGCTGCTGACTGCGATCTCTGACAGTGACTTCTACACAGATGATGTCAACCGGGCTTGCCTCTTTGTGCCGTCCATAGATGTGCTGAACCAGAACACGCTCCGCATCAAGGAGACTGCTCAAGCCTTGGCACAGTTATCCAGGTACCTACAGAAACCTTACTGTGTGAATCATAAAGTTAGAGCTGGAAAGGATAAGGTTAATGATGGGAAAAGTTCTGCAGTGAGCCCTGGTCAGAGTGGAAATCAGAATCTGGGAAAGTCTGGCATCCATATCTCAGAGAACAGCTGTCTAACTGGCTTTAATTATTTCTTCTCTTTAGGTGGGATCGAGGTACAAACCACTTGCTGTTCAACATGCTGCCTGGAGGGCCACCTGACTACAACACGGCACTAGATGTTCCCAGAGATAGGTAGACATCATGCTGTTTGTTTGAATGCATTGGAGGGTGACATGTGTAGGAGAAAATGTCTTTAAAGAGGAAGTGGGGCTCAGAACTCTTGGTAGTCCCAATGCAAATGCTACAATTCCTGAGTCTTACATAGGTGGAGTATGTCTTATCCTGTTATGATAGGGGATGGAGTGTCTAGCTTCTTTAAGTTGAGAAGATAACTGTTTGCCCATGACTTTTTATAATATTGCCCATCCTTAAATTCACAGGGAGTGTGGCTCATGGTAATATTGGAGCTGTCGGTGCTCCATCTTGATCTGAGCTGCTAGGCTCCTCTGATCAAGGTGAAGTATTCTGAGCTTAGATCGGTAGCCTCCACAGTGTGCACCTTAGTGAGGATGAAGAATGACAGACTATGTTCCATTTAATTCAAATTAGGAGCCATTCTTGGGCTTCTCTCTAGCTGCCTCTGCTGGGCAAAGTTTGGCTGCTCCTGCTTTGTATTCAAAAGAAACAATATTGCTATTCTAGCTGATTCAACATTGAATGTGATGATTTTGACACCAGAGCTTGATTTGTTGTGTGTGTGATTTCAGGAATTGCACTGATCCAGTAATTTATAGCTGATTGTAATGCTGTTGGTTTTCTCTATCCTTCTCTGGTTTGTGCATTTTGAAAATTCCTGCCAGGAAATTGGTAGTTTTGAATCCTTATCTTAATTGTTAGTTGTAGGGTGAGTTTCTCTACAGGCATTCTGGGAAGGGGAAAAGGGTAAGGAGAACAGAGGTATAATAAAGAACAGACACTTTAGATAGAAAGGGAAGAAATTTCCAACTATATTAAGCATAAAAAAGTAAATCTTTTTACTTTACTGATCCACATGCAGTAGGCCTTAGCAAACCAATAAGCTATTAGAGAGCAAGATATACCTCTTCTGTGACATGATCAGCAAAATCCTGGCTAAAATGTGACTGCAGGATCCTTACTACCGATGATAGCATGTGAGGCAGAATGTGGCTGAATTTTTAGATCTTGGTTTGTTTGCAACATAGACTACAGATTCTCTTTTTATATCAAAACAAAGTATATTTTCTCTGCAGTGTTCAGTACAGTTTTTAGAGTTACTTTACTGACATTAAACTATAGTTACAATCAAAAAGGTAAAAGCCAAAGCACCTTAGGTGCATTTGACACAAACTTGGTCTGAAGAGGGCAGTCAAGCATAATTTTTTTTACAATCAAAACTTGTTAAACATGTAATTTCTCTCTCTGTCACACTCGCGTTCTCTTAAGCTCTGTCATTTTGAGAAGTTTTACTTTCATTTGCATTCTGTTTAATGGAATGCCCTGTTTTGGTACATAATATATATTAGCAACGGTATTTATGAAAGGAATAGATTTATTATGTGCTTCACAACTTTATTTTATTAACCTCTTTTGTATCAGGCATCCACTTAAAACTGGCCTTGTCTTGGTCTTCATACACAGGAAATATATTATTTCATTAAGTATTTGTTTTAAGCATATGGCATACTATTGGGAGAAGTCAGGTAGTTCTGAATCCTCTGAGGTGTATTATTTACAGAGGGAAAAGGATCAGACAAGAGTGAAAGAAACTGCTCTGTTGCAACAGAAAGTCAAGAAGTCCTCTGTAACAAATCATGACGCTCTGTTTTGATAAAACTTGCCATCAGTGACACATTTGTTGTCAGATTATCTTCAGAGAGCCTGAGTGGTAGGGGTTATTACATGGGGCTTTCACTTTTGAAGACCTCAGTTCAGATCTAACAAGATCAGCTGTACAGAGTTAAAAGTCAAGAATGAAGTGCATTAGTAGTAGTCTCTTTAAGGCTCTAGGACTAGACTTCCTAGGAGTGCAGCAGGTCAACATTAAAATATACATTGGTGCTGTCAGGGAAGCTTGTACAGAGAGTCTATTTTATTTCTTTGACATGTACCAGATCTGGTCTGTGGGCCCAAAATAGTACATTGTAAGGTTCATGAAATATGACAAATGTTGATTCAGTGCTTAACGTTAATCTGGGTAAAATAAGACCTTATGGGCAGAGGAGAGTAGTGATGACTTTTATGGTATTCCTGTAGCTGGGAAAGTTTTAGCTAGGTTACCTTACTAGTGGGGGTTTTTCTTTTGTTGTTTGTTTGTTTATTTATTTTTGGCTAGAGCTTTCAAACCAATATTAGGATTTCTAGAAGGCAGCTTGAAAGCTTCTGATTTCATAACCTTGAAGTTGGAAACACGGGTTGTCAGTACTAAGTAGTATGTTTAATTGGTGCAGAAACTGCTTTGCTGATAGTGTTGTAGAATATGTGGTCTTCTAGCCTTAAGGCTTGTAAAACAGAAAATTCGTAGAGAGTCTATCAGGTAATAGAGTGGTTGCTATCATAAGGATGAAGAAGGATTTCCATTAGCTGAGAGACAAGCCAATTCAGAACTTTTTCTTGGAGTCAACCTAAACCTAATCCATAGAAGCAAACCCTACCTAACAAGTCCCCAGGCAAACCTGCGTCCTTGCTGTAAATTCTTGAATTAAGTGTTGAATTGGGCACTGATTAGGGATGTAAACGTTTAACCAGTTAACTGATAATCATCAGTCTTATTGGTTTAGGATAACGATTAAACTCTGCTGCTGGCCGAAGTCCAGGACTCCACTGCTGCCCCGGGCTGTGGTGGTGGTGGTGGTGGTGGTGGGGCTGTGTAAAACATAGGAGTGCTACAGCAGCCCCCCCACTCCTAGTTCCCTGCTTAAATGTTTAACCAATAAATTTTTAATTGGTTACATGATTATTTTTTTAACCACTATTTACATCCCAGTACTGACGTTTAGGGGGGTGGGTTTACAAGACTGGGGAGAGAACTGGTGATGCTCCAGAGTAAGAATGGGACATGAACAAGAAAACTTACAGCAGAGGGGAATGCAGGCAGTTTTTTGTGCTTTCTGAAGGGAAAAAAGCAATCAATGGATGAGTTTAGGGTGGGGTGGAAGGGGGAGAAAGGAACTGAGAAAATGTTCACTCATCTTCAATGTAATTTAAAGACTGCTTGAATTCAGTACTCTAAAGGTTAATTCCTTTATTTTCTTTCTGCACTGCATGATGAAAATCCGAGTGGAGTTATTTAACTGATTTTGGTTCTTGTGGGTTTATTTTGGTAAAAGTCTGTGTCATGTACACCTGCTTTCTCAAGGCTGATGAGGTGCCATCATGTTATGCACCGGAACCAATTAAAACAATCTGCTTGCAGTTTTCTCATTAAGGGATAAAAATAGCTTGGTTGTAAAAGCGTGAGAGGAGCAAGACATGAGCCAAATCCAATTTTTCATTCCTTGCCTTGCAATTGAAGTAATGTGAGTGGGACAAGAGTGAAATTTGAATGGTGGGAAATACTCACAGCAACATTCGACACACACAGTCGCTGAAGGTGAGGCACTGCAATCCAAAATAATCACTCTGGCTTTGGAACCTGAATTCTCCCTCAACCTTTTTAATTTTTCATCCTGTGCTCAAGTAACCCCTTTCTCTGCAATGTCTAATTAGCCAGTGCTGGTATGTTTGGGTTTGACCACCTATAAAGAACTGCAAATTCAAAATATCTTGTATTTCTGGAGCACCTTTCATGTTGAACTCAGAACTCTGAGACAGCATGGCAGGCGGAGACAGAGACACACATCCTGTTTGTGGGAGACAGTGAGAGATGTGCACTACCCCTTTAAGTAAGCTGACCCCACGCTTAAGTACATTGTCTTTTTAAGTCGATCAGGAAATTGAGACAGCAGTTACTGCCCTAAGCTCTCTCTGTCTTTGTCCCCACCCTGCTCTATAGGGAGGAGGGGTAAGCGGGTTGTAAGAGCAGGGAGGAGGGAGGACACCCTGACATTAGCCCCCCTTTCCACCCTCTGCTGCACTGCAAGCAGGAGGCTCAGGGAGCAGCTCCAAGGCAGAGAGCAGGAGCAGCACATGGAGGTGGTGGGGAGGGACATCTGAACTGCCGGCAATTGATAGTTTGGTGGGCGACTGCTGCACAGGGAACGTAGGGGGGCTGCCAATCCACCCTTGTTCTAAGCCCCCACCAGCTAACTCCACTGGGCTGCTCTTTCTGAAAGCAGTGGACAAAGCAGGAGGCTGCCAAATGTTATAAGGGAGCATTTCACAACTTTAAACGAGATGTTCCCTAATTGATCAGCAACCTAACAATGTTAACCGGGATGACTCTAAGTGAGGATTACTGTACAAGCTTCATCTGCTATGAGGTTTGTTTCAGAGCATACGGTTTATCTTTTGTCATTCTATTTGCCATTTATAGCATTTTCCTTAGTGTAAAATCTAAGTAAACTGACTATTTTATGTGGTGTATTCTGAAGTACAGTAGTTAACAATTTTATAGTGCCTTCAATCCTGAAGAATCTTTGTGTTTGAAGAAATACAAAATCACTACACCTGTAACTGAAATGCAGCTTGCCTCTAACAGTTCAGAGCAGCATTAGACAAAAAGTAGGGCAGGAACTGAAGAATTTGGTGCTGAGCTAAACTGATAGGAGTTTAAGGTATAATTACTCAAACTGAAATTTAGCTATGACAACAGGATCATTAGTGACTACAAGTGATCAGGACCATCTCATCCAAAATACAACACTTCTGTGAACACTGTGCCCCCCAAACCAGTGGTGACACTAGTTCAGTGAAGATTCAGAGAGAAGAGTACCACCTCTTGAATTATCACAGCTATTTTGGGGCATCCAAACTATGCTGGTCCTTTTGGGGAGTTTGATATCTTGGTTCTGAGCCAGTATAATTGCATATTAAAGAAATGTTCAGCGTTCCCTTTGTTTTGTACTGCAGCTGAGGTAGGTTAAAATAAAGGTAAAACTTCATGGGAAATCCACTGATAAAAGTGCTGTGGACACTGACACCTCAAAGCAGAAAAGTCAGCTGATATGCTAGGAATGATGACAAAGTACCATGATCTGGAATTTAAATGTAATACCTTATGTGCTCCATTCACAGTCTTTTCATTTCCTTACACTTTCAGAGCTCTGTTGGCTGGAGGAGGCTTCTCCACATGGACCTATCGGCAAGGCTACGATGTCAGTATTCCTGTTTACAGCCCTCTGTCTGCAGAGGTGGAGCTGCCAGAGAGGGGACTAGGGTAAGCTGATCCTGGTGAATTGGACTGGTTGAATTCACTAACTTAAATGTGTGGTGGTAGCATCTAGATATAACTTCAGACTTGCTTGAGACACTGGGCGTGTTTGTAAGAAATGGTAGTAACAGAAGTGTTTTGTGTATATAAGTCCATGGTACGCCCACATCTTGAATATTGTGTGCAGATGTGGTCACCCCATCTCAAAAAAGATGTATTGGAATTGGAAAAAGGTTTAGAAAAGGGCAACAAAAATTATTACGGGCATGGAACGGCTGCTGTATGAGGAGAGATTAATCAGACTAGGACTTCTCAGCTTGGAAAAGAGATGACTAAGGGGGGATATGATAGAAGTCTATAAAATCATGACGATGTGGAGAAAGTAAATAAAGAAGTATTATTTACTTCTTATAAGAAGTAGAGGTCACCAAATGAAATTAATAGGCAGCAGGTTTAAAACAAATGAAAGAAAGTTGTTGTTTTTTTTTCCACACAACACACGGTCAATGTGTGGAACTCCTTGCCAGAGGATCTTGTGAAGGCCAAGACCATAACAGGGTTAAAAAAAACCTAGATAAATTCATGGCTGATAGGTCCATCAGTGACTATTGGCCAGGATGGTCGGGGATGATGTCCCTAGAGTCTGTTTGCCAGAATCTGGGAATGGGCAAAAGGGGATGGATCACTTGATGATTACCTGTTCTGTTAGTTCCCTCTGGGACACCTGGCATTGGCCATTGTTGGAAGACAGGATACTGGGCTGGATGGACCTTTGGTCTGACCCAGTCTGGCCATTCTTATATTCTTGTGTGGTGGGGAATAGTGCAGTAGGATTGCTGTTAGAATGTAGACATGTTCCCTCACCAGTGGCTGGCTGGGACCTATGTAGGTGATATTTACGTGGGATGACGCATAGTCCCTTCTGGCTGGCTCCGCTCCAGAGATTGCAGGGTGGCCATCTTCAAATGAGTGTGTTTCTAGTGAAGTTGTGCTGGGATTCAAAATATATAATCATTGTTGATAAAATTTTCAGGTGACCTAAAGACTGGAGAAATGGTAAATAATGAGAGTGGGGCAGTTAGTCAGAGAAATATGAATTACCTGGCAAGCTTGGCCCATTCAAACAAAATGTTTTCATACAGCCAAATGCAAGGTTATACATCTAGGAACAAAGAATGTATGCCATACACACACAATGGGGACTATATCTTAATTCTGAACAGGATTTAATGGACAAACAGTTCAACCTAAGCTCCCATTGCAATGCTGTGGCAAAAAAGGAGGGGAAATGCAGCTTTGGGTGTTTAAAAAGGGACTAGTGAGTAGGAGTAGGGATGGATTTTACTGCTGTTTATGGCATTGCTGAGACTGGTTCTTGGAATACTGTGTCCAGTTCTTGTGGTCGACATTTTAAAAAGACATTGAAAACTTGGTGAGTGTACATAAGAGACGCAATAATTAGAAGGCTAGAAAAAGTGACGGAAAAACTGACGTACTTAGAGCACATTCTGTTTAATAGATCAGCAAGAGAGTTGATCAGTATTTGGGTACTTTCATACTCGATACTAATGAGCTCCTTAATCTAGTGGCAAAAGACATAACAAGAACCAATGGTTGAAGTTAAAGCTAGACAATTTCAAATGAAACACACATTTTTAAGTGAGGATATTAACCCGTTGGAACAGACAACCAAGGAAAGTGATGGATTCTTTATCTCTTGATGTCTCCAAATTAATACTGGTTGCCTTTTTGGAAGATTTATTTTAGTCAAATTATTGGGTTCATTACAGGAGTAACTGAGTGAAATCCTTTGGCCTGTAATATATAAAATTTCAGACTAGATGATTTAACTGTCCTTTCTGGCCTTAAAAATCTATTAATCTGTTTTTTTTTTTTTTTTTAATATTGTGTTCATAATACCTTTTGTCTGAGTAGCCAAAAGCACGCAACAATGAGGCCTTACTTACCTGTTACTATTCCTATTTAACAGATGAGTAAACTGGGGCAGTAAGCTTAAGTGACTTGTTCACATGTCACAGCAAAACAGATACAGAGCCCTGAATATGACCCAGAAACTCTGTACTTTGTGTGATGATCACTCTCTATCAAATGCTGGCCCTTCACATACGAAATATCTGCTTCTTAGGGCTATGCTAACAATGTTGTATTTTTAACTTCCGTATCCTGGGTACTTGAGGCAGCACCCAAGTGGTTAAAGGGATGCTGTCAACTTCAGATCAGAAGTTTTCATTACATAGCAGTAAAAAAGTTAAGGAAGTTTACCTTACATAGCAGTAATCTGTGCCTACTCTTCTGCTGACAATGTCATTTTTTTTAATATTGTCTTTTGAGGGCTGTAAACCTGAATTATTTTGAATTTCAGGTCACCTCAAGCTATAAGGTAAATGACTACTGCTCGGGGTTGTCCTGCAATCATTCATGTACATGTTTTTCTCTTAATATGCCTGCTTCAGATATTTTTGTATATAAACAATGCAGTGGCACTTAAGTGAATCCCAGTTGGAGTTTGAGAAATTGTTACCTTAAATGCAGAGGGAGAGAACATCATGTTCATATCTAGGAAACAAAATGCATCCACTAGATCTCAGCATCTATAGTTTCTCTCTTTAGTACAGACCTTCATAATTCATGTCCAGCGTTCAGCCAGGTGGCATGGCTGGTTGCAGTGCACTAGAAAACAGATGTGAATCTGGGAGCACGTGCCTCGGTCATTGATTTAGTGAATAATTTGGAACCACCATGTATCACTGCACACTGATACTTATTGACAGAATTGGTGGGCTACAGCTTGGGTAGAGTGCCATCTGGTGGGCAATCATCATTGATGTAATTTTAAATATAATTCACGGTGACCAATTGTTTTTTTCTTTTGTGGTAGGAGTGGGGGAAAAAATGGCAAAAGAAAGCTGGTTAAAATTCAATCGTAGGTAGATACAATTATATACCATTATTCTAAACTATCAGGCTCTGTGTATGTTAGGATTTTACATCCATTTATAGCAAGACTTGGATCACAGGGTTTTAGTGTCTTGGGATGTTGACAGTATTATGCCAGAATTTTGGTCTTAAACCATTAAAGCGTAAAAATGATCAACTTTGTGCAACTTCTGGCTAGCCATTGCCATTATTAGCACTTACTAATAGCTGTGCTAGATTGTAAGATACGTTTTATTTTTGTTTTCTTTATAGAGCTGAATTGAGAGTTTAGTTGCCTAAAACAGTTATAAATTCAGTGATATCAGGAGTAAATATTCCAGCAAATACAAAAATAGTATTACAAAGAAAAAATTCCATGTAACTCAACTGTCTAATTGGAGCCACCAAAACTGTTTGCGTGGAGATGGTAAGGGGGCTGCGTAGGGCAGAGTTCAGCTTTATAATGTGTGTGCTTTAGAGCTGCATATTAAAAAGCCAGCCATCAAGTGGAGGGAAATTGGAATCCTAAATAGAGGCCTCATGTTTCCTGAGTTTTCTTGGCAGCATGGGGGAGGCACACACTGTGTATTTCCTTGCATCAGACATAGTGGAATAGTCTGTGTTAGCTGATCTTTAAATGAAGGATCAGAATAAATGTTAGACCTGTTTTTGGTGCAGTGTGCTTGTACTCCAGCTTGAAGGAGCTGCACAGCTTAAAACCATGGACAGCTAACTTGAGACTATAGCCCTTCATTTTTGACCTCAGCTGTTAAAGAATATTTTTGAATATGTTGGTATTAAAATAAATGATTTAGCATATTAGCAATTTACATTATAAATTTATTAGTCTCAGCAGAGGTCAATGGCTGAATGGGGCAATGATGCTAAACTCTGACTTCTGTCCTGTACGTGGTCCTACCAGGATAACACAAATGCACAAGCTTGAATCAGTGAGGAAAATTTGTCTAACTACTGCCCTTACTATATCTATTCGGTGGGTCAAAATAGGGTGCCAGGGCCATCGGCACCTTTCACCCATAGAAAATGAACTAAAATGTCTACAAGCAGAAGAACCTAGCATCAGTCATTCAAAGTGTTCTAGGTGCTTAACAGTAAAACACTAACATAATGTAAAAGTATAACTAAGTGAACACATAGTACAATAGTACTGCATCAGAGGCTTTCTCAGTATGTTTCAAAGTTATTTTTGCTTCAGTTTGTGAAAAAGACGAGTTGCCCATCCCAGGCTTTTGGGCACCCTTTTCAAGACTTAAAATTTACAATAATCTGTACATCATGTTAAGCTGCTTCTCTCTTACTTCCTTTTGTCCGTACAATTATAATTAGATCTGGACAAATCTTAATTATCCTCTGTCAGTTAATAACTCCTTCCAAATCTCATCCTGTTCTCTCCCCAAATGTTGGAGGAAAAAATCTGAGTTTTGTGGTGTGTCCAGCAGGTAAGTAAATCTGGACTCCCCTGGGCCAATATAGAAGGAAATGCGTTCCAGAGTTTTTGGAGAGCAAACTCCTGGAAATGTCAGGTCACCTTGGTTCCATTTTTCAGTCCTCGTAGGTACTTCATCCTGTCATCCCAAATGGCTCTTCACCCGGAATACCATTTTGACTTGGAGACTCTTCAAGCTGAGAACGGAGAGTCTGTACTGATCCTGGACAAGTGCACAAATCTGTCAGAGGGAGTTCCTTCTGTTCGTAAACGTTGTCACAAGAACCAGGTCTTTGATTACCCTCAGGTACTTCAGGTAAGGCTACTTAACCTGCATAGCCCCACAGACCCAACGATGGTTAACTTAGCAAAGAGTTTTTGTTTAGTTTAGATAACATGCTTCTTTAATTTTCAGTGAAATTTCTGGAAGAATTTGAAAATGAAAAGTCCATTGCATTAAACTTAGTGTTGTATTGTAAAAGTATTTATATTCTAATTTACAGTTAAATACTCATTGAACTTGAAGGACCAAAAAGTGTGTTATGAACTTGAAGGGATATACAGGGATTAAAGAGGGCAATGTAGTGTTTGAAAAACAATACCAAACAGTACCCTTTGTACCCATGACAAACTGAGGAGATTTGACAGCATGCAGTTATGGATACATCTAGGTGAAATGTGTTTGATGGCCTTGGCCCAACTTCTAGAGGACTTTTGATGTGTCAATGAAGATAAAACTGGATAAGTTTTCTTAGACTTTTGTGTCATCTGGCAAGCCCCCAATACAGAATAAAAGTACTTGAGCATGCAATGTGGTAAAGCCAGCTATACCTTTGGCCAGTTGGGGAATATTCCACTGCACTCTGTCTCTGGCCACCAGCATGTAATCCGTTGTTGAAGTTCAACAAATTATGGTAAAACAACAAATGCACTGCAGAAAAACAAAATTTCCTCCTGTTCTAATTCCAAGTGGAGGAGAGTGAGAGGAAGGGAAGGGTTGTTCTGAGTTGTAAATCTTTATCTCGAAGAAAAAATGATTTCTCTTTACTTGCTTCTTTTAATGTAGACTGTATCATTCAAGGATAGCAGGCGGTGGGATATATGTATAATTTTTAACTCGAGAGCTGGCACATGCAGAGATTGTTAAAATACTTTCCCTTGCAGAGCTCTGTATCTCCCTTTGGAATGTCTGGCTGATAACAGCAATGATACGAGGAGATATATTTAGAGTAACTTTTGTCTAGACAGGAAAAATGGTTATCTGGGCAGATGAGCATGTGTGTCCACATCTGGGGCTCTTTTCTTACTCCCTCAGCCTACCCAGTGTCTTCCACCTGTTGCCCTGTGATCTATCGAGTAGGTGTTTAAAATGTGTTTTGCTCCTTTGTCCTCCACCCTCCTCAAAGCAGTTTGAGATTTGATCCTGGCACATCCTTTCCTGCACTCCCTTTACTGTCGTCTTACTAAATAGACTCCTGGACTGCTATTGCATCCTGTTTTGCAATCTTCTCTTGGTTGAGATTTTAGGACTTCTCAGCAGTGTTCTCATGTGAACTTAGGTTTCACGGCTTTGTTGGGAAGCAAGTGAGGGGGGACAGCAAAGATTTTTAATTCCGAGTTCTCATATTTAATTTCCCCCTATAGAAAGCAAACTGGATGCCCTGAATAGATAGTCTCATATGAATACTGTACAAGGCACTGGTGAGACCTCATCTGGAACATTGTATGCATTTCTGGTCACCCGTGTTCAAGAAAGAAGACTTCAAACGGGAACAGGTGCAGAGAAGGGCTACTAGGATAACAGAGGAATGGAGAACCTTCCTTACAAGAGGAGTCTTAAGGAGCTTGGTTCATTCAGCCTAACAAAATGAAGGCTGAAGGGAGATCTGATTGCTCTTTATAAATACAAGAGAGGGATAAACACCAGGGTGGGAGAGGAGTTACTCAGGTTATAGGTCAGTGCTGATGCAAGAACAAATGGATAGAAGCTGGCCACCAACAAATTCAGTCTTGAAATTAGACAAAGGTTTCTAACCATCAGAAGAGTGAAGTTCTGGACCAGCCTTCCAAGGCGAGTCGTGGGAGTGAAAAACCTAACTTGTTTCAAGACTGAGCTTGGTAAGTTTATGGAGGGGATGGTATGAAGTTGCCTACAGTGGCTTATGACCCATGCACAATTACTATTAGGAAATACCTCCAATGAAAGAGATGTGACACTAGATGGAGAAGACTCTGAATTAATACAGAGAATTCTTTCCTATGTGTCTGATGGGTGAGTCTTGCCCACGTGCTCATGGTCTAGCTCATTGGCATATTTGGTGTTGGAAAAGATTCTCCCCCCACCCCCCATCAGATTGGCAGAGATCCTGGGGTTTTTGCCTTCCTTTGCAACGTGGAGCACAGGTCACTTGCTGCTTTGAATTAGAGTAAGTGGTGGATTTTCTGTAACTTGAAGCCTTCAATCAAGATTTGAGGACTTCAGTAGCTGAGTCCGAGGTTATGGGCCTATTACAGGAGTGGATGAGTGAGATTCTGTGTCCTATGATGTGCAAACGGCCAGATTAGGCGATCATGATGGTTTCTTCTAGCCTTAAAGTCTACATGCCTCCTTACGTACTGTGTTCCTTCTCTTTTCTTGGGCTCTTGGATAATAGATTCACTAGATCCTTTCTTAAATAAATAAACCCATAAACATTTTTTGAGTGACTTTTTTTGGTGCTGGAGAAAAGTTCCAGACTGACAGCCCTGGGGAACAAAGTCCTGTTAGTGCAGTACTAATACAATAGCAGCAGCAGCACAAGCTTCACCAATGCCTAGCCAATGTACCTCACCCCGGCTCTGCAAAGGCCACCTAGAAGGTGAAAGACTATTTCAGCCTTCATGTCCTTCTTGGTTCTCATCTGTTCTGCTTTTGGTGCCAACCATGTTGTCAATTAATGCCAATAGGAATGGTGGTTTCTGTGGATATCTTCTGGAAACTGGATTGTAACCAGAAAACTCTTTGTACATCAGATTGTAAGTTACTAATATTCTGAGCTAGCTTTGAACTAGTGACCTAGAGGTGAAAAATCTTTGACCCACTGCAGTCCCTGAGCCAGTTCCAGCATTTAATAAACATCAGTTATTTTTGAGTAGGGTTATATAGTACTCTTTTTTCTAATGCATATATCAGCACAAGGAAAATTGCTTCTCAGAGTGTCTCCACTGACATTCCAGAGCATTTATATATTGTATCAGTTGAATAATCATGATTAAGGCTTCAATTTTGTCTTGGATATTTTTAGTAAAGTCATGGACAGGTCACAGGCAATAAACAAAAAATTCACCGAAGCTGTGACCTGTCCCTGACTTTTACTAAAAAACATCCCTGAGAGAATGGGGAGGGAGGAGGGCCCAGCATCCTGCCACGGTACATGCGGTGGCTGGGAGTTGTGGCTCCCCGCCCTTACCCAGAGACTGAGAGCTGTGGGGGGATCTCCTAGTGTCTTGAAAGGCTGGGAAGGGGTGCACTGCTTGTGGCCACTGGGCAGCTGTGGGAGGGTCTTCTGCTGTCAGCGGTGGCTAGGCTGCTGCTGTGCCCCAATATCATGTTGGTTTCTGGAAGTCATGGATTCTGTGACCTCTGTGACATAATCCTAGCCATAATCATGATCATAGTCAGCCATTAAGATGTTAGATTTGTAAGGGTTTGAAATTCTTTTGTGTTTCCTGATGAATTAGACTTCTGACATGGGATCACTAAAACACAAGATGGAGAAGCCCCACTAGTTCATCCAGTCCTCATTTTTCACCTTACACCCAGTGGCCAGTGCAGAATAAAGTTGCACATTTATTTTGAGTCTGATGATAACTCAGAACATGATGATGGCAGAGAGAAAACTCGAATGATGTTTTCCTTTAACCTGTGTGTTAAGGGGGAATGAATGTATAAACCATAGGGATGTAATTGTTTCTTTTTTTTCATCTTTGTTTGTGTTTGCTATTCATTGATAGGAAGCCACATTCTGTATTGTTCTGCGTGGTGCTCGCCTGGGACAAGCTGTGCTAAGTGATGTACTTCAGGCTGGCTGTGTCCCTATTGTTATTGCTGACTCCTATATTTTGCCTTTCTCTGAAGTTCTGGACTGGAAGAGGTATGTACTTATTGGTTTGTACCCTCCATACCTGTGTAAGGTATGCATTGCACTTGGTGATGGGCAATAAATTCAAACTGTTTGAAACCTCACAACCTAGAAGTGAAGGAGCAGAATATGTAGAGGGCTGCATTGAGAATGCTGACAACAGGGCAGCTGATGCATCCAAGCACAGGAAGTATTGGAGCAGGAAAATGAGATGGGACAGAAGGAGGGTGGTGAGCAGCACAGACTGTCCAATTCTTAGCATTGGATTTCCTGTCTCTTGCAGCTCAGGATGTTCATCTATAGAGCAAAAAATATTGGCCTTTTCACACTTGTATTTGCACTCAAGCTGTTTAAATTCACTTCTAGCCGTTTATACCTCCCAAAACCTTGTGAGGGAAAGAAATATCCCCATTTTACAGGTGTGAATAACTGAGTCATGGCAGAGATTTTGGATGCATGCAAAATGCCCATTTTGTGTGCATACAAGTGTATGCACTTAACACTTTTCCCCCCTAAATGGTTTATTCAGAATTACGCCAGGTCATTGACGGAGCTGGAATTAGAACACAGGAATTCTTGGCTCCCAGTCCATACTTAATTCATTAGACCACACTCCTCTATGTAGCCACTTGCAGCTGCTCTTCTGCAAATGCACCCTAGAGTTTTTGGGCATTTCCCTTAGGCTGAGCAGCTGGGGTCATGAAGAAATTCCCCAGTGGTCTAGTATTGAATAATTAATTGCATTGCAGTGGCTTGTGCCTTCCTCTGAGGCCTCTCGAGCTTAGCACATTATGATACCACTTTAGATGGACTATTGGTATGTTCTCATGTGGCATTTTTATACTTTTTTACCTTCACTTTATTGCATTTAGAGCCTCTGTTGTGATACCGGAAGAAAAGATGCCTGAAATGTATAGCATTCTGCAAAGCATTCCTAAGCGGCAGATTGAGGAGATGCAGAGACAGGTAAATAGCCTGAATATAGCATTTAAATCTATACATGAGTTTATTTGTGTCTGTCTATGTGTGTGAAGCATGATCTGGAGTAGAAGCATTCTGCATACTCTCATATTATTAAAGTTCAGTTCACTGCTTTTTGCATTAAAAACACAATAACTGACATTTTTATAATGCTCAGAATACTTAAATACTGATTATGCAAAGATAATTTTATCCATCTCTGGCATAACTAAATCTGCTGAAGAGCAGCTGTTTAACAGTACTACAGTGTAGTTTAGGTCAGGAGTTTAAGAACACTGTGTATGATTGCAATTGTAGAAGAATGCTTGAGTAGGCAGAATTCAGTTACCCACACTGGAATTTCTCCAGCATGCTATGTTAACATCCATGCTCTTGTGAAAGACGTTATGGGCTCTTCAGTGCCCACAATGGTCAGAGTCTCCCGAGCATGGACTGCGTAAATACTATGAAAAGTAAAACTAAGGTCTGGACCACCTGTTCATTATAGATACCATGGTACTTTCCACAAGAGCAGGGGTGCTTACCCCAGTAGCTGGCCAAATTCCACTGTAAGTAATTTCATTTTACTCTGTTCTCCTTGCTCTCTCAACACACAACGATAATCAAATTCCTGCAGAGAGCAGTTTTATTCCCCTGCTCTTGCAAGTTAAGACAATCTTCTGATAAAACCACAGTACAAATTTGTAGCTTCCTGCTCAGCCATAGCTAAATTCATGGAAGTGAGAGATTCATGAATTTTGCTGACCCTACATATGTCCAGATCTATAAATATACTTTGAAATATTTGGATGACAGGTGATAGTTAAATGCTTTATGTATATTAATTACAAAAGCTCATCCCTGCAAGATAGATGTTATACATGTTTTACAAAGGGAAAACAGAGGCATAGAGAGGTTGTGATTTATATAAGGTCATGGGATGAGTTGAGTGGAGCCAGGAATATAATCCAGGAGTATTGACTCAGTTCCCAGTTCAGTCCAGTAGATGATATTGCCACAGATTATTAAAGTTCATAATACCATGATCATTCTCATGGAGGTGTGTGTGTCAGTGACACAGCTGAGCAGATCAATACGTTTGTTGGCTGTAGGCAGTTTGTGGTAAAATGGCTGAGCATCTTGGAGAGGACTTTGGGTATAAAATTAACATGTACACTAGGGTTTAAACATAACATTGTTTACATGGTGTTTTGAATATGTAAAATAGAATTACATTTTGGAGGCATAGGGAAAGAAGGTATTTGCATTTCACAGATACTTTTCTGTAAGGTATTTCTGTCACCGAGTGCCTCACGGTTATTGATATATTGATTCTTACAACGCTGCTGTGGATAGAGAAGTACTTTTACCTCTCTTTTACAGACAGAGAACGAAGAGAGTTGTTTAAAGTCAGAGAATTTCTGTGGCAGAGCAGGAATTGAACCCAGGCCTCTGGAGTCCCAAGTTATAACCTTAGCCATAAAGTTATCCTTCATCCCTGAAGATACTTGTAAATATCAAAGAGAGGGAGAAAATGTTTAAGTGGTCCAAGAGATATAAGTAGGAGTAAGGAGATGAAATTCATAAATAGGAAATTTAAGATAAATATCAGAATATATTCCTTATAGTGATATTTTTAATATGTGGAATAGTCTCTCCAAGTAATAGAAGTCCCATTGTTCAAGTCACTTGTAACTACACAGTGCTGGAAGCTATATTATATGTAGGGCCTTACTAAATTCATGGCCGTGAAAAATGTCATGAACCATGAAATAATCCCTCCCCCATGAAATCTAGCTATTGGAAGGGAGAGGGAGGGACAGGGCTGGGGACACCCAAGCTGGGGGCTCCTATTGTTCCCCAGGCTCCAGCTGCTAGTTCCCAGGCTGAGGAGGCACGGGACTTACTCTTCCCTTGCACAGTTGCTCTCAGGGGGAGATGAGACACGCTTCCAGGTACCTTCCCCTGCTGCAGGAAGCTGTACAGCTGGGCTCACAGAAGTGAGAGTGATAATCCCAGGACCCCCTCTACAACAGCTTTGCGATCCTCTCCTCATCCTTCTTTTGGGCCAGGACCCCCATGATTACAACGCTGAAATTTCAGATGTTTACATCTGAAAATGTGAAATTGACTAATTTTCAAATTCTATGGCCATGAATTGACCCGAATGAACCGTGAATTTGATAGGGCCCTAACTATATGGCTCCATTCTGCATGTGATGGCGGAAAGAATAGACTAGATAACTTAATCTTCCATTTCCTTCATGTCTAATTTCTATGACTAGTTTAACTTTCCTTGTATGCAGAACAGAAGCCTTTGCAAATATCACAGCAGCCAGCAGAGGTTTCCATTCCCTTTATTCACCTTACTCCAGTGAACTACTATGGCTGTGTTATCTTTAGGTCAACTGCCAGAGATGTGTACATATTCACAACTCTAATAGGTGCTAAAAACAACACCTAGTAGAGCTGTGAATAGGTACCCATGCTCCTGTATATGTATGAAGTCTTTGCAAGGTGCTTTGAATTAAAATATATTTTTTAAAAAAGCTCCTTAGAATGTCTCTGAGCTGCCAATGTAAAATACTCCATATTCACCACAACTCTGGCATTTTAGTACCCAGCATTTGTGTGCCATCTCTGATTTTCTCCTCCCCCACCAAGTAAAGTTGGTGTTTGGTTGGAGAGGATCAGTGACATTTGATAATGGAGTTTTCTGGCATATAAATGGTCTGCACCAGCCATTGTTGTAAGTTCAAGTACCATTGATCATTTTAGAGCTTTCTTATTCCTCATTCACACCAGCTGCTTGTATACTTTGATTCTTCTTCCCATTTGGTGAATATTCTTACACATATTAACTGGTGAAAATTCTGGAATAGAATTGCAGCAAGTTCTGTCAACAGACTCTCTCTGCCCACTTTCTTCTTGTCTTCTGAGACTGGCTCTGTCTGCTGCAGGCTGAGGATGCATTCATAGATTATCCATTCATTTAACACTTGATAAGCCTTATTTATTTCTGGATTCCTAGTGCTAAGCATCTGTGAATTCCTCTCTGTGATACCCGGTCTTGTGATATTTCCGGGACAGATATTCAGAAAATATCTAACATCTGATATGAGACTGAATAGTAAAATAAAGGATTGATTCACAAAGTAAACCGTCACTTTTCTCACAGCTGTCTGCATTCTGCTGTACAGTTAGTTTCACAGTGGGGCGATATATTTATTTGGCCCTTGACATAGAGATTAAAAATATACTTGCCTTCTTCTGATGGGAATTATTCTGAGGGGAAAAAATCCTGGAACTTCTTGTCTAGCTGAACGGCCCTCCTGCAACATCCAAGTGCCAACACCTTCACTCTGTAAAGTCTCGTCTTCTACTCTTTGCTGTTTGACTTCTTAAATTATATTCAGGACTTGTATGGCACTGCGTATGCATTAATAAATGAAGATTAATCATAATTCAAGACTTCAGGGGCTGGTGAGGGAAAGGAGAGTTTCAGAATGTGATTTAATCTTTGAGGTGCCAGGTGCTAAGAATTGAGGAGCTTGTTTACACTTTCCCAAATGCTTTCCACTGTGTTGTGTGGTAGTGTTTGCTAAGATCTATCTGCTTAGCTGCTGTCTCATATAATGGTTACAGAGTGCTTTTCTAATCTGTACTCTCTTGTTCAGGGGCATTATTTTCCTACATTCTGTCTTTGCACTATTTCAGAGGATTCTTTGTCATTGTTTGCAGGTAAATTATTTGCTCAACACTGTTTAACAATGCATGCCCTGTTTTCTTCTCCTGCTTATTCACTGCTTCACTTCTGAAGAATGCCCGCACTTTTTTCACTATCCTGGGATGATCATCTCTGGGAGGATGTGGCTCTGACCTGAAAGAGAGTGACTGTAGCTAGCCTTGTCTTATTTATCATATGTGAAACCTGTGACTAGATTCATTGTTAAAATGGAAGTCCTGTTTAATAGCTGGAACAGTAGAGTGGAATCATGACTATCCTCTATTTTAATTCTGCCTCTTAAACCCTAAAGCACTTCGACTGTGTTTAAACTGAAACTCAAAGAATGGAATATGTCCAGTAGTAAACAGGGTATAACAATGTGTTGAGGCTTATTAATGCTTATAAAGTAGTTTGAAATCCTTGGATTAAAGTACCTATGGACATGAATGATGATTTTGTTCCTGAATCTAGATATTTTCTTACGGCAGGTAAGAGCTAGAGTTCTTTTTTAACTCCTTTCTTCCATCACCCACAACTTTCAAAAATTCTGCATATGCAGGTGATAGATACCATGTGATAAAATAAATTTATCATTCACCTTTGAATGGCTCCTCTACTCTCTGTCCACTAATCTATTTACTCTATAGCTAATTTTAACATTTCAAATTGCCTTCATTTTAAAAAATCAACCTATCCCACAAAATGTCCTCCTTCACCCCATTTGTTGATTTAATTTTTTTTTTTATTTACACCTTCCCCAGGCTCAGAATGAGCAAGACTCAGTTCTGACAGTGCTGTCAGATTTTTATGTACAAGAAAAAAAAAGACTGCTAGCTTCCCAATGCATTCCCACCACACGTGCTTTTAGGCCTGGAAGGGCCTGAGATATTGGACCTTAGAAGTGGTGCCATTTTGTGTGTGTGTGTTTTGTTTTTTTTAAAAACCGGTTTTGGATGTTTTAATGGTACTTCTGAGCGTTGTACAGTTGGACTTATGGTAACTTAGGTGCCAGACATTACAGGTAGAGCAATACAAAGAAAACAACTTCGTAAAACATTTAGAAATGAACATTTTTCTAAAATATTGATGTGAAACATGTGGCTCATACAGAATACATATTGCTGTGGTGTTGTGTAAAAGCTTTCTCTGTCTTTGGAGGGTGACCTGAATAACACATATTAGCTTTTTATAAATAATACAGCCATCCTGATCTCATGCTGATAAAACCACACCACCATGTAAAATATACACTATTAGATGCACACACACGCTGAAAGAGCACCCCAGTTGTGCTAAATTGTAAGCTATCTGTATGTTCTGTGCCAATATAAAGTAGTTGCTCCTCAAATGCAGAAATCTTTGCCCTTAATGAGAAAGCACTGGAATTGAGTTGTAGTATTTAAAATGTTATTTGTATGTCTTCTCCATTTGTTAGCAGCTCTCTGTACAGCATCTTTCTGTGATTAACTCAGTGAAGTACATATATCAAGATAACATTTTTTTTCCTTCAAGTTGATATAGATTAAAAATCTCCTTGACAATAAGACTGTTGACAGAATTTGTTTATTTGTGTTTAATTTTTCAAATTTTCTTGCTGGAATTACTTTGCCAAGCATCTGATGGGAAATCAAGAAAACCATTAAATAGAAACATCTTAAATTTATGGCACACAAGAGCTTGTAAATAAACTTTTTCTTTTTTAGGTTGGACTGGGAGAAAATAGTTTGTATGGTCACTGTGAGAATTAAATCATTGCAATTATGAGGAAGATAACATATAGACACATTAGCCCTTGTGTTGTTTTTCCAGGGTCTGTGGGCTGATGTGACTTGGCTTTTGTGATTTCAATACAACTTCATTTTGCATTTTACCAGGACAGTATATGGTATAAATCAGGGAGAAGAGGCAGCAGTATTTAGTGATTTGAGCAGGACTGAAAATCAGGAAACCTGAGTTGTTGTGTTCAGTTTCCCTGCACTGCCACTGATTTGCAGTGAGACCTTGAGTAAATCATCGTGCTAGCCTTTGCTTTTTTTGTTCTGCCCTGCAAAATGTTTTGCCATCAGAGCCCCTAGCCTACCCAAACACTGCATCCTGTGCCCCTCCCCAAAACTCAGTTGTCATGTTCACGCCCTATTCTGCTTTGTTGTGAAAACGTTTACAGCCATATAACTGATGAGTAAGCTCAGAAAACAGGAACTCTCCCCTCTGTTCAGGGACTCTCTCCATTTCTATATTTTATATATATGTACTGTGTCCCTGAACAGAGGGAAGATCCCTGTTTTCTAAGCTTAACTCTTATTTTTACAGAAATCAGTACAGTAGGACCCTGTTTTATCTAAGCCTCCATTATTCAGCTTTCCATGTTTACCAAACCGCCAGCTGCCCAGGGTTGGCAGTGGCTGGGTCTCGGGCTGGGGCTGTCAGTTGTCCCACTGTCAGTCTGAGCCTCAGCCACGGCTGGCGCTCTCGCTATCAGCCCAAGCCAGGGGCGGCTAGACCTGCCAGCCTGAGCCCCGCTACCTATTCTCTGGCTTATCCAGATTTTTTGGTCACTTTATCTGGTCACCGTGCTAATGATACTGGATAATCGGCATTCCACTCTAACAGACTGGCCACCTGAAAAAGCCACCAGCCTGCTGAGTTGGTGAGACTGATACAAACTGGGTGTGAAACATGCACTTCTGGGACTGCCCTCATGTTGTTGTTCTGTGTTACCATCCTGCTATCTATGAAGCTCCCTAGTAAGCATTCTCCTTGAGCCATCCTTCCCTCACCTGGAGATCTATATGGAGTCTGTAACATTGGTGGTAATCTCTGCCGGCAGTTGTTGAGCTGTACTGTGGACAATATCCATTGTTCTACTTTCACTTCCTCTGCACCAGCGGTCAACAATAATATTGTGGTAGAATATTGAGGAAGGAAGCGGGGGAAGGACAGGGAGTGGATTTGATAGGAGTGGAGGGTAAGACATGAAGGTGAGGAAGAGGGAGAAAGATTGAAGTCAGGGGAAGGAGAGGAGCAGAGTGAGGAAAAAGGAAAGGAAAACACAATGCCTCTGTGGCTACTGCTAAAACCATCCCTTATGAAACCACTTTCCCCAGGACAAATCTGTTTTTCACTTTGTAATTTGTAGGGTAAACAGACTTCCAGAGTCTTTTTTTTTAATTTGTCTGCAGATTCATTTAGCAGAGTATTGTATATCTTGAAAATTTATGTTCTACTGATATCATAAATCCCAGCTGTTTGCCACAAATCCAGCAAACCCAGATAAACTCATTACTACCTAGGACTGGAATTTAAGGACAATCCTCAAGGTGGGGTGGAGGGGAGAGAGAGAGAGGAGTGCCAGGAAGTGTGGGGAGGCTTGCTTTGTTTTTTACGTTAGATATTAAGGTATTGTCTACTCTGATGATGATGTGATGACAAGAGTGAAGAAGCAAAAAGCTGATGCAACTGAGGAAAGGGATTCTTTTTAGTCACACTACTAAAACTTTGTAGGTGTGTTTTAACACTTATTTAAATTCAGTGACTAATGAGCACACTAGAAAGAGAATGTCTTTGTTAAAAGTACATCACCTTTACCCCTTCAGCTAATATATGTAGCTTATGCTACATCCCCTTCAAAACTATGTAAGAGATTCACTAAGAGAGCTAGAGAAGGCCAGACTTGAGATTTGTGTTTTTGCCAGAACTTAAATAAACATAACCCCAAACCTTTTCAGGCCGCCTTTTTGCTCTGTTAAAAAAAAAAAAAAAAAAAAAAAAAAAAGACGCCCAATTTTTAAAAGAAATTGCAAGTTATTATAGAGTGAATTTTCAGTGTTGGATTGGGAGGTGAGATTCCCAGAACAAATAATGTATGAGGAATACTAGTGTAATTTTTTCTAGCTCCTATCCCCCATGTCTCAAACTCTCCAGGTCAAATGGAACTGAAGACACTAGCATATGCATAAATCAGTGACTTATTTTAATGTCACATTAAAACATGAGTGGCTATTGTCTGACCTCTTCCCCCTCCTATTTAATGTGCTGCTTTGACTCTTTTCTCTTTAAAGAGGGCTTTGTGGAATTATTTCAGCCTTTATCAGTTTGCTGACAGCTATATGAGCCTTTCTGCTGGCTCCAGGCAGTGAGTGCAGGCATGTGAAACTTCTCATTCTTACAGTGAAATGGTCCTGGGCAAAGTTTAACCAAATGGATTATATGGATTTTTTTTTTTTCAGGGTGAGGCACATATAGGAGGTTGGATTGTTAGCTGTAATTGGTTAATACTGAGAGAAGTGTATATTTCAGGCCAAACTTAATTTCAATATTTGGCACTTGGGGAGGGAGGAATGTGGAAGAATGAGCTTCTAAAGGGCTGTGTTTTGTCTTGTCATTTGAAATGTAGTTCCAGAATATATTGGCTCTGCCATTTGTAGAGAGCAGCAGGACACCTCTTAAGAGTGCATGGTTTGGTCTTATAACCTTTTTTTTTAAAAAAAAATTGACTTCCAACTGTATATCTTTCCTTGATAGAGAGCAACTTCTGTCTCAGGACTCTTTAGAATCATCGTTATCGAATATAAAAACTTTCATCCATCTGACATTTGTAGAATTTTAGGGAGTGTGATTAGAGAGGCTAACCTCGCTTTAATCCTCCCAGAGTGCTTCAGTGGAACCCTAGGTCCTCCATAAATGTCAGGCACGGACAGTTTGCCATCTTATCAGATGCACTGGAGTTAGCTCCAGCCCCCATCTCCCACTTGGGAAAGGTCTGTTGCAGCAGACAGCAAGGGAAAGGAAAAACGATTACGTGGCATATTGCCAGGAGCACTAGGGAATTGCAGAATCTTTGGCATTCACTGATCAGAATTTTTTTTGAGTGGCTTGAAAAGACCACCCTTAACCTAGATTCTTCCTATTCCTACCCCCTTCGTTGCCCTCCAGAAAGGAGCAAATTGTCTTCATATTACTTATGAAGCGGAACAGTCTCCATGCTACAATATATTGGATAGTTAAGAAGTCCCTGAAAGCAGTACGCACACTACTCAATGATTTTATGGATTAGATCTATGTTTTATTAGAATTGGAGCTAGGCAAATTTTTTTGAATGAATAGGTTATTAGTTAAAAAATGCAGTTTTGGTCAACTCAGAACTTGACATGAATTAAACAAATAGTTTGGGCCAAATGTTTTTTGGATTTGGAGTAAGAAGTAGATTCACAAAGAGTGTGTGGTACCACACACTAACTCCTAGCCTAGTGGTCAAGGCACTCATCTGGGATGTGGAAGACCAAGGTTCAGTTCTCCCCTCTGCTTCATGTTAAGCAGGGATTTCAATTTGGGTTTCCTAGCTGCTAAGAGACTGCTCTAACCACTGGGCCATGGGATATTCTAGGACAGCTCTCGATGTCAGTCTGTCGTCTTGAAGATGTTCTCCTTTGTATGAAGTACTTGAATAGTTGCTGGATGGGACTAAAAGTTATAGAGAAGGTCAGGACCTCCTCCTCTGGCTGTTTTGCAAATCTGGTACTTTAAATATGCCTGGAAAAAAAATGTTTCTGGTCGAACAGATTGTTTTGTGATTAAAAAACAGTTTTTTTGCCCAGCTCTAATTAGAATTTGTGTTTTCGGTCTCTAAATGACAGGGTTAGACGTGAACTTTAAGAGAGTAATTACACTAACTTAAGTCAACTGTGTACTTTAAACTAGTGAAAGTGCTACTGTGAATTCAAATATCCTATTAACAAGGTTGCTGTATGCCAGTTCCTAGTCAAGGGATATCTTGGGTATACAATAGTTAAATGCAAATTTGGATAATCTGAAATCTCAGGATTTGTTCTAATTGAGAATATTTTGCACTGTTTAACTTGGGTGACCAAACTATGGCCTGCGGGCCTGTCCTATCTGGGCCCTGAGCTCCTGGGTGGGGATGCTAGCTGTTCCTCCCTCCCTCGCTGCCTCCCTCCCCTGCAACTTCAGTGCACTGCATGAGCAGCACACTGGGGAGCAGGGCTCCATGCTCTGGTGGATCAGTGCAACAGTGTGTCTGGCTCTGGCCAGACATGCTGTTCTGAGGGCGTGGTAAGAACGCCGGGGGCAGGGGGTTGGATAAGGGGCAGAGGATCTCGGGGCAATCAAGGAATGAGGAACTAGAGGGGTTGGACAGGGCATGGGAGTCCCAGGGGGCCTGTCAGGCGGTGGCAGAGTGCCTAGGGGTTGCGGCAGTCAGGGGACAGGGAGCAGAGGAGT
This sequence comes from Dermatemys mawii, assembly GCA_007922305.1. Classification (NCBI taxonomy): domain Eukaryota; kingdom Metazoa; phylum Chordata; order Testudines; family Dermatemydidae; genus Dermatemys; species Dermatemys mawii. The sequence continues at coordinate 31,961,293 of ML677332.1, forward strand.
TGGATAGGGGGTGGATTCCTGTGGGGTGATTAGAAGTGGGGGGGTCCTCCGGAAGGGGAAGTCGGGACAAGGAGCAGCGGGCTTAGATGGGGGTAGAGTCTTAAGGGGGTGGTTAGGGGCAGGGGGTCTCTGGAGGGAGTAGTCAGGGGATAAGGAGTCGGGGGAGGAGGGTTGGATGGGTCGGGAATTCTGAGGGGGGCAGTCAGGGAGCGGGAAGTGGGAGGGCATCAGATAGGGGGTGGCAACAGGCTGTTTGGAAAGGCACAACCTTCCCTACCTGGCCCTACATACAATTTTGAACCCCGATGTGGCCCTTGGGCCAAAAAGTTTGCCCACCCCTGGTTTAACTGAATCAGCTGGTTGCAGACTAACAGTGTTTGTGATCACCTAGTCCTGGTGCTCAACACAGTTTCCACTCTGCTTCCCCTTTTCTGTTGTTTGGACTGTACCACTGTTCTCTTGCCCAAATCCATAGTCTGCCTGCTAATTGAGACCATTGTAAAATTATTGTTTACCTATACAATAAAAACATTGCATTTTTATAGCACTTTCTATTCAAGGATCGTAAAGACAGTAATCATTTAGAGCTGCGATGAGGTAGGAATGATATCCATTTATATAATGTATACATGTGTAAGGCATACATAAATAATTTACTTACGCAAGGTCAGACTGGTAGTCTAATGGAACCTGGGAGTCCTGACTCTTGAGTCTTCTGCTTTAACCACTAGATCATGTTTCTTTATACAATAAGAATGTTTGGTTTTAAATTACAAAGTTTTTAGGTGCCTTGTAATGGTGCTCAGTCTGCTGCTGGATAGTTTTCATCTGTTTGCTACCTTTTTGACTTGTTGGATAGTAGTTGCACAAATCAACCTTTTGGATACATTTTCTTAAATGCCACATGGCTCTTTCAGGGATGGAATAGCCAGCAGTTGAGCAGCTACCACAGCATAAATCGCAGAGGAAGTGGAAGTAGTACAGCTGTTGTGAACTAACTCCTAGTGTTGACACAACTCTTTGGAACCTGTTCCATCTCCTGACTGATGTCATTGTAAGAGGTCATGTGCACCCCTCAACTGTCAATCGGTGCTAGGAATGCATTGTAGTGTCCTTAGATTCTGAAACAGCCGTGAAGTTCTTTCTATTGTTTTACCATTTTTATCTGCTAATTTTGAACATCCTTTAGATGTGGGAACAGAACTTGGATGTGTCGTTAAAAATGTTTTATGTAAATGACACTTTTATTTCTAGAGATGAGAAACTGCTGAACTGGAATTATTTTGCAAACTGGATACCATTAAATTAGGCTTGAATAAAGACTGGGAGTGGATGGGCGATTACACAAACTAAAACTATTTCCCCATGCTAATTTTGCCTTACTGTTACTCACACCTTCTTGTCAACTGTTTGAAATAGGCCATCCTGATTATCACTACAAAAGTTTTTTTTCTCCTGGCAATAGCTCACCTTAATTGATTAGTCACTTAACGTTGATATGGCAACCATCTCCACCTTTTCATGTACATATATCTTCCTACTGTATGTTCCACTCTATGCATCTGATGAAGTGGGTTCTAGCCCACGAAAGCTTATGCCCAAATAAATTTGTTAGTCTCTAAGGTGCCACAAGTACTCCTTGTTCTTTTTGCGGATACAAACTAACACGGCTACCACTCTGAACTCAGAAATAGTAGTTAACAGGATAGCTACCTGTTCCATTGAACTAATAGAAAAGAAACCTTGCTTCTAGAATGCAGTTTTGAATATGGTCCAGGCTGAAAGAAATGCTTTCAGTAACTAACTAAAAGCTGTTTTGTGGTCTAGATAAAATTAATTTTATATCCAGCTACTTTCTTGCTGGACAAGTTTGTACATCACATGGCACCATCACATTTGACAGTAATCGATCCCCTGGTTCTCAGCCTTAGCAGAGAGGCAAAAGACTGATTGGGCCATGGAGGATGAAGTACTTTTGCACCCTGAGAGATGGTTTCATTTGCTTCAGATATGGAGGAAGCTGGGTAAAGAATTTCAGACTCCAAGGCTGTTGCTCCAGTGACTTTCATCAACACAGATGGCAGTAAAATGTGTGGTGTTGGCGGAGCTGGCAGCAATGCCTATGGCTGTTTAAAGCCTTCCACTCTGTGTGTTTATACGTATATAAAAATCCATATTTCACAGTTAACAGAAAAGAATAAGCAAAGGGGATAAACATGCTTGTGGAACATGGCTTGTGCTCTGAAATAGGAGCGTGCTGGTTTTTTGCAAGTTAGAACATTGCCGTAACCTGACATACATTTTTTTTCATTACTACAAAATACTGGTCTTTCATGTGTGTGATTGGCACTGGGCTTGTTTTGTGTTTAACCTCTCCAATCAGGGGAATTGAAACTTCCATTCTCCTGGCATTAGTATGGCAGTCATGGGAAATCTCAAACAAGACGGATCTTATTGCGGCAGTTGACATAAGTTATGCTTTTATTTATTTATTTTTGATGTTGGATACTGATTAAAAGTTTCCAAGCATCTTTTAACTATGTTATAAAGCTAGGCTGCAGAGAGCTGGGCAGCTGCTGACCAGGGGAGATGCTAGCGGGCACTGGACAAGATCACAGTGGGAAGCATCAGTGTGTGTAACTCAGAAAGCTGGGAAAGGTGTAAACAGATCCCTAATTTAGCTGCAGAGTGGACTCTGCAACCACCTTTTTATTGGCCAGTGGCTCCTGCTTTACTAACCTCTAACCTTTACAATACTCAGAGGTGCTGCCCACCCGCCGGCCTTGTCTTTGAACCACTCTTGGCTCCTGCCACCTCAAAGGATTGCAGTCAGATTCCTGTGTTTTGCTTGGGACCTCACCTCTCAGCAGGATGCCTGCAGCAGAGAAAACTGATCTACCTTTAGAACATAGACATATTTGAAGGCGATACCCCTGAGACTTGAAACCTATTGCTTTGTGTTTCAGGAGCTGTCCGTCACTTTTCAAGAAATGTGGCTGAACCTCCCCTTCCCTCTCCCTTCCCTTTCACTGGGCAGTCATATAAGATTTGAATGTTCCTGCAATTGTATATACATGACTGATTGTTGTTCTCTTGCTCTTCTGGCCTTTGTAACAGTTATAGCAGAAATCTAGATTGTCATAATTTTGGTTAAGTGTGGTTAATGGAGAGGGAGTGTTCAAAGCAGAAACTAATCTTTTTGTGTAGTTATAGTCAAAATTACTCTGTTTAAAATGGCATAGGACAGATATAAACCTATACATTCTCAGTGACTGCCTGTTCAACTAAAAGGATCAGTCACCATTGCAAACTCCATCTGGGATCTAAAAAAATCAAGCTGTGTTCCCCTCTGCCTTTTACACCTTCACCAATGTATCTGACAAATATAATAATCTATATGGCAGAATAGAGTCCAACTTGCTGTTCTGTAGTTGTATTGGCTCTATGGTGTCTACAAAAGTAAACCCTTGTTCGCTGTAAATTAGGAATGTATAAGGTGAAAACCCAACAGGAGCAAAGATGTTCAGAAAATAAGGGTCTGTTTCTGCATACATACTCTTCAGACTTTAAGTACACTTTAACCATTTTTTCCCTTTACACCATTTAGTTTTGCTTTGCATATTTTGGCCCCGTTCCTCTCAACCAGAAGGCTCTTTGTTTTTGTGTCCTTCACTCCTCTGTGACTGGAACAATTTTATGCTGCTGATCTGACCAAGTTTGTGTCAGTCAGCCTTGCCAGCAGTTACAAACTCAGGATCTGCCTCTTGGAGGAGCAGAGAGGAGGTTTGGGTTTCAAAGTGCTATTCCATGCAGTTCTCGTAACAAAATGTTGGCAATGGGGGAGTCACAGTAGATCCAACTTATGCAAGATTCCCCCCACACTCTGTTCTTCTCCTCTCCTGCATCCCCCATTCCTAAGACAAGTCTGACATCCCCAGGATGGGGGAAACTGCCGCAAATCCTAGAATGTTGACAGTATATTAGGGATCAAGATACTCTTGGATTTAAAGGCCACAAAAATGCAGCTGTCTCATGGAACAACATGGAAACCCTTTTTCCTGTTTAGTAGTTTTGTGTATAGTGTAGAGATGGAGCTGGATTTTGAGCAAGGTGATGCTATTGTGAACTAGCAAAAGTGATATTAGAATTGAGGATGAAAACTTACGAACAAAACCAATGTAATTCAGGAAAGACTTGGTAAAGCTAATCTTTAACAGAAACCTGTTTGCTGTAGTGCAGTGGTTCCCAAACTGGAGTATGTGAATCCCTGGGGTTCTTAGGAAAAAAATCCCTAATGGTGGACAGAGCTGTCCCTAGGGATCCAGGGCAGCATGGTGTCAGCAGCCGAGAGCCTCTGGACTTCCAAGAGCTAAGCAGATCAAAGCAATCCTATCTTTCACACTGAGGAGATTTCAACTTCAAGGCTTCTTATAAGAAATGGAACAGGAAGTGAATATTTTTTGCTGTTTTTAAAATTAAATAGGCAGCTAGTATTGTTTTTAAAATTATTCTGAAGAACAAGTTTAAGCTTTGTAGTAATGTGTGTTGTTTGCTTGGACTGTTCAAGACCTGAATGCTTGCGTAGGAGGAACTCTTTGAGTTGGCTTCTTAAATACCTTCATGCTGTTTCACATCTGATACTCCTTGATGAAACATAGTAGCCTTGTCTTGTAACAATTCAAAGTGATACAAGCTATGAAAGTGAGATCTTGGAAGAGTGTCGCTATTTGCATAATGTAATAAAAATACTGTAATGATAAATAATTAATAATAGTGTATAATAAGCATGTCATAAAAACAAATTTTATATTTCCAAGGCCACTGCTTTTATAATTTATACTCAGTTAAAGGAGAAAATCACTGGAAATATTCATTTTGGGGGGAGGGGTTCACAAGACTTGACATTTTAGTGAAAGAGGTTCACATGTTAAAGTTCGGGAACCACTGCTGTAGTGCATCATTTTGGTATCTGAGTGTCAAATATATGCATTGTTATAATTATACGTTGTGAACTACCACAGCGAAAATGTGAGACAAGGACCCACGAAAAATCATAGTGCAAGAAACTTAGTGATGTGGAATTAATATCTTGCTAGCACTCACATTTCCCTTTAACCTTAGCTCCAGGAGTCAGCATTTGTGATGTCAGGAGTTTACAGCAATAAAACTGAGAACTCCTAGAAGTCTGCTCCCAGGCGACTAGTATCTGGAAGGTCAGACTAGCATTTTGAACCCTGACCTCTCCATCTCTGAGCATTGACAATTACCTCCCTCCCCCCCCAACATATGTGGCAGTGGTAAAGATTGGGTTTCCTCTCTTCATTCTGTTTCTGAAGAGGCCAAATATACTTGTTTAATCCACGATTAAAATGACTGCAGTATAGATTGAAAGCAGATATTGGATTAGATTATTAAATACATTGAGAATTTTATCAGGTCAAATTAAAATGAAATTGTACCTAATATTAACACCAACGCCCTCTCTTTCCCTGTATTGAGTCACCTTATAAAAATATCTGGGTTAGAATGTCCCTGGTCCTCACTGAATCTGCTCAATGCTTGTGATGTGTCTTAGCCAGCGTTTCAGATGGATTTAGATTGCATGGTGGCAAGAGGGGCCATGGATTATTTTACATCTGCTCTTACCCTTGTCATAACCAGCATTTCTGATGCCTCAGGCAAGAAACTAAACAAGTGCATTTGTGACTAGTGAAGGACAGTTGAGAGGTAGGACAGTATTGATTTATATTTGTGTCCTGTTCAGCCTACACCAGCTGCTTGAAATAAAGGATTTGTACCTCCATAGGCCTCTCAAGTGGTTAAGTAAAGTTAAAAAAAAAAATCTACTTCAGGCTTCATGAGGTCCTTGGACTTGTGCAGTTCAGCACAGTTGGGAAATGGGAGAAGGAGTAGATGAGTGAATAAAAATAATATATTGTTTAATAAAATGCAATCGTTAAATGTGAGAAAATGTACTTGGTATGTGATATTTCTACAAGTCACTCTTATCCTCCGTTCACTCTTCACTGGTTTGTCAGAAACCCAAACCCGGTTAAATTACAATTTTGATCTTTATTTCAGGTAATGTGGCATCAGATTATTTTTTTAAAATCAAAGTATAGCTCCCCCTTTTTAAAAACTCACTGACTTCAGGAATCTTGTCTATACAGTACCTATATAATAGCCCTGGGAACTAGAAACCTCTTAGAAACTAGCCACACTACAATCTGCTTTGCTCAACTTTGAAAGACCCTTTTTCATATTTTGTAGAAGTTTAACTTAAATATTTAGAAGCTTTTTTTGGTCAGGAAATACAGCATGAGTTTACCAGTACTCCGTTGATTTAATAGTCTAATATTAACACTCCTGTACATGGGAAGAGGCTTTAACTTTTTGCTTTCAGCCCAAATTTTCAAAAATGTCTGAATTTTGGATACCTCAATTTTGGAGTAACCAAATTAAGACACCTTAAAGGGGCCTGATTTTCAGGAAGTGTTGAGCAACCTGCTAAGTCAGCTGAAACTAGCTAATCACTTTTAAACATTTAGCCTATATTCTTTTCTCTTTTATACAAACTGTCCCATTGGGAAAGTCAATAAGGTGTAAATTCCTAAGTGTCTAAGTCATTTTTGAAAATAGGATGTAGGCTCCTAAGGCACTTATGTACTTTTGAAAATTTTACCCTAGATCTTTATTCCCTGCGGTAAACTACACATTGCTGCATGATCCAAAACTGTGCAGTCTTAAGTAAATTTCTCTCAAGTTCTGCCTAGCAGAGGAAGCAAAAAATGATGCTGATCGTAACTAAAGCATTTGGAGGTTTCTTTCCCATGGGGCTGAATACAGAGAAACTGATTCACATGCTGGCAATAAGGAATTCATCAGCACAGCAAGCTAGTAATAGATAGAGAAGGACAGCCAGTGTGTGGGATTGAGAAATGACAGCTTAAACACTTGTGTGTGGGAATGTTCTGTGAGACCGTGGGTCCGCATATATGGGTCCATATGGTATGGTTGGAGGCAGCTTGGAACAAGATGGAGCATTTCATGCTAGAATATGTAGTCCCTGAGGTCTCTGCTTCTTTATTGAATATGTGTGGTTTCAGCTAGTTCTACCTTATGTAAATTTTGAGCCTGAAGGCCTCTCTAGGCAAGCTTCCAAACGAACCTTTAGCTGGGTGAAATTTTGGTAGCATGAGCAGACAGACTTGGTGTCACTCTGAAAAAGTCTGTCTGCTCATGCTACCATACGAATAAAAGAATGGCCGTACTGGGGTCAGACCAAAGGTCCATTTAGCCCAGTATTCTGTCTTCCGACAGTGGCCAATGCCAGTTGCTTCAGAGGGAATGAGCACAGTCATCAAGTGTTGCATGCCCCGTTGCCCATTCCCAGCTTCTGATAAACAGAGGCTAGGAATACTATCCCTGCCCAGCCTAGCTAATAGCCACCAATGGACCTATCCTCCCTGAACATATCTTGTTCTTTTTTGAACACTGTTATAGTTTTGGCCTTTACAGCATCCTCTGGTAAGGAGTTCCAGAGGTTTACTGTGCATTTTGAGAAAAAAACCTTTCGCAAAGGGCCAGAGAGTTGCAGTTATCAATTGCCATAGTAATACTGGTTAGCTAAATTGTAGGTTTAGAAGTTTTGGCGTTTTACAAATAAAAGGAGGGAAAATGTTTTGTCCTTTTGTAACTCTGTTTCTCAGTCTTTTTGATACCAGGGACCTGCTTGTTGCCTTCCTAAACTGTCTCAGGGACTGGCGCTAGTCCACAGACCGGTCATTGAGAAACACTTTTATAGGACCATCCATCCGAGGATTTCAAAGTGCTTTACAAACAACTAAACCTCACAACACTTCTCTGTGGTGGGGATTTCACGTGTTGCACAAATGGGAAAACAGAAGCACAGAGGTTAATTTAATTGTATAAAGTTAAACAGTGAATAAATGGCAGAGCCAGAAATAAAGCTGAAGATAGCTGACACCCAGTGTAGGCTCTAGGTGACATGCCTTTCTTTTACCAGAGCTTCCCTAGCCTACCTGGTCAGGGAGTAAAAAGTTTATTTGAAGAAACACTGTGGGATGGAAGTCGGTATCTGAACCTACACCATATAAAAGGAGAGCAGTTAAAGTAGAGTAACCTCAGCCAGTGTGAAAATGGTAACACTTCAAGGCCTCATAAACTTTTTCAAGTGTGGCACTTTGGGAGCACTTGGCTCCTGCAATGGAATAAAATCTTATAATAGCATGGCGCCTGACCTAGAGGTTGGGAGAAGTGGTGCTTTATGGGCAGTTAACTTTTATTGCTTTCTTCCAAATCTCTCTCCTGTTGACTTTCCCCATTCTCACCAAACTGGGTGGGTAACTGATAGAAACCTAGAAGCTTCCTTTAAGGGAGCATAGTTCTCCCTACACACACACCCCCTCGAGTTGTTCCATACAGTGCTCCTTTCCTGTTGCCCAGTGTTTTTCTTTTATGCAGAAAGTTTATGTTGGTCTGTCTTGTACTCTATGTTGGAGCACCATTAGTGGCATTAACACTAGGTCTTGTAAACATTATGTGAATGGACTGTGTAACCTGATGCTATGCTGGCTTGTAAAGAGATGCTGGACCCCCATGTGTGTTTATTTCTAAGAAAAATAACACCTTGCTTAAATAAATGTTACTTTCAGTGAGTGGGCTACCTTCTTGTTCCAGGCGGCTGTCTCTTCTTTCCTGTGAAATGAGCTGCAAATGCTTCTGTGCCATGCTCCTCATCTATTAAAGTGATGTGTGTATTGGTACCCGGAACACCTTAGTGTCTCTGCAGTCCACTTGACCAAGGTTGTACGGCTGCAGCCAAGTAGAAGGAAATCATGGGTTTGGCTGCTTTGTCTCATCTTGCTAATGGGATTCTGAGAAGAAGTATTTATTAGCAGTACATTGGAGTGGTGTCTCTTTTTTTGTTTTTGTAACTATTTTTTCTTGAATTTGCTTGGGGCTTGATTTATTCTCCCTCTTACAAATATTGCTACAGTTTCTAGATATACTGCCAAAATTTCTAAACCCCCACTCTCCCCCCAAAAATTCTGTACAAATGGAATTGTTTGGATGTTGGGTCCTTCTCATAAAGAGATCACTGTGGGCTTTTTGTTTTTAAATATATATTTTAAGCAACTTTAGATGGAAAATGCTATTGACAGCTTAGCAGAATGTCAACAATAGCGGTGAAAGCTTCCTCCACACTGACAAGAGGGGACAACTTTTGGCTTGCAGAGATCACCACTTGCGGGTACGGGGAGAGAGAAAAGAGTTCAGTCTGCATAGTTCGTTTAGTCTTTGGTTACTTTCCTGAGACTATGAACAAGGGTGGCAAATGGTATTAATTGCAGTGATGGGTTTGTAAAATGGACTGTAGCTGTTGATCTGAGACTATTTCATTTCATATAGGTTACTGAACAGCCATTTAGTGGTAGCTGCTTAACTGGCAACCTAAAAGCTCTCTAGGTCATTCTCCATTCATTGAGCCATCCAGTCTCTCAAGTTTGAATGTTCTGCTAATTGGTGGAGCTAGATTATCTGGCAGAGGTTCTCGTCTCTGTCCACACTGGATCTGTCAAGGATCTCTTGCCCATTTAGCAATGTGGGAAAGTTAGGGTGGTTGCAACTTCTGGTCTGCTGTTTGTGATCCCCTGAAGGTTGCAGTCCCCTAGGTTGAGAACTCCTGGACTAATGTCAGTTCTCCACTGTACTTTTAGTAGTGGTTTTAAATGTATATTTGAGTCTAATTTAGGTAGTTAAAGTTGGTGATGGTGTTGGCACCATCATTTAGGTGCGAAAGAGACTAGTACAGGGTTAAATTGAGAATGCGTTAGAGAATCCTTGAAGAGCTCCTGCTTTCATCCATATATGAATAAATTTCCTTTCATAACTGAATGTAGTGCTTCTCATGGCACATTTTGAAGATTGTGGGTATCTGGGTTTGGGAATAACCATTGTTACTATGGTTTATGCTCCTGTCCTACTAGATGTCTGTGTCCTCTTGGTTTAGAACTGTATCCCTGCTAATATTTGCACTTAGTTATTTTATTTTTTTATTTTATAAAGTGCCATTTCCACCAAATCTATAAAATAACATTGATTAATATTTAGAATGTCACAAACTTGAAAAATCTCTTCAAAACATGGAAGAAATGCAGCTCTGTGCGATCACCTTGTGAAAATAATCTTTGCAGCAAGCAATAGCAGTGGCCTGGTCTTGATGACCCAGGAGGTCCTTTCCAGTTTGTGTCCTGTATGCCTTTACCCTGGAGGTCAGGTAGTAAGGCCAGTATCATAGCAGCCAGTATGAATTTAGGATGCAATAAGGGTACGGCTCATTTGTGTGGGAAATGGAAATTTCTTGGTGGGCAGACCAAGACTGTGACAGAAACTCTCAAGGAGCTAAGACCCATCACAAACCTGAGCACCTTCCACTCCAAATGCAAGGCTGCCCTCAACATAAATACAGAGAAGCATGTATATTAAAAACAAAACAAAGACTGTACACCATACCAAAACAAGATACCCCACTCTACTTGCGTCTCCCCTTGGGGGGCGAATGAGCAAACAAATGTCGTGTGACAGATCGCTCATTGTTTATTCCACTACTCTAGAAAGTACTCAGCTAATATAGCAATGAGCACTGTACAAGAGCCTATCTAGAATGTAATAGGGCTTGTCATTGGGAGCTTCCTCGCAGATCTTGTCCACTGTGTGCGATCACCTTGTCTGTGACACTGGAGAACTTCTCACAGTAAGGAATACTCAAGGGTTTTCTGAGTGAGGCCAGATTCAGCAGAATGTCTACATGCTGAAGCAAGTCCACTGATCAACCCTCTGCAGATGCCTTGTCAAAGGAAGCAAGAACATTTTGTCACAGCCATGGCATAAAACATCAGTTGGTGGCATAAAAAATATTTTTTGAACTCTGAATGAAGTTTCTGTTATTTGTCCTCTAGCCTCCTTTAATAATCCTTCAATAATAGATGGCTTGGAAAAACAAAGTAAAGAGAAGGCTCATGTATGAGCCATTTACGAGAGAGTTTGTGTTTTGCCCCAGGACACAGGGTGTCGGCATCAAAGCCAGGAGCTGAACTCAAGTTTTCTCTATTCCTTGTCTTATGCTTAGACTATGCTACTAGACTGTGACATGTGTATCATTGACTCCGTATGCAAATTCCTACTACATCTTTGTTCAATCACATACACTGTAAAATAGAAAATGAAAATGATTTTAGATGAAACAGGGAAATGCAATGTATTTCCCTAGCAGAATAACTTTCCAGTATTGCTCAGTAACCTACCATGTTGGACAACTGAGAATAGCTAGCCATGTTAATCACTTCTGTTTTATAAAAACAAACAAGGTGGGAAGGAAGTAATGAGCCCTCCGAACATCTGTCTGGAGACTTGCAATCCCCTTAGAAGGTTTTGGGTTTTGCCTTAAAGAAACTCAGTTCTGAAAAATTACAACCAAATGTTGAAACAGTTTCTAACTCCTCACCCAAAATTAATAATTACATAAATATTAGTTTGTAAAGAGTAAATTCCCTTCACCCGCTGCTTCTGTTCCTGATGTAAAAATATAATTCTACTTGACACTGCAAACATTCTTGCAGCAAAAAAGTGGGTTCAGATTAATTTCTGCACTAATCAACAGGATGGAGAGAGTGTCTTAAATAGGTTCTGCCTATTTGTCAGGAGGAGTTGGTTGTCAGAGAATAATCACCAATATAGCATTGGCAGTATAGATTTACCAGCTGTGGAGAAATGGAGTGCACCACTTGCTGAAGTAGCATGCTGGGTTCTGCAGTTGATTTATATGTAACTTGAGTTGCTACTGTACCTAAGTAGACTGTAAAATTTATTTCTCTAGCAATTAATTTCTTTCTTACAAATGATAGTTCTCTAAAACTGCTTATCCATTAATAAGTTAACATGCAGGTGTAATGTAAAATCTGTGCTCTATCTAGAGCCCTATGAGGATACAAAATTTGTATTCGCATCCGATCCACAAATATGGTCTGTGGATGCGGATAAAGAGTGGATATCTGCGGATTTTCGGTGCTCTAGCTGTATCTACTTGTGGTTATTACAGATTTTGGAAGAGAAAGTCTATTAAATGGACTGTCCTGGTCAAATTTTATCCTTCCTCTGTCTTTGGTTTTCTTTAGGATCTTGTGTAAGATGCTTGTAAGTGACCCCTCTTTATGGGTATGTCAATAGTGCAATTAAAAACCTGCGGCTGGCCCGTGCCAGCTGACTGGGACTCGTGGGGCTCAGGCTAAGGGGCTTTTTAACTGGAGTGTAGATGTTGGGGCACAGGCTGCAGCATGAGCTCTGGAACCCTCCCACTTTGCAGAGTCCTAGAGTCCTAGAGCCCAGGCTCCAGTCTGAGCCCAAATGTCTACACTGCAGGTAAACAGCATATTAGCCTGATCCCCAGGAGCCTCAGTCAGTTGGCCCAGGCCAGCCATGGATTTTTAACTGTAGTGTAGACATACCCTTGGTATCTGATTCTTCACTTTTTTGTCCTGGTTTTTGGTGACACTCGGAGGATTATTTAATTTTTGTAAAGTATTTTAGAGTTCTAAATATCTATTTTTATAATATGGGTAAATTAGCTTTATAGATTTCTCCTGGACTTCCAATTGGGTACTGTGTTCATTTTTGGCCTAAATTTGTGAGTAGTTTCTATTTGGTTCCAGAGAGTGAATGCATTTCTCTAGGGGCAAAGTGATTCGGTCTATATATTGTCTGTAAAGTGCTTTGGGTTCCCTCTGGGTGAAAGGCCCTGTACAAACTTAATCACTTGTTGGATAAACTCACCTGCCTCCTGAAATATCCTTTTGAATATTCTTAGATGTCGAGGCCTGTGATGATTGTTCTTTCCCCATACTAGGGTAAAAAGTGATGCTACCCATTGTCTTTCTCTGTGATTGCTCTTCCTAATGAGCTGCGGGTTTGTTGCTCTTTGTACCATTTGAGTGGCTTTTCTCTTCCAAAGTATAAAACCAGAGCATTCTGAAGAGCCTGACTTAAAAACTGTCTCCAGAGTGAGTGATGGCAGTGCAGACTTGGCAACAGGCCTGTTTTCTTTTCAGTTGTATTGCTACTATTCAAAACAACACATAGGATGGTGCTATTGCTCAGGAACATAACAGAGTCTGCTTTTGAACTTGCATCCTTAACACTTTTAGAAATAAAATTTTGGATTTATGGCACTTATATGCTGCTGTTCAACCTGAAGAATCCCAAAGAGCTTTACAAATTGTATGTACAGGAATCACTGTGCTTTACTGAAGAGCAGCCACCTGTAGGATGGAATGCAACAGCTGTTTAGCATTGCACAACTATACAAAACAGTTTAATTTTCTTATCCTACAGCCTGTTCTGCCAAGACAATGGGATTCCCCAAAAAACCTTTGAGGGAGCCTTTGCTAGCATATCACTAGAGCTGGCCTTTTTGAATTGTTTGAAAAGTCCCCGTGGCATAGTTAAATAGCACTTGGCCAGAAATGTATATTATCCTTTCTGTTTGCTGGCTCTGTAAGCGTCATGTGCTGCCAGTGCATCTGGAAATGTCTTTCCTATTACTTGTTCTCCCACTTAGATGCACGTGCATACTCCTGCAAACTAGTGCTAAAGCTTGGGAAGATCCTAAAAAGAAGTGCCTTCTGGACACTTCAAGGTGCTGGAAATTTCTGCAGAAACAACTAAGCTCAGAAATTCACTTCTATTAGGCCAAGGCACTTGAGCTATGATCATTGGCAAAGCATGTTTCCTTTTGGGTTGGATGTGGTTCTTTGGTACCATTTGATTCCAAGCTTTTAAATGTGTGTGTGTGTGTGTGTGTGTCTACTACAGAATTGTATCAGTCAGCATATTCATTACCAAATCCTATTTTTCTTCCAGCTCCAAGGGTTTGTCTTGGGTAGAAACTGAATTTGGATTGAAACATTTCATATAGTATCTCAGCATAGAATTGATTCGTCTGTGAAATTCTGTGTATTTATCTGTTTGAATATCACATTTATTTTTTTAAAAAAGCTCCTCAGTTTAGACCAAAGGCATGCAAGTTTTACAACGTCCATGGCTGTGTTGAAAACTTGCCAGGATCAAGAACTACAACTAATTTGCAAACACGTACATTTTTATGTAAAAGAAATGATAATATTTGCTTGCATTTCTATGTTTAGGGCCTTACAAATTCATGGTCTATTTTGTTCAATTTCATGGTAATAGGATTTTAAAAATTGTAAATTTCATGATTTCAGCTATTTAAATCTGAAATTTCACAGTGTGGTAATTGTAGGGGTCCTGACCCAAAGAGGAGTTGTGAGGAGGAGTCACAAGGTTATTGTGTGTGGAGTTGTGGTACTCCTATCCTTATATCTGCACTGCTCTGGGTAACAGCTGTGCTGCCTTTAGAGCAGGGCAATTGGGGACCGGCAGCTGCTGGCTGGGAGCCCAGATCTGAAGGCAGAGCCGCCATCAGTAGCAGTGCAGAAGTAAGGATGGCATAGTATGGTATTGCCACCCTTGCTTATGCATGGCTGCCTGCAGAGCTGAGCTCTCAGTCAGCAGCCATGACTCTCCAGCCACCCAGCTCTGAAGGCAGCAAGGCAGAAATAAGGGTGGCATGGTATGGCATTGCCACCTTTACTTCTACACTGCTGCTGGCGGGATGCTGCTTTCAGAGTTTGGTGCCCGGCCAACAGTCACTGCTCTCCAGCTTCCCACTCTGAAGGCACCCAGAAGTAAGGGTGGCAATACCGCAACCCCCGTAAAATAACCTTGCAACCCCCGCAACGCCCTTTTGGGTCAGGACCTCCAAATTTGAGAAATGCTGGTCTCCCCCATGAAATTGGTATAGCATAATATAAAAGCACACGAAAAAGACCAGATTTCATGGGGAGAGACCAGATTTCATGGATAGTGACACGTTTTTCATGGCCGTGAATTTGGTATGGCTGTATATCTTTATTCTTTATAGAAGAGTAAAAATTGGTTGTTTGGTAGAGTTTACCAGTAGCAAAAACCTTCAGCAGATCAGCTTTTCCACATGCTGCAATTATAAGGTAGCTGTATTTTAGGCTACACTGCTTCAGTTGGCCATTGGGCTGCACTTTGGGTTCCCCCAAATTAGAAAAAACAAATATAACAGTAAATTATTCTCGGCTGTGGTTAAATCACTTTTGTCATTTTGAGGGGAAAAACTTATAAAAATATGAAAGAAACTGACTCCTTCATATATTTGCATGAAATTTTATTCCACTAGCTTACTCACGAATGCATTGAAATGCTTTCCTATGTGTGTCCCCCTTGATTGATTGATTTTATTCTACAACTTCAGTTCATTTTTTTTCAATAACTTTTTCAATTTGAGGTCTCCAGCCTCTGTGGAAACATCCCTTGTTCCAGTGAATTTGCCTCCTGATTTAATTTCCAGCTGATTTCTCAGCAATATTGAGCAGATTGCATATGACACATGAAAACTGATTATTAGGCATCAGGTCAGTGGAGTTAGCAGAGTCTGAAAGTGCATTTCGTCCTTCCCTTGCAGGCAAGATGGTTCTGGGAAGCGTATTTTCGGTCAATGAAAGCTATTGCTCTGGCAACCCTTCAGATTATCAATGACAGGATCTACCCATATGCTGCCATGTCTTATGAAGAGTGGAATGATCCCCCAGCTGTTGTAAGTAGAATGTACTTCTGTGGCTTAGTCATAAAATAAGATTTTTTTTCTTTCAGGTCATTGCTGAGATATGTACTATGCATCTTGGTAACATTACTATTTAAAGGTTTGTTGTATTTGTAAATTGCACAAAATGAATGTTTTTATGATATTCTGGTCTGTGTGTGTGTGTGTGTGTATATATATATATATATATATATGTATGTGTGTGTGTATATATATATATATATATGTATATGTATATATATATAAAATAAAAAGTAGAATACTTGAGTGTTTTTGTTAAATTTTGTGTGAATTTGATACCTTTGAAAGTGAATAACTGAAGTGATAACACTGGCAAAAGACACATGGTATAAATAGATTCTGTGCGAGCTTCTGTCAGAGCTATGTGAGGAATATCTCCCCTACCTGCATTTTTCTTCTCCCTGCTGTTGTCTTCTCCACACAGCCCTGTTAATATACACCTCTGGTATTTTAGTCCTAGAAGTAGCTTGTACAGAAACTGATAATCATCCCGAGTGATCTACTTTTGGAACAAACTCATTTCGCTCTTTACTTGGCCAGGATTTGAACCCAGCTCTCTGAGGAGGAAGTGCTAGTGTATTAATTAACCTGCTGCACCATTCAGCCCTATTCTATTTTCTTACATTGCAGAATTTTGAAAACTAATTTCTCCCTTTATTAGTTTTACACATACAGAAACATTAATATCTGCATTTCCTTTTTCTAAACTATCCTGCAAAAATTCAGTCAAAGAGTTGGTAGCAGGACAGTTTTCAACTATACGGAAGAAGAGAGCTTAGGAATAGCTTTCTGATATTAAACTTCCTAAATTATTGGAGAATGATTGCATTTTCAGCAGACATAGCCTAGGATACCGACCCATTCGAATCGCTGAGTGGGAGGTGAGCATAGCACTGAAAGATGTTTAGTATGAAGATTGAGATATGAAAGAGGGAAGCAGTTACTCAAGAAAGGAGATGAGAACACCTTAGTAGACTTTTTAGACCAGCGGTGTCCAATATGTTTGCCACTACCCACATGTGGCTAATAAGCTATTGAATTGTGGCTAATGTATATGGCTTTTTTATAACGTGATTAATAAGTAACATTCAAAACCACAAGTGCTGCTAGCAGTGTGGCTAGCATCGAGTTTCTATTGGACACCGCTGATTTAGACCATGCCTTAGCATAGCAAGAATGCCCTGACACCTGGCCTGAGTTCCATGATAAAAGAAAAATAGTGATTTGGAAACATTAAAAGCCACTTCTCAGGCTGCTTCTTCCCTGCTTTCCTTCTAGTAGGATACCCACTGACTTCAGTGACAGTTCCTTCTGCTGTGGGGGACAGATAAGCCCCTGTTTTTTTTGTTTATAACTTACATTTACAGAAAAATCTGTATTTCCTGAGATCCTGTGGGTCAAAAGATCCTAAAGCACTTTACAAGAGATCAGTCACCAAACAAGCACAGCAGTCTCTATAGTGTAACACTCAAATTGGTCAGCAATACACAACAACAGTACACAATAGCATAATACAGGTAATAAAGAGGAATATGCTATCCGTTTGAAATTGTAGAGAAAACTTAAGGAGGCTCTAATAATTAGCCAAACTGGAATTTGTCCAGCCAAACGCCATACTAAGACTATTTCATGCCCACAGATGGTCAGTTTTTTGGATTTATATTTCAGCTGAAAGAGCCTCAATACATGCATGAAAATTTTTCTTGCTTCAGTATGGAAAAAGTCATAAATACCTCCTTTATGAGCTGTTATAAGCTCTGACAGCCAGCCATGCAGAGATCTCTTGTGACCCTCTCTCACAGGATCAGAAAAAGAAAATGCAGTTCAGATCAGGAATTGTTCTTTGTATTTAGTTGCTCCTGAACAGACCCATGCAGTTTTGTGACATTAATGACCATGGATTTTGATAATTATTTATCACTCCAGTATGATTGCATATAAAAGTATAATTGATTTCAATCACTTCTTATTTAACTGGCTAAAGACTTGTAGCTTTTATATTTTGACCCTCGCTCTAATAGTGGAAGGAAATAACTGGAGCCTTCAGTAACTATGATTTATCTGTTGTAAAACATTCTTGCTTTAGAGAGATTTTATTTCTTGGAGGTGAGCTTATTATCATTACAGTCTTCTTGGCAGCCTCCTCCACAGGGTCCAGCTAATTTATAATTTCAGACACTTTGGGCGTGAGTGCTTATATAGTATCTGCCAGTCAACTTAATCATTGAGTTATTTTTTAAATAGTTGCACTATCCAGCTGTCAGAATTTCACAGATGGTCTGTGCTTATCGAAAGGAATAATGTCCTACATGAGCCATGAGCATGTTACTTATCTTGGTTTGTGCCTAGATTACATGCATTTATGATAATACTGTTAATTTCTGATTAGTCCTTGTGGGAAATTATGATTCTAAAGACACATTTATGCATGTAGAGATTTGACACAGTGTCTTTTAAGAGAGTGAAAGGTGCCAGATCCAGATATGAAAATAGAGTGAGTCATTAAAAGCTAGTTTGAGAATGCAACCAGTTTACAAATGATAGCCATATTCTGGTCTAAATGAATTTCAAGGCTGGGACTTGTATAGCAAATAAACTCTGAAATTTAGGACATCAGAGTTCTCTTAGTCTTCTAGGATATAGCTATTGGTCAGTTAACAAGGAGCATCCTTACATCACTATAGCATTAGTAGTGAAATATACACTCAGCTGGGTTCCTGTAAATCCCACTTCTATTATTAGCTTTTGCCCTCAGAATTTGCCAGTCACATTCGCACAACAAAATATGGCTGACTCATCATCTGGCTCCATCTCCTTCCTGTGTCATGCCTCCTAATGCTACATTTTATGTTGAATGCAGGTCCATCTACATGGTTCCATTGTGCAGTGTAGTTTGGACATTGGAGTAACAGATTTGGGGAGGGGGATAAGAATATGAGGCAACTATGTGTGCTGTGGGCAAAATAAGTGACAGATTCAGAGAGTGCAGTAGCTTTTTGGTACCAAGGAATTTACAGCGGCTCATCAGAGATTTATATGGTCACTATATTGTTATTAACCTAACATTTTTATGCAGGTCCCTGTTGACTGGCTAATAATGGTCCTGAGTGAATCAGAGAACACAGATTTGCTTACAGGTAGTTATGCAGGAAAGACCTGCTTTTATTGGAGCAAGGGATACGAGTTTGAGCAGCTGAAAAGGGAAACGTTCCTTACTATATGTAACAAAATAAGAGCCTACTGTGTCTGTAAAGTTCATCACACAAAGGATGAACTAGTGAGAATTCTTATCTGGGCTTCTAGCAGTCCTATTTCATTTGTGTAGTGTTCTTATCTCTAGACATAAAATGTGATTAGTGCCCCACATAGTAACTGGACTCTCTTACAGTCACTGCAAACATCAGAATTAAGTGTTTAGTAATGTGCCTTACCATGTTACAAATTATGTCACTGGACAAATACTGTCCAGTTCAGAGGTATAAAATAGAACAGTAAGTGATTGTTTTCCATCTTATCAGTCCGCGTAACTTGTTCAATTCCTGTAACTCCCCCTGCTTCAGTCCCTTATCTCCCAAGATTTGATGTAAAGCTCCAGGACTTTATCATTAATCTGAATTAGTTCTGAATTAACATATTTTTTAAAAATGGCATGATAACCTGTGAAAGTGCTATACACTGGAGTTTGCCAGTTTCCTTAGACAGATTTCTGACTACCTCATCTCTGAGGAGGAATCTGCTGCTTTTACAATGCTGTCTCCACCTAACTGGCAACAATATGTTGGGATTGTTGCAAAATGCAGGCTAATTTTCTAAGCTTTTTTATTTTAAGGTTTACCTTAACCATACCATCACCTTGAAATGTGGGGGTAGGGACATATCTTCAAGCTTGGAAATATTCAGATGGTTACATACTCCTTTGGGTAGAATTTCAACGATTCTGATATTTGAGGCGTTGGCTATTGTCTTTGGTAATGAGGATGGAAATGTTGTTTATACACTAATGTTCATAGTGAGGAGGTTCACAGCTACGTCTGTGTGTAGCTCACCTGTATTTCTATTTCCTTCATTGAACCCCTCACATGCTGAGTATTGCTGCCACAATTCTTGTGCAGCAGCAGCACTTGAGTGGTCTTCGGGCATAAGGGAATGTAAGTTACACGAGACATGAATGCATATGTAATGCATCACTTCGAGTATGTTTTATACATTAAGGAAGCGATCAAAGCAATTTCACTTGTTCAAATTGGTTGGCTGACTGAAAGATTTTAGCTCTTTTTAAAAATAAAGGTTTCCATGAGAAGTGGAGCAACATCTGTGTTAATAGATTCTTCAATTGAGGCTGAGGGAGAAGGGAAAAATAGTAACAAATACCAAAACATTTGCTTTGGTTTATATATTATGATTACAATACTGTGCGTATGTGAGCACAACCACCCACACCTAGATATTTCCTCCTTTTAATAAATTAATATAGTGCTAGTGAAAGGTGCTAAATTCACAACTCTGACACCTTTGCTGAGAATATGCAAATGTGCAGTTATTGCCATTTGTTTACTGATGCAGTCATTATCCATTAAAAACTGGACTGAGATTACTGACTTCAAATAAATCACTAACCATCTATTGGGTGGTAGTCATTACTTTTGGTCTCTACCAAACTGAACTAGAACAAATAACTTTGAGTTGCAAGACTCCTAAACCTACTATCAGTTTCCCTCAGTTAGATGCTTTCTAATTATCTAATACAGAGATAAATTAGTCATTGCAACACTATATTTTGGAGACTATTTACAGTCTCTTTCTGTGTGTCCCTGTACCTTCCCAAGATGTGCAGAGGATGAGAATGACAATGTTGTTTTTTCCCAGTTTTTCTTTCCCTGGAGTTAGTGGAATTCTTTCAAGCCTGCTTAGAGCACAGACCTATAAAAGGTTTGGCCCCATTATTGTGTCTGCCTTAGAGTTTTGAACTTGAATGTTATAAACTGTAGTTTAATAGTTTCTGGTTTAATAATTGTTGAGAGAATTGCTATGTGCCAAGAACTAAATGCATTTCTCTAGCAAACCTCCATTCTCCTGGTGACTGACTGCCAGACAATGTATTTTCAGTAAAGCAGAAAAGAGAATCTCCACCCTATTTAACTAAAGTAATAGTCAAATGAACTTACTGCAAAAAATGACTTTTTGTCCAAGTAACAGTAGCATACTTGCTATTCATTAGCAAAACCTAAGTCAGATGTTCATTTAGAGAATGGATTGTGTGTTTCAGCCAATTGAGCCTTTTAAAACACTTAAAGCAATTTCTGAGCTGTTTGGCTGGCATTTTACATCTCACTGTTGCTGTGAATAATCTAGATCCTGAGGGTTGCCAATCAAAAACATCACTCATTCAAGTTTAAACAATAAGTGTTACAATATAGTGGAATCATCTGTTTATTTTCTGCTTGTGCCCCAATAACACACTTCACCTCAAAACATTGAACAAACATTTATCTGTGTATGAGAGGAAATCCTCCAGCAGTTTTATGGGCTGACACACATGATATAACTCACTCAATTTTTCATTGCCACATTTTTCCGAAATTATTAGATTTCATAACATCCAGTCTACTTCCAGCCACCTTACATTTTACTTGTGAGATGCATTGGATCAGTTGAGTGGGGTTTTGTCTTATTTGACATGTTGGCTTTCTTGCAACATATTGATAGAAGGTGTAGTTACTAATACACTTCTGCAGTGTTTGTATTATGATAGGTCATGTGTACCAAATATGTGATTATTCAGACTTAAAAATATATTTTCTTGCTGAAACAAAATTTGACAGTCAATTTCTCCTTGCCTTACCTGCCAAGAGTAGAGTTCAGGATTCTTTGCTTATATGGTAAAAGATGACATATTTATCTAATACAGTGTGGCTGGTACCTAATGTAGAGAAAGTTTAACTTCATCTGCTTGTGATATCCTCTGTGGCATGAGAAACAGACTCCTGGACTTGGTTCTTGGCATGCAGTGAAGGTTCAGATGTTTCACTTTAATGTCAGTTGTAATTTTAAGTCCATACGCAATCTGTCTGTGTCTAATATTGTTAGGTTTCTTAGAGAGCTTTTCGCTTCATCTTTAATCTGGGAGAGACTGAAGAGAGAAGTACATACACAAATGTATACACAGGGGTTGTTTTTCTTCTTCTCATGGCAGTTTCATGTAGGCTAGCCTGAAGAAACTGTAGGATTTTTGCTTGCCATCTTATTCTGAAATGAATTTATCATCTGCCCCTTTTCCTATAATAACCTTTCTTATTTCACCATCTGATTTCTGTTGCTCTCCTTGTGGCCTGGAAAGTAGGAGGTTTGGTCTTCATTAATGGCTCAATAAAATGTATAGTAGTAGAAATTAGTCAGCTTCCTTTTATCCCAAGCTTCACCTTCATAACACGCTCAACCTTTTCTGGGCCTAGGGGTGGGGCCTTGCAGCCTTACAACTGATTTCAAGTTTTGTTTTCTCAATTTAGAGTATGTTATACTGTCTGCTCTGTCAGGAGACTGCACTGTAGATTTTTATTTTAAAGAAAACATTAATCCCATTCCTGGACCCCCATTTAGTGGTGTTCAGATGCTGTGATGATGAATAGAACATGAATACCTTGATAGATGGAGATCCTGATGATCCCAGTCACTGTGACATTTGTAAATACATGCACTCTGTTCTAAACTGCACTCACCATCCCTGTTCCTCAAATCTACTCCGTTGTCATGTTACTGAAATGAATGGAAAGAAGGAAAAAAACTCAAAACTGAAATAAATACTTCACAGAATGCAGAGAGATGAGGTGAGTGAGATAACATCTTTTATTGGGTCAACTTCTATTGGTGAAAGAGACAAGCTTTCAAGCTACACAGACCTGAAGAAGCACTCTGAATAGCTTGAAAGCTTGTTTCTTTCACCAACAGAAGTTGTTCCAATGAAAGATATTACTTCACCCACCTTATCTCTCTAATATCCTCGACCAATACAGCTACAGCACTGCAAATAATCACAGAATGTAGTCAGACTATAGAATTCACAGTTGTAGGAGGCCAGAGAGAGTAAAGTAGATTTAGCTAGACTTTAAAAAGGTACTGCATAATTTTGTATTTGTAGTTATGAGCTAAAAATAGGTAATAAAATATCATGCTTCAGGGGAGTAGCTATTCCCCCAGGAGTTCTCAAGGAATTCACGAGTAACCCCTGTGTGCACTTGTGGAACTGTGGTGTATATTGTAGCAAAGTATAATACTTGCTACTGATGAGAGTGTACTAAACTCCACAGACCAATGATCTTGTCCAGTCTGGCAAAAAGTCCTGTTTTTGAATCCTCTGAGTCCACAATGTTTGACTCTGGAGAAGTGGAGAGGGTTAACTCCTCTGGTTTTGCCCTTTGACCACTTGAAGATGGGAAGCATGATGAAATACTTTCTCAAAGTATTCAGAGGAAACACATCATGCATAATTGGAACAAAATAGAATAAATCAAGGCTTTTTTTGGTCTGCTAATTCATAATTGAAACCACATTGAGGTTAAGATTGGTATTTAAAACAGTCCAACGAAAAAACCCCTCCATGCAGAGGTAGGGGTTAAGTACACCTCTGCTTTGCTGGGTACATGGAAGAACTGTTTTGTTACTGTGCCTCATACTCCCCAGTCCTGGCTTTTTGGCTTTTTAATGACAGTGGATTGTCCTTGTTCAAATTTTTTGCTAAAAGGTGTGGTTAACAAGTATTATATCTGATGGTTGTTGAAAATAAAATATATAGGGAGGAAAAAGCCACAGTTCTTGTTCACGAGAACAAGGGAATCTATGTGCTATATTGTTGCCAGTTTTTCCCTACTAAATAGTATATTGGAATTTTTAACCCTTCTGCTAGGAAATGGACTTCCTTCCACACAGCCTCGAGTTCCTATAGTTCCCTCCCTGGATTCATCTGTCGTGCCTCCACTTTCTCTCCCTTCAAGTCTTTCCTTAATATGTATCTCTTCCCATTGTCCCTTTGCACCTGACAAAGTAATGGTACTCAATAAACAAAAACAATTTTTGTAAAAGAATCCTGGAACTCATAAAATGTGTGTTTAGCTTCACTGCTTGCTTATTGCCTTTAATTTCTCCTTCCTTTGTTTATACTTCTACCCTTTTGGGGGTATTGGCATTGTGATAGCTGTGTGTAGCATGTTATTGGTACTATACAGATGTTATAATTTCTACAGTGATTAGCCAGGTGTAGAATAATTGGGGTTGGATGTGATTTCTCAGATGTCAAATATCCCACTCCTGCATCCTCACAAGATTGATTTTGTTATACCTAAGATACCTTTGCTCCCTTGCACATGAAAGATTGGTATGAAGTGCAGTCTTAGATATCTCTAATGGCTAGGCTTCCCTTGTCCCATTGTCCCCATTGCTTTAACTGCTCTTAAAATAAAATCATGTTACATTCGATAAGGAAGGAGCAGAATAATGTTCCCGTGTGTGCCTGTAACAAGGGGAAAATGCCTTACTAGCAAATGGAAACTTTTTTTTTTTTTTCCTTGTAGCAGTTAAGCACAAGCCAGCTGCAATAGCTTGAATCCCTTCTCAAGGACCCATCCCTTTAAAGAATTCTCACACCTCACTAACTTCAGGCCAATCTCCCCAGCGCTCTCACACATTGTGGGTTCCAGTCCTTGGACTTGCCATGTTGTCTGTGGGGAGGCTTGCCTAACAATTGAGACAGACAGACAGTGATGTGACATTGCTGTTAGGAAGCTGCTATTTGCAACCTGATATTGCTTGCCCATAAAAGTGATTCACAATAAACAAACTGTCAATCTTGGGTTAATTTCCATGGCTCCTGTAATGAATATTAGCATGGGGGGATAAAGAGGGGAAAGGATTGCCATATCCATAGCTGAGTGTCAACACTTTGTCATGGAATGTGATAAATGATCTCTCCACCACTACCTCTTGTTCTTTTTTCTGACAGTGAAAGTTCAGATGGGTACCCATCATGAGGGTTAATAAAGATGGGACTAAAACAAATGTTCCCTCACCGTGTTGACTTCTCCAGCTGCCAGTGGTTGGGAGTAGTCATCTTGATGCCATGATGCATTTCATGCCCTGCTGCCATAATAGAGATTTAATTAGGTTTCTGTTGAGTTAATTGCTTGCATTGTTTGCATTTCCCCAGCAGAATTCTGGAAGACTCAAGTAAATTATGGAGGTTTGAATTTGCCCAATTTCCTGCAGAAAGTAGGGTCAAGAGGTCTCAGACTGTAGACACACACTTCAGGCAGGCAGCAGGGGGTTGGCTCTTAATGGCACTTCAGAGATGCCTAAATGCCCTTTTGAAATGTTTCTCTCAAACAAGGGGCCTTGGTTTTCTTTCCCTATTAGGTTCTAGGGAGCAGAGTTCAAGCTTTTCCTTTACTTGGACACCACTTACCAGGGCATAAGATGAAATAAACATACTTCTTTTGAGAGTATCAGAGGGGTAGCCGTGTTAGTCTGGATCTGCAAAAGGGACGAAGAGTCTTGTAGCACCTTATAGAGAGGTTACCTTTCTTTCCCTAAGAAGATCCTGTAGTGAGGAAGTATTGTACTTTGGACAGAGAGTAGGATCAGTGGGAATTGACATTGTCATGTTTAAAACCCTGGATTGTTGCTTATGTTAATGCTCTTCTTAGCAGGGGTTGTCTGTATATATTTTGTGAAATACCTAGCACGGTTTTAAATGTTTTTTTTTAAAGTCAGAAGATGATGATGAAAGAAGTAATCTTTGCAAATTATTTTATGTACTGCTTCTATTACCATAGTGCCTAAGAGCCTGTAGTCAAGGACCCAGGGCCTCATTGTGCTGGGTGTTGACACAGTCTGTTAAAATGTACTGCAGCCAGAAAGGAACTTGCACAATAGAGGAAACTTCATATGGGAGCTCTTAATATGGGTGGTGGGGGTCACCATTGAATAATAAAAAGGATATCATCTGTCAGATTACTTCTCCAGTTATTTCTTCTTGTTGGGAAGAAATTTAGGATTTCTTGGCACTGTATTGAATATGCAGCTAAACCTCTTCTGCAAGTATTAATACAAGCAGGCTTGTGAAGGATGCACGAAAAAGATTCATACCATTAAAAGGACTATTTGGAGGAGGTGGGAAATTGGGGAAAACTTGATATTCAGGATCTTTGAGAGAAAAAATGCAGTTTTTGAAGTTGTTCATTAAAGGTCTTATGAGCTTGACTGTGCTCTATTCAAGTTTAGATTGTGATTCACCCTAGAAATTCTTGGGACTGCTTCATAATCAGAGAGAGTTCTACCCCTGCTTTTCAGGTCCCAATAAATATTAAAGAAAATAAGCCTAAAAACTGGCATTTCAGAAATTGTGAGCATCTGAAATCTGTTCCTGCACATGTCAACTGCTAGTGTCATCAAGACAGACCAGTAGACATGCAGACTATTTTGATAGAATAAGTAGCATCTGGTAAAGGTGAATAAGACAGCCACCTTTTGAAGTTTGTAACAAAAGAACCCAAAGACTTTTTAAGGAAATTGTGAGGCTCCATACCTTCTCCCAGCAAATATAAGCTGATAACTTTGGGTACATAAAATTTATTTTCCTCACAATACTAACAGAACTATACTATGTATTTAACTGGGGTTTCTTACAATATTGCAGGCAAGTGTTGGCAGTTATTGAGCAGTGTTTCTAGACTATTAGAACTGTTTCTAGTTCTTTGTCGCCTGAGATTCAAAGGCTTCCCTGCAAAACAGTGTCAGCTTCTCCTTTCCCAACTCCCAAACCCTTTCTTTCCTCCACCTCCAAATAAGTCTTGTTTTCACCTCTGCTTCTCTGTCCTAGCCGGGATGTCAGCATCTGAATAGTGAGCTGGAAGGAAAAAGTTGAGACTCAAAATGCCTGCAATTTCATTCCCATCTAATGGTTCCTTTGCAGCTGCATCCCCGACATCTTTGGCTCCAAATGGAGTTGGCACACTCAGTGAGAACAGCGTTGTCTGTCTTGTCTCTTGCCAGCTGAGCTGGCTTCCTTATGCTGGCAGTGCATTGAAATAGAAGCTTTAAAGTCTTAAAAGGGACCCCCTAGTTAAAATTCAGATGGAGTAAATAACTCTCTGAAATCAATCTTTGCGTCTCTTATAGGGTTTTCTATTTAACAGTCTAATAGCTTTTCTTCCACACACAATAAACCCAGTCTTGTTGAAGTTAATATTTTATCCCTTTTTATTATAATGTCAGCATTTGTCTTTTTTATTTGTATGCCCATTTTGTGTCAGGATTATGCATTTGCTTTTTTTTTTTATTCTATTTCCTCTTTGAAATGGTGGCTCAGAGCTGGCTCTCTGATTGTTGGCCATTGATTTGACTATAAAAAGTAAAATACTTTCAAACAGAGAATAGCAAATGAGGAGCATGCCAGGCTAGCCAAGTTTAAAATGCCTCCTAGTTCCCTTTCCCCACAAGTCTTTCTATCCCTTCTACTCCACTTTTTCTGAAGCCCATCACTACATACAAAGTCATTGTCAGGCAATAACAAAAATTGATGTTAGGAAATGGGATTGGCATGAGGTTTTACAGAACTGTGAATTATGAAAAAGAAAATCTGACTTTTTGAAAGGTTACTTTTCCCAAGAGTTAGGGAGTTGACCAAATAGGTCTATCTTAGCTAAATTCCAATCTGGTACTTACATTCTCACTGCCTAGATTCCACTTTTATAGTTTTAATTGACCCTGCTCTGATCCAACATCCTCTCTGCTTTTACAGAAATGGAGCAGTGTGAGCAACCCACTCTTCCTTCCATTAATCCCACCACAGTCTCAAGGCTTCACTGCTATAGTCCTGACATATGACAGAGTGGAAAGCCTCTTCCGAGTCATCACTGAGGTGTCCAAGGTGCCCAGTCTATCCAAGCTGTTAGTTGTCTGGAACAATCAGAATAAGAATCCACCAGAAGGTAAGATATGCATGTTGGAGGGAGGTGATACGTGTTGGAGTAGTGACAGAACACCTACTATACATCTAGTATAATGCAACTTCTCTTTTTATGTACTTTTAAACATAAAACTATTTTGTAATACTTTTTCAAATAAAAAAAACTGGTACGTTTTCATGACACTCTTTTTAAAGTTGCAAAATACAAAAGGCCAAATTATACTTTTAAAAGGATCTGTACTTGTGTTTCCTTTGCCAGCTGCTGATTCAACTGCAAGCCATGCAAATTTCTCAATGGAGGATTTTTTCCAAAAAACATAACGCACTGAACAAATGTCATTAATATTTGCTTTGAGTGGGGCGGGGCAGGGAAGCCTTAATTTTTTTACACTCATTTGATTTTTTTCTACAGACACTATTAATCACAGTGAACACTTGTTCCACTAAACTGTTTGTTCTCTGTAAATGCAGAATAAATTTGGCTTGATGCAAGAATGCAGTTTGGACATTTTGTGGTTATAAAATAAATGAACATTTTGACTGATGAAATAAAAACCTGAGACATTCTGTGTCTCCAGAGAGAAGTTTCTGGGATATCAGGTTATCACGTAAAAACTCTGAGATTGTCCTGATAAAAGTGAGGCAAATGTTCTCTCTCTATTTAAATTTTCTTTTAAAAACACAGATGATTCTGTTTGTATCAGTGATGAGCAAACCTCATGAAGTTTTGAGGACTTTTGAACCTCACAATCTTATTTTGAGTTCATGGGTTTATAAAATTATTTGATGCTCATGAACATTTTTTCATGTCATTTAAATCATACTATTTTCAAGGCAGATTTGGTTTCAAAAACATGCCAAAGAGAAGTTTTTGCTCTGTATTAGAAGTAAAGAGCCACCCGTTCCAAAAATCAGTACCTAAGTAGGTGCCCTATATACAGTGTCTATTTAGAATTTTTCTCTTCCTCCCCTTTCATCTTGCAAGATCTTTGTATTTTTCACTCTGTTTTTTGTTCTCTTCTCCCATTGAATTATTTCCTCTGATCTTTGTTCCCTTTTTTCAATCTTTCCTAACCTGAATGTAAACTCTGATGTTAGCGTGCAATTTAAACTTTCCAACCCACGAAATTTGAGTGACTTTAAATTTAAGAAAAATAAGCTTACCTCTCCTTAGCTAATATTAACTGGGTATCCTCCCTAAAATATGAAGATTATCATCTTTGGGCAAGAGTGCTTCCTCTAACTAGAGTAACTGTTCTAAAATATTAAAATCTATGGCTGTAGAACCCTGTGAATTATTAATAATCTCTCTCCTGTCTCCAGTAGCTAATAAAGTGAATATTTGAGACAACTCTTTGGGTTTGTAATTCTCTTATGTAAGAATGTCCTAACAACCTGTGAGATAAACTGGCCATTTATATGTGTTATGTACAATGTTAAACTGAGTTCCTGTTCACTTACACTCATTTAAGATTCCATGGCATTTTTGCAGGAGTCAGACTACTAACCCCATTGTCCTGGCCCATTTCCAGTTTTGGTGCATTGCATTCTGCCTCTTTATATTCTTCCACTTTAAATTGGACACAGTGTTCATTTCTTGTCTCAAACAGTTGTTTAGCACTGCTGTGTAAAACGCATTAGATGTGGTTGCCCATCACTGACAAATGAAGTGATTCTTACATCTAGTTTTAGTTGGTAATCATTTGAGATTAAAAGTGTTGCATATAAATGGAAGGTGTTATTTTTGTGTGCTCTGAAGTTTTTATTGACAGCGTATTCATAACATGTAGTTGAGGTATTACTCCAGTAGAGTAAACACTGCACACACTGTGAATATAACAAAAAATATTGATTTCTGCCCCAAATGGGTTGTTTCCATATTTTCTTTCCTGTAAGGGAGAGTTGAAACACACTACTGATTTGAAAAATCTCATATTAAGAATCATTTTTAATCTTAGCCATGTAAATTCTTTTCATAGGCATATAAATTTTCTGTCTTCCTTATATTTGCTCAGATATTATTAAATTGTAAATCATTATCTCCAAAAAGAATGCATTTGCCTATGAACCTAGTGATCATAAGTCCCAGTTGAGAGCTTCGGTTATTGGGCTATTCTGTTCAAACTGGTCTTGCATGGTAGTAAATATGTGTGTTAATAAATTGTGTTTCCTCATGTAGCTCTTATCTTCCCGCTTTGTCCATTTATTTTTGACACTTTGATAACCCACGTAATCTGGACTGCAGCTGAGGAAAGGGCAGTTTGAGTAAGTTAATTTAATTTGTTTTAATACAGATCCATGCAGTGCGTTCCACCTGGCTCTTCAGTGGAGTAGCAGGCCTTGGCTGCACTTAGTCACTCATTCAGTTTGTCTATTAACGATTCTAATCCTTGGACTTCAAAGCTTCTGCCATTTATAGCCTATTAAAGCCAGGAAGTTTCTGATGGATTAGGGCAAGGAATGAGTTTGAAGTTTGTAATGTGCACCACTGTCACTGATAAGTTATAGTTTATTACTCTACGGTAGTATCAGCACTTTTATGGCTATTCTCTTTTAATTGGTTATTGTAAAGCTGGGGCAGTTAATGTACTAGTGCATCAAATGCAGGATTTCCTGGTCATTGCCATATAGGGGAGACATTTCTGGATCTGCTGTGCAAAGGCAAATCAGGGCTTTTGCTGTCAGAGCCAGTGGGTTTTTAAATATGCATAAATGGTGGCTGGGATGAAAACATCAAAGTAATTTTCCCTTGTGATGACCTGCAGTAAATTCAGATTTGAACTCAGGTCTCTAAAGGCCAGGTTAGTGTGGCGCTATACAAGTATGTCACTTAACTTTCCCATGTTCACTTCAGAGTAATTTTATAAATTAAAACTATACCAAATGCTTTTCCTGGTTAAAATTATCACTCACTTTATACAACCCAGTCTCAATCAAGGGTTTTATGTTTGCACAGAACATCACATAACTAAACAGTCAAAAAGAAGCAAAAATGAACTGTCTCTTCTCTAGCTAGGAAAGAAAAAGGCCAAATTAAATACAAATTTAAAAATCCCTGTAGATACCTTTAATTGGTGAAATGTGACTTTATAGAAGCCGAACCAGAGTTCTCTAGGCTTATGAAGAATACAGAATAAAAATACATTTATTTTTCATTTAAAAATACATTTATTTTTAAATAATATATTTATTTTTCATATAAAAATACATTTTCAAAATAGAAGATGCTACAATGTTCACTAAAATCTCCCATCCCAAAAAGACTAGAATCCTCCCGTGTCAGTCCTCAAAAGTAGAAAGATAAACTTTGCAATCGATCCTAAAAGTCAACAACTACAGACTCTGTCAGACTAAGGGTTGAAAGTGAATTCCAGTCAAAGGGCCTCTACCAAGAATGTCCTGCTTTTTGGCCCCTGATATAAGATTTGAAGCTGATCTTAATTGCTGCTATGTGATACAGGGACAGATGGCATCTCAGATATGTGGAACCCAAACTCTTTGATCGGTCTAGTTAGAATGACATAGTGAAATTGTAACTGATGATGCCTCTGAGGAACTGTCCCAGATTGAGATGTCAGTAGAGGAGATTTTGGAACTAACTGATAAATTGAACAGTAATAAGCCACCAGGATCAGATCACATTCATCCAAGAGTTTTGAAGGAACTTGGAAATGAAATTGCAGCATTACTAATTATGTTATGTAACCTGTCATTTAAATTAGCTTCTCTGCCGGATGACTGGAGGACAGCTAATGTGACACCAATTTTTAAAAAAGGCTTCTGAGGCAATCCTAACAATTACCAGGCAAATTGGTTGAAGCTATAGTGAAGAACAGAATTATCAGACACATAAATGAACACACCCTAAACATGGCTTTTGTAAAGGAAAATTATGTTTCACCAATCTATTAGAATTCTTTGAGAGGAGTCAACACATATGTGGACAATGGTGATCCAGTGTATACTGTGTACGTGGACTTTCAGAAGGCCTTTGACAAGGTCCCTCACCAAACAAAGGCTCTTAAGCAAAGTAAGCAGTCACGGGATAAGAGGGAAGGTCTTCTCCTCATTAAAACACAGGAATCAAAGAGTGTAGGAATAAATGAAGAATCAGAGGGGTAGCCGTGTTAGTCTGGAATTGCAGAAGTGACAGAGTCCTGTGGCACCTTAAAGACTAACTAAAAGTATTAAAGCATAAGCTTTCGTGGGCTAATACCCACTTCATCGGATGCATGCAGTGGAATTATCCAGGGGCAGGTATAAATAGGTAGGCAAGAACCAGGTTAAAGATAACAGGATATAAATAAATAAATAAACAGGGGCAGGTATAAATACGTAGGGTCTTGCCTACCTATTTATACCTGCCCCTGGATACTTCCACTGCATGCATCCGATGAAGTGGGTATTAGCCCACGAAAGCTTATGCTTTAATACTTTTAGTTAGTCTTTAAGGTGCCACAGGACTCTTTTGTCACTAGGAATAAATGATTAGTTTTCAGAGTGGAAAGAGGTGAGCAGTGGTGTCCCCCAAAGATCTTTACTGGGACAAGTGCTGTTCAACCTATCCATAAATGATCTGAAAAAAGGGGTAAACAGTGAGGTGGCAAAATTTGCAGATGATACAAAAGTAGTCAACATAGTTAAGTGCAAAGCCAACTGAAGAGTTGTAAAGGGATCTCACAAAACTGAATGACTGGGTATCAAAATAGCAGATGAAATTAATTGTTGTTAAATGCAAAGTAATGTGCATTGAAAATGTAATCCCAATTACACATACAAAATGAGGGAATCTAAATTAGCTGTTACCACTCAAGAAAGAGATCTTGGAGTCATTGCGGATAGTTCTCTGAAAACATCTGCTCAGTGTTCAGCAGCAGTCAAAAAAGCTAATGATATTAAGAACCATTAGGAAAGGAATAGATAATAAGACAGAAAATATCAGTTAACTCATGCGATTAACTCAAAAATTAATCATGATAAAAACATTAATTGTAGTTTTAATCGCACTGTTAAACATTAGAATATCAATTGAAAATTTATTACATATTTTTGGATGCTTTTCCACATTTTCAAATCTACCGATTTCAATTACGATACAGAATATCAAGTGTACACTGCTCACTTTACAAGTATTGTAGTGCAATCTCTTTATCGTGAAAATAAAACTTGCAAATATAAGATTTTTTTGTTACATAGCTGCACTTGAAAACAAAACAGTGTAAAACTTTAGAGCCTATAAGTCCACTCAGTCCTACTTCCAATTGCTAAGACAGTTTGTGTACATTTATGGGAGATAATGCTGTCCACTTCTTATTTACAATGTCACCAGAAAGTGAGAACAGGTGTTCACGTGGGATTTTTGTAGCTGGCACTGCAAGGTATTTATGTGCCAGATACGCTAAACCTCCGTATGTCCCTTCATGCTTTGGCCACCATTCCAGAGGACGTGCTTCCATGCTGATGACCTCATTTAAATAGAATGAGGTCATCAATTTAAACTGAACTCGTTGGGGGAGAATTGGAGGTCTCTGACTCCGTTTTATCTGCATTTTGCCACCATATATTTTATGCTATAGCAGTCTCGAATGATGACTCAGCACGTTGTTCATTTTAAGAACACTTTTGCTGCAGATTTGACAAAAATGCAAAGAAGGTACCAGTGTGAGATTTGTAAAGAAAAGTACGTCACTTGACCCAAGGTTTAAGAATCTGAAGTGCCTTCCAAAATCTGAGAAGGATGAGGTGTAGAACATGTGTTTCAGAAGTCTTAAAAGATCAACACTCCAATGCAGAAACTACAGAACTCAAACCACCAAGAAAAAAAGAAAAAGAAAAAAAAAAACAGCTGGTGGCATCTGGCTCAAATTATGAAAATAAACATGTATCGGTCCGCGCTGCTTTGGATTGTTATCAAGCAGAACCTGTCATCAGCATAGATTCATGTCCTCTGGAATGGTGGGTGAAGCATGAAGGGACATATGAATCTTTAGCACCCCGGCATATAAATATCTTGTGACGCTGGCTGCAACAGTGCCATGCAAACACCTGTTCTCACTTTCAGGTGACACTGTGAACAAGAAGCAGGCAGCATTATCTCCTGCAAATGTAAAAAAAAAATGTGTGTGCGATTGGCTGAACAAGAAATAGGACTGAGTGGACTTGTAGGCTCTAAAGTTTTACGTTGTTTCATTTATGAATGCAGTTATTTTTTGTACATTATTCTACATTTGTAAGTTCAACTTTAATAATAAAGAGATTGCATTACAGTACTTGTGTTAGGTGAATTGAAAAATACTATTGTGTTTTTACAGTGAAAATATTTAACAAAAAAATAAAGTGAGCACTGTCCACTTTGTATTCTGTGTTGTAATTAAAATCAATATATTTGAAAATGTAGAAAACAAAAAATATTTAAATAAATGGTATTCTGGTATTAACAGTTCAATTAATTGTGATTAATGTTTTTAATTGCTTGACAGTCCTATTAATAATAAAAAATTAGGAGGGAAAGCATTGATTTGGATTTTAAGAGCTGCAGCCTTCCATCTTGAGCTGTGATCTTATTAGATTGTGCTCGACCAGTACTTGAATGGAAGTCACGCCCTCCCCCAAAGTGCTTACAAGTCATGACAGTGATGATTCAGCCATTGTTAAGCCTATGCCCCAGTGTAATGTTAGCTGACATGCTTTTAGATGAAACCGGAAAACAAGGTCCCGGTTCCTTGCCTTTGAACCCATATCATGAGCAACGTTCTAAGAATAGAATTTAATTGCAGTTACAGAAGAATGCACTAACTGCAAAAAAAAAAAAAAAAAAAACTTTTGAAGACTATGAAATTTTTGTGGCATTTTGTATTTAATTTATTGGTAAGAGTGGTGGATTTTTATTGAAACAAAATTAAGAAATCCCCTGGCGGATAACCATTTAAAAACATGTCTAATTTCGAACTTAACTCCTTTTCAACATCGCTTTACACACATATCTCTGATCCTGGTCCTACAGACACTCTTGACTGCATGGGATATGAACCATATGTAAATGGGTTTTCAGCCCAGCTGTAGTGCTAGCAGACAAACATAACGTTATGTGTACGATATTAATAAAATATAATTTAAAACTTTGAAATATTATAGGAGAAAGTGATGTTTTTCACTCGCTCTGCATTTATTAAAATAAATATAGTGGTCTAAGTGTCTGCTGCTGGAATATTTGTGTAGGCAGAAATATGTTTTTTAAGTTCTCTCCATCCTATCAAATACTTCCCTCCTCCTTTTTTGCTCACATTTAAGTCTAAATTACTGGTTTTGAAGTTTAAGAAAATACATAAAGCATGTGATTGAAGTTTCCAACAAGTTTTCATCATGTTAGTTTTAGTCAGAAGAAGAACCTCTCCCCTCGAGCATCCCCCACGTTTGTTCTCAAGCCTGTGGCTTTGGCGGGTGTTTACTTTGGATAGTCATCACTGTGGCTATTACTGTGTACTGCAATTTCATTTATTCCTGGTATTACATAGCACCATTAACCCAAAGTGCTGCTCTAAACTATATTTTTTAATTAAGTGTTGAGATTGGCTTATTTAGACATTAATATCACCTCCACTACTGTTTGTTTGGTGGATACCTTGGACTTAAAGGGTGTTTGGGGTAGACAGGCCAAGATTAATAATACTTGGCTCTTCTATAGAGTGTGTCTTTTAGTTTTTACACAACACATGTAATATGAAGGAACCACACAGGGAGATACAAATAACCATGTTTCCTAAGTGTATGGAACATGCAAGGCCTAGTTACAAATACACACTGGTGTTCTAGCAGGGTTCTGGTGGCTTCCAAAACATAGAAGACAGTCAGGTGCCTTTAAAGGGCTCACAAATTATTTAAAATGGTATTACCTCATTCATATAGACAAATGTGTTTCCTCTAAAGGATCTGTGTCTTATAAACATTAAACCTTATACCACCTTTCTGAGGTAGATGCATATGATTATAGATAAAAGGAAACAGAGGTGTAAGTGACTTACACATTATAGAGTAAATCAGTAGCAGAGCTGTGAATAGAACATGAGTCCTAGCTCCTGATAAATGGTTCTGACTATTAAAGCTTGCTATCTCCTGATGTTAGGATGACTAGTAAAATGAAAAATGTATTGGAGTTTTTATTGAACATTACTAGAGAAAATAAATGTTCTCAGTGCTGAATCTGACATAGATTCAATGACTTTTTCCTTATAAAAGAACCTTTGATTAGCAACGAGTGAATGGAGGGAGCTCTCGTTCTCTTGCACTATGTTTCAAGTCATGGTGGTAATGATTAGAATTAGAAACCCAGCGCTCTACTCAAATCAGTTGGGTCATCTGCTGGCATGGAGAGAAAGGAAGAAGAGAGTTGTTTTAGAACACTCATCTTCCTTACTAATCTAGAGAAAGTAATAAATACAACTTTATTCCACATTTGCTTAGACACAACCTTGCTCTAAGCTGGGCAGAAATCATCTGTTGCTCTGAGAATTTGTATTAAAATACTAATAATTGCCATGAAAAATTGTTAGTCTTCTATTCATAAAATAATAGCAACTCTGTTTCTGTTGTTTTTTACAAATGGAAAGTAAAATCCAGAATTTGCTTGCTGC
The DNA here is from genome assembly GCA_007922305.1 of Dermatemys mawii. NCBI lineage: Eukaryota > Metazoa > Chordata > Testudines > Dermatemydidae > Dermatemys > Dermatemys mawii. The sequence continues at coordinate 31,997,627 of ML677332.1, forward strand.
ATGGGCTTTGACTGGAATCTAACTATGGCAAAGGATTTCCTAAAACTATTTCTGGTTAGAGTAATGCAGCTTTGACATGCTTAACTACTGGTGACCTGAATAGCTGAAAGCCAGTAGCTTTTGTTTAGCACTGTAGTATGTAGGTGCTGGAAGAGTGTGAACACACAGTTCAATTGTTATTCAGGGATATAAAAAGTTCATACAGATGAATTCTTCACCTCCCCTCAGAGCCTGATGGATTCTTTCATTTCCTGCATATTGCTTTATCCTCCATAGCTTTGAGACCTGAAGTCACTTGCTGCCCCCTTTCAGCTGATGACTGATTGTGACTGACTTTGTAGTCTGCAGATTGAGCTGTGGTACTGACAAACTGAGTGGTGCAAGTCATTCAAGCACCCACTAGTGTTAATCTCACTGCCTTCCAATAGAAGGCTAAAGAGAGACTGGAATCAGATGTGTGGCAAATGCAGAGCATGGGTCCCACAAGACCACCCAGATAAAAATGAATTTTCTAAAGTGTGTGTGCGCGTGTTAGTTCTTGAGAAACTTTTAAAAAAACAACCTAAGGGTAGGAATCTAAAATCATATTTCCAGTAAATATCATGCTATTGCTTCTTCTTTCTTTTGGCCACTCACACGTCAACCCCTCCTTCCAAAATATCTTTCCAAGAAAAACCTGCTCCTGACGATTCTTCAGTGTGGTTTGGAAAGGGGGTTTTGTTTTCCCAGTAAAGTGTTCTCGTGTTTGGACATCCGTGCTTATGAACTGTGCAAAGCTCTGGGAGTTTTCTGACTATTGTATCAGCCATAAAGTCTGAGAGCCCTAGCTGGCAGCGAGAACATGCACATTCACCCATAGGAGCAAACTCCACTTGTGTGAGTGTTGAAATGAAGTGACTGTGTGTTCCCCTGTGGTACTAACAGTGTTACAGTATCTCTGCTCTTTAATTAGGTTCTGAACTCATTTTAATGTTAATGGACTGACAGTGGGAAAAGGGTGAATGTCTGTTTACTTGCGAGTTGTAAAAAGAAGCAGAGCTGGAACTCAACTCTTGGGGGCTGATTCTAGACTACTACAGAGTTGGGAATGTGTGCAGGTATAATTTATAAATCCCTCCCCACCACATTCATTGTCACTGCTGACGACATCCAGTCTTGATTTGAAGACTTCAAAAGGTGGAGAATCTACCACTTGTCTAGATAGTTTGTTCCAGTGGTTAGTCACCCTCACTGTTGGCAATCAGGTACATTTTTTTTTTTAATTTTTAATTTGTCAGGCATCTGCTTCCAGAAATTGTTTTTGTGTGTGTTTTCTTTTTTCACTCAGTTGAAGAGCTCTTTACTACCCAGTATTTTCTGCCCATGAAGGGACTTACACAGCGTAATCAAGTCATCTCTCTTTTTAATAAACTAAATAGATTGTCTTCTATAAGTATGCCGCTGTTAAGGCATTTTCTCCAGTCTTCTAATCACTTTTGTGGATATTTTCCTCAGTTTTTCCACATTCTTTTTAAAATGTGGAAACTAGAACTTATAGTGTTGATCTCACCCAAAAAGTATAACACAATCCAAGGGCTGGAAGTTGAAGATAGATAGTTTTAGGTGGGAAGTGGTACATTTTTAACAGTGAGGGTAATTAACCATTGAAACAATTTACCAAAGGTTGTAGTGGATTCTCCATCACTGACAATTTTGAAATCAAGATTGGATTTTTTTTCCTAAAAGCTCTGCTCTAGGAATTATTTTGGGGAAGTTCTGTGGCCTGTGCCATACATGAGGTCAGACTACATGATCACACTGGTCCCTTCTGTCCTTGGAATCTATGAATGCCCTATACAGAGGTAAAGTCGTCTCTCTGCTTTTACTTACTACTCTTCTCTTTACATATGCAAAGATCACATTGGGCTTTATTTGCCACAGCATTGCACTGGCAGCTCATATTGAGTTGCTGGTTAACTGTAATCCCTAAATCCTTTTGAGAGTCACTGTTTTCCCAGACACACTCTCCTGTTTTGGAGGTATGGACTACATTCCTTGTTCTTGGATGTATTTGGCTCAGTTAAAATACATTATTTTGAATAGGCCTATCTTACCAAGAAATGTATGCCACTCTGTGTGGCTGCCCTGTCCCCATCATTATTTACTGATCTGCCAATGTTTATGCTATCTGCAGATTTTGTCAGCAGCGATTTTATATTTGCTTCAAGGTAATTGAAATGTTGAATAACGTGAGGCCTACTACCAGTCCTTCAGTACCCTGTTAGATGGATCCACATTCAGTTATGGTTCCCCATGGACTTTGAGGTCTGTCAGTTAGCCAGTTCTTAATCCATTTAACATGTGCCTGCCCTACTTTTAATCGTCTGTTCTCCCACAAATGTGTCTATCCTTTTCTACACTTTTTCTTATGCACCCTCCTTCATGAGGTCACTACCTTTTCCTCTTTTCAGTCGTCCTAAAAAACAACTGTGACTATAAGAGAACAGCCAACCAGAGTTGATTGGGTTATAGAGTAGGCAAGGTTACCTATATATTTACTTTATTTTACAAAGCATTTAGGTAATTTGATACTGTTGCAAATCATCAATTGTGCAATAGCTAACATTAACCTTTTGCATTAGAATAATTGTTTTTAAATATGTAAAGTTAGAAAATGAAGAATTGATGCTTAATATTGAAATCTTAGCTATTACTTTGTGGTTATTACAATATTTTTAATTACTCAAGCTATGTCTCTGATAAAATAGAATACAATGTTTTGCAGCAGTAGATGCATCTGTAGCATGTTGTAGTATATATTAACTAAAAATAAGTGTTAATACAGTTGTTTCAATTACCAGATTTAAGAACAGAAACAAACTGTAATATTCTCATGCCAAAGTTGACATGCTCCATTTGCACATGTATACTTAGTTGCTAGTTAAACCATTTTGTATAATTTGTCATAGTTAGTGTAATAGGGTACCTTACTTTTCACCCCGCTTTCAGTGGTGGAAATCTCAAAATGTATTTATAGAATTATTTTTTAAGCATGGTTTAATCCTGATACTTTAGATTTTTCAGAAGAACCCTCCCCTCCATAAATTAATTTTCTCATATGTGATCATTCAATCTGTAATCATTAATGGCAATTAACTTTTTAGCTATCTCTGTTTTTCTCTGATGCATTTAGTTTTTAGTTCCGTTGGAGCTGTAAGGAGTAAACTTCTCTTCAAATTATTTATGACTTGAACAGATTGTGAACATGTGATTACTTTCTGCCTCCCTCAATTCTCCTTACAGTTTCAATTGAATAAAATATTCTTATTTGCTTCCTATCTTAAACTATCGTATAGTATTGCTATGTCCTGTTAAACAGTTCCCATATGCCACACCAGTGGTGGCTGAATTTCAGTGATAGGCCAGGTAATCCCTGTGTATATATGTTTGTAAAGATCTTAATTGTACTGTGGAAATATAACAGGTTATCTCTCTTGTTGCTATTTTTGCCTATTTGAAAATAAGCTATCAATTAAATACCCACAACCTTTTGTGAGGGGTTAGAATACTAAGGGAAAAATCAAGCTGAGGATGAGACACAGTCTTGATAAGAATCAAAATCTAATGGTGAATTCTTACTCTCTTAATGTTTCTCCTCAGACTCTCTATGGCCAAAGATTCGGGTACCGCTGAAGGTTGTGAAGACCACAGAAAACAAGCTTAGTAACCGCTTCTTCCCCTATGATGAGATTGAAACGGAGGCAGTCTTGGCCATTGATGATGATATCATCATGTTGACCTCAGATGAACTGCAATTTGGTTATGAGGTAAGAGGATTACTTTTTTCCTCGCTGTGTTATGCTATCTGCCTAACACTGTGTATACATGAGTATTGCATGGGGAAAAGGGCCGGATGATGAGCTGATATAAGTTGTCATAGCTCCATTGACTTCAGTAAATCAGTGCCAATTTACACCCACTGAGGATCTGGCCTAAAATCGTGTAGGGTCTCATGACTTTTTGAAAAGCCTTTTAGCTATGATAAAATTCTTACCAACAGCAATTATCTTGTAAATGGCCTGTCAGTGCCATGAGTCTCCAGAAAATTCTGTATACTTGAAACAAAAATCCTTGCTAGGTGGGAATAGAGTCTATGGTTCTTCAATTTCAGTAACTTCTATTGGCATGACAAGTCACAATGGTTTTGCCAAAGTTAATACCTCAGGTCTGTGTCTATGGGAAAGCTTCACAGTAAATAAGGTTCACATGTGCCCATTCTGTATTATTGCCCATCTTGGATTTGGTGGGTCCAGCTGTGACAATTTGTTTTGTGACCAATAGAAATAAATATTGTTGCATTGCTCTAGAATATTTTTAGCAGCTAAGCACCTTCAAATAAATGCATGATTCTCAGGGCTGGTCTTCACTAGCGCGGGGGATCGACTGTAGATATTTAATTTCAGCTATGTATCTATAGCAGACTTACCTGCCGTCCTCGCGTCGGCGGCGGTCGGCGGCACGCTCCCCCGTCGACTCCAGCTTGCGTCTTTTGGCGAGCTGGAGTTGCGGAGTCGACGGGGGTGCTGCTGGCGATCAATTTATCGCGTCTTGACGAGACGCGATAAATTGATCACCATAAGATCGATCTCTCCTGGCTCTAGTGAAGACAAGCCCTCAGTAAGCAAAACACCTGAGCTTATCTGACAATTGGGAATCAAATGTGACTGAAGGCTTTCTGTTGTTCTCTTGAATCAGTAGCCAGTAGTTGCTCTACTGGATAGTACCTTATCTACACCTCCCTTCTGTATGAAGTAGTGGACAAGGCAAGGTCCAGAGGTTAAGTATTAAGAACAGGAAAGTCCTCCTGAGGGGAAAGTGCTTTAGCACTAAGTGTGGCACAACAAAAACGGGGATTGATATGGTCTGTTAAATGGGAGGTACACAAGACACATGGTGGAGGGAGTGAGGACGCAGTGGCTGCTGATACAGTGCTGGAATCAACAAATAGAAAAATACAGTCCAAATCAATTAGCCATGGCATTGGAAGGAAGGTGAAATTTTCAGATCTGTTCCTGAATCATTTGTCAAAATGACCACACGTTTAAAGGGAAGTAGTCAGTTTCACTTGCTTCTGAAATTTAGGTTTTAAAGAAGGGGTTGAAATTTCTCTTATGGCATTTATTTTCTCCTTCCTTTTTTAATATTTAATATCTGACACAGTATAGAGAATCTGACATTACTATAACACCAGTGACATTAACACCTGTGACATTACTATAACACCTGTGTACAAACAACAATGCTCTGTGTTGTGAGTTTTTTCCAAAATCTAGTATTAGTAGAAATATTGAGTAAATTTAAATTTTCTTTTAAAACCAGGTCAGGAAAGGTGTGTGGGGTGGGGTTTTTTTTTGTTTGTTTTTTTTAAATGTATGTATGTATGTATTTACACTGGAGAATGAGGAGTCCAAAAAAAATGACACTGGGCTTAATGCATGAGAGCTGGACTGTGAAACTGATGAGCTAATTTCATTGCCCAGAATGAAATAACAAAATCAAACACCATAAAAGACTGGAAAGTAAAATAAATGCTGCAATCTGTTTCCTGTTACTAGTCTAACCTGCTAACATAGCATTTTGTCAAGATGTATTACTTTAGTATCCCTTTAATGTGAATCCTCCCCAAGTGAAAGAGATGTTTAGACAATTACCAGTTTTTGGATTCAAGAAGTTATTTGTGGAAACTTAGCCCTGGTCTACACTGGTGGGGGGTGGGAGGGGAGGGAGAAGGAAGAAGGTTGACCTAAGATGCGCAACTTCAGGTGTGGGAATAGCATAGCTGAAGCCGACATATTCAGGTCGACCTACCATGGCATCTTCACAGCGCTGAGTCGACTGCTGCCGTTTCCCCATCTACTCTGCCTGCGCTCTCACAGCAGTGGTGTTCCAGAGTTGATGGGAGAGCACCCGGGGATTGATTTATCACATCTAGTGTAGACATGATAAATCCATCCCCAAAAAATCAATTGCTACCCGCCGATCCGGCGGGAAGTATAAATCTGGCTTTAGATATGTTGACTTAAACTATATATAAAATATATATATAAAATATATACATATACACACACACACAGGAGACAGAGTGCCACACATCTTCACAGGGAAATATGTCCTTTGGGAGTATAACAGTTACACGTTAGTGTGTGAGACATGAAAGGAGAACTAAAAAAAGACAATTGTGGGAAGGATTTTTTTATCGCCATTTTGGTCTTTTCTATTCTAGATGTTCTCCTCATTGCTAATGATGGTTCATCTCCATTATAGGAAAGTCTACTGCCCGGAGCATTTTAAACACTGTACTGCATAGAACTGTTCTGGAAAGGGTTAGATAGCAAAGTGGTGATATCATTAGTAGCCATCACAGCCCTGTTTCTATTAATGCTCTTACTCTTGCTACGAGCTGTGGAGCTGAACTGGTGATAGTAATGGTGGAAAGTTTGAAGAGAAAAATGTAATGTTAACAGAGCTTCTGACTGGTGTGAAGTGTAAACACTGCCTCCGCTACCAGTTTAATTCTCATGTCATCATAACATAATTGAAGCAAAAATAAGTTCAAGAAAACCTAAAGTTTCCTAAGTAGTTCCAAATGAGCCTTCACTATTGGTGGTGCAAAACTCAGAGGGCTTCTGTTTAAAGACTCTACTGCAAGTGATCTTAGGTTGTATTTCAGCAGGAGATCATGATAATCAAAAATAAGGAGTGTGGATATCCAAAGAAGTAATACTTGACACTTACATAACAAAGCACTTCACAGGTGTTAAATCTCTTATGCTCCCATATTAGGAGATTATTATCCCCATGGGGAAAATTATGGCAAAAAATTGTATCAGTGACTTCAAGTTTACAGTACTCAGTATCAGGAATTTAAATCCAGTACTCATGACTCCCCATCAGCTCTAACCATTAGACCCACGTTATCCAGTCCAGGGCTTGTCTGCATGGAGACTTAGTGAACGGAAAGCCAGTGTGTGACTGTATAGCACACTAGGCTGTTGTGTGCTGAGTTGCCATGTTTGAAACAGCAGTATGTGAAGGCATAGTAGGGAACTTCTAGCACACGGTAGGTGACTTGGTGTTCAGCAGGTTAGTGTACTGTAGATTTACACCATGACTTGCTGCACAGTAATTCTCTGTGTAGAGAAACCCTTATTTGCCTGCTTTGGGCCAGATGTTTGGATTGCGGGACTGCCTGAGTAACAGCTTGCATAGGTGAATTTAGTTGTTTGGATATAGCACTGCTTTGTCTGGGAGACATATTTTGCAGTCTCCCAGTTTAACTGTAAAACCGTTCTAGTTTAATACACTGTCATACAGATAGAATAGTAAAGTGTCTTATCAAACATGTAACTGAAGCAAACCCAAGTCTAGTTTGAATCAATGTATTTTTAGGTTACTAGATTTTTTTTTTTAAAAAAAAAATTAGATTACTAGGGTTTTTTAAAAAACTATGGCAACTTATTTTACTTGTACAATTTTCCCACTTAAGGCAGCGGGTGATACAGTTCCTGCTCTCCAACCAGAAATCAGGGATTGCAGATTGATCTTCTCTGGCCCTGAGTGTCTTTGACTTGCTTGACAGGCCTGAACTGGCTACCAGATGTTTAAATTGTCCTCAGCCTGTGATAATTTATTTATCTGTTTATGTATTTTACCAGGAAAGTATCTCTTGAGTTCTTGACTCATTTGCAGGGGAATCCAGAGGGAATAGTAGCAACATATAATGTTACAAAAAAGTTTTCTTTTAAAAGTATGTCTGCTTCAGTTACAAGAAGCATTTGGAAACGTGACATTTAGTTACTTTCTTCACTTCTTCTCTCCTCCTTGAGACTCTGTTTTTAAACATGTGGCAAAACCTCTCTGTCACACAGACTTACGTGGATGTATATATAGAATAGGATCTTTTAAAAAAAACAAAATTAAAACTCAAAACAAAACCCCCATAACTTTGATCTCTATACAGTTTCAGCCATAAAAAAATACAGTAACACTCCGTGTCAGACATTTTTTACTTGTTAAAAGTTGACTTTTACAGTTCAGTGATTTATTACATAATGTAAAAACTATAGGAGCAAGCTGCTCCTGTCTGCTGCTGTTATAAGGAGGTGTAAGAATACCTAAAATATTGTAAATTGAAATAGGATCTCTGTAGAAACCTTTGAAAATATTTCACCAAAGTAGTAGAGGCACTGACAAACTAAAGTACTAAATAGAACAAGACAACTTTTTCTAACCCTTCATTAGCCTCTGCTATTTTCATTTCAAGGCAGATTACTAAAGAAGTCAAGAAACTAAATACATTCAGATTATCATAATTTTTTTAAAAAGAACCAAATTGATTGGTTTTTACTTTTGAGCAAGGGACTTGGAGCCTGCTCTTTAGGATACAATTTGGTTGTTGTGTGGTCTCAAGGCAAATTGCTTAACCTTTCTGTGCCTCAGTTTGTCCATCTGTAAAACAGGGATAATAAGTTTCCAAACATGGATTTTGGGAGGACTTATTAATAAATATTTAGCACGTCACAACTCCAAAGTACTATATAACCATTGAATATTAAAATAAGAAAAAAAGTAAGATGAAATTATCTTATTCTCTCCAATTATTTTTATTCTGAAGTCTTTCAGATTGCACGTGTTCTGTATGTACCTAGGAAAAAGAGTTGGCCACAGTTGGTTGGAATTGTAAACATACTGCCTGCTTCTTGTTAGATGGTCGTCTTGCCTTGCCCCAAGGTTCACTTTGAAAATCTCAGTTTTTCTGCCATACTTCCAAAGTAAAAATCATGGCCTGCTCATTGATGGATTTATTACATCTATTAAATCCATATTAATCCAAAAGTGATCTTAAAGTTTTGAATAGCCCCAGTAAAAGGGTTCTTCTTAGTACAATCTTTTCCTCCTTCAAAGCAGGAATATTGTAACCATTTGCTTTCTAAAAGAGGATCCCTATGTTATGTTAGTTTGGAACCTACATGCCACCTTGTGGGACTTCTGTAAACCAACTCTGCTGGATCCATACCATTCACAGAGATTTTGTTGAGGTAAAAAATTTTTTTGCAAATTGGAATCATGGAAAGCATCCATTCTCTTTGTCTGGGATTCTTATTTATGTTGTTTAACAGCAACACTAGCAAGGAAAGCCTGCCCAGGGAGTGAGAGAGAGAAAGATACAAAGCCCTGATTTATTGCATTGTCCTTAATCCACATATGATAGCAAGAGCATTTCACTTTTATAGGATTACACTTTATCTTTCCTTGTTTGGGAACTACTTTGTTCTTTCTGCTATTGATTCTAAAATAGATGAGAAAACTCTTAATTGGGTGCATCCTTTGCTCATATCTTTCTTACAATAGCAACTTTCATCTCTTGTGCTCTACAAGAAGAAATCACTCAAGCCACCTCTGGAATGGACTGTGGAAGCTGTTTTTGTATTGCACAGCAACACTACACAATAGTTTAGGCCAAGAAGTAAAGCACACTGTGTCAAAGTGAAACTACAGAGGACACTTTAGCTAGCCATAATATAAACACTCATTTTGGAATTAGGCTTTGACACTTGGGTTAATAGCCTGTTCTTGTGTAACATCCTAAAATCTTTAATAAACCCAGAATGTCAGAACTTCTATTTGAAATCTCATCTACAAACTATCCTGATGCCAAAGAAAGATAGATAGATAGTAAAAGACCAGCATGGCTCCATCAGGTTTCTTTAATCACCTGAAAAACAAAAATCCTACAAAAAGTGGAAACATGGACAGATTGCTAAGGAGGGGTACAAAAGAAGAGCACAAGCATAGGGGACAAAATCAAAAAGACTAAAGCACAATATAAGTTACAACTAGCAAGGGACATAAAAGGCAATAAGAAGAGATTCTATAAATACATTAGAAGCAAGTGAAAGATGAACGATAGTGTAAGTCTTCTACTTAGCAGGGAAGAAGAGCTAATAATGAATAACGTCAAGAAGGCTGAGGTGTTTAATGCTTATTTCGCTTCAGTCATAACTAAAAAGGCTCATGGTGACCAGAGACTTAACACAATTAATATTAACAACAAGGGGGAAGGAACAGATTACAGAATATTTAGATAAGTTAATGTATTTGAGTTGCCCAGGCCTGATGAAATTCATCCTACAGTACGTAAACTGGCACAATCTTTGCACCATTAGCAATGATCTTTGAGAACTCGGGTCCCAGAAGCCTAAAGAAGGGCAAATTTAGTAGCTGTCTTGAAAAAGGGGGAACCAAGAAGACATAGGGAATTATAGACTAATCAGACAAACTTCAATACATGGGAAAAATATTGGAACAAATTGTTAAACAATCAGTTTGTAAGTGCCTAAATAATTATAGAATATAAGGAATAGCCAACATAGCTTTGTCAAGAATAAATCATGCCACGCCTGCCTCTTTCTCTGACAGAGTTACTGGCCTTGTGCAGAGGGGGAGACCATAGATGTGATGTATCTTGATTCTGTAAGACTTTTTATGCAGTCCTATCTAACATTCTGATAAGCAAACCATGGAAATAAGGTCGAGATGAATTTATTAGGGTAGGAGCACAATTGGTTGAATGACCATATTCAGAGTAGTTATTAATGGTTTGAAATCAAATTGGGGGATGTATCTCTTGTCCCATTGGGGTCAGTCCTGGGTCCAGTGCTAGTCACTATTCTCATTAATGACTTGGATAATGGAATAGAGAGTATTCTTATAACATTTGTGAATGATAGCAAGCTGGTAGTGGTTGGAGAATAGGAGTTGAATTCAAAATGATCTTGACAAATTGGAGATTTGGTCTTAAATCAACAAGATAAAATTCAGTAAAGACAAGTGAAAAGTATGCTCAGGAAGAAAAAAAATCACTTGCACACCTACATTTCAAATATGTTAAGGGCTGTTACGAAGAGGACAGTGATCAATTGTTCTCCATGTCCACTGAAGGCAGGACAAAAAATAACTGGCTTAATTTGCAGAGAGGGAGATTTAGGTTTACTAGGAAAATATTTCTTCTTATAAGGATAGTTAAGCAGTGGACTAACCTTCCAAAGGAGGTTGTGGAATCCCCTCATTGAAGATTTTTAAGAATAGGTTGGCTAAATTCCTGTCAGGGATGGTCTAGGTCAGCAGTTCTCAAGCTTCATTGCACCACGACCTTCTTCTGACAACAAAAACAAAATACTTCATGCCCTCAATACGGGGACTGAAGCCTAAGCCCACCCGAGGCCTGCCACGCTGGACTGGGGAGACAAAGCCAACGCCCCACCACCCCATGGTCAGGAGCCAAAGCTGAAACCCAAGGGCTACAGCCCCAGGTGAGGGGACTCGTGCTTTGGTGTGAGCCCTGGGTTCTAACAAGTCTAACACCAGCCCTGGTGACGCCATTAGGGGTCCTGACCCACAGTTTGAAAACGGTTGATCTAGGTGTACTTGATTCTACCATAGCTCAGTGGGCTTCGTGACCTCCCAAGGACCCCTCCAGCCCTCCATTTCTATGTTTTTACGAATTATGGCATGTCTAAAAGCATTCATACTCTGTCTTGCTGAAGCATTGAAACAGTGCTGACTAGTGACATGAGTACTTCTTACTGAATTGTCAGCACTTAAGGATTTTCTTAAATATCTCCCATCCAAGCCCGACCTTCCTTATCTTTAGAGAAATGTCAAGATCACAAGCCAAAGTGTCAAGGATTTGTAGCTGATTGATACATGGCAGCTAACCCTCAAATCAAAGAAAGACCATAATACGAAATGAATACTAAGTATAAGGTTAAGTATAAGCTGTTGTGAGATCTCCCATAGAAGCAGAAGTTAGATGTATTAACTTGGCTATGGAAGTACTTGTATTGATTTGGGCTGTGAACTGAAGGTAGCTATCTGGAGTCCTTCCAAGAACAGCCATCGAATGAGCTACTGATGAACATTAGGAAAAAACCAACATTTCCATTGAGTTCACTAGCAGTAGTTTTAAAAGCAATCTTTGTTGGAAACAACTGGGTTATATATTTTAGCTGCTGCAAGCTGTCAGTTTCCAGAGGCCAGAAGGTTAGTGGTCTCTCCTGCATTGGTACTTTTAGAAGACTGTAAGCCACCATCTATAAAACCTAGTTTTTACTTTGTCAAGTGGGACTTCAGCAAATCTCTCACTGAAGGAGCAGCAAAGCTAAAAGGAATATGAAGCAGCCTTTCCTGTGCTACAAGGGCACTGCAGTCCCTTGGGAAGCAGTAGTTGAGTTTAATTCTTCCTTCAGTTGCCTTCAATATGTGTGTCATTCTTTGCACAGGAGTTCTTAGCTCTGTGTTTGTTACAAATCTGCTGTGTTTTCTAAAATCCTTTGCTGAGCCTCAATAGCTTATGTTGTGGTGCAGTTCAACAGTTGGGGAACTGATATTTTAATAGTAGTGTTTTTAAAATTTAAAATGTAATAATTAAAAATACAAGTCCTAGGAAAGGTGCAAAGTGTGAGTTATATGCTTGTTGGGCTGTGCATCAATATTTTGAAACTGTTATAAAGCAATGCAATGTAATTTAAGCTTTCGTTGGGTTCTTTGGCAGTCACATAGTTCCTTATCAGCTGATGACACCATTTATGACAAAAACTTGAGTGCCTCTTCTCTCTTGAGAGCTATAAAGCTTCCAAAGACATTTTTTTTTTTTGCCTGCAGTAACCTTTTAATAAAGAGCTTTCTTACATAATTACTTAAATAATACTGAAATCATGCCCTGTAATTGCTAGGAAAGGTGGTCTTACGGTTCAGGTACTGTTCAGAGTCAGAAGGTGTGATTTTCGTTCCTGGTTTCTGTGTGATTTTTGGCATGTTTTCTTATCTGTAAAATAAGGATAATAATCTTACTCCTATGGGGAATTCCAAAATTGTAATTATTGACATTTGTAAAATGTGCAGAGATCTTGGAATAGGAAGGGATATAGAAATGTAAAATAGTAATACTGTACCTACAGTAGAAGCCTATAAGAGATTAAGAATTAGTACTGACTGTTTTGTCTTGCCTACATTTCCCAAATACTTCAGTAGAGTTTTTACAGTCCAAGTCATCTAGTTAAAAGGCACTGGCATGTACAAGGTGCCCTGAATAAGGGAATTGCAGATAAATTGCACAGTGTGGCTTTCAGTAAAATAGAACTCTTGATAACTCTCTTGCTCTGAATCCAGCTTTATGGGTGAATGAAGATGGAATCCTTGTGGAATGAAGATGAGGCATTTAAAGGGAATTCCTTGTTGACATGTAGAAAGAGTGAAACCTGGCACACAAATGGTTTAGTTTGCATGTGCACCCCACCAATCTGAATCAAAAACATTTGTGGCCCTACACTATACTTTAAGGTTTAACAGTCAGGCACTATATCCAAGTGGGTCTGACACTCACTGGGATAAAAAATTGCTGTAAGGTTAAAATTAGTAATCTTTATTACTGGCAAATAGAAAATCCCATATATTTCGCTAGTATTTGTTCCTAGTAAATAATTTGAACACTGTGTCCACTTTCCCCTCCTGGGAAATTGTCTGTTGTTTAATGTGGCCAGCATCGTGTAGAACGGGGCTTACATTAATGATGCCCTGTCCCTGTTCTTGCCCACTTGTGTTTGATCCTTTAGTCAGCTGCAGTGTAATGTATGAAGTGACAAGGATGGTATCTTGATTGTATCCAGCTGCCTGGAACAAGTCAAGGGCAAATATGCCTGTCATATAGCAATAGCTTCACCAAAGCACCCATTAAAGAATTTAAAGAAATATAACATGTGTCTTTTAAACATGTCCCTGTTAAAGGAAAGGGGCGTATTAGACCCAAAGTCACTCCTGAAAGCAGATTAGATTGTAGCCATAACCACCATGTGTAAAGTTCCATTTTAACCATGCTTGGCTCTTAAACAGTGTTAACTCTTTTTGAGCAGAATAGTTGTGTTCCTTTTAACATGAAAATTGGTGCTGTTTTTCTGTCTTCTTGCGTTAATTAAAGAGTGACATCCACACTTGGAAATGTCAGGTTCTTTTAAAACAAACTCAAAATCAAAGTTAGGTGTATTTCCTTCCCAGGCATTCGTTATTTCAGAATTCCTTGTTTCTCAGTTGAAGCTTCTTCCAGCACCATGAATTTTAATGTCACAAGTGCTCACAGTAGAGTCACAGAATAAACTGAGTAGCAGCTGTTTGAAAGATGAAGTTTCTTTAGGATCCTTTAAGGAAGCACGTGGGAGCTTGGGAGAAGTGGGAGGAAATGAAGGGGAAGAAATAGGTTGAGTCAGGGGAGGCTTCCTAATAGAGAGATTTGTTTATGATTTTCTATGGGAAATGATAGAAGCTTCTTGGGCCATTTGAAACTAGACTGGAGAAAGCAGTAGAAAATAAAGAACAATCCTTTAATGGCCCGAGAGAGGAGAACCCTAACAGGTTGGAACCCAATAGGATTTTCCCATCCCTAGCTTCTGAATTGAACACCTAACTCAGAGAATTTGCAGTGATGGGAACTTGTGTAGAAAGTTTTAGTTAAATAACTACACTCTTGTTCAGAGCTATAAAAACTCATCAAAAGATTTTTCTTTACTAAGCAAGATGAACTGTACAAAGCATGGGGACTGAACATCTATTACACAACATTAATTTCCATAAATGTACAATGCATTCTGCCAAGATCTAAATACTAGGCTTCTTCCCCTGCTTGAGTATTTTTCCCAGGGGAAGTTGGTGGAGTGGTCCAGGGAACACCTATAGTTGTAACTTCTCTAAGTAGCTTTCCTGAATCGTCTCAATTGAATTAGCTCACTGTTTATGCTGGTGCTGGCTTTAATACCTCTGATACTCTCTACAGGTTTGGCGGGAGTTTCCTGACAGGCTGGTTGGGTATCCAGGTCGCCTTCATCTGTGGGACCATGAGATGAACAAATGGAAGTATGAATCAGAGTGGACCAATGAAGTCTCCATGGTGCTTACTGGAGCAGCCTTTTATCACAAGGTAGCACTGATTTCCAAGATAAATAGGAAGTTTGTAGACAACGCTATGATGATATTTCATGTCAGACTAACATTTCTGATAATTTTTTATTTGAGAATTCAAGTCTTCATTTTATTGTGCTTTTTGGTCATTTTACTACAGATGGCATTGCAAAACTTTTAAAAGCAGTATAATATTGATGGCACAGGAAGGTACTATATGAATTGTGTATGTGGGGAGGGGAGGTTAAATAGAGGAAAAAAAAGAAAAATCAATGTATTTTTTTATTTCACGATAGAGCCCACATTAAGCTAGGTCAAGGGTGAGCAAACTTTTTGGCCTGAGGGCCACACCAGAGTTGCAAAATTGTATGGAGGGCCAGGTAGGGAAGGCTGTGCCTCACAAACAGCCTGGCCCCACCACCTATCCACCCCTTTCCACTTCCCACCCCCTGATTGCCCCCCCTCAGAATTCCCAACCCATTGAAACTCCACCTGACCGCCCCCTCCAGAGACCCTGTGCCCCTGACCACCCCGCCTGGGAACTCCAGCTTCTGGGGACCCCACCCCCATCTAAGCCCCCCTGCTCCTTGTCTCCTGTCCATCCCCTCCCCAAGACCACCCCCCTACCCAACCCCCCCTTCTCCCTGCCCCCAACTGCCCCACCCTACCCTATCCACACCCCTGCCCCCTGACGAACTTCCGCAACCCACTGCCCCTTATCCAGTCCTCCCCCGCTCCCCACCCCTGACTGCCCCCCAGGACCCTCTGCCCCTTGCCTCACAGGAGTGTGCAGGCCTGCCCCACCCAGAGAGCTGCCCACGCGTTGGCATGGTTGCAGGGGAGGAGGGACAGCAGGGGAAGGGCCGGGGGGAGCCTCCCCATCTGGGAGCTCAGGGGCTGGGCAGGAAGGTCCCACGGGCAGGATAGTACGACGAGCCACATGTGGCCCACAGGCCGTAGTCTGCCCACCCCTGAGCTAGGTACTGTACAAATATATAGAAAGATTTGGTCCCTGCCCTGAAGAGCTTGCAATTTAATATACAACTTTTGGGAAACTCCTGACTTATACTTGAACTTTCAAATGCTTTTCTCAACCCCCAGTCCACCCTTGCAATCTTACCCTAATTATGGCAATGCAATTGTGTGTGTAAATAAAGGACCATATTTTCAGAAGAGATGCTCCTCTCCTTAGACATCTAAATAAAGTGGCCAGATTTTCAGAAGGGCTCAGTTGCTTCCAGTGAGAATAAACTGGGCCCATTTGAAAATCTGGCTCTAATGTTTGACCCCTTTCTCCCTTTGTGGTCTTTTCTCAATGATGGCCTCTATACACCTTTTTATGGTGACACACAATATTACTTAATGCACACTTAGAAAATGAGAAGGTGCAGGCATCCTGAGAGCAAGCAAGGTGCCTGGAGGTGCAGAAGAGACTCCAACAATACACCATATTAAATATTTAAAAGGATGAGTTGTGGGGGTTTTTGTCCACATCTGTAGCGCTGTTGTTTGGAGTTCATTTTGTGAGGCTATGGTTACAGTTTCTAGAGTAATCCAAGAACCAGTTGCAGACCTTCCTAAAGATATAGTCTCCTGCTCTTGCTATAGAAACAACTATTCTGTCTAAACTGTCTTGGTGAACTTATAGAAAAATGCAATTAAATAGCATACGCGTGGGGTATGTTATTGCACAGTGAATATAGGATTTCAATTAAAGTTTTAAAAGAAGAAAAGCAAATGCAGAACTATTTCCTTTTTCTGTACATGTGGTGTGGCAAAGAAGGCATAGTTGTTATGCACAAATAGAGAGCCATGTTCATATGCCTAGCAGGATAAAGCTGTGACTGGCTAAAAGGAAGCAGCAACTCTTTCACCTTCAAGTTAAAATGCAGCTACAACAACTAGTCTGTGAGGAGCAGGGTTTGCTCACATTCCATTCCTTACTTGTCTACTGTTCCTAATAACTGGAATATTTTGCAGGCAGGCAGTCACTGTAAATGTATTTTGAAGTTGCATTCTCCTTTCTCCCTTGCCTTTCTATCCTGCAGTATTTTAACTATCTTTACACCTACAAAATGCCTGGAGACATCAAGAACTGGGTGGACGCCCACATGAATTGTGAAGATATCGCCATGAATTTTCTAGTGGCAAATGTTACTGGCAAAGCAGTTATTAAGGTCTGATTTTCAGCAACTTTTATCTGATGTGTATCTCTAATGCAAAAATGTCACAAGTTGATATGAGAGTTTAGTTTAGTAATTTTGAATATCCTCCTTTATTTGCTTTCTTCCTCTCATTTATCTCTGGAATGATTGTTTTCCTTCCATAGTAGGAATAGCCCAGTTCATTGAGACTAGCATGCCAATTTGGAAAACAGAATTGTCTATTGATCGTTGTGGCTGCCTACACAGAGAAGATAGGTTAAATTATAAAAAAAAATTATATTTCTTGCGATTGCTGTGGGGGGGGAATCTCCAACTCTCCTGGCCCTGTGTATCGTGACTGGCAACAGCTGATTTATAGGAGTGTTAATTACAAGAATGTTAATTGCAAGATCAGTTTTAAATGAACTTTTTATCCCTGAATTAATTTCCTGACATATTTCGACATGTTTTCAGGTCTGGACATTCACTCTGGACATTCATTTCAAAGTGTGTCAACTTGGAATGAGATTTAGAGGCTGCCAGGCATTACTTCAATTAGCAAGCTCCGCTTTGCCGCCTGTCTGTCATCATTTACCGGGACTGAGGGCTGTGTTTCCTAGAAAAATCTTTAGAAGATCAAGTGTGTGTGTGTTTTTTTTAAAAAGTTTTTGAGTTGTACAAGGGCACTGTAGAGTAATTTGGCACCTTAATGCAATTGGGAGAGCCTTGCAGAGTTTGCCAGTCAGCTATTAACTCAAGTGGGGCAAAAGAGCGTCTGTTGGATTAAGGTTACAGTGAAGTAGGGGAAGCTATATTTCATCACTGTTATGGCTTCAAGAACAAATGGTGTTTATACAGGGACCTTGGCAGTGAGAAAACAGTCATTAAACAGGAATTAAGGAGCTTGTCATCGCCACTTCTTTTCAGTCACAGAAGGTAAAACCCCTCCAAACCATTTTTATTGGGCCCCTGTGAATTTTGCCGTTAGCCGGGCCAGATGGAGCTGAATGAGGGAATGGCATGGCTTTTTTTAAAGTTTTCGAGAGCACTCAACTTACACTGCAGGCGTGTTCAGAGGCATTGCTCTACTTTCCAACCAAGGGGATTAATATCCCTTCTGTCAATGATGATGTCTGTTGTGCCTTTGTGCAGGTGACCCCGCGAAAGAAGTTTAAATGTCCAGAGTGCACAGCCATAGATGGATTGTCGCTGGACCAGACACACATGGTGGAAAGGTAAGTGGGCCTCCCTTCATTGCTCACTGTCATTCCCAGAGCCGGTTTCTGGATCTCTCTGAAATTAGGACTAAAAGTGCACACTGCCCATATTCCTGAACTCTGAAATTGCTCTCTAAATCTGGTCAACCCACGTATGGGGTCATTCCTTCAGTGGGTATTAGGGTGCACTGGACATGATCTGTAGTGACAAGTAATCTGTTTAAAGGAAGACCTTTGAGAGGGCACCCCGTTCAACAGCTCAGTTGTAAAACACACAGATTGTATGAAATGAATGTTGCCAACAATATTTTTTATATAATTTTTTCATTTTATGTTGGAAATTTAAATGTAACGAGTGTTCAAACATTTTAAAAAATATAGGAAGTTGATAAACTGTCCGAGAGCAATTGGCTAACAAGGATAAAAATGACTGATCAAGGGAAGGTGTTTATAGTCTTTTTCCTCCAGAGATCTCAAAGACCACTTCCCCTGGTGTAGTGCAGTCCCTATATAGTTGAATATGGCAGCTATTTAACAGTGGTTGCAACACTATGTAATAAGGAGAATTATTTTTCAAAGGTGATACATATCTGGAGAGGCAGTTTTGTAAAGGGTTTAGAACAAAATATCGGGAATCAGAAGACATCTGTGTTCTGTTCTGCACCCTGCAGTTGACTAGTTTTGTAGCTTTGGGAAAGACACTAAAGCTCTCTGCCTCAGCTTCTCAACAGGGAAAATATTTACTTACCTTTTGTAAAGTGCTTTGAGATGCTTGCATATAAAGAGCTATCTGAGAATAAAATATTACTTCTTAATATTTGTTTGGAATTTAGCCAGAATCCCAGAACTGACACACCTACTTACCCCAAGCATGTACACATGAGCTGTTTAGTCTGTTGTCTCCTCTGCAGGCCTCAGGGCTATAGTTTGCTGGGTGGTTAGTAGATATGTTCCTTCCTTCCAAGATAAGTTTACTGCTGCATATTTTATGTTCAGACTTACTTTTTATCAGTCATTCTCAGTTTGTCAAGTGCACAGAATAATGCATTCGGTCACAAACACATCTGGAGAAAAATAATTTGAAATGCACACGTTTCCCCTTCATGGGAGGAAGAAACAACGGAAGCAATAATGCAGCAGGAGACTCTCACTGGTGATGATAGTAAATGACAAATTAGACTTGTTTGTGGCTGATAGGGCAGTAAAATAGGCCAATGCAAGTCTTAGCTGCAGGGGCATCAAGACTTGAAACAGGAAGGTAATTGTCTAGAGGTAGATATTTTGAATGCACGTATCACCATAACATCTACAGATCCACATTGCTTTGAGGAGACTGCACCTGGAACACTGCATTCATTTGCATACTCTTCATTACTGAGAAGATATTGACATATTAAAATGAGTTCAGTGAATAGCTGCAAAAGTGGTTAGTAGGCTGGAAGGATTGATTTATGACACGAGATTAAAAGAGTTCAGTATGTGCAGCTTTGCTAAATGATGACTAGATGGAGATATAACAGTCTTCAAGTACCAAAGAATGTAAATACCGTGGACAGAGATGAGTTATTCACAGTGTTACAAGGATATTACTGTAAAAGGGATTAAATTAAGAAAAGGAAAAAGTCAAATGAAAATCAGGAAGTACTTCCTAACAGTGAGATCTGTTGTTGTATAGAAAAATTTCTCAAGGAGGGAGTAGAGAAGCTTTTGGAAATTTAAATGTAAACTGGATGAAGCACTAGAAAATATTCTGTAGGTAACAATCCTGTACTGGCTGAGGAATGGACTATATGAATTTAGTAGTTCTTTCCTGTTATCCTTGTTTTTATTGCAGTAATATCTAGGAGCTTGTTATGGGCCAGGACCCTATTACACTTAGGAAGGAAAAATCATCAGCACCGTTACAAAATAAGGAATAGGTAGGCAGTACTGCTGCAGAAAAGGATCTGAGGCTCATATTCAATTTGTGATCCACTAATGTGAGGCAGTTGCGAAAAAGGCAAATACCATTCTGGGGTTTATTAATAGGAATGTAATACATAAGCTGTGGTAGGTAATTATCCCATTCTGCTTGGCACTGGTGAGGCCTGAGCTGGGGTACCATCCAGTTTGGGGCATCACACTTTAAGAAAGATGTGGACAAATTGGGGAGAGTCCAGAGGAGAGCAACACAAATGAGGAAAGGTTAAAAAAACCTGGGCATTTTTAGTCGTGAGAAAAAGGACAGTGATCAGTTGTTCTCTGTATCCACTGAATGTATGACAACAAATAACTGGCTTAATCCGCAACAAGGAAGATTTAGGTTGAATATTAGGAAAAATGTTGTAACTATAAAGATAGGTAAGCACTGGACTAGGCTTCCAAAGGAGGTTGTGGAATCCCCATCACTGGAGGTTTTTAAGAACAGATTGGACAAACATCTGTCAGGGATGTAAGTAGATTGGTCCTACCTCGTCTCAGGTGGCTGGATTATTTATGTCTTTCTGTCTCTTCCAATCCTATATATCTGTGATTCTGTTAGTTCCCTTAAAAAACGCATAGCAAAAACGCAGTCTCTTTCCCAAAGAATATTATACTTTTATCAAAAGGATATGTTATCATTTATGTAACAATATTGGTGTCCCAAAAGTAAAATGTTACTGGCAGTTTAGTGACTATACTCTCAAACTGTGTTCTTCCCCACATTTAAGTTTCTGCCACTGGAGATAACTAAGCTGGAGAAAGGGTCAGAAAGTAATAGCAAATCAAACTTGTTTATACAACTACTTGATTTCCCCCTAGAGGAATTTAGCACCTGCATCTTGGAGAAGAACTGCAGTGATAAACAACTGGGATATAGTCATACTTGATTTTTATATTTTATAGATGACTGTTCAGGTTGACCTGGCTTCAGCAGTATAAACCATTACTCATTGTAAGAGTATGAGCTGACATACCAGCCAACTGCCAGGGTCCATGAAGTCCCATGTTACTACTGTCTGTTGGAAATTAGTGAGCACTAGCTGAAGGACTTGCAGGGGTTTTTTTTTTGTTTTTGTTTTTTTTTTTAATGGAATCTATGAGATAGGAATCCCATAAGCTACCTATTTGTTTTGATGGGATAATAAACCATAGGATTCTCAGTGCAAGTTCCCATTAACTTAGTAATGGATAGAACTCTGCTTTGGTTTCAGGGCTTAGCATCCATACCTGTAATTCATGCAGACATCGGTCAATCAAATAAGTCAACTGCCTTCTGTTAGGTTAGGAGAGAATCTAAATGAGAGAGATCCCCATGACAACAAGAAACTTTGAAGAACAATTCTTATAGTTAGCTATGTAATGTCTAGCGCCCAGAATGATGTCCTGGGATATATGACAGTGTTCCATAACAGGTCCATTTGCATACCAGACTATTGATTCCCTGCAATGCAGAACTTGTAACACACGTTGGTCTTGGTATATGAATTAGTACTGGGCCCAAATGACCGGGGATCAACCTATTGTGAAACGGATGGTGTACAGGGCTAGTAATGGAGCTACAGAGTTTTTGCTTTGGGGGTTCTTTTTCAAAAACCAGCACAGTGACCCACAGGTACCAGGTGATGTTTTAGTGACATCTGAAAAGAATTGGTGATTTTTCCCATCCTGTTTCTTGTTTCTTTGATGATCAAAACCATCCGTGAGAGGACCCATTGTTAGCAGTCTCAGCGGGGAGAAAGTGGCTAGATGATGAAAACTGAACTCTTTTCTTGTCTCAGAGTTTATGCTAAAATTAGGTCTGGTTAAAGGGGAAAGAACTGATTCAAAGGCTTGATTGGCCAGAAAGCTGGTCCAATCTGCCAAAGCCAACTGAGGTTTTGTTTTTCAGTTCACACTAACTTAATTTTATGTTGAACACAATTCTGTGTTGGCAAAGTAAGGAAAAGATGAAATAATTCTTGGAAGCAAAGAACCAGAACCCCCCACCCTAACCATCCCCGAGAGCCCCACCACCTATCCAGCCCCCCCTGCTCCCTGTCCGTGTGGCTGAGATAAGATTAGCTAGGTTTTCCTTACTTTGCCTCCCCCACTCCCTGCCTTGCAAGGAAGAGATTAAAGGGAGACTGTAAGGTTAAAAATCATGCACTTTAAAAAAACAAACAACCCTCCTTGTTATTCTGTTACTGATACCTGTGATTATTACAAGTGAAAGAATGATCAGAAATCTAATTAATTTTGCACTAACTGTGATGCTTTACTGTTCAATTTTGCTTTGTATGGACAGATAAACTAGTCAGATTCACTTAATAGTTTTTTGTTCTGCTTCACTTTTAGGATCCCAAGCACAATCAATGCTGCTAACTTCATATGGGAATGTTTGTTTATTTAGTAAAGAAAAAACATTTCTGATGGTGTCTAAAAAACAGAAAAAAAACATTTCCATAGATCTTCTGTTTCATAAATGCTTGGTTTTTGCAAAACCTTCATTCTGAGTTAAATTTGACCCACCAGGGGCACTTTGAGATGTGTTGGCAGCTAATCTGTTCAGCTTTACGGCATGTGTTGCTTTAAGAATGACTGGAATTCTAGGGGGAGGGAGAAGGGAAGCTTTGACCTCCATGTGCACATGTGTTGCTGGCAGCATCCCTTGCTCTTCACTGTGATTAAATGGATAAATCAAAGAGAACTAGCCCTCTTCCAAACCGTCTATGTAGTGAGGCTCCCCCTCCTATTTCCTAGTAGCCAGTGTGGAGAAATATTTCCAAGAACATAAGAGACGGTTATTGAGTTCTTTTTAAACTAGTTGTTTTGGGGTGGACACTAGTAGCTGGCCTGGTCACTTAGATACATTGCTGTCTTTTTCACACAGGTCTGAATGCATCAATAAGTTTGCCTCTGTCTTTGGGACCATGCCCCTGAAAGTGGTGGAACATCGTGCTGATCCTGTCCTGTACAAAGATGATTTCCCTGAGAAACTGAAGAGCTTCCCCAACATCGGCAGCTTGTAAAAGGCAGCTTGGAGGCAAACTTGAGTATAGAAGACTTGAGTAAGAGAAACAAGGTGACCCGTGCTAAGATGGGCCTGAAGCCCTGAAGAAAAATGCCAGCGTGTGGGTTATAACTGAAGGGAAGGGGATTAATGCCAGGTTCTGATATATTGTCCATCCTTCACAATACAGAGAACAGTAATGCAAAGCACACCAGCTGTTTCTATATTACACACAAATACAGGACAGGCTCTATGCTTGAGTCTACTGAAAATGCCAAACACTTTGTTCCAGTGGAGGCTGCTTATACGGAAGAATAAAGCAGAATCTTGCTGTGTAAGGGGTGCCTTATATGACTTACCTGTTCCGTTAAATACACTCTTTTGTTTGATGCAACCATCAGTATAAATGCAAGCTGCTATGGCTACAACCTGTATCCAGCCTGTTTTTCCTCCTATGAGGCTGGCATGCCTACCTCCATTGAAGTTAGTTGTTTGCTTTAAATAATGGAGCAACAAAGATCCCTGCCTGGCTTTTTTGCTTAGCAAGATAAATGTTTTTCTTTTTTAAAAAATCCAATCTTTTGTCATAAGGTTTAGGGTGCTAAACATTCTAGCATTAAATGAAAAATATTTCAATTGGAATTGACACAGATCACAGCCAGAGGGATAGTCTCCTTAATTTAAAGAGTTAGACTATCCGTACTATCACTACACCTCTTATATATATGTTTACATCTCAGGTATTCTGCTATACTCATAGAAGAGAAGTCCATTCAATCTAAAAAACATTTTATGGAGAGGAAAATGTATCTTCTGGTCTCACTATGTTTTGCTATCCCCAAAGCTCTTCCTTTATGTTCATACGGCATATCCATGTAGTGGGGTAACAGCTAAAATGGATGTTTGTATACACCTCCATCTGCAGGAGTTCCACGTAACAGCTAGTGTGTGTATGTGCAATGTATTAACACGTACTTAGCAAACAAACCTGTACAAGCTGCCCTCATTTGAAAAATTGCCAAGAGTTAGCCTGTGATTAACCTATAGAACCCCACTGCCACGGGACCTTACTTGAACAAATGTCTTAGAATAATTTTTCAAAGTTAGACATTTGTTATGGAGGGTCAAGCTGTTTCTCCATAGTTAAAGTTGATCTGGATGTTATCTGTCTACACTAGAGACAATAAAATTTTCAAGGATGATCAGTCCTTGTGCTCCAGCATATAAACTGATCCCAAGCTGGAGCCAGAGAGGAAGTCTCCTCTTTGCCCGAATGGTATAGTGTCCATCTAGTTGGTGCAGAATGGGAAGTTTGCTCTTTCCTCACTAGCATCCGGTAAGGCAACTGTTGGAGGCATATTTGATGGACTATCTTTCTGTTACAATATGTACTGTACAGGGAGAGGGATAGTTCAGCGGTTTGAGCATTGGACAGGGTTGTGAGTTCAATCCTGGAGGGGGCCATTTAGGGTTATGGGGCAAAAATCTGTTGGATGATTTAATTGGGGCTTAGTCCTGCTTTGAGCAGCAGGTTGGACTGCTTGATCTCCTGAGGTCCCTTCCAACCTTATTCTATGACCATTCTTATAGTTCTGCCAAACACCGAAAAGCAGGGCAAGCGTTAGCACTCTTAGTTCATCCCTCTGCCTTGAGAGTTATGGGCAGCAATGGCAAAAAAACAAACGGAAGTCAGGCCAGAAACAGGAAACATCTGCTCCCTGTTTCTCACCCTAGTAAACCTTTCCTCATTGCCTAACACAGTGGAGGTGTTGGGAATGAGAAGCCTGTTAGAACAGTAGCTGTGAGGGGACACTTCCACTTAAAACTCTCTAGGGAAGTGTCTAAACTAAATGTTCTCATTCTTGGGAATGTTTAATTACCGATAAATTCTAGGACTTGTTTCTAGGACCTTGCAGTCTTTGCTACGTTCTGACTGTGCTGTGAGGAATGGTGGTAGGTAATGGCAGGGATAGTGGTCCCAGTGATGATAATGCTAATGACTTTTTGCATACAGGGGTACTACTGGATGAGGAACACTGTTTCTCTGCTGCTGAGCAGTTCTTCCCTGCAGCCTCCACACATGCACTTACTTCCTGAGTCTGGTAGTTTGTCTGAATTATGTCCTTGTGCTTGAGAATCACAGACTGCAGCTCACTTTCCAGCAGCTTGTTTTTAAAAGGGAAATTATGACAGCATAATATGCTACTGAATTGACCCTAGAGGTGGGGCTGACCTCAGGATGGTAGAGGTTTGGGAGTGTTCCAGAGAGAAAACTTCTTCCATGCACACAGTCTTGAAGCTGCTGCAGCCTGGTAGTTCCTTCTCAAGATCACAGGCAAAAGTTACATGTAGTTTTGCACGAACACTTAAAGCACAAGGCAGATTTCAGATGGGGGAGAATATGATGGCCTAGAAATAGAAGTGGTGGGTGGCAGCCTGACAAAGAAGAGGTCTGAGTAGCTCAAAAGTTTCTCTCTCTCACTGATATCCAATAAAATTTTCCCTCACCCACCTTCTCTCTCTGAAACCCACCTCAAGTAATCTCTAGGTTTGACGCTAAGTGGGCAACAGCCCCGCATGGTCAAGATCTTGTGGACTTGAGCAAGCGTGTCGTCCTTGATGAGCCCAAGAGCCATTATGTCAATTAACCTGTCACATTTTGTCTTGCATCATTTCACAGGTGTGTTTTATATTCCAAGCTCTAGTTAATGATGGTATGTCTCCATTCAGTGGTATGGAAGGTGATCTGTTGGGTGGCTGACAAGTCAATAAGCTGGGCTACTTCCCCAATCCATTTATAATTGTTGTATTGTTTCTGAAAACGATTCAAAAACCGTAAAATAGCAGTGTGTGTGTATAAGAGAATTGGGATGAGTCTATTGTCGGTCATTAAATTAAGAGAATTGTTAACTGTTCAGCTTGTGTTTTATTAAGAAAAAGTTCAATATGGATATTAAAAAAAAAAAATCTCAAAAGTATTGTCTGTCTTGTGTTTTACTACTGAAGAGGTGGTTTTGTACATTCCCTAAAGAACTGTGGAAGTATTCTGAAAAGAAAACTGCAGGGATTGGTTCTTTTTGCTAAATAAATGTGTATTAAAACATGAATATCCACAACACTCTCTAGAAATAATCACTATTTTAACATCTTCACAATTGTTAATGGTGCTGGTGTCTTTCAATGGGAGCTTTTACTCTGGACAAAGTCTTCCCATATACCCCTCCAGAGAGGGTGGTTTTTACTGGTTTCCAGCCATTATTTCACAGTACCATTGAGAGCTTGTGGGGGGGAGGGAAATTCCCTTTTACTCAGTGGTTTAATTGTAATGCTATGGATGTGTCCAAATTCATCACTTTCCACTTTGCTGGGAGTGGTCGCTCTTTGCAGGGTTAAGGGTTTTGTGCTCAGGGGATAATTTGGGAGACCTCTGAAATGACCCACCTGAATAGAAGAAGGGGGGATTCCTTACAAAGAGGCTGCAAACTTGAAAGGTCTGGATTCTGGGAGAAGGGCGGGTGGCTAAGCTATCTTGACATTCTTTGCAATGAAAGCTTATTTCCTGTCTGTTCAGAGAGACTGCAATGTGTTAATTTTGCAGCATGCTACGTATTTTATTGAAATGATGGTGGGGGCACCTTGGAATTTGTACAGGACAAAGAGAGATGGTTACCCAGCCAATTGTGCAAGTCTCAGGGATACATTTTCAGTCTCACTGACCCTGTAAATGATTTGTCAACTCAGTTTCTTGCCCACCTCGGAGCTCTGCTATCTGATTACAGGACATGCCGATTAAGTCCCCAACGTTCTGAACTACTGCTTTCCTGTGGTCTCCAGCTCTTACACTGGGCCCCATGTTGCATCTTCACTAGTATTACTTGAATTTGCTTCCCTGCAGCTACTATCTTTCTAACTGCATTTAATATTAAGCTCAGCGGTCAGCTCTTCGAACCCTGGGTGCCTAAATTAGGCTCCTAAATCCATATGAAAATAAAAGTAGCCTTATTTTCAACAGTTCTCAGGACCTGCAGGTCCCATTGCTTTCAGTACATGGGTGAGTGTTGAGCAGGCCACTTAGTATAAAGTGCCTAAGTATGGATTTAGGAGGCTACTTTTAGGCATTCGGGTTTGAAAATATTGACCTGAGCTTTATGATGACAGATGGTTGTGCTAGATGAGGTTATTCTGTGGATGCTTGTGTGGATGGGCTATGGAAGCAGAGTCTGCTACACTGTAATAGTCTATAAGAATGCTGTTTGCTCAGAAGCATCCCAAAGTGGTTTATTGACAATGCACAGAAATCTACTCATCCACCAATGAAATATAGCCTTGTCTTCAGTGAAGAATCACCGCTATTGTAACAGCAAAACTAGGACAGTGTAAGGCAAGATGTGAAAACTGACTAACTTAACTGGGCTAACTCAAGGAGGCAGATTGTAATGATCTGAACTGGAACTGAGAGAGGACAAATGTAAGTATTCCAGTTTTCTTGGAATTAGTATTAAAGGCTGAAGTATTCTCAATTTACCAGAACAGCTGCAGGGCTTTTGTTTCCAAAACCAGACAGTAGCTTCCACTTCTACAGGATCGATGTTTCATTTTTCTGCTGTTGTGTAGACTCTTCTTTGCAGTAAAAGCAGGGGTGGGGAGAGAAGCAGGGGTGGGGAGAGAAACAAGGACAAAACTGCACTGTCTGGTGCCTATAGCAGATGATAGGTGAGGCAGAGCCTGGGAAAAGCTAAGTCGGCTCCACTGTCTTGCTTGCTGAGGAGCTGTGGATAGCAAAGACCATTCAAACTGCAATGAAAGATGATGGGAGTCTAAGAAAGTTGCTGCGGCAAAACACACACACACACACATACACCTCTCTGCTGGAAACTACATGGTCTGGAGCTGAACAGCTGCAGCTCCCTTCACATGAGCATTTAAGCAACTAAAAAAATCCACCAATTTGCAAACACATCTGGGTAGAGAGGAGGAGGATCTTTATGCTGCATTCCACCTCCCTTCATTACGCTCTGTCTCAGAGTAAGGTTAGCTAGGACAGCATAGATTTACATTTGATATGGGTGAGGCTTTTAGCCTCACATCGTGTGTATGGGTGTGGGTGTGGGTGTGTCCCCGAATACCTCACAAACAATAAAGTGAAGATGCTTCAGGTATTCAGAGCATTCCCACTCCCCTCTCTGCAAGTTGCTCACTTAACCCCCTCCGGGAGGTCAGTCAGTATTTATTGTTCCTGTTAACAGTTGATGAACTTGAGGCCCAGAGAAGCTGAGAGTCACCCAAGGTTTTGCAATCTTCATAGGCAAAGCTGGGAGTAGAACCCAGGCAGCTCAGTCCTGATTCTTTCCAACATGACTATCCTTGGTCTTAAGTGCCATTTTCCTGGAGCACGGGAGAGCCCCAGGACTGTCTTTGTTATCAGTGTGAGCACGACTTGGCCTGCCTTGGTTTGAAGCCGTTCAGAATTGTTCCTGATGCGTTCAGTGTAATCGTAGTTTGAGGTAAACAACTGTTAAGCAGTCCTGTGTCAGCATGGCCAGTTGTATTTTTTATTGAGGGGTGACAGCAACAACTGGGGCAATTAGCTGAAATGGTGTGGTGATGGTGGTAGCCAGAGCATTCCCCTTCCCCCCGCCCCCCACCCCGATGGGTATTCCCAGCAGAAATCCTGGCGATAGTGAGAAACAGCCTTGCAGTGTCTTTGTTTTCTGGAGATAGTGGCAGCAATTCTCCAAATGTTCTTGACTTTATCCCTGAATGCCTCTTGATGGTCTATTTACTTGGAGAAAGATGGAATGCTTTGTTAACTCCTTCCTTTCCAGCCTGGAGTGACAGTTCTGCACTCCTTTCTCTCTTACCTTAGGAGATGGCGACGACACGGAGTTACTACACTTCTGCAGTAACCGTGCAAGGCCATGTACTTGCCCTGCCACCTGGTTGTTTTGGGATTGGTCTGGGGTTTTTTTGTTTGTTTTTTTACATTAGTTGACAGCAAACTCTGGGATGGCGATGCTTCAGGTATTCAGACCCTTGCCACTTCCCTCTCTGTTGTTTACTGCCTGTCTGCAGCCACGGAAAGCTAAAATCTGCTGCAGTTGCTTTATTTGAAAGCAATTTTAGTGCTGCTGAAAGTTTCTGCATGGGCAGCGGTGGGGATTAAAGTTTTGTCCAGACAATAGGCCCCAGTGATGCAGGCTTCCTAGCGCTGCAAGGAAACTCAGCCCCTGTGGCCCATTCACTTAGCCTCTGTGCTGAGACTGGTGACGCAAACAGTTTGGGTTTTTTTGGAGGCCATTTGTCCATGAAGAGTTGGCCTGAGACTCCAACAACTCATCTCATATAACACAATGTACAGCCATTGGATGGGAATAATTTTCAGTCATCAATCACAGTGTGATACAAGGCATAGAGATGAAAGGCTTCATACATCATCCCCAGTTCCCCATTCATTCTCTCGCTTTCTCTCATCTGTGCCTATGTACATATATGAAATGATAACCTGGCATACATGGCGCTGAAATGAGTTCAGCCATAAAGGAATGAATCAGAGTGTGTATGGAGACTGCCACTTATGGGCAGGTATGCTGTTATGAACTGGTACAGAAGGCCGAGTAATGCTGGTTCCTGAATTGGAAACTTCTAATCCAGGTTGTCATTTGCTGGGTTGATGCGGTAGTTGGAATATAGAGCAGTGATACGTGGCCCGCCCACTCCTTTTGCACCTCTTCTCCTACGGGCTAGTATAAGCAGAGTTCAGCTTTTGTATGGACAAAGGTCAGTTCAAGTCCCAAATGTAGGTTTGGTTTAAAAACAAGCTTTTCCAAAACCAAACATCACTGGAAATGTTTCTATAGTGTTATTTGTATAACTACAGGAACTTTTTAATTTTCAGGAATCATTTTGTCATGTGGGTTTGTGCCATCCAGAATGGTGCACCATTCTCCTAAAGTAAGCCTAGAACTGTACCCATGTGATCGTGACTAGATGGTTTTAATAGCACAAGGGGAGTGTAGTGCAAAAAGTAAGCAAATCTGGCCATCTTTAGAATTCTTCCCATTTTTAATTAACACTTGTAAATAAATAAATAATCCTTCTTTTAAAGACAGAAAACATAGATTTCAGCCCCACAGCAGCTCTTTAATTTTTGTGTGGTTGGTTTCTTTGTCATTTTGTTGTATTGTTTTATTTTCAGTGAAGAATGACACTTTTGAGAGTGTAAATCTGCAAACTGCTGTTGATGCTGATGCCTGTAATGCACCCAGAGGTGTGACGGGGGACTCTCAAAACACCTAGACAAAAACCCTGCCTAAAAATACGTGCAACCAGAAACCCAATCCTGAAATCAGATCGATGTGGGGGGGGGGGATCCTGGAGCTTCCACTGAGCCCCCTTGAAGTCAATGGGCCTCCAGCATGAATGCAAGGAGTCCACCCAAGTAGATCTAATGGTAAGATCAGAGCCTGAAACTTGGATGAGATACAAGTGAAGGAGAGAACAAACAGGAGGATGGAGAAGGGAAAGCCAGGCTTCCATAAACATGATCAGATGGTGACTGAAGACTTGTGCCGGTGAGCAAAAATATTTTTGGCTTAATGGCTAGTTCACTCCTGGTTGGATTTTTGACTGAAGTGATGCTTCACAAGGGATTGGACTAAAGAGCAAATTGGAATTTTCTGTTGGTTCAAATGAAGACACAAAGAGCATGGGATATAAGCATTTTCATGAGAAGAGATGGATGCCAGGAGCATGTGGCTATGGTGTGGCAGGAAGCAGATTTTTACCACCCCCATTTGCACTTTATTTTTGTTGTGGTTCAGACCCTTGGTTACAGGCTTCAGTGTGACCAATAAAATGTCAAAGTATGTAACCCATGCATGATGGACCCCACACAACTGTCATCACTTAGCATCTCACTCCTACCTGCTCATGTGGTGCACACCTGTGGCCACTTGGCAATGAACCTGAACCACTCAGATCAAAGGCCCCTTTGTTCCCTGGTGTGTGGGTTTGTTTTTGACCCACCTTTCATATAGCTGTGAGCTGTTTTACTCATGAATACACTTCTATTTCACACCTGGTTTACTCTATTTTCTAGGTAATTTTTTTAAACTATCAAGAGTTGTTTTGTGACTGTATATTACTGGAATTATGGGCCAGCTCCTCAGAGTATCTCCATTGAAGTCAGTGCTGATTCACACCAACTGAGGACTTGGCCCTATAATTTTACCCCTGGCTGAGTGTATCCAGGCCTCTATATACAGGTTAGAAAAAAAAAGATCTAAATGTAAAAGGATTGAAAAGTGAAGTCCAGGAAGAAAGCAGCAAAAGGAGTAAACTACTAGGTGCGAGCGTCTCTTTGTCTCGTCACTGTTACAAATAGTCTGAACTTTTATGCAGCTGAGACGGGGAAGTGGGAGATCTTTTACAAGTAGTAAACTCATATTTGTCTCAGATTAAATGCAACACCTTAACACATGGGCGCCATATGGCCGTTAACAGATGCAGCTTTCATGTATTTTTGCCTTTTTCTCAAAGGTGCGGGTTGTGATTGGTCCATATTATTACAGATTAGTAGCCTGCTTTTAAAAAGGAAAAGAACCCAAAGCTGTTTAGACTAGTAGAGTTTATAGAAAACATTGCATTTCATTTGGCTGTCTAGTACACTAACAGAGAGAGAGAGAGAGGTCGCACTTGCCAAAAGAGAAGGGATGTTACCCCTGGTATCCTGGCCAAATTCCCATGTGGGAAATTATATTCTGCTTCCCTTAATTCCTCCTGGAGTCTCAGTTGGAAGCGATCCTCTGCCACAAAGGATGGTTGTGGGGAGGTGCTGTGGTCTAATCCCACCTCCGCCGCTGCTACAGACAGGTGCTGGGCAGGGCACCTGACATCTCACTATCTTCTTTTCCCCAGCTGTAAAATAATGCTTCCTAGTGCTTATGGCTATGGTGCAGTACAATGCTCTGAACATGTGAAAGCCCAGGCTAAATAGTGCTACATGTAAGCTCCAGTATTGTAGGTGTGTTTAATTTAAAAAGTGGTCTCATTAGCCCTATTCATACAGCTCAGCAAAGGCCAGGCCTCCATGTCAAGCTTCAAAGAGAAAATTTTTATGCTGGTTGTGTAAACCCCTGAAAACAGGAAATACTGAAACTGGATTTAAGCCGCCAACAGACAGGACTTTGCCAGCCTGTGTAGAATCCGACATCTAATGCATGGAGGCCGGTGGAATTTCTCTCTTACAAGTGATCCAATCCGTGGAGAGGAAGAGACAGAATCTTATTGTTAGCTGCCCAGTGCCTTGGGAGAGGGAAGCCAGTTATGCTCTATCTGAGCTAATGTGACGCTTGGCAGCTCACTGGAGGCACATGAGACACCTGGGCAGGCACAATGCAGTGTACAGCTGAGCAGCAGCACAACAGTTTGAGTGCATCTTGGCTCTGCATGGGCCCAAAAGTCAGAGCCTGCTCCAGGCGTTCTTAGCATTCGGAGCGAGTCGGGAATGCAGAGGTTTGGGCTAATCTCTGTTACTGGCTGCTGGTGGCAAACCCAATGAGTTTGCAACATTAGTCTGTAGATTTTCAGAGTAAAAACATGGCCGCAGCTGGAGGTGATTTCCCCCAAGGGAAGCAACAGAAGCTTTCCCCACAGAGCACTAATTTCCTTCGCTCTGAGCTTGAAGCCATGGAGAAGGTGTGAAAAAGCAGAGCAAAGGGACCAACGGGAGACAAAACCTGCTCCATGGCCTAGTCTCAGCCTCATCTTGCTGTTGAGAAGCTGCAAACTGGGGATCCACTCAAGCTGGTACCTGCAGCCCCTCTGGTGTGGGACGAGCTAATTCTGTTTGAAGGGCACTGCTACGTGAGAGACTGAACCTTGTCTGATCACCATCAAGCACATCTTTGAAACCTGGCAGCGGCTGAGAGTGCAGGGGACCTTGAGTGGTAAGGCCCAGCAGACTCCCACTGGACTCCTAGCCGCCTGTGACATGAAGACAAGGGATGTGGCTAGTGAGTTTTGAATACCTGACAGATGGGACAAACTGGCCCTCTCAGAGGCTAATTCCCAACACATTCATGTTTCCCCTTTGTCCCTCAGAAACCCCGAGTCACTATATCCGAGCTATTTTAGCCAATGACCTATTGAAATGCAGTGCGATTTACTGGTTAGTATAGGACTGAAGAGTTTGATTCTTGGGTTTTATTCCCACTGCTGCTGCTGACTTGTTGGATCTTGGACAAATCACTTTGCTTTTTCATGCCTCTGTTTCCTCATCTGTGAAATGGGGTGTATTGTCAGCTGGCTACTATTTGGGAAGCATTCCGAGACCATAAGATGAAGGAGCTAGAGAAGTGCCCTGTAGTGTTTATAGCTTTAGAGAGTTTGAGCTCTCCCAGCAGAACTAGTTCCTGATACTATCTAGTGGGATTAGTACCATCCACTTACCTCTGATTGTGATCTCCAGTTAACCTACTAGCTGCCACTTTTTAAAGTGCCCTCTTTGGAGGTGCAAAAAGCACTCACCAGCTTTAAGTTTGTCTGTGGGGTATTGCCATGGCTGAGTTTTGGCTGTTAACCATCTTTGTATGGGGGTAGAGGCAGCAGTCCTGTGAGCTGCCACCTGTTGTTAATCTAGCCCCGGCTAATCCATTCTGCACTGTGTCAGCAGTTCAAAAGGGCACTGTTAGTATTTTTTGCCAACTTCAATTAATGTGAGATTTCGGAGGCCCCCTCTGATCACATTTCATCTGTCATAAATCAGGAACAAAATAGACAGATTCCAGTTGGGAGGAGAGAAGAGAAGGAGTTTATTGCAAACAAAAACAACAACAACAGTCGGGTCTCCTCAGACAGTTCTCTGAGTAACTCACTTCATTTTGACTCCTTTTAAAAAAAAATTGGCACCTAGGAATTCCAATCCCTCCCACCTCACCAAAAAAAAAAATAAAATAAAAAAAAAAATTCTAAGTGCAATAACTTACTCCCAAAACAATTCAAAAAGAACCAAGATGCAAAGCGGTTTGTTCTTTTTTTAATATTACACTGTAACCAACTTGTAATACATGTCTGTATAGGCAATAAAATTGTATGGCACAAACCTCACATTGCAATGTCTTTTCATGTTTTTTTAGTCATATTTTTTTTCCTGAACCTTTTTTAATTTTATTTTTTTAACATATTTTACCCCAGGCTGTTAAGCTAAAGAAGAAAAGTTGCATTTATACAAGGTTACAATATTTTACAGCAAGACCAATAATATTGATTGAGGTTTGTTTTTTTTCTTTTTCTCCTTTTCTCCCATTCTCTCTTTCAAACACTGCACACCTAAACTGATATATTATTATACATTGAAAACTGTCCTTCAAAATCAGTAGTATAAAAGTCCTAGCTCTATCTATGTATCTAGCTATGTGGGATTGGGTGGGTAATCATGTTACCAGCAAAGAGTTACTGGGGTACAAGGTCAGTCTTTCACCGCTCTGAAATACCATCAGCAGAGCTGAAACTGGCTGAATGAGTTTCAGGCTGATTCTGCCCCAGTTCCCATTTGGGTTTAATTCTTGATTTGATCTGTTTGCTTTTCGCTATGTCAGTCAGAACAGCAAAATAAACACCGTCCTGCACGGCTGTTTGATTATTTTTGCAGCCCTTTTCAGGAAACTACCTTTTTGCCTTTGTTTGTTTTTAAAGTGTTTTACAACGTACTGCGATGTCTGCGTGTACTCTGTCAAAAAGGAACACATGGGGAAAAAACTCCCACCCCATAGAAACAGACACGCTCTGCACACAGTCATGCTCTGCACTGTATGTACACATCTGTACAATGCACACTATCCAGATACACACTGACCGCATGCAGATCTGCTGGTGTGTACACACAACACATGTTGCCTATACTTATGCGCAGGGCATTCATGCTTTACATACTGTACAAATACAGTCTGCATACAATGCACACCCCTCCCACACATGTGTTGGAGAAAACTCTCTCTCTCTCTCTCTCTCTCTCTCTCTCTCTCTCTCTCTCATATTTTATTATCTAGACATGACTGGCTGGAGCCCCCTCTCGTTAAAGACACTAACTCCTACATTAGGACAGTAGGTCAAGCCAATTCTCCTTTGACTTGACATCTCAGCCCCCGATTCCAGGGAGCTAGCAATACTAGTGCCTGAGAGATGAATTGCTGAAGTCATAGCACGTTTTAAAGGAAACAACACAAGCACAGCAGCTGTCTTAAGGGCTTCTGAGGAGCTTGGCCAAGAGGAGTTTTGGAACCTGCTGGGTGGAGGGAAGCAAGTTCTCTTGCCTCAACACTCACCTATGCACACAGCCTAGTGGTCTCTTAAAATGCCTGTTCTGCAGCAGCAGAGTGGAATTTCATACCCTTTCAAAGACCTGCATGTTCCATGGGACAGAGCTGGAGCAAATGCATCTCCAGGCCCCCTAGAGTGGGATTAGGGTAATCCCTAATTCCGCTCTAGGGGATTAGGGATTCAGTGGTTCTTGAAGTGTGGTCTGTGGCTCAGGAGAGGCCTCCCTGGTGCCTGGCAGAGGACAGCAGTGGTGGGATAGGGTAATGAGTAAATGTTTGCAAGGTGTTACAGAAGAAATTCTACTCCCAACAAAGCTGTGCTGCAAGGCACCTGGATAGCGATCTACACTCCGCTGCTTATAAAAACAGCTCTGAAAACCATGCTGCTGTTGCTCTGTTTTGCCCAGTCCTCTCCCTTTTGTGTTTCTAATGGTGGTGGAGCAAGGTGATGGCTGTTGTTTACGTCCCTCTTGCTGGTGTAGCTGTATGACCACAGTCGCTGCTGTTCAGGGGACAGTTTTGTAAATTGACTGCCTCTAGATACTAGCAGAGAGCACAGGAGACAGCAAAATCCCATTGCGGGTATTGGGTCTAGGCCCCAAGAGGGAGGTTCTTCTAGTGCTCATTATACCCCGCTATTGAACTGTTTTGAACAGTCCCTCATCATGTATTCTTGCTGTTACCGTAGTACCTAGCCATTTCAGTCATGAACCAGGGCTCTGGTATAAAAAGTGTTAACCCAACACAAACCAAAACACTCATCCTTTCCCCAAACAGCTCACGCGAGGCTGGTGCCTTGTGCCTTGTGCACTATGGCTGGTGTGTTTTCCTTTCTAAAGGCATGGCCAGAGCAAAATCATCATAATGGCAATTTATAGAGCGCAGCAAAGCCCTAGCTAAAGGAAGCAGTGAGTGGGTCATAGAGAGACTAAACATGAAGTTAACGGTGCTATACTGGCACCTCAATACAGAGGAGGTGTGAAGACTCGGCAGTGCCATTGCACTAATTAGAAAAGCAGAGTAATCTGCATCTGGGCTAAAGGAAGTGCTAGATTTTAAAATATTTTTTTCTAGTTAGTTTAACAGTTGGGTAAAAAAAATTCTTAACTAAAAAAATTACTTCAGTGTAGTGCATAGAAGCCTCCTTGCCTAGCTGTGAAAGTGATTTCTGATGTTTTCAAATGTCAACATTCGTTCTTTCAGCCTTACTTTGGGGCATTGAAATTGGGGCCCTGTGGGGCTGTGA
Source organism: Dermatemys mawii (assembly GCA_007922305.1). Taxonomy (NCBI): domain Eukaryota; kingdom Metazoa; phylum Chordata; order Testudines; family Dermatemydidae; genus Dermatemys; species Dermatemys mawii. The sequence continues at coordinate 32,034,490 of ML677332.1, forward strand.
CACTCAGAGGGCAGCCCCTGTTGAGCGCAAGTGAGAGAGAGACAGCGGCAGGTATTGCTTAACTAACATGCTAACCCTTCATGTGGAATGCCAGATCACATAGTCGCTGTATTTAGCTAGTTGAGGTCACAGAGCTGGGCACTATTGGGTGTTTTCAACATACATGTAATGACTTTGCACAAGGATTTTAGGGCTAGTAAAATTTGGGGCTGAACCACCCTGCTAGTGTCATGTCTCTGCTAGATGGAAAGAGCGGAGAGTGCTCAGTACCTGCTGGCTCAGGCCCAGTCCTATGCTATGCGCCACTAAAACCGCCTCCCCTATAACTGTGGAGATAACTTCCCCTAACAGCTCCTGCCACCACCCCTGCTCCCTGCCTTCCAGGACTATTTGTCTCGCACTGGAAATGTAGCTAAGAGCAGCTCTCCTCGCCTGTCCCCACTCTGTGTGTAGTAGTGCATAGGGCTGCCTCCAGTGGGGCTGGCTGTAGTTCCCCTAGGAGAGGCGACCGATGGGTACCTGATGTGTAAGTGAGGGAGCATGTTTGTGGCACTCTGCAGCCCTCAGCAGTAAATCACTGGCTAAGGCAGACACTTCCTGGGAACTGTCCCTGCTCAGCCAGGACCACTTCACTTTCAGGGACCATGTGAGTCATTGCAAGTGGTGGGAGGTGAGGGGAAGGGCACATGTTCGGCTAATGGGGGAGGAGAAGAACTGTACCGGGTTCCCTTCACCCTCATCCTCCCCCCGACCATAAAATTCCAGCTGAAATTTACAGGCTGGGTTTGTTGTCCCCCCCAAAATCAAGCATCTCTTTAGCAAACTGCATGAGATCAGGGGCATGTAGGAGAACACGGGTCCTTTTCCAAGGCCGAGCCCGAGCTTGTATGGGGATGATAATGTAGTCAACGCTCCCTCCAACAGCTGCTTCATTCATTTAGAGAGCCTGCTCATTTAGAGAGCCTGGTGGTGACATTAAGTAGCTGGGAATTAGGGAGCCAGAGTGAGCCACAGGGTCTGTCTTTGTCCAGCAGACTCAGGGATTCTCTTTATGGTCCTCCCATCTGAGTCCTGTCTCTTTCCTTCTCTACAGGGCAGAGGGTGGCTGGAGTACATTTCAAATCACAAAGGGCTGCTCAGTCTTGCTGAGGTGGTTTGGAGTGGGTGCTAGATGGGGCTTGGCTGTTAGATTTCTGTTAAATAACATTTAATATATAACATTTCTGTTAAATAACATTATTTTAAAAGATTTTTCTGTAAAACCCAGTAGCAATGGGCTGAGGAAATGAAACCAACAATCACCACAAGCCGGCTCTTTTCTCCTGCAGTACTGGGCATCCAAATCCAGGAGCTTTGCGCTAGAGTAGGAGAAACGAAGGTGAAAAAAGTGACAAAACCAGCAACGTTGTTGAAGAGGAGTGAGGGGCAAAATTGAAAGGAGCAGCAACAGGGGGAAAAGCCAGTTTGGGCCCCAGTCCTTCAACTGGAGCCCGGGGCTCTTCACAAGCCCCCTGGAAGTCACCTATCTTGATTCTATTCCATGCTCCAGACTTCAGAGGTTAAAGAATCCTTTCCATTTCTATTAGGGAAAGGAGCTTTTACTGCCACTAGGCGGGGGTGGTGGTGGGGCGGGGGGGCGTCGTATAGTTTTTTGTGGAAGAGGGGGTTAAAATGTGGGGGTTTTAACCTTGACAGTGTTTCTTTAAAATATACATGAAAACTGGAGAAACTTTCAAGAAGGGCTTAAGTTCCCCTCTGTGACTCTGTCTGATGCGGCAGGCAGCCTTCTTTCAGCAAATAAAAAAACCCACACAAGGAACGTGTGCCTAATCCAGCAGGACTTCAACTATAGAGGGCAAGACCCCAAAGTGGGTCATGACCCTGTTTTAATGGGGATGTCAGGGTTGCTGGGGCCCAGGCTTTGAAGCTGAAGCCCAAGCCCCACAGCCCGGGGCTGGGGCTGAAGCCAAAGCGCGAGCCCCGACACCTGGGACCAAAGCCCAAGCCCCACTGCTTCAGTCCTGGGTGGCAGGGTGCAGGTTACAGGCCCTCCCCACCCAGGGCTTCAGCCCTTTGTCTTTGGCAACCCAACCCCCAATACTCCCGGGGTGGCAGTGCTCAGGCAGGCTTCTCTGGGGTTGTGTAGTAATTTTTGTTGTCAGAAGGTGGTTGCAATGAAGTTTGAGAACTGCTGGCTAACCATTACTCTCATCTTCCACCCTGAGGCACAACCCTGCTCATCCTTGGCTGACACAGCCTCATTAGTACCCAGGGACTTCTGGCTATGTGCATGCCACCTCCCTCGCTGAGGTGGGGGAAAGAGTCACTTAGAATTCTACTGACCCCAAAGACTTTTGAGGAAAAAAGAGACAGAAGTATTAGTTTCACTTAGTCTAATAAATACATATGAATGTTAGATCTAATATAGCTGTATTATTTATATAGGGCACAGCAGCGTGCTAGGCAGTACATAAATAATAATAATATGTACACATAGCCAGAAACCTGAATTTTGGAAGTAGTTTCTTTGGAGACATTCCAAACCATTGTGAAACAAGACTTGAAAAGAACTCTTAATACTCCCAAATGAACTGACGTCCTAGTACCCAGAGACAAGGAGGGATGGTAATGGCTTTCATTGACCCAACCAAATTTGGGCCAATTAAAGAACCTCACTCACATTGTCTCTCTAATATCCTGGGACCAACATGACTACACCACCACTCCCTACTGCCCCTAACATGCTGGGCCAAGTTCATCCTGATGTAATGCTCCGGAAGTTACTGGACTTGAGCGTGGGATGAAATGAGCTTCCACATCACATGGGGTAGCCAGGTCCGCCATAGCTTCAGCTCGCTCTTTGTCGCAAGAGCTATGATGCAACATCTCTTTCTCATGAGCCAAGGTGCCAAAGCCAATGCTGTTTAACATCATCACTTGAGGCATGTGCATGTGTTAGGGTGCCAGAATTGCCCCGTGCTATTTCTAGTGCTGCTTCAGGCATTCATGGCATTAAGCAATGGTGCAATGGGCACTTCTGAGACTATCCCTGGCACCACAGACTCAATGGAAAGGTTGGGAAGAACTTGGCCTCGCCGGGAAGCCTCACCCAAGGTTAAAGAAGTTTAACTTTGAATGGTTAATGCAGCCCCCAGGTAACAGGAAACAAAGACGAATCACAGAGAGAAATCAAGAAGTGCCATTGCCTCAAAGGACACAGCAAGCATAGGGAGGTTCTACCCATCTGCACCCTGCTGACCAGCATTTCAGAGGATGCACATTGCAGACTACTGCCTCCCTCCTGCATGTTGTTCAGCAGGAGGATGGTGGTGAAATGACAAGGGATCATTTCGTACATACGGATGCTAGGACAGTGGCTGCGAGTGCATGGGAGATTCCGCCACACGTGAAAGCCAGCAAGCTGTGGGGCTCATGCTAGCGCTTCAGCTGTGAGCCAAGGGAACCTCACTTCTGCTATGAACACCAACAGACCCATGCTGGGCAGGGCCCACACAGCAGCTGCACTTAAGCAGTCGCTAGCTGTAGTTAGATGCCAGTAACTGATGACCCAATAAACCCCTCTTAAAAGAGATGGAAGATTGAAGGCCTGCCATTCCCTCCCTGCTCTGGACCTGTGCTTACAAATCAACTAATGCCAGCTTTTTCCTAGAAGGGGCGCAGGAACCTTAGCTTGCTGGGTGCTAATCCCCTCTGAGCACCTAAGAGGCAGGGAAGGGGCACTGGGAAGCTGCTCTCTCTCCCTTAGTGAGCCTGAATGGAGGTGAGTGAAGCAGGGTGCAGCTGATAGGCTTAGCCTGTAACTTCAAGCTTTTCCAGCGATGGTGGTACTTAGCTCTAGCCTTGAGGTGCTCTGTAGGGAAAGACGTACCACTCCATCCCCATCCTCCCTTAGTGTCTCTGCAAGTCTTTGCTTCAGCTAAGCTTGTGCAACACAGGGAGGAACCAGGGCAGGCGTCAATGGGGGTAATTTTGCTTTCTCCTGGGCCAAGATTCTCCCCCCAACTCTATTGCAAACTCAGATTGCTAGTTGTGACTCCTGCTAAGAGGCCAAGAGTGATGGCCGTACGCCCACCCCAAGGAGTGCCTCCTTGCTGGTGCCAGGCATCCCTCCCCCCCAGCACCTGTTGCCTGTATGGGACAAAAATGACACTTCAACACATTGGTGAAGGGAGGAGGAAATCAACTGAAAATGATGGTTGGCTGATTGGAAAGTCCAATCTGGTGTCAGACAAGGCCTGGGGAGAAAAATGCCCTTCTCATTGGCAAACACAAGCATGACAGTGAAAGGGAAACACCACCTGTTAGAAGACAACTCAAGTCTAGCTGGGATTGGAGTGACTCTACCTCTTATCCTGCTTGAGCACAGGAAGCTGGGAACGCCCTGTGTGTATGTTTGAAACACTCCACTTATGGCAAGGTACGTGTTTGCGGTACCTAGGGTAGCTAAAAGTGCTGCGTTCGGCTCCCCAAGGAGGAAATGGCTGTCTTGAGTCCAAGCAGATGGTGGGTTTTTTTGGTTATCCCCGTTTGCTCTGTCCGTGTCTTGAGGGCGTTGGCTGCAGCCCTGTCATGTCGCCCAGGAGATAGCAGCACTGTGCTCCTTTGCTTTCATCCTCAGGGCCGCGATGCTGGAGGTTTTGCGGTCAGGCTCGCCGCTCAGCTCGTAGCCATTGATGCCCGGGCTGATCCCAGCGGTGCTGAAGAGGCTGCCCATGTGAGTCTGTCCCACGTGGCTGCCGGGGCCGGAGACGCTCAGGAACTCGGAGACGCCGCCAGCTGCATGGGGGTGAGCATGGGGGGACATGCAGGAGGGCACCGTGTCACAGGGGACCACGCAGGCAGGCACTGGGGAGGCGGCGCCATTGTTGCCAATCCAGGATGGGTTCTGGATCTGGGGGAGGAAAAGAAACCTCGGTGTTAGCTCCTGCACAGCCCTGGAGATGGAAGAACTGGAACCGCACAGGGAGAAACAGTTCTGGCTTCTGTCGCCCCCATGCCCTGACTGCTCAAGGCTGACCCACAGGGGCCCTTCTAGAGGGGAGAGGGCCAGTTAGGGGATGTAGCCCAGTCAATCCTCAGTCTTCCAGCTGAGACCATTAGCAAGGAGTCCAGCTAATACATGTGGAAACCAGGCCACCAGAAACTGGACTAAAAACCATCAGCCCATTTCACCAGGGTTCCAAACAGCCATTGCATGGCAACGACTTGCCAGCTGTGCCGACCCAACCTGGATTCGAATAAAGACCTAAAGGGAAAATGCTCTGTGTCTATTTCCAGTCCCCACAGCCCTTTATTTTAAACTCCACTTAATGCATGACATAATATATTGGGTACAGATGCCAGAGAATTGCTCCCATGAGCCCCTTATACCCTGAGCACCTGCTGAGCATTGGAATGGGTTAGCTTGAAAGAACATATGAGCTACAGGAATAAACGGGTTAAGAGCACAAGCAACATCGGCAGCCCCCTGGGTTCTGGCAGCTGCTGTTCCAGGGTTGGTTATGAATACTTGGGACTGTTAATCCTGCTGGCCAGGAGATAGGGTTGAAAGAAGGCCCATTAGCCACAAACTTGGTTTAGGCAACCACAGAGCAAGGGAAAGGTGTAAGAGCAGAGGGGGAGAATTCTTAAATACGTGTGGGGAATAAATCCAGTTCTATGCCAAGGAAAGTTTTCCAGAGAGATTGGGGGGCGGGGGTGTGTGTGTCTGGATTTATACAGAGCATCCTTCAGCCAGGAGACTCATGAGTGAAGGAGTGAGTGCTACATTAGCCCCAAAACCACCTGAGCTGAAGTTGGGCCATGCTGTTTTGCTCAGTGAATAGAGAATGAAAATGTGTTTAACCCTTTGGATACCAGCTAATCCCAAGATGCTTTAACCATGGGGATGGGTTCCTGGGTCTTGGGAGAGGCTGCTGAAGAGGAGGGGACAGGGAGCGCTGAGCGATCACCCTGACGCACTCAGCCTGCTTCTGGGACATTTCCCTCATGATCTGGCTTGTGGGAAAAGCTAGCCCCAGATTCCTCAGTTGCTGGGTCTGCCCTCCCCAGGAAAGTAGCAGAGCCCCACAAGTTAAGCCAGGTACTTCCTGCTGTGGAAGCCAGAAGCAGTCCTGTGCGGAAGGTGTGGCTGGTGAAGGAGCAGAGGAAGTTAGGGAGAAGGTGCTAGGGAGCTATGCGTCTCAGCTGTCTAAAGTGCAGGCTAAGGAGATGAGCGGGTATCATGTTGTGGTGCTAGGCAGGTGGTTTGCAGTGAGGAGGCGGGAGAAGGGATCTGAGTCAACTCTCCTTCCACCCTTCACCTGAGAAATTTGACGGACACGGCTTCAGGTTAAAAGGGCAATATGCCGTAAAATCTCAGATCAGCAATGAAATGCAGCGGAATCAGCTCTATTGGCAGCAAGTCCATTCCTAGCAGGTTGGTTGGTGGCAGTGCTCAAGTTAAGTCAAGTGCTACCACCCAGTGTGCACGTCATGTCAGGCATGGCACATGGATGTGCTAATAATGCTAACTCAGTAGCTCTACTCTTTTATCACCACCTGGATCTTCCCTGGCCTTTTTCTCTTCCAACTTGCACAGAAATTTCCTTATGAATTGACTAATTCACTTACCCTAGCTAGTGAGAGGTGCTTCCCTTTTTGTAACAGGCATGAAGTGATCAAAATGAAAGGGATAGAGGTTGTGTTCATATGTCCAGAGATTTTGATCAAATTAAATGGGGGGCACGGGGGGGGCAAATTAACCAGTGAATTGATTAAGTGGAAGGCTCTGTAGACTTCAGATTATATCTACATAAATCAGGAAGGCTCATCAAGTCACGGGAAAGAACAATGACATCCTGAGCATTTGCTCGCAGGCTCATAGTTTTCAGAGGCTTTTTCCAGTGGAACTGACCTCAGCTATTAGTAGGTGCGATGTACTAGGTTCATCAGACAGCAAATCATTGTGCCTTTATTTCTCTGCCAGGTCTTGAGTGCAGAGTATTTACCCTGTAACAAAGAATGACACCACAAGTGCCTAAAGCAGCACAAGGAGGTCAGCGCCGTGCCCTGCATTAGATGTTAGGTCACTACTTGAGGCCAAGGAAAAGCAGAAGTTAGAATGCTGGCTTATGCAGGGAAAAATGTTTGAGGTCATTCTTATGTCCCAGCAGACTGAGAACACTCTAAAAGAAATCACACAGCCTCCATAGGAGGCACTGTCCAGGGATCCTCCGAGGATCCAGTAAATCCCCCAAATCCTTTCCCAATGTACACTGGGCTCCAGCTGAAATCTGCAATGGGTTCTCTGAGATAGGCTTCTTCAGCTGTTCCACCGGCCTGGGCAGGAATACAGAAAGGCCATCACCAGGCTACCATGTTCACCTTTAAGTAAAAGCCCTTACAAGGCCCATCTCTTCTGGTATGAAATACTATGTTTAGAAGTTAAGCAATCCAAACCAGAAATTACTGCTCGAAGACTGCAGGCCACAGTTAGACCCAACAGAAAAGCGAGTGCTCCATTGATGTCAGTGGACTAGCACCCACTCACACTAAATCTGACCCTAATCTGGAGAGGGATTGAATCTAGTGGATAGGGCTGCAGACTGGGACTCAGGAGACTGGGGTTCTGCCTCTGACTGTGTGATGCTGAGCAAGCCATTTCATCTCTCTTCGCCTGTGTTTCCCTGCCCACCCCCTTTGCCTTGTCTACTTAGACTGTGAGCGCTTCAGGTCAGTGATTGTCTCTTGTGGTGTGACTACTCAGTTCCTTGCAATGTTGTTATAGCTGTATTAGACCCAGGCTATTACAGAGATAAGGTGGGGGAGGTGGTATCTTTTATTGGGCACCCTGCTGTTGGTGAAAGAGACAAACGTTTGAGCTACACCAAGCCCTTCTTTAGGTCTGGGAAAGGTACGCAGAGTGTCACAGCTAAATATAAGGAGGAACAGATTGTTTAGCACAAGCAGGTAACCATAGTTTAAGGCAAAGTGGCTTGTTAACACCCCGGTGGCCACTGGACAGATCGTTGTAATAAGCCATAAATCTGGTGTTTTTATTAAGACCACAATTTTTAGTGTCTAGCAAAGTTATGAAAATGTAAGCTCCCAGGCTCATCTTTTGAAGGTAATGTGCAGGTTTCCTTTGAAGACAAGAGTTAAGAGGTCAGATACTGAGAGATCACTTTGTGACAAGTGTGTACCCATAGGTGTTATGTTATTTTCATCATTTTTCTGTGCAAGTTCATTCAAGAGCATAGTGATTCTCTGGTTTTGCCGATGTCGTTGTTTGCCGATGTAGTTGTGGCATTTAGGGCATTGGCTGAGGTATACCATGTGTTAAGATAGGCAAAAGTAGGACCAATGAATCTTGCTAGGTGTGTTATGTTGGGTGTGTGTGTGTGTGATCATCATAGTGGAGGTATGTCGGCAAGTTCTGCATCTATTATTATAGCAGGGGCTGGTGCTGCTTTGAGTTGGTAGGTCCTGGGCTGTGGAGACCTTGCTTCTGATGATGAGTTTAGAGAGACTGGGAGATTGTTTGAAGGCCAGAAATGTGGGTTCAGGAAAGAATTCTTTCAGAATGTGGTTCCCATCAAGTATAGGTTGTAACTGTTTAATGATGCCCTGCATGAGTTCCAGTGTGGGGGATAGGTGACAACAAGGGGTGTGCAGTCAGAGGGGATTTTTTTCTATATGGACTCAGATTCTCTTGGGGTATTTGGGCGGCCCATTCCATGATGCAATCTACTTCTCTGGTGGAGTGTCCTTGTTTTAAGGAAGGTATCCTGGACTCTCTTCTTGAAGCATATTCTGTGATATCTCAGCGCCTGTTTGTAGAGAACAGATTTCTTGAGGTCTTGGGAGTGGTTTCTGGATCTGTGAAGGTAAGGATGGTGATCTGTGAGTTTCTTGTATATAGCTGTGAGTAGGGTTCCATTGCTGAAGCTGATTGTGGTCTCCAGGAAGTCGATGCTAGTGCGGGAGTGTTCGAGAGAGAATTGAATAGATGGGTTGAAGTTGTGGTGGAAATCTATGAGGGAGTTTAGGTCTGTCTAAAGGATGGCAATATTATTGATGTATCTCAGATATACCAATGATTTTGCAGTGCATTTGTCCAGAAATTCTTCGTCAAAGTGGGCTATGAAGAGGTTGGCATATTGGGGAGCCATCCTAGTACCCATGGCTGTTCCCATCGTTTGAGAGTATACATTTCCTGGCTCAACTGGGCCTTGACCTTCATTAGAGCCTCCAGGAGCTGCAGTAATGCAAATAGGTAATAAAGTGTTTGCAGCACTCCAGTATGCTTATCGGACAGACACTGGTGTGGACTGATTGCAGTCTCTGGAGCAGACCATTTCCCATTTGCATGCCTTAATTTTTGCTTAGCATATGCCAGCTGGTTAAAGAGAAAAGAGGAAACCCTTGCACGTGCCCCCCACTCCCCTAAAAGCAAAGTCAGATTCAAGTGTCTGGCCATCTGGGATCCTGAATCTTAATAATAAAACAAAATGATACTGCAGAAGAAGAGCGGTGTTTGGCAGCGGGAGGCCCTTCCTTGGGGAATAGGTGTGTTGGGGAGGGGAGGATGAGATGAAAGTATGCAACAAGAGAAGATCCAGATGGAGTGAGAGTGTGAAGAGCCCAGCATTCCACAGACCGGCAGCACCACTGGATTCTGTTCCTCTACTGACCTTTTACCTCCTGCAAAGTAAATTTTTTTAGGCTAGGGGAGGAGAGGAGGAGGTGGTGAGGAGTGAGGGAGGCAGTGAAAGTACAAAGGCAGAAGAGAGAGTGTTACAAAGTGTAGTCTAGTGTGTCCTTTGCTCGAAAGATCCTTTGGTGTCTCTCAGCTGTTTAATAAGGGCCTCTTATTCCTTCCAGTCCAAAGGGGAAAGGTCAAGCGCTCTTGGTCTTGATGCGGGAAAGCCTGCATGCCATGCTCTCCAGGAAGGCCAACCATGCATCTGACAACTCAGGACTGGAGGGGGAATCCCAGCAGATGAGAGGAACAAAAGCTCAGCTTTAAAACATCTGACCTGGCAACCCCCACACCAGGATTTCTTGGATTCTGCATGACAAAGACTGAGTGGATCAAGGGGACATGCTGTGGCCACTGAACCCAACTACCACAGAGGGTTTGAGTCCTTCCCTTGGCAGCCTTCTGAGACCAAGGGAGATGAAGTCTGGGTCACTGTGTAGGGTGCTGACCTAGGTGTTGGGAGATGCAGGTTTGATTCTCTGCTCTGCCACAGGTGACCTCGGGCATATCACTCAGTGTGGGATCCACAAAGGGACTTAGGCGTTGCAATGGTGAACATCATGGCAACTCGACAATCCCGGGAACAACAGTGTGATCCACAAAGCCAGAGCTAAGTGCCTAGGCCCCCATACGATGAATGGGGAAAGGTAGGTGCCTAAGAATGCAATCCACAAATATCAGCACTGGGCGGGGAGCTGTCTAAGCTAGCTAACGGGAGATGCTAATTCTGTCTTCCCCTCCCAGGGAAGGCAAGAGGCAGGGAGATGCCTGTCTCTGTTTAGAAATCTGTGAAAGGGAAGCTGGAGTCAGGTGGCTTAGGCACCCAAGACATTTCTTGCAGGAACAAGTTACGTGTGCTCCACACAAAATGGCTTAAGACGAGGCCCACCTTCCAGCACAGTGGTTAGAACACTCCATGGGATGTGGAAGAGCCAGGTTCAGTTCCCCCCAGCTTGCAGGTAGAGGGGGAGAAAGGATTTTAACAGGGGCCTCCTGCCTCTCAAGAGTGTGCTCTAACTACTGAGCTGTGGGATAGTCCAATGTGGGGGCTCCTTCAATCTATTCTGGTGATAAATAATTAAAGCACAGTTGGAGCAGGGGGACTGGAGCCTGGGTCTTCTCCCAGATAGGTGTCTCAACACTGGACTGGGGAGTTGTCTTCTCTCTCTGTGTCTGGCCCAATGACTATTTAAGTATTTATCCATAGTGGAACAGTCAGTGGGTCAGAGGGAGACAGAGTGTGAGAATAATTCTGGGCTTTGAATAGGACCTGATCTGGCAGGCAGTCTCTGAGTACACCTACTGGACTGGGCCCAGCATGCAGCTCAGGTAGCCAAACACTTGTCTTCCCCCGAATCATGAATTGCTCCACAGCTTATGTGGGAGATAGGCATATGGGCACCTAGAGGCAAGCAGCAGTGCATGTGCTCAGAGGCAGAATCAAGCCCCAAGGGAATTTTTACCCTGAACACTTAGTCACTGAGCAAGTTTAGGCACCTCCTGGGATTGATGGGAATTTTGTGGATCACAGTGGAGCAAAATGGGGACTTAAGTGACTAAAACAAGCTTAGTAGCCTATTGGGGTTTTACTTTTGTGGCTCCTACTCTCAGCCTCTTGGTGCCTTTGCTCCTAATGGGTAAAATGGGGGTAATAGCATTTTCCTATCTCATGGGTGTTACGAGGATAAATACATTCCCAATTACGTTGGGCTCAGGTGTGCTGAAGGGGGACATACAACTAGCTAGCTAAATGAAGAATCCCTGAGAAGGGTGTTTGGTGTCTCCTTCTGCTTGAATATATAAGGCGGCTAAGTCAGGTGATATCATAGAGGGACAAGTTTGTCCTGGGAGATTTAAACAGATGAGAAGCCTGTGCCTAATGACTCCTACTTGATTCAGGCAGGAACTAGTGTTAAAAGGGAAGGGACATCTGGGGAATTTGTTTAAGGTTGACTTTAAAGGTCTTTTCCCACCTTTTCTAAACCAATCAAATGTTTTCAGGAGCTAAAATATCCAGGGATCAGAAGAGAATATAATTTAAGGACTGAATAGAACAGAATTGGAATGAATGGAGTGTGGCCAATGAATCATTGTCCATGCTGCTTGGTGTAGGGTTGGTCTTGGTGTCGACCCTCGGAGAGGCTGCAAAGGACAGCCCTATATTAGGGCATGGGAGATCCAGATCAACCTGCCCACTATTAACAGCTGGGAAGAGCTGCATAATGAGAATTATTATTTATATAGGGATTTGCATTATGGCAGCACTTCGGGGTAGAGTCCAGGATCAGGAACTGACTGTGCTTGATGCTGTTCAAACCCCAAGACAGTCCATCCCACAAACAGCTTGCAATCTAGGTTTATGACAGAACACGACAAGCCAACGGAAAAGACAAATGAAGGGGGAAACGGGAAGAACAAGGTAACAGCAAGAGGAGCAGAATTAGCCTCACTGCACCATTTGCATAGCAATCATCAGCTGCCAGTGTTTTGCAGGCAGCACTGCAGAGGTAAGTCTGAAAGAGGATGATCTATAGATCCAGACTCTGCTCTCACAGACTGTGCCCGAGATGCTCACAGGGTCAGTAGATTTGTGTCTCGGCAGAAGGTCTGACTTATTGTGGGAAGCACAAGAGAATATGAATGAGCGCTGTGTCAGGCATCTGTCGCTCAGACACTACAAGTGACTCTGGTTTTGGCCCACCACCTCCCAGCTGGGCCAGCATTGCCCCCGTGCATCACAACCATGGCTAGCCTCAGGATAAAGGAGGGAGCGACTGAAAGAGGCTGAAAGGCAGTCGAGAGGCTGGAGTGGGGCAGGGTAGGGGACACTCACCTGTGCGTAATTCTCTGCTCGGGTTAGGAGGGGCAGCTCATAGGCCGTTGAGAAGTGGGTGCGAACCTGCTGCATCTGACCAAACCGCTCTCGCTTCCTCCATTTTGCCCGTCGGTTTTGAAACCAAACCTGAGGAGACAAGCACAGACGGTAGAGATCAGAGAGGATGGGAGCAAGGAGTGATCTCAAAGTGCCTTCGGAGAGAGCTGAGGGTAGAGCTCCCGGAACACCAACCTGGGAGAGACGTTTGCCAAATAACACCTCTTGTGCTGTACCCAGAGTGCTTTGCAATAGAAGGCCCAAACCTAACTGGGAGCAAGGGACAATATTCGATTATAGGCACCTTAATATAATTCCAAGTGTTCACATGCAGTTGCACAAAGGGCCAAATCCTCGAAGATATTTAGGCTCTTAACTTTCATTGATTTCAGTACAATGGAAGTGGGCCCCAAATGCGAGTTCTAGATATCTAGGCACCCACCTTGAGCTTCCGTATAAGGCAACTGGGCACCCCACTTACTGCTCGCCCTAGATTCCATGAATCAGAGTCTCTTGTTTATTTTTGGCTAGATGGAATTTCTTACCTGCTAAAGTAAAAGAGATGCTGTTGAGGCGAATGTCCCTGCATCACTGACAAGTCCCTGCCCAGGGATTAATCAACTGGAAAGAATGTTTTTTTCTTTGTACCAATAATCCTTGTGGTTTCTTTCAGCACTTTCATCAACTCAGAGAAGGATACTGACCCAGTTATTTTCTCTTTCTGTTTTTGGTCACTTTCACTCAATGGGTCCCATGGCTGCTAACCCCACTTTCTGACACTCCAGGGAAATTGTAAATCCCGCAACAAATTGTTTTCACAGAACATAGATGGAAACTTCCCTCTTTCTCTGAGGATCCCAGTCCTTGAGAACTGAGCTTCTTCCCAAGATGAAGGAAAGTGGGAAAAATTTCCTAGTTCAAGAGGGAAGAGAATTTCCTCTGCATTCACAGAGCTGAGATCTGGCGTTTTCCAGTGCTGGATCTTTTTGGTCAAAGAGATTCATGTGGGAGTCTGTAGAAACCCATAGGAAAAAATCCTTGAATGAAAGGAAAGGCATAGTTGTCTCATGTATAAACCTGGCATCATTTTTACAGTAGAGCGGAGAAGTCCAGTGGAAATGATGCTGACCTAGGAGTGAAGAAACTTGGATTCTAGTCCTAGCTCTGCGTGACCTTGGGCATGTCCTATCACCTCTCTGTAAAGATAATTATCCTGATCCACCTCCCCTGATTGCTGTGTGGATTAATTCATTCCTATTAGGTGAGAAGTGCTGTATAAAAGTACGTATAAGACCAGCAGCCCTGGAGTCTCAATTCACAGAGGCGACTCATGGCAATCTGCTGCCCCACTTCAGGGTGCCTCCACCCGCAGCCATGCCACTCCAGTTTGGCCCAGCTGCCCCTCTGTCATGATGAAAAGGCTGCTGGACCAAATTTAAGGGAATACTCTAGCAACCTGGTGTATGGGGTGGTGGTGGTCACAGTGCCACTCAGATTTGGCTCAGCTGCTCCTTCATTGGGGCTGTTGCCCTAGAAGCTTCCTTGTTTGCCTATAGCTAGTGCAGCCTCTGACAATTCACGTACTTAGCTACTGAGCACGTAGCAGTAGAGCCAGCTTTTTCCACACTGCACCCTCACTACCTGCCACAAAAGACTCACTGCATTGGAGCTGGGCTGGGCAACCTCTAACAAGCCTCGTTTGGGACAACTGATATTTTTGACCATGGGCAACACTCACTGATGTGGAGATCCTGGGAATGAACATGAACGTTACTGGGCTGTGTCTGCTTCCCTAGTCCTGGCCTGCTAGCGCCTTCAGCTGAGCTGAATTATTACCCTCTGCATCCAAGAATCAGCAATGTGGATCAAATGAAGATCTTCAATAAATAAACAGTATGTTGGTGCCAAGTTGAGAGCATAGATCTAGGACCCAGGAGATCTTGAGTTTTAATCCTGGCTCTGACAATGGGTAACTCTAGGGTCTTGGGTAACTCACTAATCTCTCTGCCTTAGTGTTCTCATTTGTAAAACACTTCCTTTCTAAGCTCCACGAAATGTAGTGTGGACTTGCTTCATGCTTAAAAGTGCTCAGTTATTATTATTATTATCATCATCACACAGCTGTTTATCTATGGAGATTTAATAACTACTTAACTGAAATGTAGTTGTTCAGGTCTTGTCTACGCAGTGGAAAGCCTCAGCCCCCAGTTCAGATCTGACTTTTGCTGATGGCACATCAGCGTAACTGCACTGACTTCATAGATCCCAAGGCCAGAAGGGACCATTTTGATCATCTGCTCTGACCTCCTGTATGGCAGTGGTCATTGAATTTCCCCACAATAATTCCTAGAGGATAGCTTTTAAAAAAGCCATCAATCTTGATATACAAATTGTCAATGATGGAGAATCCAAGACAACCCCTGATAAACTGTTCCAATGGCTCGTTACTCTCACTGTTAAAAATTTTAAAATTAACACCTTATATCCAGTCTGAATTTGTCTAGCTTAAAACTTCTAGGCATTGGATCATGTTACACCTATCTCTCCTTGATTGAAGATTGAACAGCCGCTTATCAAATATTTGTTCCCCATGTAGGTATGTGATCATGTCACCCGTTAGCCCTCTCTTTGTTAAGCAAAATAGGTTGAGTGTCTTGAATTTATCAGCACTAGGCAGGTTTTCTAATCCTTTAAGCATTCTCATGGCTCTCCTCTGAATCCTCTTCAGTATATCAGTAGTCTTCTTGAATTGCGGACACCAAAACGGGACCCAGTATTCCAGCAGTGGTCAAACCAGTGCCAAATACACAGGTAAAATAACCTCTCTACTCCTATGTGAGATTCCTCTGTTTCTGCATCCAAGGATCACATTAACCTGTTTGGCCATAGCATTGCACTGGGAGCTCACGTTCAGTTGATTATCCACCACAACTTGAAAGGAGTCACTCATGATTTACACCTGTAAAGCCAGTCCCTGTGCATTCAAAGCCGCCTGAAGCTGTGGGTCAGTGAAACGCACCCATCAAGAACTGCTTCGAAGGGCTCCAACAGATGTATGCAGTCACTAGGGGCTGGAAAACCCAGGTCAGGCTGGTGTATGAAAGGAGCTGCCAGGAGCTACATGGCAACTCAGGAAGCATTTAGTGCCAACCATTCAGTCACGTCAAAGGCTGGGTCAGGGGAGAGAAACAGCTTCATTGCTTATGAGCAGATTTCCTCGCCCTGTGGACTGGGGATGGGTTAGAACCCATCAGTGGGACGGCAGGGAGGTCACACACACACGTGCAGTGGAGCCTGCTAGCTGCAGCCCTGTCAGCTGACATCTTCCCATTTAGGGATGGCCTGCATCCTATGCAGCAATTAGCAAACCCCCCCCCCCCCGACTTCCTCCATGGGTAGGATTTTTATGAAACCAAAGGGGGGGGCTCCAAAATATACAGAGAGAATGTTGCATTTGAATAATATCCCAGTGGAACAGGTTTGGTGCCCCAGGCATCTGTCTGCTTTGTGCTAGCACTGACCCCCACCTCCGAGCTGTCCAGCTGGAGGCCAGTCCCAGTGCTGGCCAGCTCCACAGAGCTTTGATCTGCAGATGCGGTCAGTGGTGGTGATCCTATGCTGGGGAGACCATGCTGTGCATAGAAGATGGGTAGCAGCCAGGGTGTGTGCAGTGCATGGCGCACAAGGCTGGTGAGAACATATGCCACACACATGTGTCCATCTCTGAGCATGATAAACACATATAACTGTCTCATGCAAAGTGCACATTCCCCATCACACACACCTGAGATCCCCACTGAGAGACAAGAGAGTGCATCACATTCTGGCAACTCTATGCTAGCTGGGTCTTCCCCAGGCAAGGGAAGGCCTTAAGTGTCCCGACATTCTGACTTTAGGGCTCCTTTACACTGCCAGAGTCTAGGACAGAGTCTGGCTGCTAATGTGTATAAAACTGAGCATACTGCAGCAACCTTCAGCTTTACAGGAAAACTTTAAAAAGAGATTAAAAACAGTGCACAGGGCTCTCTTTTGTTCTTTTTGTTTTGGGTCTTGAAATATCAGAGACATTAGGTCTCTTCAGGGAAGCCTCCAGCAAAACTCTGGATGAAGGTCTCACTTATGAAGTGGGAGTTTTCTGAGCCCTGTGTGGGTGGGGGGGCTGAGGGGTGGGTGTTTTATTTTTAGCACCAAGCTTTCCTCCCCGCTGTTTATCCAGCTTCAACTAGTGTTAACAAAACCCAAATGCTTTAAACAATCCCAGTCTCTTTGCTCTGTCTTGTTTTAGATGCTTTGTATCTTTGTTCTCATAAAACTGTTAGGCTTCCAGTCTTCCAGGAAAAACAGGGCAGATAAGACATATAATGTAAGTAGTGTCAGGATGAGCTCTACCCTGACATCTTCTGGTGAATTGTGGTGAGTTGTGGAAAAGAACTTCAGGGAACTGATCTTGTCTGCATAGACAGACCCACGCTGCCTAGCATGAGCTCACAGCAGCCCAAATGGTCACTTTGGCTGCTGTGGGATCCCCAGTTTCTCTGTTATGGAGGCAGGAAGAATAAAGTGTTGTTACCCTGATTATGTGAATCAAGGACAGTGGAACTGTACTTGGCCTTTTTTTATGATGGAAGGATTCACCATCATCTAGGTAGCACTCGCTAGGCAAAGGGCAGGGGTTCCAAAAGCCAGTGAATTGAGAGAAATCTGGAGTAGGGATTCTCTCTGAAGGCTCTAAATGCATCTCTTTTTCTTTCCCTATGGTAGAGTATCAGAGTTAATTTTGATTCTGTTAAGAGTCTAATTACAGGTTGCTGAGCTAAATGCTCTACTTGCACTGAGGCTCTTTTACTGCACATTGACATCACTACAGAGCTAACCTTGCTAAGAGCTAAAATCACTGAATGCTTTGTTAAATAGTGGAGGAGCCTGAAGATATAGTGCTGAGCAGAGCAGTTTGTGGGACAACTGGTGGAGTGGAGCGGAGTGGCCTTCTGGAGCAGCTCATGGGATGGTTGGAGGAGCAGAGAAGGGCAGAGTGGCTTGCAGGATGGCTACTGGAGAGGAGCAGCTGGTAGAGAGGCATGGCTCACGGTGAAGGCTGCAGCAGAATCCCATGGAGAGGTGGGGCAATCGGCCTTGGACCATGTAAGGTGCCCTTTAAACTCCCCCCTCCCCCATTTCTGCCCAGGCTGGGTTGTTGGACTTTTGGGACTTTGAGTGACTTTTGGGGTTGCGGGACTCAAGAACCAAAGGAAAAGGACACAGCCCATTTGCTTGGGGGTGGGAGTGGGCTTTCTGGTTCATGGTTTGCTTTATGAATCCTGTTTGCGGTGTTTCCCCAATATAATGCCGCATTGTTTCTCTCTGTTATTTAAAGGCTTTTGGTACACTCAGACTCCATGCTTGTGAGAGGGGAAGTATTGCCTTTTAGAGGTGCCCAGAGGGATGGTATATGGTTGTCCCAGGTCACTGGGTGGGGGCTTGAGCCAGTTTTGCATTGTGTTATTGGAATGGAACCCCTAGATACTGAACCCGGCCCTTGTTGCTGCCAACTCTGATGGCCAGAAGGGTTACATAATATAATGTGCTAAGCAAGGAAAGAAAACAAATCTTTCCAGGCCTTCTCAGTGAATTCTAAAGAAACAGAAAGTGGTACAAACCCAATTTTCTTTTCTTAGCAGGGCACCTTCAATAGAGAGGATACTACAAGTTCTAGCATGCAATGTGGCCTATGCACTAGGATCAGGAGGCAACATTGCATACTGTGGTCTGCAGCTATATGCCAATGGTCAGGGTGGGAAGCAGTGTAGTGCAGGGGTCGGCAACCTTTCAGAAGTGGTGTGCCAAGTTTTCATTTATTCACTCTAATTTAAGGTTTTGCGTGCCAGTAATACATTTTAAGGTTTTTAGAAGGTCTCTTTCTATAAGTCTTTAATATAGAACTAAACTATTGTTTGTATGTAAAGTAAATAAGGATTTTAAAATGTATAAGGAACTTCATTTAAAATTAAATTAAAATGCAGAGTCCCCCCGGACCGGTGGCCAGGACCCGGGCAGTGTGAGTGCCACTGAAAATCAGCTCACGTGCTGCCTTTGGCATGTGTGCCATAAGTTGCCTACCCCTGTAGGGTGGTCTTCACCTGCAGGCTGTGTGTTGATAAGCCCTGATATAGCACAAGAACAAATCAGACCTGTAAAATCTATAGATGAGAAAATGTTCTATGGTTCCATATACATCTAGCCTTATAGTGGTACATCAATCCATATACATGGACACATGTGGGGATGGGAGAGGCAGGGAATAGTTTGTAACAAAGAGGTCAGTAACTTACTCCTTTTCTCCCCTCTGGTGTCCCCCAGTTCAGCTGGTGCTGCCTGTTCTCATACACAGGGCAAATGTTGCCCCTCCTTAGTGTTCAGCTGGTATTCTGAATGCCCCTCTCCCATGCTTACATCCCCCTCTGCTTCTGCTGCAAACAGATTGGTGGAGGGGGAGCTCTGTATAGTTAAAAAAAGAGGGGCTCATTCTGCAGAACTGAGATCTGGATTTCAGAGCCAACCTCCCATGCTTCGAAGTTCAGGAGTAGGGCTTGCGGCTGAGCCCAGCTCTAGCTGAAGCTCTTTGGGTTTCAGTCTCCCTGTCTGTGGCTGCATTTCTCTGCCTCTGTCACTGTCCAGCTCCAGCTGTTTCTCTGTTGCAATCCCTCACAAGCTCTCTCTCTCTCTCTTGGTCTCTGCCTCTTGTCTATCTTTCTCTTTCTCACGGTCTCGGTCTCTTTCTCGTCCTTGCTCGCTGCCCTTTTCTCTCTCACGCTCAGGCTCACAGTCTGACAATGTCTATCTGTCTCAGCTCCTCCCTTTTCAAGGCCAGGCTGTCTCCCCTTCCCTTGGTGAGGGCCACAAGCCCTTCACTTTCCAGCCGTCAAGAACAGAGCCAGAATTCATCCTTAAGCACTGAAACTGGACACCATTTTATCAGTGGCCTGGAATGGGAAATTGGAGCCTGGGATGAGAGAATTGAATAACTTGAGCTTGTTTTCATTTCATGTTTAATTTCCTGCAGGCTTAGCTCAGTCTTTCCGCTCCTTCCACCAGCCTCCCAGGGTTTTATGGGGGGAAAGGGATCAAGATATATTACTTCTTGCTTTGCTTTTCTTTTTTTACCACGGCAGTGATTTTGCTACACCGAAGTTTGACATTTCCCCCTTGCTTCCAAGCCCCTGCCGCATCACAGGGTCAACACTGAAAAGATTTTCATTAACAGCCCTGCAATCAGGAGGCCGGCCCTGGGGAGAGGCAGTGGGGTGACATTCTCGGGTGCTGATCCCATGGGGAGGTGGCAAACCAGAATCACAACTACTGTCTGCCAAAGAGAAACTTGCAGACAGTTACAGGTATGCTCATGGGCTGGTATTAAGCTCGGGTATCCAGCATGAGGGTTGGGAGAGGCTGTGTATAAGCAACTGTATGAGTATGCCTGGGGAGGGGGAGGCACAGTGGTACGTGTGTGTACACAACTGTATACCTCTGTGTGTGCGTGTGCATATATGCAGGGATGGAGACTTCGCAGTGGTTTGTGTGTGCATGGATCAGACTGGTGGGGGGTGTGCAGTGATGGCTGTGTGTGCATTCATGCATAGGGACGGGTGTTCAACAGAAGATGTGAGCACATGTGCACAAGGAAGGAGCTGTGTGTGTTTTATGGGGTGTGGTGGAAGGTCATGCAGTTGGGTCATACATTTCTCAAAGGAGTGGGATGAATCAAACCTCAAAGGGCCCCCTCCGGATTCTGTCCCTGGTCACATAACCTTCTGCAGCTGTCACACCAAAGAACGAGACTAGAGCCATATAAACAAAAGTAGGTGGAACTTCGGGAGTGGGGATCTGAGCGCGGAAGCAAGGCAGGGATCCCGGTCTTGGCGGGAGAGTTGGTAACCTAATTGCATTGATCCACTAAGTCCTAGAGATTTGTCTCAGCCTCGCACACTGTACTGGTGTCAGGGGTAGTTATTTGTGATGGACACATGCCAAGCTGCAGTGCTGCTCTGGGGGGCTCACCACCCACTTATGGGGGGCAGGAGGAAATACATAGACGTGGCCAGTGGCCCACTTAGGAGGAGCAACCTTTTATGCCTGACTCATCATCTCCATCGTAGCCTTGGCCGTTCCTTCCCCTGCTGCCCCTGTTTAAAAGTTTGTTGCCAAGCATTTACTCCCTATGGATATTTCCAAGAGGGCCTAGAGACTTTGACTTCCATTCTTCTACAGTTCTGTAACTTTCTTCTGACTCCATGAGGACCTCCATAGCCCAGAATACTTGAAAGGGAAAAAGAAAAAGCTATACTTAGTGCAGGGCTGCACATAAACAAAGCTGTGCGAGAGGCTGCATGCTTTTGTTTACATGTAGCATGTAAGGGCTGGAGCAGTTTGTCGTGTGCTCACTTTTCTAAAGGTGCCCCTGTCATTGCAGTAACCTTGCAGCACATTGGGATTGTTGACTGCTAAGGTTGGTGCAGTTTGGGCCATGCGATATCTCACCTAGCTGACTCTTTAAATAAGGTTCAGGGGCAGGCGGGGAGTGAGAAAAGGAACAGCACGCTGCACCTCAGGGGAAACTCTGCTTTATTGCCTGTAGACAGCAGCTGTGGAGATTAGAATCCAAAGCAGGCAGAAAAGTGGCCTCTTCAGCATCTGGAAAGGGGCCAAGCTATGGAATGATTTCCAAAGACACTCCATTCCAGAGCTCCGCAGACAGAGCCCCTGGTGCCGGGCCTGTTGCTGGGTGAGTTCTTCTCCAGGTGCCTGGCTCCCAGTTGGGTATTTCACTAGCAAAGTGTGAGCTGGGGAGAGGTTTGGAAAGAACCAGAGCAGTCACTTGTCCATCTGGGCTCTGTCTCTGCTATAACCTAGTGTTTTAGGGACTGTTTACTTCTGGAGGGAGACCAGCTTGGCCAGAGGGAAGGCAGTTCCAGGACCAGACCAGGCTTTTACTAAGGCAATTCACAGCACAGACCACCTCATCTCCTCCCTGCCAGGCTAGGGAGGAGAAAGGTCTGGCTTTTGGTTCACCTATTACAATATCTACTCCTTAGGGATCATAAAGCTCCCTCTCGGGAGTCTCAGGTTCAGTTATTGGCCAGCCACGAATTTACACGCCACAGGTTAGAGCCTCAGGAGCAGATTTCCATCAAAGTCAATGGAGCTATGGTGATTGGTAGCCACCAGGAAAGGGGGCTCATGTGGCAGGTGAAATCCATTCAAGTATGTTGCCACCATTTGGCAGGTGAAAAAAAATACTGTGGTGGGGACTCAGGTAACTTGCTGTGTGTTCTAACACTAGCTTCATGTTTCTTGCAGCTTGAGCTTATCATAGAATCATAGAATATCAGGGATGGAGGGGACCTCAGGAGGTCATCTAGTTCAACCCCCTGCTCAAAGCAGGACCAATCCCCAACTAAATTAGGTAAATGACTCTATTGACCTTGGCCATTTGTTCCATCTCCACAGATTCCTGCCCATTCTTGGGACATTTTCGATGACCCTCAGTTCTGTAGGCCACCTTACTCTGGCACAGGTCTTAAGTGGAGGGGCAGCAGCAGGGCAAAGCTGGATGGCTTTGGAGCATATGACTAATAATCTGGTCACTCCATTGTAACAAAACCCAGGTCTGCAGATAACAGACACAAAATATTAGCTAAGTCTCTCACGCATGAGCTAAGCCTAAAACCCCAGTCCCTTAGCTCCAACATACAAGCTTCTGCCACTGTAGAGGTGAGGTAGTGCTCCATTAGTTAGCAGTAGTGACAGGCCCCTTAACCTGCCTATGGGCCAGACTCTAGAGGGGAATATCATTCATTTAGTCAAATACGTACAGTGCTTGCCTCACTGCAGCCTCATTGCAGTGTTGTCATTTCCATCACGAAGGCAAAGTGTACAGTACTATCACTCACTTTGCAGAGGTGTGAATGATGATGAAACATGCAAGGCCATGGAAGATCAGGTACCAAATCCTCTTCACTAGACCCCCTCTTGAGAAGCTAAATGCATGAACCAGACTCTCTGAGATGAGCATGAGAAGAAGATTCCCCCATCCCACTACCACTGACATAGTATTACCATTCCTAAGCAAAAGAAGTCAGTTTGTGCAGCGTGGGTGATCCGTAAAGCTGAGAGTATACCTGATCTCCAGGAGAAACCATCAGCATTTTGATGTGTCCCCAAGAAACAGTATCAATAGCCACTTCCTGGGATTCTTCTATACAAGCACCGATGAAGCCTCAGCTTATAACTGTGTGAGACCTGGCAGCTTTGCAGTCCAGGATGGTTGTTGGACTCTCCTGTTCTTTTGGAGGTAGCAGCCATACCTTCTTGGCCCAAAACAATAGGCTTCCTGCATTGTCTCTGAGCCTGCTCGGCCAATCAGGCAGCAAAACTCATTTCAATTGTGTCTCTGCATTCTCTGGTTTGACTCCCTGGCATGGCAGGTCACGATGACCTCTGCCTCCTGCACCTTGCCGGCAATGGGCTGTAGCATGAGAAAGGTTGGCACCACTATGGGTTATTCTTTTGGAGCAAAATAATTTACGTGACAGCCTTACTGGAGTAACTATCACTGGAGACCACCTGCTGCCTTGTCGCTTGCCGAACTGCTCCATTAACTCAAGGAACAACATGCTCCTCTGTGAACCGCAGAGGATACTAATCCAAAACAAAGAAGCCTGCACTAACATCAGGCAGCAATAAGGTCCCCTGCATCTTGGTCTATTGATGCCCATTGCCTAAGAGAGGAGCATGAGTCTGTGGCATGGACTTTAGGTAAAACCCTGTAGGTTGTAGGTTTAAGTGGAATTAGGGGTGAGGTTCTAGGCAACCTCAGCTAAGATGTAACATTGTAATACAGAGCTATACTCCAGATCTATTACACCTCAGTGAATTTTAAGACTCATAACCTTACTGCCTGGAAGGATCTTTGTTCACACACTGAAAATCCCACTGCCCCCATCCACCCTAAAGCTTCCCCTGTTACCTGTACTCGGGCCTCAGTGAGATCTGTCCTCATGGCTAGCTGCTCCCTGGCATAGACATCTGGGTAGTGGGTCTTCTGGAAGACTTTCTCCAGCTCCTCCAGCTGGTAGCTGGTGAAGGTGGTGCGGTTCCGCCGCTTCTTGCCCTTGTTGCTCTCCGAGTCGGCCTTGTCCATGGGGCTGGGGAGGTCAGTGCTGGCCCTGTCCTGGGGTACCTTCACCCCAGCCTCCTTCACACTGAGGTAGCTGCCGTCCATTCCCGCAGGGTCAGAGCTTGGCTGTAACTCAGCCTCTCCCAAGGAGCTCTCTTTCCCTGTTTGTTTGGGAGGGGAAAACAAGGATGGATGGAGAAAGAGAGAGAAAAGAATGTAAACCCCAGGACAAATGAATCAGTTGAATAGGAGTCACTCCAGCAGGGAAAAGAAAAAACTCCAACAGAGAGCGCAAGTGTCAGATGGGTGAGGAGGAAGGAGGGAATGTTAGAGATAGGGAAGGAACAGAAGCCAATGGGAGAATGGGGTCCTGAAAAAGGAGAGGGATAGGTGGAGAGAGACAGGGATGTGGGGCTTGGATTAGAGCTAGAACGTGAGAGGGCTGGGAGATGAATGGGAAGAGGGACAGAGAGAGAGGGACTCTTTTTATGGCAGGCCTGCACAACTCGGAAAGCAGCGAGGGCCGTGCTGCTGCAAAAAAAACAGCTGCGGGCCCAAAAGCCCCGCCCTCATCCTGCCCCCATCCGCTTCCCCCCACCCCACCGCTTGGCTTTCCCCACCTCTACTTACCCCCCGCGGGCCACACAGTGAGCCCGTGCGGGCCGCATGTGGCCCTCAGGCCGCATGTTGTGCAGGCCTGTTTTATGGCATAAGGAGAGATTAACAACACCGTAATTTATTTTCAGTTGGAAGTTTGCAACTCTGGTAATAATGCCCCAGATGAAACCCATGGCAGGAAGTAAGACTGATGGCCCCAGGGGGCAGAAGCAGACCGAAGCATCCCGTGAGTTCATAGGGAAGAGGAGGGGTAAGGATTCCACCCACTCAGAATGTCCCTGGAAAGAATGGAGCCAAACTGGGCCTCTCCCACCCAATTCTGGTTGGAGTTTTGAAAGACCGTTTCAACGTGAAACTCAAAGCCAAACATGAGAGGCCTGGAGGAGCCCCCGCCATAGAGTGGAAGCAAAGGCAGGTTCCTGCGGCTGTCTAGAAAGAGAAACGTTTGAGATTTACACAGATTGAGCACCAAGCCTCCTTGCCTTTGCTGATTTCCCAAGGACTGACTGTCACTAGAACTCAGCTTCAGGATGGAACTTTCCCAGGATTTGGTGGGTCTCAGTATCTGGTCAGTGGGGGTAAAACTTGACTCTAATTGTATTTTTTAAAAAAGTTCAGAGGATATTTATTATGCCAGTGAAGGCTGATCAAAGCAATATCTCCCTCCATAGACCTGTGTGTCCTCAATAGACTCCTGTGTACCAAAAGGGGTAACAGCCTATGGAGTGGCTATCATTTCCAGTTCAGATGAGTGAAATCTGCTCCCTTCTGTGGGAATAGGTCATCTGAACTAAATCTTTCTATAGTGCATATATGGCCATTACCGTGTTATCTGGGCACCTCACAATCTTTAATGTATTCACCCTCATAGCACCCCCCATGTTCCATTCTACACAGGGGGAACTGAAGAATAGGAAAGCAGAGAGATCTGAGCAAGGCCATGTAGGAAGTCAATAACAGAGCAAGGGACTGAACCTGGATATCTCAGGTCAGATGCCTAACTTCTGGACCATGCTTCTTCTCCTGTTGAATACAGGCTGCTAGAAAAACAACTGCAAATGCTACCTACATATTATGCTCAATGGGTCCTGTTCCCCTGTCATGTACATTCATATAACTTCAACGGCATCAGGAGAATTACTCTGATTTACACCAGTGAAAATGAGAGGGGAACCAGGCCCACTGTATTTTGTTAGGGCTTCAACAAGTTTTGGAAGAGAGGAGGAAGAAGAAAATGACAGCAATCACTGAAGAGAGTGGTAAGTTAATAGAATTACATAAAACCTCCCACCCCAATTGAAGTATTACCAAATCAGTTTCCAGCCTCAGCGAAACAAAGGGAATCCAATCATTGCTTCCCATCAGACTGTCTCCCGTAATTAATAATTAATCAAGTGACATATAAAAATAGTAGAGTGAAGAAAGAGGGTAATAATTTTATTGGTACTGTGTGTTAATTTCTCTCTCAACCCCTATCCTGAAGGCTAGACCTCTCTGAGGCTTCTTTAAATACATACCTAGAGCTATGTACATAAAAGAAAAGAAAAGAAAAATTATGTTTTATTTCTTTAAATGAATGATAAAAAGAAGGATCTTATTGACAATCTTTTAACTGGACATGAATTGTTCCTTTACTTTCTCTCCCCAACTGTCATGTAATGTCCCTGTCAACTGTTAAACAGCTACCACGTTCCACACCAGAGGGGGCTGACTTTCAGTGGTGGGTGAGGTGATCTCTATACAGTTAATGGCTTTGAGATCCTGTGGGATGGAAGTCACCATGGTTAAATAATGAGAATTAGGAAGTTCCACTTGCTAATTCCAACTCCATTAGCAACTGCCTCTGGAACCTTGGATAACTCATTTAACCTCTCTCCATGACTCAGAGTCTCCATCTGTAATATGGGAATACTACAGTACACATCTGTTTAAATGTTTGAGGATTAATCAGTGAATAGTTGTAAAGAAACGTGAACACAAGATGTGCTATGTAATTTCTAGGTGATTTATTAAATACACTACAGCATGTACAACATAGGGCAGGTATCTCTCATTTTATAATTGACCATAACATGCCAGACACACTTGAGAGGCTCTGTAAAATAATAAATCTTATGCATATATGAGAGAATAACAATAAATCTCTTATTGCTCTCATCCACAGAGTCATTATCTTATATATATTTCTCCAACCTAACATTTCATTCCACAGCAACCAGACCCCATTTGTGAGGCTAGGAAGGGTGGGGTTTAAATCCAGCCTGGCTGTGCTGACGGCCCTCCCTCGAAACACTATGCGTGAATTCATATACGCTAATTTACACCTTGCCATGTCTTATTGGTTCGTTTAGCCACAGTTGATTTGTGTGGCTAGGTCATTGCTTTGAGTGGAACTCAGCTCCTGCTCAGGAACAGCTTTTCAGCCTAATTTAAGATAGGTTCAGAGTTGTCAGGACTCCAGGTGACTGGGTGTGTATGTGGCTATCAACTTGCTTACTCCACCCTGCCATACCAGTTGTGTCGTTGCACTGGTGTCTGAGCAGTGCCACCGTGGTGTGTACCAGCCTCCTCCCCACAGTCCCATCTATAGGAGTGGTTAATTTGGGATGCCTTAGCAGGGTCCTATACCAGAGACATCCAAACTTGGCTCAGCATTGTGCCGTGAGCCCAAAGGCCATGCCTTATCTGCATAGAATGGAGCAGATTTCACTACTCCTCTCTTCAGTAGGGAAGGATGTCTCCAGGAGACTGTAGGTCCCAGCATACAGCTCTCCAAGTGGTCTGGCTACTCAAGTCAAGGTGGAGCACTGTATTCTAGGATCTTGGATGACCCCTCATGTTGATCACAGGGTGTGTGCGCACATTTTAGAACTCTGTTGATCACACAGGCTGCCCTAACCTGTACTATTCATGGAATTGGCAAGCCTGTGACACGCAAGGGTTTCCTGAAGCATATTTTCAAAGACTGAGTACAGTGGAGCATAATGTGGTTAAGAATCACAGCTCTTCAGCCAATTTACTCCCATTATTTCACTCCTAACTTTGCTTATCAGTGACTATAGCAGAATAAAGGGGAAAGCTGAACTTAACCACTACAGGCTGGGGCCCGACTGGTGAAACAACAGTTCTGCAGAAAAGGACCTGGGGATTACAGTGGCTGAGAAGCTGGATATGAGTCAACAGTGCGCCCTTGTTGCCAAGAAGGCGCATTAGTAGGCGCATTGCCATCAGATTGAAGGAAGTGATTTTTCCTCTCTCTTTGGCACTGGTGAGTTCACAACTGGAGTATTGTGTCAGTTTTGGGTCCCACACTACAGAAAGGATGCGGACAAATTGGAGAGAGTCCAGTGGAGGGCAATGAAAATGATCTGGGGGCTGGGGCACATGACTTACGAGGAGAGGCTGAGGGAACTGGGCTTGTTTAATCTGCAGAAAAGAAGAGTGAGGGGGGATTTGATAGCAGCCTTCAAATACCTGAGTGGGGTTCCAAAGAGGATGGAGCTAGGTTGTTCTTAGTGGTGGCAGATGACAGAATAAGGAGCAATGGGGTAGGTCTAGGGTTGGCTATTAGGAAACACTATTTCACTAGGAGGGTGGTGAAGCACTGGAATGGGTTACCTAGAGAGGTGGTAGAATCTCCATCCATAGAGGTTTTTAAGGCCCAGCTTGACAAAGCCTTGGCTGGGATGATTTAGCTGGTGTTGGTCCTGCTTTGAGCAGGGGGTTGGACTAGATGACCTCCTGAGGTCTCTTCCAATCCTAATCTTCTATTATTCTATGAATTGGCAAACTTTTCAAGTTTAATTTTGAACTTTGAATATATTAGAGTCCTGAAAGTTAAAGATGGAAATGGTACTTTGGGTCTCCTCCCCATCCATACCCCCTTTACCAATCCAGAATTGTTCCCTACAATCTATTCTCCAGACAGCTTTGAAACATCTTAAGGCAAGGGGATTCAATCACTATCCTTGGGTGGTAATTCTAATGTCATAATGGCTTTCGCCATTACGACATTGTCCATGCTATTCAGCCAAGTTGCCAACCTACTACTTGCTCAGCCCCCCTTATACCGGTACCACCTTAATCACCCCTTTGTATTTTGCAAACACTTGTGCCTAGTTACAACCTCCCTTATAACCCATTCATTGCACATGGGGTTTTGTCACAAGCACATATTTGAGGGCACATGTGGGGATTTGCAACAGGAAAATAGACAAAATCCCTCTTCCTATTCTCATGATCTAAGGTGATAAGCACAATTCAGGTGAAAAATCAGATAGCGTAATGTGGCTTTGTCATGGACAGAGTTGGTGGAACAGCTTTTCAGAAGGGC